>OZ005653.1:274637843-275335343 GCA_963930645.1 Salticus scenicus
AAGGGAGATGTCAGGCACATCAGATAAAAGCGATTAATATCATATATAAATTAAACTAAATTCGCTCGAGCCATATTCGAGAAAAAATTCTTACACATTAGTCCGTCCATTTATAACTTAAATGAGCCAATTCATATCTCGAAATATATTGCACGCAGAAATGTAGAGATTTCAGGGTAGGATCAGACAGAAAGTGAATGTCTATTTTGAAAATATCAGAACATAACCTCCTATATTTCCTGAGATATTAAGTGTCGGCTTTCAGCGGTTTGTTTGATCTTAAAATTCCTGTATATATAAGTGTCGCAGTTTCGTTCGTTTTTCCGTTTCCGCTGAGTGTCGTGGCGTTCGTTTGTTTTTGCGCTTGCGTCACTAGAAAAACTGCCGTTTTTCATGATATGCTTTGAAATTGTGAAATTGCATTTTAAGTGGCGTTATGTATCTTTATACTGTGTTCAACTTAAATATAATATGTGATGTGCATATAATTTATAGACAATATGCAGACCTACAGAATATTAAGTGAATGCAGTTCTTTTTATTGAATATAATTAATAGAAGTACTTTAAAAATTTTTACCAGGAAAACTGCTGTGGATTGATAATTACTTTCTCATATCCTCTATAAAATAAATTGCAAGCATAGATTTTAAATTTAAACGCTGAAATTTCGCTGTAATTACACTGAGAAAAAATTTTGTAAGTGACATCTAGAATCAAAATTGTGGCTCTAGAAAAAATAGTTCCATGTCATCCTTATAAATTCTAGACCCCTTTGAAAGCGAGTTCTAGAAACTCCTATTAGAATTCTAGAGAGGTTGTCTATATTATCGAGGTTAAACCTATTTGAAAATATCTCCAAATAAATGCGAACACAAGAGGCGGGTTTCAGCAACTAGATTCTTAGTTTAGGACCCAATTCTAGATAATCAAGTGTGAATTTCTCGCCATACAAAAGATTCAGAATATTGTTTCACCATCTAGAAATGTGCAGACTAGAAACTCTCGACCATTTCGTCTATTCAGCTTATTGGCGTGCCTTATGCGCATAGCTCGGAAATCTATATTTCTAGGTAAGGGATTTAGAAAATGGCCACTTATTCATTCTAGATGAAGGCGATATATTTTCTTTTCTCAGTGTAGGCGTTTTGAGGAAACCTGAATGCGAAAATAAAGTTTTTAGTAGTTCTGTGTATATAAAAAAGCACCACGTTTAAAGGTAATAAGTACAAAACGTTTAATAAACACCATAAAAGGCAAGAACTCGCAACAATTATTTGGAGTTGAAAGAAGATAGAACCCTTCGTCAGGCGAACAAAGTAAACACGAGTGCAGCAAACAAAGCGGCAAAGCACATGCATTTTGTGGTGTTTATTTAAAGTTTTGTACTTATTATCTGTGCATATGTCTGTTACCAATATAATGTTAAAGCATAGTTAAAGGAAATTGAAGGAAATTCAAATTGAGTATTTTAAAGACTATATAGAATTGCCATTTGAAAAATTTTTAATCAATATTGGTAAGTTTCAAAAAGTCGTGTGAGGGAAGTTTGTCTGACATTTAAGTGTAAGCTTTTAAATTTAATAAAAACCTTAATTTTGTATGATTATATGTATTATGCTCAATCAGAGGGGTGAGTGGGGCAGTAGCAATCTTCATACAGGAATACGTGTTTAATAAAATTGTTTATAAAACTATTTTTTACTATTTTTGTAGTATGTTTATATACAGCACATGTCTTACCTTTAATATCTGTTTATAATTTTCATGTACAACAGAAGAGAAGTCACGTGAATGACACACCATATTATTATTATTATTTTTTTTTTACGGAAACCTCCGATATTAATTTTTCGTGAGTTCAAGTCTTGAAGTTCACTTTTGTAAAACTTTGTGGTACGAAGTCTTCCTGGAAATCGGGAAAACTTGGCAAGCATGATATTATATAGATATAAAAAAAAGTAATATTAACTCATTATATAGCATTGTTCCTTTTTTGGAACGCTATATGTTTCATTGTTTTAAACAATAATCTGAGATAAAATAGGGCCTATCATTTTTTTTTTTTTTTTTTTTTTTTTTTTCATATCGTTCAACAAGTGGTGATGTCATCCCGTTTTTTTAATATTTTATATATAACAACGTAAGACAAAATTTCGTACATATGTAAAGAATAAAGAATATTTTTTATTTAACAAATCATTATATAAACAAAAAAAAAAGTTATTTATAATAATAATAATCAACAAAAATAAATTTTGTTACATATGTCAAATCACCAACCCATCCTTCCCCAGGAAGAAGTAAATTTTCAGTATGAGTTTTTTTTTTTTTTTTAAAAGAATTTTTTGTAAAATTTTCAAAAAGAGAGGTTGTACTACTCATCTGTGATAATTTGAAATATTATTATTATTTTACACACACACACACACACACACACACACACATATATATATATATATATATATATATATACATATAAAATGCATTTTCTAAGGTATTCGTAAAGCCCAAAATTGATCTTCTTTTGTCATTTAGTGATATATTGTTCTGGAAAAAAAAAGTCAGTACATATACCATGAATGGAAAATAATTTGTATAAATAAAAATTTAATGAATAATTTGGACTGCGTGACTTTTAAAAGTTAAAAGCTTAGAATAAACATTATAAAATGCAAAAATTCACAATAATTGTTTCAGGTCAAAGTAAGACATGATCACATGATCTTTCGTCAGGTGAACAGAGTAGGCACAAATGCTGCAAACGAACGAACTTTTCAATTTTCAACGCCAGTCCTTCGATGCATTCTTATTATTTTTACTGTGTGAATTTATATTACAAGAAAAAATTTTAATAGTCACTTTTTTCTTTTTCTTTTCTATATTTCTCCTAAAATGAAACTGAGCATTAATTTTCTTATTTAACTACCAAAAATTTCGATGTAAATCAATTCGATATAATGTTAGTTCGATATATATGTATATTACATATATCGTTTATATATATCGTATTATATATATCATTTTTTAGATTTATAACTTCCCGTGGAATTGAAATCCTAAATTATAATGTGGAAGTATGTGTAATGCATTGCGACTAAGAAAAAAAGCTTCATTACTCATTTTTTTTTTTTTTTTTTTTTTTTTTTTTTTTTTTTTCAGATTTATGGTAATTTGTACAGGCAAAAGTGTGCCTAGTACATAAACCATAAATCTAATTTACGGTAGGGAGAGATACCGTGAATTATTTTCTGGCACATATAGTATGCAGATAAAAATACGTATGTCTGGACATTCAAATGATTGCTGGCGTAAACGAAAGATACATGTGCCATACACTGTACAAATAAATATTCGTATATTCATATAAATAAAATATTGACCAGAGTACAGTGATGGAATCTTAAATAAGATTTTTCCCTTTCTTTCTCCCCCTTTTCAGGTAATAGCTTTCTTAAATACCAACTACTAAAAAATTTTTGGTATATGTTTTAACTATTTACACAAGTCTTCGGAAAAATACAATCTGGTGTGTCACTCACACGACTTTCTCTTACCCTGAAATTTAATACTATAAATACAGGTTGGAGATTAAGAGGTAAGATAACGATGTTATGTAAACCTAAGTTAAACAATTCAAATTAGGCTTCGGAAGAGTTTTATACGATAATTAATTCTGTGTGAGGGGGGGCTACCACCCCCTCAACCCTCCGTTTAATTAATGCACCTAGATTTATATAAAATTTAATTCGGTTATTAAAAAATAATTCTGTTTTTAAAAAATAATTTATTAAAATTATTATTTAAAAAAATTATCTTTTATGATAATGCAGACGATTTCAATATTAAAGAAGTAGTATAACACCAAATATCCCAAAAAAGTCCATTTTATTCTCAATATTTAAAAAGTTTTTTTTTCGTTAAAAGTAAAAAAAATCGATAACTTTGTTTTAAATTATCGCAGATCGATGATTCAACCATTCGTTTTAAAGGTATAGGTGAGCTCTTTTGAAAGATACCCATCATGAAAATTGACTCTCCACGAGGGGGGAGGCGAGGCTCCTACATACACAAATTTTTTTTTCCCAGTTGACTATCTTTATTACAAAAAATATATATTCGTTTCATTTGGTTTAGTGCAGTCTATAGACGTTAAACTCTACTTACCTGCAATTTCCCCCCATAGACGTAATGTATTAGAATTCTCTTGATTGTCCCTGTACACGAACCATTTGCTTGATCTTAACGAAAAGCTTACTGTAGCATCCCTATATGACACACATTTAGAATACCAAGTTTGAACTTTCTGCCATAATTTGTTTTTGAGATATGCTGATAACAGACATACACACAGACCATTTGCTAAAAACATGATTTTCGTATTCAGGGGACCTCAAAACGTGTAAATATAACAAAATCTCGCGTTCGAAAATTTGACCCAAAAACAATACTTTCTCTACCTTATGGGTAAGAGAAAGTAAAAAGAGAGATGTTTTAACTGTTTTTTATAGACTTCTAAACACTCAAACCGAAAAATGAAGTAAAAATGTTCCATCGTATGAAGTTGTTTTGCGAAATTCCCATTCTTAGTTTAATTTTGCGTAAAATTTCTTTTAAACATGAAATCTGCGGTATCTTATTGTTGATTCTAAAATCTATATCCAATAATTATTTCTTAGTTTAAAATATTATTTATATGAGTGAATGAATTTAAGAAGGCAACACAACTAGAAAATTAAAGAAATAGGAAAGTTATATGTGTATATATTCGGAGGAGCTTCCAGGATGATGAAAATCTTCCACAGGCAAAAGTGAAAACAGTACATGAAATATATCATGAATGAATTGTTTGTTTAACTATTAGAAAGAATATGTTTAACGTTACTTTAATGTTATAAAACTGATGATTTTTTTTTTTTTTTTTTTTTTTTTTTTTACTGTACATCTCTATTATTTTAACGAAATAAAAATCATGCAGCTTATTATTATTATTATTATTATTATTATTATTGTTGTTGTTGTTATTATAATTATTATATTTAATCTTTTGCAGACCTACGCTTTGCAAATTATTATATACAGTAAAACACAGTAGAAAGCCATTTTCAGAATTATTTAAAATATAACTTATTATATAACATATGAGAAACGGTGTTCATAATATGAAAAGCAAAATTTTATAACATGTTTCTAGTAACTTTCATTGACTTATTCGCATTTTTCTCTCTGTACTGTTATTGGAATTAAACTTTTTCTTTTTCTTAAAATAGTATAGTGGAAGGTGGGATACCTCGGACCTATTTTGACTTTTCCAATTTTAATTTTGTAATTGTTCTCCAAAACTAAATACAAATAGCTTTTTTAAACACTGTATGGTGTTATACACAACATATATTTATTCCAAAATTTTATTAAAATTATATAAATTATACTTAAAAAAAAAGAAAAAAAAAAGTGCAATTAGGTCTAAGGTACACCACTGGTAGTGTACCTTGGACCATTTATTAAAAGATACAGAAGCACTCAATTTTAAGTAAGAAAATCTATTTATTAATTAATTACGCACATGTGAATTTAAATAAAAATTTTTTCTTATTTCAAAATCATTAATCTGTCACAATCGTATTGTTATAAAGTCTAATTTGAGTTTAAAAAGTGAAAAATATTAAATATTAACTTAAAAAAGTCTACATTAAGTCATATTGTAATATAGGTAAAAATCCCCACACTTATTTATAATCAAGATTGTAATTGGATAGGTCAATTACAAACGCTAACTTCTTGAGCTGCATTTCTGATCCACCGCACAATATGACCAGTCCAAGGTACACTACTTGTATTGGGTTCAAGGTACACCATTCTGTTACTAAAAATGAAATTGCTATAATCATGATGTTCAGGTTGGTCTTAACTTGATTGCAAGCGTATGGGATTATAGCTAGAAGGCTACTTCATGATGCATAACACTCATTTCAGAATATACAATGTACGTATGGGGTATACATGGTGGCTATTAAGTATCCGAAAAAAAAAAATTGAGGAGCTTTTATGGACTGCCTACTTCATTATAACCACTTTTTCGTTGCTGTACTGCTTTTTATCTTTAAATATTATTTATTAAAATAATTTGCATTTACTCAACGAGCAGTTTTTGAGCGTTCAGAGAAAACAAAATCTATTAGATAAATAAAAAAGTTTCGTGTTTTTTCTCAAAGTCCGGTGCATCTAAGTTTTTACTGTTTAAGTCGCTAAAAACTCTCAAAATCATCCCAAACGTTTGGAGCTAGCTCTCAAGAACACCAGAAAACGAAAAGATGCAACAAGGTCTTTGTTTATGGTTTGGGCTGAGATTTGCAACAAATGGGAAGACTCAACTGGTTTTTATCGAAGAAAACGTAAACAATAATGGAAAAGTTTATCAAAAAGATGTTTTAGAGAAAGCTGTACTTCCATGGAAGCAAAATCACCCAGCTAAGATCCTTCACCAAGTTTGTGCTCTGGCCCATGGAGTCAAATTAACCTTTGCTTTAATCGATGTCAAAATGAAAAGGTATCTGACCAAACAAAAATGTGTGTTCTTCTAACAGCTCTGATTTGTATCCAATGGATTTTTCAGTGCTTGGGTTCTTAGAAGAACAATCGTGAACACATAAAATCATACATTTGATAGATTCAAGAAAGCCCGTAGCAAAATATAAGATGATTTAGATTCAAACTACTTGCACCGCACCGTCACCCCTCTTCCGAAGAAGATTACAGCTTGCATCAAAGCCGATGGCCGCCATTTCCAAAACTCATAGAAAAAAATAATTATTAGACATTACTTGTTGCAAAAATAGAAGCTTTAAATTCGTTTGCCATTTCACTAATTATTTATTATCAAATACTTTTTTCCAGATACTTAATAGCCACCCTGTAGAAATACATAAAAGTATCTGAGAAAAATTTACTTTTGCAAGTTGAATTTACTTTTTCAAGAACTCTTCAAAAAGTTGAGCTTCCAAGCAAATATAAACTACTCCACTGAGACCCTTAACAGTAAATGTTTTAACTGCATGTGATATTGTTTCTATATCTAAGTAAATAGAGCTAGAAATGGCATAGGTCCGAGGTACACTTATGGCCAAGGTACACCACTTTCCCCTATTCGAAAAATTCCTGTCTGTATTATAAATTCCTTTAAAATTTTCAATACTTTTAAAAGATTATCCACAAAAAACAGTTTAGTAAATAACAGTATGTTTCAAGAATTGTCTAAAGTGACACATATCACATTTCGATATGAAAATATATAACGAACTATATTTATAATACTAAATTAAATACACACAGTCTTACTTTAGATATTCAGGAACTTTCCTTTACAGAGTAATTTGGATTGAATACCGTCTTCTGTTGATGCTGTTACCAGAAAACAGTTTTTCGCCATTATTCCTTTCACGATACTGGGCTTTACTTAGTAATTATCTTTAAGGGAATGACTATAGGGGAGGAAAACTGTTAATGCAATACAAAAGCCTTTAACGAGTTGTTTGTTTGAGCAAATGCTAACCGAATAAAGGCTTCAACAAGAGTAAGATTAAATAAAGGAAAACAAACCAATAGAATAAGGAATTAATTTACTTATAAGAAGTTGATTTGTGAAGTTACGTCGTTTCCTGCAACCGCCTGTCCTGATATTTTTTTGTTGTAAATAACTTAAATTTACAAAGTAGAAGCGAGACTTGAGTGCAAAATAAAAGTATGGGTTCATTGGACTTAAGGTTGAGGGAGAGGGCTACTCACTATTAACTGAACTTCTTGTTTAAAGTGAGAGAAGCACTTTGACTGTTGGCGTGAAAAATTTAGTACACTATCTTCACTAGCCTTTTCTTTTACTTTCATAGAGGCAGATTTTTTCTCAGTTTCCAGCAATCTCTAACAGACTTCGATTTCAAATTCATCTTCACTTAAATACTATCTCTGGAGAATAAACTTGCATACCTTCAAACTACAAATCTTCATCAAAATTCGTTCAATCAAATAATATCTAAAACCTTCTCAGGTCATGAAATCCTCAAACAAACTTCATAGAGCAACTTTGAAACATAACTATATTCCTCCACCAAACTAGTAAGTTTAAGTTTCACCGATGTATGCCATACTGCACAAGTTACAGCAAATCGTATAGATAAAATTACATGCTTTATAAATTGGAGAAAGTTGTGTGTCATCAATTAGAAGCAAAAGAACGTGTTTTATATTTAGCATAATCACAGATTCTAAATAAACGACAATGGGAGCAAAAGAGTATAGGTAACCGTTTAACGATCCAGTAACATCCTTATTAATGTTATTGTACTGAGTACAATACTGTTAATTTGCTAAGTATTTCTTGCTAGTACTTGAAATTTACTTACAATTATTTGCAAAAGTTTAAGACCAGCCATAGGAAAATCAAATTTAATGGAATTCCGCAAAAAAAAACATACATATTTTACATATAAAACAACAAAATAGACTGTACGTTATTATTTAGTGTAATTAAAGCCACTATTTTGTAGGACCTCCTTTGTTTTTAATAATTTGTGCAATCCTCTTAGGTATGCTATAAATAAGAGACTTGCAGTAAGATTTAGAAATATCTGTGAACCAACCAGATATGCTTTATTGCTTCAACACTTGTCGTAGCAGTGGATGGTTGCTTTTCGGCGACTTTATTTTTCACAATACACCACAGATTCTCCATTGGATTCAAGTTTGGGCTGTTACCTGGCCAGTCAAGCACTTTGATTTTCTGTGCCCTCAGATATTCCATGACAGTCCTCGCCCTGTGACACGGAGCCCTATCATGCACGGAAATTAAACATTTATGAAGACGCATGCGAAGCTTCAACTTCCCACGTAACAAATTAAGGTACCGCTTTCCGTTCATCGTAGTTTTAGGTGGCACAAAATATAGACTAGCAGTACCGGACACACACATTGCACCCCATATCATTTGTCTTGAAGGATGTTTCACAGTTTGAATCATATATCTCTCATCATATATTATTTCCCTTGGGCGGCGAACACTTGTAGCACGTGCGGAAAATTGCTGCACACTTGACTCATCCGAAAATAACACCCTACTCCACTGCTGTACTGTCCAATTCTGATATTGCCTGGCGAAAGTCAGTCGTTTCTTTTTCATACTTAGTGTAAGTCGGGTTTCCTTGCAGGTTTATGGGATGATAAACCAAAATCTTTGGCCAAACGTCTTGAAATAGTACTCAAACTGACGTTGGTGCCTTTTGCACCCAGAGAATGTCTAATCGTATTGCAGGAGGTTCTTGGATCTCGTACGACCATCCTTCTTATCACATGATCATCACGTGCACTCGTTTTTCTAGGTCAACCGCTTCTCTTAATGTCCACAATTTTTCCCGAAATTTTAAATTTACTAATAGCTTGATGCACAGCTGCCTTGCTCACATTTACCTTCGAACTTATTTGACGTTCAGAAAATCAAGGTTTATGCAGGGTCAATATTTATGACCTTTTTGTAACAGCAAGCGAAGGTTTTTTACCCACTACAATAATTACACAACAGTACAGTCTACTACAAAATCCAGTAAACAACTGGCGATAAACGAGCCGGCGACCTTTATTTATAGCAGTGGAATGTGTCTGATGGAATCAGCCCATGAAATGACGAAATAATCTACGCAAATAATGCAATGTGTTAAAATACTGAAAATCGGCTTCAGGTCTTAAACTTTTGCAAATGACTGTAAAACCATCATGTAAAATTATTTTGAATAATATATAGCTAAACATAAATAACAACTAAATTTTGTTTGAAAATGATAATAGATGTTTAAATAGTATTTTTTAAACCATATCATATTAATTACATATTAAAACTTGATTAAAATAGACAAAAATACAAAAATTATTTTGAAGAATTTGAATAAACAAAAATTATTTTTTATAAAAAAATGATGAATACCCAGAAATTACTCTTTGTTTCATGAATAAATTCATACTTCATTAAAATATTCTTGATAATAAAAGATTAACCCACAAAAGTTACTTTATAACATTACTTGTATTATATACAAACTCCCAAATTTATAAAGAAATAAATGATGAATTTAATAGCATGCAGAGAAATACGATAATAACGTTATAATTAATTGTGATAGAAACCCAAATAATAATTATAAATTCTATATTCAACTCCTTTACTTCAGCGTAACTTTTTAATATAATACCAAAATATTATTTAGAAAAAATAGAATTTAAAATAATAATACACTATGAGGTACACTGATAAAAAATTCTGTACCTGACATCTAGAATTTAGTTTGTGGCTCTAGTAAAAAAATACCATGTCATCCTTATAAGTTCTAGTCCCCTTTGTTAGTGAGTTCAAGAAACCTCTATTTGAATTCTAGAGCGTTTGTGTATATTATAGAGGTCAAACTTATTTAAAAATCTCTGCAAATAAATGTGTATACAAGAGGTGAGTTTTAACAACTATAATCTTGGTTTATGACCCAATTCTAGAAAATCAAGCGAGAATTGCTCGCAATGCAAAGGATTAGGAATATTTAGAATATTCATAATATTGTTTCATTATCTGGAAATGTATAGACTAGAAATTCTCGATCATTTCGTCCATTCCGCTTATTGGCATGACTTATACGCCTAGCTCGAAAATCTATATTTCTAGTTTAGGGATTTAGAAACTGACCACTTATTGGTTTTAGATGAAAGCGGTATATATTTTTTTCTCGGTGTAAGTTCTAGATGAAAACAGTTTATTTTTTAGTGTAGTGCAAATGCAGCTGAATTTATAGCGTACAATATTTTTAGAAGATATTTTAACAGCTAATCCAATGAATATATAAATGAACAATCAATTATATATGATACAAACATATATAAATAAGATGGATAAAAAAAAAAAAAAAATACAAATTTAATGCTCAGATATAGCATATTAAATTTGAATGTCAATATTTGATATAAAAAGTGAATATATATATTAAATAAATATAAAAACTGAAAACTATGAGAAACAAGGGCAAAATCTAAACAAATGAAACTGAAATAACAACATGATAAAATATGTAACATAATGAATAAAGCATATAAGAAAAACATATTATCAATGCCAATTTCATCCAAAAGGTTTTAAACCATGAATAGTAAAAATAAAGATGAACTGGACCAAAATACTCACGCGTAATGAAAACAGAAACCCACTCACGCCAAAAATTAAATGTAATTGAACTAATATCATCAATAATAAAGAATATTACTACTAATCTGAAACCTTCAATAAATCGGATGAACATTAAACAATCAAGTGGAAAATATCAAGTGGAAAAATTATATAAAAAACCTATCTTATCAATTAAGCTACAAAGTAATACCAAAATCTATTTAGAACATACTAATTAAATGATAGTCATCTAAAGATCGAGGAAAAAGAATGAAAAATTAGTCAGCAAAGAGCATTTAAAATTTTTTTTTTTTAATTAAAATTTTGAATTTTTTTCATTTAAATAATTATTGAGAGTATTCAAATTCTGATAATTTTAAGATTTCAATTTACATATAAGATTTATAACGTCCACCATCCCTTTAAAGATTATCGGATAAGATGCTGCGGATGAGTGTTTGAACTTGCCAATGCATCCTGTCCGACATTTTTTAGAGGTATTTTTTTTTAATTTCTCATCTCCACCGATTTTACACCAATTTGAAGACAGAATTTACACCTTAGTTATATTTAACTGAAAAAATGTAGATTTTGCTATGCACGATTTATTAAGTTTGAAACTTTTGACAAATGTGACTTAGGATAATTTGACATTCAGATACGGAAAGTTTTTTAATTATTTTAAATAAAGGATTTGGTATAAATTCCTTTTTTTTTTATATTACTTATTTTGGCAATTTGTTTTAATCTAATAGCCTTGATTCTTATTGTCTTTTGCTCAATCTTGAATTTTCCGTGACAGCAAGCTTTTTCTTAATGCATCATTGCAAATGATCGAATGAAATAAGCTAAAGAAAAGCAGGATAAAAAATCATTTTTATTTGGTTGTTTTCCAAAGATCTCCTTTCAGTGTTCTTAGATACTGGTCTTCATTCAGATTCTCAGCATTAATAGCAATGAAATTTTGTGCATTGTAAGAATTATTTCTGTCCATCATTTGATTAGAAGAAATAATTCATTTATTATAGTTTATTAATTTTAATAAAATACGTTAATTAATTCTGCATAGACAATAAATCCTGATATAGATAACATATTTTTTTGGAAATAAGGATGGTAAATGGCCGTGATCTGCATAATTGTTTAATAATTAATGCTTCACCGGGCAAGCAAAAAGAAAATATTAATAATAAAATACTAAAAAAAAAAATATTCTTCTTATCAGTATGAATTAAAACACATTTCATTCCTGTTTTAATTTCAAACTTACACACAATGGGAATATTCCAAACATCTTCAATTTTAAACAAAATTGATTGGATGAAAGAAAAGAAATAATTATAAAATAATTGCTAAGATCACCATAATAATGGAAAAGTTAAATTGGACTCATCACCCCATTTCTTTAGTAATGGACGATCATATTTGGTGAACATTGACGTGAGATCATCAAAAGATACAATCTTTATTTAATAACATTGTATAGATTTCTTTAGAAAAAGGATATATGGAAAGATCTTTTATATGGAAAGATCGTTGTATTACATTTCTACAGTTTTTCAGGAAGTCTTGCTTTTAGGGATTTTTTATAGATTAGGCTTTTACATGTTCTTTTTTTTTTTTTTTGTAAGTTGCTATTCAATATATATATCTTTGCTCTTTTAATTGGCATCTGAAATCAAAAGCTATACTTTTCCCTCTAAAAGGGCTCAGGTGCGTTTCTTTTAGCATTTACAGGCGTGTTACTTTCTTTAGCATTCACTTTAAAATATTTTCCAGGTGTATAACCCAAAAGTGTTACCATTTCCCCCACACTTTCTATCTTCCCCCGATGCCTTAACAGTATCAATATTTTTGTATTATGAAATAATTCATAATAAATGCCTATATGTCAAAATTTTACTATGCAAAATAAAATTAATGTATTTATTCAAAATATGCATCAAATATGCATAGGCCTGAAGTTATACCATACGACTCATAAAGTATCAATTTTTTCAGATATCACTGCGCAAGATTGGGTGTTACGTTTTGCAGTACCTTTGATCCTTCATTCAGACCGAGGTGTTAATTTCAACTCGGTGCTGTTTACTGATCTTTGCAAATATCTTTGCATATAAAGACCCAAACAAAGTCCCTGGATCGCTAATCTGATGGCATGGTCAGGAGATTTAATCGAATTCTCATGAATTAAATGTCTATGACCATTTCCAAGAATAAACTGACTGGTATTTGCTCTGTTTCATATTCTTAATTGCCTTTAAAAGGTTTTATATGAAGCACATGGATAGACGTCATTTTTAATGTTGTTTGGAATAATCAAGTTTTGAATATATGGCATACATGAAGTCTGTGATGTAATTCTTGCCGAACTTTGTGAAGTATAATTGTACAGCTGTAATGCAGGTTTTCAAACCAGTCATGATTTGTGGTCCTGTAGGATAGACGTGATATTTTACACCCTCACCCCCAAAAAAGGTAACAATGCTTTGTCTAGGGCAGATACTAGACCGTTGCGATACTATGCTATTAAAATGGGTTCTACACTTCAGTTAGAAAATGTGGTAGAATGTAGAATAAAGTTAGAAAGCATAAGCCATAATTCGACCATATCGAGATACACAATAGATGTCACCGTAAATTCAGCAAAAAAGAACATTCTGTACATATTTTCATGGACTGTTGTACAATATTTGTTTACAATATGAATACCTCTACATAAATGTATCTTTTGAAAACACACAGTAATTACATTTTGCGGAATAAAACTTTAAAATATGAGTATTCATATCTACTTAACCTATATTTTGGTTAGTGCAATATGA
Source organism: Salticus scenicus (assembly GCA_963930645.1). Lineage (NCBI taxonomy): Eukaryota > Metazoa > Arthropoda > Arachnida > Araneae > Salticidae > Salticus > Salticus scenicus. The sequence continues at coordinate 274,651,859 of OZ005653.1, forward strand.
TTATATTATCATTGAAAGGATTTTCTAAAAATATAAGGACATTTTTTGGAGCTTCATTTGAAAATATGATTGTTTAAAATTTATTAGGATTGAGAACATTCTCCCTTTTAAAAAACTTTCAAGAATAGAGTTACTTTAATTTACTAAACAAAACCATTCATGTATCTAGGTCTTTGTGTATTTATTTAAAGTTCTTTTATACATAAAAGTTTCAAATTTATTTACGCATTTCTCAATCTCAAGTGTGACTTCCTCTATTATCGCCTTTAAGGCTTCCCATTTCATTCACACCCTCCATTCACTTTGGAAAGTGAGAATACAACGAAAACTTTGACCAAACATTCGTAGACACCTTGTTTGTTCAATCGCTACTCGAATCTGTTGACGCTCAGTGGAACGGGGGTCGCGCTCGGCCTAGATCGCTCTCCAAAGTACTTGAAATCTCGCCTGTGAAAACAACGAGTTGCCCCTCCTTTCAATTTAAGCATTCATAGCTACTAGAATGGAATTATTCCTACCTTGTAGAATGGGAAGGCTATTGTTGGTTTCTGCAATGTTTTTATAGATATAGATTTCGCATCATTTGCGAATGTATTCACGGAGGGTGGTTCTCAGAGGGTCGATGAGTGGAGTGCTAAGGGGTGGTCCCTTGAAGTGTGAACAAATATTCCAAAAACCAATAACAAAATCTTGGCTAACCACCGCATCGTTGTGGGTTGTGTTTCACAAAGTTAGGGTAAACATAAATATTCATTTGAGATAAACTATTGTTTAGGATAAGTTTATTATGAGTTATGCGGTGTAATTTTGTAATGATATTATACTAATTAATATAAAATGCAGCTGTTTAATATTATTAAAATTCACTTTAGGATTTTACTCTTGGTAATCCTGTTTTATATAATTAGTTACATTACAGTATAACACAAAGTATTCGGTTATATAATTATCTAAAGAAGGTTAATTGAAGGATGTATTTTTCTATTCTAGACTGCAATTTTGGAACAATTCTATTAGAGTGTCAAGGATAGAGTCATGGATCACGTATGGTACCCGCAGTTACAGGCGGATCGTGTTCGGAACTGGCTTACATTAATTTTTGACCCTCGCGGGTTCCGATCTACACGTGAAATATTTTTCTTCAAAGAAATTTTTTTATGCTGTTTTTCTACTATGTATCTAACCTTTTGAATGCAGAAATTGCATAACATTCTTTTCCTTTATGTAATTTAAATATAGTATAGTAATACACCATAACATGAGTTTAATGGCATTTAAAGTTAATACTAATACTTAATGTTAAAACTTTATTAGTGAAAATTGTTTGTCTTGTAATATGTATTTGCTTCCTTATATCACCTTTTCTATAAACTGTTAAAATATTTAGAACATATTTAGAACAGTGGTTTAATGCATTTAAAGTTTTCTTATAGTGCACATACTAAAGTTTTATCTGTAAAAGAACACATATTTATACTTGAATTTTTTCTTTCTTAAATATATATCATCATCATTCTCTCATCATCAGTTTCAGCCTTTATCAATCCACTGCAGATTGATAAAAGCTGATTCTAATATGCTCTGTTTTCTTCAATCCTTCTCCATTCTGCTCTTCCAAACTTCACAATTTAATCTCTATAACGACACAGTGATCTCTCCCTCCGTCTTTTTTTTACTTTTCGGTATCTAAAATAGGACTTTGTGGTCCATCTATAGTAATTTCTTTTAGCAAGGTGCCCAACCCAGCTCCATTTAAATTCTTAAATCTAGAAACATCAGTAACTTTGATTTGCTCCCTAATTCAAATGTTTCGCTTCCTGTCTCTTCTGGTGAATCCTAACATACATATTTCCATGCTTCTTTGGGTTGTTTGAAGTTTTTGTATAGTTTTCATGTTAATGTCCAAGTTTCTGAAGCATAAGTTGAAACAGGCAAAATGCACAGATCAAAAACTTTTCTTTTTGAAATTGGGAGGTCGCTTTTGAATATACCACTATTCCTTCTGAATGGCCTCCATCCAAGTTTAACTTTGTTGTAAATTTATTCTATGAGGTTCCCGTTCATCGTAAGAACTTTTCCCAGATAAGTATAACTGCATACTGTTTCTAATTCATCCATATCAATAGTGATCGTCAGTGGAGAAACAAAGGAATTTGACATAATTTTTGTCTTACTGAGGTTCATTTTGAATCCAACGAGCTTGCTTTGTTTAATTCCTGAAGCATTTCTTGCAAATCCTCAAATGAGGAAGTAAGCAGCACAATATCATAAGTGATTTATAAACTCTCCATCAATTTTGCTTTTCTCTTCCCAATTTAAATTTTTTTTAAATTTCTTGAAGTACTGCATTAAAGAGTTTAGGGGAAATTGTGTCCCCTTGTCTTGCACCCCTTCCGATTTTGAATGCATTACTCATTTCGGGGAGTTATACACTTATGGAAAAAAAAAATCCCAACACCAGGAAGGAGCTGTGCTAGATAAACGAAATTTGGTAGGCGTGTTTATACATCTGAAAGATGACGTCGATTCAAATTTCGAGCTACGCGCATAAGTGTGGCGCTAGTAGCGACACTATGAACTTGCAAATGAGGTTTGTTTTAAATAAGCGCTGTAAGGTTCGTGATCGTTATTTACAGTTGAGATTTGACGTAGTGGGTTAATGTTAGTCAAGGATGCCTCTAATAAGACGAAGAAGCCATTATCAACAGCTCACTGAGTTTGAACGAGGTCGTGTAGTAGGGCTACGAGAAGGTGGGTTTTCTTTCCGCGATATTGCAGAAAGACTTGGCAGGAATGTATCCACTGTGCATGAGTGTTGGCAGCAGTGGTCAAGGAAAGGTTCTGCCTCAAGAAGACCGGGTTCCGGGCGGCCACGTGGCACTACTGAGAGGGAAGACCGTCGTGTTCGGCGTATGGCTGTGGCTAATCGTACTGAGTCTGCAGCTGAAATTCGAGCTGCAGTTGGCACCACAGTGACACAACGAACTGTTACAAATCGGTTACTTCAAAGACAGCTCCGAGACAGACGCCCTGTAGCGTGCATTCCACTGACTCCAAACCACTGCCGTCTGCGACGTGAGTGGTGTGAAGCTAGAGCTCATTGGAGGACGGAGTGGAGATCTGTTGTGTTTTCTGATGAAAGCCGGTTCTGCCTTGGTCGCAGTGATAGCCGTGTGTTGGTTAGAAGGAGGCCAGGTGAACGCCTGCTAGCGACCTGTCTGCGGCCTAGACACACAGGGCCTACTCCTGGAGTTATGGTTTGGGGAGCAATTTCGTATGATAGCAGGAGCACTCTCGTGGTTATCCCACGCACCCTGACTGCAAATTTATACGTCAGTCTAGTGATACAACCTGTTGTGCTGCCATTCATGAACAGCATTCAAGGGGGTGTTTTCCAACAGGATAACGCTCGCCCTCATACCGCTGTTGTAACCCAACATGCTCTACAGAGTGTCGACATGTTGCCTTGGCCTTCTAGATCACCAGATCTTTCTCCAATCAACCACGTATAGGACATCATTGGACGACAACTCCAGCGTCATCCACAACCAGCATTAACCGTCTCTGCATTGACCGCCCAAGTGCAACAGGCATGGAACTCCATCCCACAAACTGCTATCCGACACCTGTACGACAGAATGCACGCATGTTTGCATGCTTGCATTCAAAATTCTGGCGGTTACACCGGTTACTAATGTACCAATATTTCACATTTGAAATGGCTCTTCTCGCCAATGGCTCTACCTGTGATCTTGAAACTTTAATCAATTAAATATGTTACCTAGACAAATGTATCGCTGAAATTTCATTACTGTACAATAATTTTTTCTTGGTGTTGGGATTTTTTTTCCATCAGTGTAATTTGGCTGTTGATTCTTTATAAATATTTCCAATAAGGTGAATATATCTTGAATTAATATTATTATTTCTTAATCCACCCATAACTGTTAGTGATGATACGGAGTCAAAAGCTTTTTCATAGTCCACAAAAGCCCCACACTGTGAGGGAGTTCGTATTCATTACTTCTTTCAATAATTTCTCTAACTGTATGAATATGGTCAATGGTACTGAAACCACTTCGATATCCTGCTTGTTCTTTCGGTTGCACTGCATCTAATTATTTCTGTAAGTGATTTATCAGAACTTTCATCAAAATTTTATACAAAATTGAGAGCAGGCTGATTGGACGATAGTTTCTAATATCGTCTTTTTCTCCTTTCTTAAAGAATTAGATTCTGATTGCATTTTTCCAGTCCTTTGGAACATCACATAATGTTACACATTTGTTTACTAGTTCAGTAAGAACTTCAATGGCTTCATTCCTTGCTTCTTTAAAAATATCCACAGTGATTTTTTCTTCTCATGAAGCTTTTCCATTTTTCAGTACTTTTATTGCCATAGCTACTTCTTCCTCCAATATTGCTGGTTTAGCGTCGTTTGCATTTGGTGAGGTAGGTGAACCACTGAGTTCTTCTGGTGAGCTGTACAATTCTGAATTAAAATTTGCTGCCTCTTTTAGAATTTGTTCTTGATTCCGAGTGATATTTCCACTTTTTTATCTTTAAAGCTAGAATTCATTTCTTACCAAGTATCAGATTTCTCTTTGAAGTCTTCAAACCTATATTTTCTTCAATGGCTTGCTGATCATATTAGAATTAAATTGCCTGGTGCTTTCTATACTATCATATTCCTCAGAGTTTTACATGGTTCTGAAAATTGAAACTTTGTGGTAATATTTTCCTTTTCTTTCCTTTTACATAAGCTGTCGTGTCTCTTCCGAGATTTTCTTAACAGGTTAATTTTCTTCCAAACCAACAACAATTTTTGCTGATTCCAGAACAACATTGACAATGAACTCATTGACGTCTTTAGTATACTCAAGCAACTGAAATATGTTTTTTAGTTCAAGGTGGAACTCTTGTTTTTTAGCTTTGAGAAGATCTGGTTGAATTCTCTTATTTTGAATTTGCACGAGTTTCTGTCTTTCCAATGCAACCTGTAACTTTACCTTGCAACGTACCAGTCTGTGATCATTATCAAAGTTAAACCTATTTATCACGGCAGAAACAGTAAAAGTGTATTTCTTGTCAGTTAGAATGCAATAAATTTCACTTGTTCCGTTATTGGGACTCCTCCATGTCCATTTTTTCCTTAGGTTCTTTTTAAAAAATTAATTCATGACATAAAATTCTTCATGTGCTGCAAATTCAATCAGTCTATGTGCTCTTTAATCTCTAGTTCCCTTTCCAAATGTACCAAATATGCACGTTTACTTGAATGTTTGGTACCAATCCATGCTTTGAATCTCCCATAGTGATTCTAAGACTGTGCCTTCTGGTTTTGCTGAGGGCTTTCGCAACATCATCATAGAATTTCTCGATAACTTGGTCTTCATATGTTCTGGTTAGAGCATACACTTGAATTATCTCAGCGTTATAACGCTTAGAGAGCTCGATGGTGAGTGTTGCAACTTTATCAGAAAAGTTTGTGGCTTTTATTACTTTGCCTTATAGATTCTTGTTAATCAAAAATCCTACTCCGCTACATCTTCCATTATCAGTTCTTCGATTATAAAGCATTTTTCTACTCTTCAAATTTAGAAAATATTCACCTTTTTTCTGACTTCATTGAGTCTACAACACCCATGTAATATGTCGTAGTTCTTTTTCAAGCTAAAGTAGTCTATCTTTAGAGCTTAAAAGCCTGCAATTTAAAGTACATATATTCATTCATTGGGGGCTGACTTGGGGATTTTTCATACTCTCTGCCTTCTTGCTTTCCTGCTTGCTGCCTAGAGCAGGAACATTCCAGCCGCCACGGACTGAAAGCCACTGTGCATGTGAAACAGGCATTTTTAAATATGAAGCAGGAGTTGACCAAGTCACACCACGCTGGCTAATGCCTCTTGGTGTGAGCCCACCTGTGTTGGTTCGTAGTGTTACGCACTACTAACAGCTGCACCACGTGAAAGTTCGGATTTGACATTATGTCTATGTCTATGATCGGTTCCGCCAAGCCATAAATAATGGAATTGGAGAGTCTACTACTAGTTAATAATACAGACCATTATGCAACCTAATGAGAACGAAAAATAAACAGATGAATAGTTCGCCACAAAAATTCACAAAGGCCAAATTGGTAACTAGTTAATTTGAACAGTTTAAACTATTTTAATATATATATATATATCTATCCCATACAGCACAGAATGTTTCAGTTATGTTGCAAAAAGCTTACAATCTTTCAAAAACGTAACACGTTTTTGTATGCTCTCTGATACCTTTCTGAAACATTTTGATTTTCTATCTGTTTTATTACCTTTTTGATTTTCTATCTGTTAAGTGATTGTAACGTTTCTGTTACGTATCTGATATTTTGTTACGATCGCGGACATTTCTACGTTTTTTGAAACTAATCGGAAAGCAATGTGAATTTTTTAAACGTTTCGGAAATGTTTATAATGTTTCAATGTTATATGATTTTTACGTTTCTGGAACATTTTGTGCTGTTAGGGATATATACATATGTGTGCGTGTGTGTGTGTATAAGAAGAAAGCATTGGATTCGCGAAAATTTTTGACAGCCTACTTTCGAAGAATTTATACGTTTTGGAATGTACTGAACACAATTTGACTATTTTTAGAAAAATTCTGTCTGTTGTGTATGTGTATCACAAATTTCGTGGATACTGTATCTCACGAGCCAATGGACTAAATTTAATTGAACTTGATAGTTAAACCTTGATTTAAATGGGTGCTGCTTACATTTGGGAATCAATTGCTCAAGAGCTGGCGCTGCCATCAAAATTTTTCATAATTTTCAACATAGCAGTATAGGACAAAGTTTCATATAAATATATTTTTAACTTTCCAATGTGAAATTAAATATATATGTAATGGAATATGATAGTAGTAGTTAAACCGAAAAAAATGTGTGTATATTTATCGATTTTTCTCAATGAACAAAAACATTGAGGAAAAAAAAAATTTGCCTCAGATGACAGCACGAAATTAACTTTCTTTCGAGATTTTCTATTATACTTTTCTTCAGATGAAGGTCGTTTCCATTCACCATGGAAAATTAATTTCAATAAATAATTGTTTTTGAGTGTGTGTTGAACACAACATACAAGTTTATTTAATATTTAATTTTCTGAATGACCCGTTTGATAACTTGTGTGTAATAGATACAATAATTTCAGTTGGCCACAAAATATATAAACGATCGTTTTCTCTGTATATGGACTATAGTTTCTGTAAAAATAATTTTGTAAGTATTTGCTGGTGTTATTCGAGTATAATGTTATCTCTTTCAGACCGAAAGCGTACGATTGTACGGGTTAGACATTCACGACATCCGCTCACATTTTTGCATCTGGAACAGTCGTATGTATGTAATGCTTTAAGGTAAAAGTGTTCCCGGTTGAAAGTGGCTATACATAAATTCAAATTTAAAGGCGAACTTTAGTGTTTTGTCTTTAAATATTTCATTTTTAATATATATTAAAAAAATTTTCAGAGATCAACTTTGTGATTTATAATATGCAAACAATCCAGAACGTTTTTAGGTTATTGTGATGGTATTACAGCATTATTTGGTTTTGTAAGAATATAAATAGAATAGCTCGACAAAAAACCTGCAAATGTATCATTTCCTGTTAGTTTTTAGAAATTTTTTGTATGCTTCTGCATATGGTGTGAGATCAATGCTTTGTAATTATGATATACATTAGCTTTGAAATCCCGCAGTGTCATAGAAAAAGTATTCTCTGAGATGAAGGCAACTTGTTTGTTCTTAAATACCTTTTTGACTATACTAACGAGTAAAAATTTCGTATCAATACAGAAATGGGACAATTAAAAGCATAATTACGAATTTTATCATTTTATTATTTTTTCTTGTATGCATTTTAATATTCCAGAAAAATAATTTCACTTTTTGTATAATTTACCTTTAATTCTTTAAGAATACTAATTTTATGATTTCGACTCACCTATGTGTTTGTACGTGATTTCATTTCCATAAAACGTGTATGTGTTACTTAGGTTTTAGAATTTCATTAAATTCATGTGTGTTAGTCAGGTTTTTCAGACATATCGTTGAATACTTCCTAATAAAAGTCGTACGTGTATAGCGTAATTAGTTTATATACAAGAATCAACAAAATAATTCGGATACATTGCCTTTAACAGCAATATTTCTTATACAGTGCGAGAAAAAGGTCTAAGGCCAATCAAAAAATCGCCAAATCTAGAGAGCTTTTAGACGAAAATATATGCAAAATTCCTAAGTAAAAATTTTGATAAAATTATGATTCTTTTCATAGAAATTGGTTAAGGAGATTTTCTACTTATCAACCCCGGAAGCCAAGGCCAATGTTATTCTAAGGGGAAGTAATCCCCATCATAACTTATTAATTAATACATACTTTTAAATTACGTTTTCACATTCAGAATATATTTAGGACCGCTGAATTAGATCTTGTTTTCTAAAAATAGAATTTTTTTAATCGTTCAAATTTACTTTAAATACCGGAAATGCAAAATTTCCCTTAGTGAAAATTTGCATTTTGCATCCTCAAAAAGAAATTATTAAAAGGTAAGGAAAAAAAAATAATAATATTTTCGAAAACGATAACCAGTTTAACAGTTGTGTTTTTTCTAAATGTGAAAACAGAATTTAAAAATATGTATTAGTTAATGAGTTATAATGGGGTTTATTTCCCCACTGAACAACATTGGCTTTGGCTAATAAATTACACTGAAAGGGATATTGTACCTTGTTTCTTTACAAATATTTTTACACTTTAAGTCCATAAATAGGGATTTAGAGATAAAGTTTTAGGATATCGAAAGTACAGGGAGACTCATACAAGGAAATTAAACCAAACAGCGTTTGACGAAAATTACATCAATTTTACTATTTTCCAACAAAGTTGGAAAGTGTTTATGACTTCGGTTTGTCTGTCCGTCCGTCTGTCTGTTTGTCTGCGCTCTAATTTTTGATAATATTCATGTAATTTCTTGAAACTGACGTATATTATTCAAGCTCATTAATAAAATGTTCTCTATAGAACATGGGATAAAAACCTCCACGAGTTTGTGTACAGGAGCACGCGAAAGAATTACTAAGTATTGCATTCTATGAGAGGTATTTTTAAAAACCATATTTTAGCACCTTTATTTTGCACAAATCATAATGAAGATAAATTTTCTTATTTAAAAAAAAATTCTAGGGAATATGGTATGTTTAACGTTAAGATTTATAGGTTACACTAAAATATTTGGTACATTACGGGCTACAATATGAAATTACTGGAATGGAATTTTGTTTTTAATAACTTTTAATAACTTTTAACACTTTCTAACAATGTTTACGATTGAAAATGAATTCAGTTAGTCTCTTTGTATGCCTTTCAGTTCGTTAGTCTGTCTGTTGAAAGTTTAACATTCATTATATAAATTTTTTATTTAAATATTGTTGAAGTATTGAAAAAGTCAGAGCGGACATTTTAATTTAATTACCTGTTTATATGCTATAGGTGTGGTTGCCAAATGAGAGTACTTTTATGATAAAACAGCATAAAAAATATTTATACTTACCCAAATTCGGATATATATATATATTGTTGCGTACTTGGGGGTTCGTGAGTTGTCCGAGAAAGAAAGGCGAAACTTACAAAAATTCAATAATTTATTCACAGAAAGTTCCGGAAAAATACAGGTCTATAAACCAAGTATCAGATTCAATTCAACCAGTAAACACAGCTTAAACAACAGCTGTCAATAGAAATCCACAGTACAAACTGTATAGCAATAACACATAAAATAAGTCTCTTTCAAAGAGGCTCAAAGCAATGCAAGCTGACCGACTTTGATCTCAGACTGAACTGAACTGACTGCCTTGGTGAAAAAAACAGCCCTTATATACCCCTGTAGAAAAGTCTGGAAAGTTACAGAAATTTCCGTATCTCACCAGCCAATGAGATTAGAGCTTCCATATTTGGTATATCCCTAATAAGGATTTTCTCGCCAAGGTCGCGAAAAAAATCGGCAAGGTGGGAAAAAGTCGCCAAATTTGGCGCCAAATCCATTACCTGCCTTATTGGAGCTTTTTAATGCGTTTTTAAGGGAAAATAAGGCTATTTTAACGCTAAAACGGCTAGAAATGCGCAAATTTAGCACTTTATCAACTTACCAAAAAAAAAAAAAAAAAAAAAAAAAACACACACACACGGTTATTTACAATTTTGTAACACTGCCCCCCTCCCAAGGACTGCACGTCCCGGGCAGTGCAACCCTTGGTCAAGAGGCGAAACTAAACAAATTTACACAATCTAAAATACAAAAACTAAGTTGCATATAACGATACAATAGAAATTTAAATCAAGGGAGAAATATTTACAAAATTCACGAACATGTATAAATATTTATATACAAATATTTACATTACACATGCACAAATTCTATCAGTATTTACATTTTAAATTTTAATATTACCGATAATTGTGGTACTTGGCTAGCCTGTTACAGTGCACCACCTTCGGTTTTGATGACGGTGTTTTAGTGATCCGTACCACTACATCATTCAGCCTTTTTAAGATTGTGTACGGTCCGTCCCAGTTGCACTGTAACTTGGGAGAGAGTCCTTTGCGCCGAACAGGATTCCACAACCAGACCTTGTCTCCTTCCTGGAACTCATGTTGTGTAGCCTTTAGATCGTACCTTGTCTTCATTTTATCCGTTGCCATGTGAATCCGCTCCCGAGCAAAGTTGTGTACGTCCTCAAATCGTGCCTGGAGATCTTGGATGTACTGCTCGGGCGATGAAGGCGCATCGGGTGGACAACTAAACAGGAGATCACATGGGAGACGAGTTCACGTCCAAACAGCATCTGGGCTGGAGTATAGCCGGTGGTCTCATGGACAGCACTTCGATAAGCCAGCAGGAACAATGGCAACTTCAAGTCCCAATCTTGTTGGTTCCTTGATACTAGAAGAGAGAGGTTATTCAGGATGGTACGGTTGAACCTCTCGACCGTGCCGTCCGACTGGGGATGTAAGGGTGTTATCTGGGTTCTGTCTATGCCGAGTAGTTGACACAGTCCTTTGAAAAAAGCAGAGGTAAAGTTCGTATCTTGGTCGGTATGAAGTTGTAGGGGCGTGCCGTATCTTGACACCCATTGCTGCACTAGGACCTCTGCGACTGTGCATGCCTCTTGATCGGGAATAGGATATGCCTCAGGCCACTTGGTGAAATAATCTATCACGACGAGGATGTATTTATTTCCACTGGAGGTAGGTGACAAAGGACCCAAGATGTCGAGTGCAATCCGTTCAAATGGTGCTCCCACGTTATATCGTTGCAGTCTTCCTCGACTTCGTTTCTGCGGGCCTTTACGTGCCGCACAAGCATCACAGGATTTACACCATTTCTCCACATCCTCCCTTGCCTTGCACCAGTAGAAGTGTTTCCGAACTTTCTGCAGAGTCTTCATTACCCCAAAATGGCCTCCGGTAGCGCTACTATGCAGTTGCTCTAAAAGTTACGGAATTTTTTATCTTGGTAATACAATCTGCCATCTGAAGCTTTTCCCATCATCAGATTCCCACTTTCTGTTTAATACGCCGTTTCTGATATGAAGAGAGTCCCAAAATGCCCAATAACTTTTCGTAATGGGACTAAATCTGGAAATGTCCTGCCAAGTAGGTCTGTTGCTGGTCGTCTCTTTCAGCTGTAATATTGGCTTTATGTCAGGATCTTCCAACTGGGCTTGTCTAAGTTCTTCGTCACTCCATGGATCGGGATCTTGTTCTGATAGTGTTGCGACAGTAACTTGGCGAGCAACTGGCTTTATTCTTTGGTGTTTATCCTCGGCTTTAGAGCTGTACTTATGATCTTCAGATGGAGGCTTCCGCAAGAAGGCATATGGATTTTTCCGAAGAGCTACTTCTGGGTGGCATACTTCAGAGACATTCTTGGTTGCTTCTCTAGGTGTTCTCACTGGGCAGCATCGTTTGATATGCCCGTCATTTCCACAGCCCCAGCATTTAGTTGTTGGAGTCGTCCTTTCTTTCTTACTCTCAAGAATGCGTAATCTTCTATTAATATTTGCAATCATTCTTTGAATCTCTTTAAGATCATCTTGAGGGACGTTCACTTTGTCTGCTGTGCTGTTCTGGCGACGTTTACGGGAGGCTTGTTGGGCTGCCTCGATCTTTAGGGCATACACAAAGGCTGATTCCACATCCTTCACGCCTGAGAGTCTGAGGGCTTTTTGAATTTCTGGATCTCTGACAGTATCAATGAAATATTCTAGGGCCAGATCATTGGGTGTTTCAGGATGACAGTCTGAGAAAGCCAAATGTGAAAGTCTCTGGATGTTTGATGCCAGTTCTTGTAATCTTACCCCTGGTCTCTGATGACGGGACCTTAGCTGGAGTCGACTATATTCTTTGGACCATTTCTCTCCGAACCGTAGCTCCAGTGCTCTAGTCAGGGACTCGAAGTCGTTCCATTCTTCTTTAGAAACATTTCTCAGTATCTCGGCTGCATCTCCCCGTAATGCTGCTGCTAAATGGACTGACTTGGCGGTAGAGTCCCAGCCGTTAGCTTCAGCTACGATGGAAAACTGCGTCTTATATACATGCCAGGAGGAACTACCGTCGTAGGTGGATAGCTTAATAAATTCCTGATTCTGGATTCTTCTCTCTTTCTTTTCAGTTTCCTGGGGCATGGATTCTAACTTTTCTTCCACTTTTCCCTCGAGATCTTCTTCTATTCTCTTCAATTTACCTTCTACCTCTGAAAACATTCCTTTCAGTTCCTGATCAAAATTTTCTTTAACTTTCTCCTCGAAACTCCGTTCTATCCTCGTAACACTCTCTTCAACCTTCATAAAATTTTCTTTTATCTTCATAGCTTTCTTTTCAAAATTCTCTTCTATTTTCAAAACTTTCTCTTCTATTCCATCTACTCTGCTTTCCATATCCGATAATTTACTTTCGATCACTTCCTTTACTGCCGAAAGTTCTTTCTTCATCTCCTCCTGATTGCATTCAACTTTTTTTTGGATTGATTTAATTTCTCCCTGAACTTCACCCAAACTGTCTTTCATTTCCTTCATTTCTTCAGTCAAGCCGTTTTTCAATTCTTTTTGTCCGGTTTCCATACTTTCTTTCATTTCTCTTTGTCCTGCTTTCATTTCATTCATCTGGGTAGATAAGAGCTTTCTAGAAGTTTCTTCATTTCCTGCTCCATAGCTCTAGTTATCACCATTCACAGACAATCCCACTTCTGATACCAGAAATGTTGCGTGTTTGGGGGTTCGTGAGTTGTCCGAGAATGAAAGGCGAAACTTACAAAAATTCAATAATTTATTCACAGAAAGTTCCAGAAAAATACAGGTCTATAAACCAAGTATCTGCTTCAATTCAACCAGTAAACACAGCTTAAACAACAGCTGTCAATAGCAAATCCACAGTACAAACTGTATAGCAATAACACACAAAGCAATGCAAGCTGACCGACTTTGATCTCAGACGGAACTGAACTGACTGCCTTGGTGAAAAAAACAGCCCTTATATACCCCTGTAGAAAAGTGTGGAAAGTTCCAGAAATTTCCGTATTTCATCAGCCAGTGAGATTATAGCTTCCATATTTGGTATATCCCTAATAAGGATTTTCTCGCCAAGGTCGCAAAAAAAATTGTCATGGTGGGAAAAAGTCGCCAAATTTGGCGACAAATCTATTACCTGCCTTATTGGAGCTTTTTAATGCGTTTTTAAGGGAAAATAAGGCTATTTTAACGCTAAAACGACTAGAAATGCGCAAAATTAGTACTTTATCAACGTACCAAACCTCTTTGAAAGAATTTATACAAAAATAAACACAATTATTTACAATTTTGTAACATGTATATATATATAATTCTAAGGACCAAAAATGTAATAATTAAGATGAACAATTTCCTTGCAAAAATTTTACAAAATTTAAAATAGACAATTCCAAGAAAACAAGCTGACCTCGAATTTTTAGGATATATAGTTATTATAGTTTATGTCCCAATGGTTATTTTAAATACCGTTAAAGTGAAATTGATGTAAATGTATTTAATTCTTTTAATATTAAAAGTAGATTTTGCTCACACATTTAAAAAGCAGTGTGAAACATTCATGGATGATTATTACTTTCTTCTATATGTAATATAGAGAAAGTATTGGATTCGTAAAAATTTTCGACCTCGGGTTTTTGAGGAATTTACACGTTTTGAGAGCTGTAGAACACGATTTGACCATTTTTAGAAAATGTCTGTCTGTCTGTCTGTCTGTCTGTGTGTGTGTGTGTGACAAAATTTTGTGGCAACTGTATCTCAAGAACTACTGCACAGAATTTCATACAAATTGGTATGTAGTTGTACCTTGACATAAATTAGTGCCTATCAACTTTTGGTAAAAATTGTCTTACAGGGTGCGTTGCCATCCCGCTTTTTCTAAATTTTTAACATGGTGATATAGGACAAAATTTTGTATAAATGTGCATAAAGAGAATCATTTTTTAGTAATCATTATGAAATTTACAAGAATTATTTAAAATAGAGATAGTCAACTGGGAAAAAAAATTTGTATGCGTAGGAGCCTCGCCACCCCCCGTGGGGGGAAGTCCCCCCTCGAGGGGAGTAAATTTTCAAGATGTGTATCTTTCGAAAGGTGTCGTCAATACCTTTAAAACGAATGGTTGAACTATAAATATGTGATAATTTGAAACAAAGTTATCGATTTTTTTTTACTTTTAACGAAAAAAAACTTGGGAAAAAAAAATCTCAATTTTTTTTTTTTTTTTTTTTTTTTTTTTTTTTTTTTAAACGAAATTTAACCAAACTTGGTATTTAGTTGGTCCCCGACATAAAGTGGTGCTGATTACATTTGGGGATCAATAGCTCAACAGGTGGCGCTGTGATCGTATTTTTCTAAATTTTTAACATGGCAGTATAGGAAAAAATTTCGTATAAATGTACATAATGAGAGTTATTCTTAACCTGTGATTGTGAAATTAATATGAATTATTGATAATAGTAGTAGTTAATTAGGGAAAAAATTTGGGGCATCGCTTCCCCCCCCCCCTAGGGGGACGAAAAAAAAATGAAAAAAATCGTTTTTTTTTTTTTTTTTTTTTTTTTTAAATATTGTTACTGCGTGAATTTGTATAGGAAAATATAGAAGAAAGTCTTGTGGTGGCCACAACATACTAGTTTTTTAAAGTGGATACTTTTTCAAAGTATAATACAATCGTCTATTGATGCAGATTTTTCTCTTATCCGTGTACAAAATTTAAAACTATAAAATTCTTAACTTAATTAGAGAAGTAAAAACATTATATTCATTAATATTTGCAAAAAATTGAAAAATTTGCGTAAGGATATTTCTATTTGGTTAATTATACTAATTATTCTTATAAAATTTTACAAAAATAACAAAATAAAGAAAAATTTTTAAATCAGTTTTATTGAAATAACTTATATAAATTTTATACTAATATCATTATAAAACTAGTATGTTGTGGCCACCACAATACTTTCTTCTATATATTCCAATACAAATTCACGCAGTAACAATTAAAAAAAAAAAAAAAAAAAAAAAAAAAAATTCATTTTTTTTTTTTTTTTTTTTTTGTTAAAAGTAAAAAAAATCGATAACTTTGTTTTAAATTACCACATATTTATAGTTCAACCATTCGTTTTAAAGGTATTGACGAGACCTTTCGAAAGATACCGATCTTGAAAATTTACATCCCCCCGGGGGGGGGAGTGATGCCCCAAATTTTTTTCCTAATTAACTACTACTATTATCAATAATTCATATAAATTTCACAATCACAGGTTAAGAATAACTCTCATTATGTACATTTATACAAAATTTTTTCCTATACTGCCATGTTAAAAATTTAGAAAAAATACGATCACAGCGCCACCTGTTGAGCGATTGATCACCAAATCTAATCAGCCTCAGTTTATGTCAGGGGCCAACTAAATACCAAGTTTGGTTAAATTTCGTTAAAAAAAAAATAATAAAAATTGCGATTTTTTTTGTTTTGTTTTGTTAAAAGCAAAAAAAATCGATAACTTTGGTTTAAATTATCACAGATTTATGGTTCAACCATTCGTTTTAAAGGTATTGACGAGACCTTTCGAAAGATACCCATCTTGACACTTTGCCCCCCCGGGAGGGTACTTCCCCCCCAGGGGGGGAAGCGATGCCCCCCCATGCAGAAAATTTTTTTCCTAGTTACATACTACTATTATTAATAATTGATATTAATTTTACAATCACAAGTTTAAAACAACTCTTATTATGCACATTTATACGAATTTTTGTCCTATTCTGCCATGTTAAAAATTTAAATAAAATGCTATCACAGCGCCACCTGTTGAGCTATTGATCCCCAAACATAATCAGCACCAGTTTATGTCGGGGACCAACTAAATACCAAGTTTGGTTAAATTTCGTTAAAAAAAAAAAAAATGCGATTTTTTTGTTTTTTTTTTGTTAAAAGTAAAAAAAATCGATAACTTTGTTTTAAATTATCACAGATTTATGGTTCAACCATTCGATTTAAAGGTATTGACGAGACCTTTCGAAAGATACCCATCTTGAAACTTTGCCCCCCCGGGTGGGAACTTCCCCCCCCGGTGGGGGGGGGAACCGATGCCCCCACATGCACAAAAATTTTTTCCTAGTTAACTACTACTATTATCAACCTGATCTTTCGAAAGATACCCATTGTGAAAATTTACCCCCCCTGGGGGGGTATTTACCCCCTAGGGGGGGGAAGCGATGCCCCCCCATGCAAAAATTTTTTTTCCTAGTTACATACTACTATTATCAATAATTCATATTAATTTTACAATCACAAGTTTAAAACAACTCTTATTATGCACATTTATACGAATTTTTGTCCTATCCTGCCATGTTAAAAATTTAGATAAAATGCTATCACAGCGCCACCTGTTGAGCTATTGATCCCCAAACATAATCAGCACCAGTTTATGTCGGGGACCAACTAAATACCAAGTTTGGTTAAATTTCGTTAAAAAAAAATTGCGATTTTTTTTCTGTTTTTTTTTTTTGTTAAAAGTAAAAAAATCGATAACTTTGTTTTAAATTATCACAGATTTATGGTTCAACCATTCGTTTTAAAGGTATTGACGAGACCTTTCGAAAGATACCCATCTTGAAACTTTGCCCCCCCGGGTGGGTACTTCCCCCCGGTGGGGGGGGGGGGACCGATGCCCCCACATGCACAAATTTTTTTTCCTAGCTAACTACTACTATTATCAATAATTCATATTAATTTTACAATCACAAGTGTAAAATAACTCTCTTTATGCCCATTTATACGGAATTTTGTCCTATGCTGCCATGTTAAAAATTTGCATAAAATGCGATCACAACGCCACCTATTGAGCGATTGATCCCAAAATCTAATCAGCACCAGTTTATGTCAGGGTGCAACTAAATACCAAGTTTGGTTAAATTTCATTCATTGGTTCGTGAGATACAGCGTCCACAAAAAAATGATACAGACAGACAGACAGACAGACATTTTCTAAAAACTATTAATTCGTGTTCTCCACATCCCAAAACATGTAAATCCATCAAAAAGTGGACTTCGAAAATTTTCGCGAATCCAATACTTTCTCTATATTACATATAGAAGAAAGTAAAAAAATCGATAACTTTGTTTTAAATTATCACAGATTTATAGTTCAACCATTCGTTTTAAAGGTATTGACGAGACTTTTCGAAAGATACCCATCTTGAAAATTTACTCCCCTCGAGGGGGGACTTCCTTCCCAGGGGGGTGGCGAGGCTCCTACGCATACAATTTTTTTTTTCCCAGTTGACTATGTCTATTATAAATAATTCTTGTAAATTTCATAATGATTACTAAAAAATAATTCTCTTTATGCACATTTATACAAAATTTTGTCCTATATCACCATGTTAAAAATTTAGAAAAAGCGGGATGGCAACGCAACCTGTAAGACAATTTTTACCAAAAGTTGATAGGCACTAATTTATATCAAGGTGCAACTACATACCAATTTGTACGAAATTCTGTGCAGTAGTTCTTGAGATACAGTTGCCACAAAATTTTGACACACACACACACACACACACGGTGTTGTGACAGATGCGTACATGACATTTGCGTACAAGCTGAAAACAGTGGCACTTGCGTACATGTCCAGGTGGTTTAAATATTACAGGTGTGTTTTCAAAAAATCTAGTGGCACTTGCGTACAACATTTCTTTCGCTTTATTTGAGGATCATTGCATGAAGGGGCTGTATCCATATGATCTTTTTCTTTCTTTCTTTTTCTTTTCACTTTCTCTTACCCATAGGGTCGAGAAAGTATTGTTTTAGGGTCAAATTTTTGAACGTGCGTTTTTGTTGTATCTACATGTTCTGAGGTCCCTTGAATACGAAAATCATGTTTTTAGCAAATGGTCTGTGTATCTGTCTGTCTGTGTTATCAGCATATCTCAAGAACAAATAGTAGCAGAAATCCCAAACTCGGTATTCTAAATGTAAATCATATAGGAATGTTACAGTAAGCTTTTCGTTGGACTGCACTAAACCAAATGAAACGAATATATGTTTTTTGTTATAGAGATAGTCAACTGGGAAAAAAAAATGTGTATGTAGAAGCCCCGCCTCACCCCCTGGGAGGGGGGAAGTCCACCTTCGAGGGGAGTAAATTTTCATGATGGGTATCTTTCAAAAGAGCTCACCAATACCTTTAAAACGAATGGTTGAACCATCGATCTGCGATAATTTAAAATAAAGTTATCGATTTTTTTCATTTTTAAACACGCATTTTTTTTTTTTTTTTTTTTTTTGGGGGGGGGGGGGGAAGAGAGGCATATAGGTGAACGACAAATAATTTCAGGAATTGGAATATGATTCAATTCGTTACTGATAAAGAAGAGAGATCTTTTTGTAACTTTTTTTTTTCTTTATTTTAGACAAAAAAATTAATACTTGTTAAAAAGTAAAAAGTATTTAAGAAATAAAAATATTTTATAGACCTTAATAGCATTTCTAAGGACCTTTATTGATCTTGACTCAGTGAATAAATAATTGAATGTTCTTTCAGGAAATAACTACGGCTATTATAGCTTGTAACTTTTATATGCCTTAAGCTCATAACTTTGTCAGTCGTAAGACTACATGCATAAGAGAAAATTCACGTATTTATATAAGAGTATTTATCTTCATGTTTAACATATGGATACAACCCCTTTGTGTTACAAACGAAAAATACAGCGAAACAAATTTTGTACGGAAATGCCAAATGATTTTTCGAAAACAGATCTGTAACATTTGGAACACCTGGACTTGTACGCAAGTGTCACTAATTTCAGCTTGTACGCAAATGTCATGTACGCATCTGCCATATAACCACACACACACACACACACACAGACAGACAGACAGACAGACATTTTCTAAAAATGGTCAAATCGTGGTCTACAGCTCTCAAAACGTGTAAATTCATCAAAACCCGAGGTCGAAAATTTTTACGAATCCAATACTTTCTCTATTACATATAGAAGAAAGTAAAAATATATATAAGGTTGTTGTGCCTAAATGAGATAACCCATAAATGCGACAAAGTTCTTCTACTGAAAATCTAAATGCTTAAATCACAAACTTATAAATCATAATGGAACATACACATTTCAAGAATGGTTCGCGAAACTTTTTATTAAATTTTAAAGGTTTTTTCTAGTAGAATTTTCTTTTGCAGTAAACATTGTTCATTATGGCTTTCCCCCATCTTTTCCTAATTGCGATGAAATATTTTCAAACAGTAACTGTAATTTTATCCTTTCATCTTTCAAGGTCAAATAACCACTGTTACGTCATGTGCTTGAATACCCTTTATACCTATCAGATGAAAAAAAAAAAAAAAAAAAAAAAAAAAATACTACATTTTTTTTAAAACAGGGGTTTAAAATTTTTATCGCATTTAAGGGTCTGTTTACACCATTTTCCTGAAAGCGACAAATTTTATCCCTTAAATGCGGAGAGTTTTACAGTTGATATATTAAGGGAAGTTTAAGCATTTTTTCCTTTTTAACACTTTCCAACAAGGTTTAAAAGTGACTTAGGCTTGTCTGTGCCTCTGTCCGTCTGTCTGTCTGTCTGTCCGCGCTCTAACTCCTGTAGGGACACCCGAAAGTATTCCAAAGCACTGTGTTCTATGAGAGGTATTGCTGTAAGCCATATTTAATACCTTAACTGTATACAAATTTTAGTGAAATTGAATCCTGTTATTCAAGTTCACTATCGGATGTTTCATATATAAAATGGAATAAATACCACCACTAGTTTGTACACAGGGACACTCGAAAGTACTCCAAAGCATTGCGTTCTATGAGAGGTATTTCTATAAACCAAATTTTAATAACTTTACTTTCCACAAAGTTTAATCAAATTAAAATATGTTATTCATATGCACAAAAGAATGTTCTGCATAGAATATAGCATGATTAGCATTAGATTTACAGGGCCACACAAAAATATTCAGTTACATTAAGAGCTGTTAATAAAAATTTGCTAGAATTGCAATTTCGTTTACATTAAGCGTTTTTAACATTGTCTAACAATTTTCATCTGTGAATATGATTTCAATTTAAGTATCTGTCTGTTCGTCTGTCCGCGCTCTAACTCCAGTAAATATTTATGTAATTTCTTGAAACTGATATATGTTATTTAAGTTCACTATCGGATGTTCCCTATTGAAAAAGGAGTTAATATCTCTACTGGTTTGTGTACAGAGGCACCCAAACCTTTTACAAAGCATTGTGTTCTATGAGAGATATTTCTATAAACCATATTTTAATACCTTTACTATGCACAGACCTTAATGAAATTGAGAAATGTCATTCAAGTTCACTATCGGATGTTTTATATATTAAATGGAGTAAATACCACCACTGGTTTGGGCACAGAGACACTTGAAAGCATACCAAAGCATTGCGTTATATGAGAAGTATTTCTATAAACCAAATTTTGATAACTTTACTTTCCACAAAACTTAATGAAACTGAAATGTGTTATTCATATGCACAAAAGACTGCTTTCTATAGAATATAGTATGTTTAGTATTAGTTTTACAGAGCAACAAAAAAATATTCAGATGCATAAAGAGCTATTAAGTAAAGTTTGCTGGAATTGCACTTTCGTTTACATTAAGCGTTTTTAACATTTTCTAACAATTTTTAATAAGAATATAATTTCAATTTGTGTATCTGTGTATCTGTTTGTCTGCCCATCTGTCTGTCTTTCGGCGCTCTAACTCCGGTAAATATTTATGGAATATCTTGAAACTAATATATGTTTTTCAAGTTCACTATCTGATGTCCCCTATTAAAAATGGAGTGAATACCTCTACTGGTTTGTGTACAGGGGCATCGGAAAGTACTGCAAACTATTTTTTTTTTCTATGAGAGGCATTTCTATAAACCATATTTTAATACCGTTACTTTACACAAATCTTAATGAAATTGAAATATGTTATTCAAGTTCGCTATCGGATGTTTCCTATGTGAAATGGAGAAAATATTACTACTGGTTTGTGTACAGGGAGACTTGCAAGTATTGCGTTGTATGAGAGGTATTTCTGCAAACCAAATTTTAATAACTTTACTTTGCACAAATCTTAATGAAATTGAAATATGTTATTCATATGCAAAAAGGAATGCTTTTTCTAAATACAGTATGATTAATATTAATCTTACAGGGCCACATAAAAATATTAAGTTACATTATGAGCTATTAATAAAAATTTGCTGTAATTGCATTTTCTTTTACAATAAGCATTTTTAACACTTTCTAACAATTTTTAAGCGCGAATATGATTTTAATTTGGTTATCTTACTGTCCGATTGTCTGTCTTTCTATCTGGCAATCGTCCCGAGAGTTCTTAAATATTTCAGAATTTTGAAAAATTGATATATGTTATTAAAGTTCACTATGGAATGTTTCCTATTTAAAATGCCATTAATATGTCCTACACAACGTGTTTGTGTACAGGGAACTTCCAATGCTTTGCGTTTTAGGACAGACATTTTCATAAATCACATCTAAATAACTTTCTACTGTAAAAATCATAAATAAATTGAAATGTATTTTAATATTCTAAAATAATGTTTTGTATAGAATATGATATGATCAACCTTCAGATTTACAGGACTACACTAAAACATTCAAATATATTAAGGGCAGCAATTGTAATCTAACGGCTGGATTTTCTTTTGCATTAAGCCTTTTTAACGTTCTTCAACGATGTCTGAGAGCGGTTTTAAATTGAATTAGTCAATCTGTATATTTTTCTATGCTTCTCTTCTTTGTTTGATAATGCAGCCAAAGAATATTGAAAGTTATACGATACAACAAGCACGTACAATTGGAGAGTATTAATAACCAGTGCGTACTGCATGATTTTTCGTTCTTTTTTTAACACTTTCCAGCAAGGTTGAAAAGTGTCAATGACTTCGGTTTGTCTGTCTGTCCGCAGTCGAACTCCTGTAAACTTTCATGGAATTTCTTGAAGCTGATATGTCGTATTCAAGTTCACTATCGGATGTTCCCTATTGAAAATGGAGGGAATTCCTCTTCTGATTTGTCTACAGAACACCCAAAATTTTCCAAAGCACTGTGTTCCATGATAGATATTTCTATAAACCGTATTTTGATACTAAAACCCGAATAAACTACTATGTCAGAAACGCCAAAGAAAAACATTGGAAATGCATACAGCTGTTTCGGCAGCATTAAACGTGCCATCATCAGTGCAAAAAGGATTCTGAATCTGCGGAAGTGCTCGTATTTATAGGAGAAAGGCCGAATTTAGTTCAACCAATAGGATTGCGGGAAAGGTGGGGAGAGTGGCCAATAGGAATTTATTAAAGTTAGCTGTGTAAACAGTAGAAATATTAAGAAAATGTGGACTGAATATAAAATTTCCAACAGTCAGACAAATAGGGAATAGCGAAATCACAATTTACAAGGTTTTTAAAATTTTTATAAATATGAAAAGCTTCAAAGAAATCGAGTTCATGAATGGATTTAGGTCTGCAAATTATTTTAACTGAATTAAATTTAAAATTATGATTTTCCTCCCAGCAATGTTTAGAAATAGCCGATTTATTGGTTTCTTGTTTGCGGACGTAATTCATATGTTCTTTAAGACGAAATTTAAGACTGCGTTTAGTTTGGCCAATATATGATAAACCACACTGACAGGAAATACTATAAATACCCCAAGAATTATGCATATCAATTGGATCTTTTAACTGAGACAAGGTGAGTTTATTGGAAGGCGAAAATATTATTTTAAAATCATATTGTTTGAGAATTTTAGCTATGGTTTGACTGGATTTAGGAAAATAGGGTAAGACAATGCTGATATTAGAAGAGACTGACTTAGTAGACGAAATACGAGGGAGTTGTAATTTTTGGATAGCTTTGTCTATAATGGAAGGGTCATAACCTCTGTCAATTGCAATGGCTTTCAGGTATTTAATTTCAGATTTTAATAAAATAGGATTTGAACAAATATTAAGGGCACGGTTTACAAAAGTATAGAAAGCAGCCATTTTTTGGTTAGGTGGGTGACATGAACGCGCATGGGGAGGAAGGGAGACAGCAAAATTTTTTCGATAGACGGTGGTTGAAAATCCATTTACAGTGCGAGAGACGAGGGTATCAAGTAATGAAAGGGAGCCATTATTTTCTATTTCATATGTAAACTGGATATTACTGTCAATTGAATTTAAAGTTTCTAAGACATGGTCAATATTGTGATGAGATATGTCGATAAGCGTGAAGGTGTCGTCAACGTAACGGGTCCAAAAAGGAAAGGATATTTTCTTAAAAAGCTTGCTTTCGAAATAGTGCATGTAAATATCAGCGAGAATAGGGGAGAGAGGGGAACCCATGGCTAAACCTTCAGACTGACGATAGAATTTATTTTGGAAAGAAAAAGTGGTTTGTGATAAACAAATGCGGGTAAGAGAGATTAATTCTTGTATTTCGAAAGATGTGAAATGAAACTCTTTTAATCTATTTTCGAGACAGCAGAGGGCGCCACTTATTGGAACATTAGTGAAAAGAGATTTTACATCAAAAGAAACCATAATGAGATTAGTGTGAGGGCAATTTTGAATGTTTTTTGCAAATTTTATGGAATTCTTAACAGTATAACTATTAGCAGCAAGAAGGGGAGCAAAAATTGTAGTGAGAAATTTAGCTAAATTATAGGAAGCAGTACCGATATTAGAGACTATGGGACGAAAAGGAATATTGGGTTTGTGAACTTTCGGTAAAGCATAAAATCTGGCACAATTAGCAATAGAAGGGATGAGATGAGATTTAGTCGAGTCCAATAACAAGGGGCAAGATTTTATAGCAGATTTAATTTTATTTAACTCTTGAGTAGAGGGGTCACGGGGCAGAGGAATGTATGGGCCATCATTAATTAATTCGGTAACACTTTCGATGTATTGTTTTTTATCCAAAATAACAATCTGACCACCTTTATCAGCTTTAGTAATGATGATATTTTCATTAGATTTTAATTCCTTCAAGGCGTTTTTTTCTGCAGGGATGAGATTTGATTTAAAATTTTTAGAATTGAATTTGGCATTATTAAGAATTAAATGACGAAGATTTTCTTTCTGTTGGTCAGTCAGTCGAGAGTTTTTGAAAGCTTTTTCAACAGGTGCAATTAACTGAGGAAAAGAAGGAGGTTTAGAAATGGCAAAATTTGAATTGAGTTTGAGAACAGAATATTGATTATTGGTAATTTCAACATTGGAAAGATTAACGATTGCATTTTTATTGACAACAGGAAAGTCGTTCGAATGAATAGGACTCTGTGAATTACGAAGCCGGGTGAATTTATCTTGTAATTTAATTGAGTGTTTACGAGAGCGGTTGTCACAATGAATCCAGGAATTGTGATCAATCAACATAAAATTAGGACGTTCAAAGGCTAACTTTAAGTGGAGAGAAAATAAATCTTTTTCAATTTTGGCGATGGTGGTACGAGTTTCCTTGATAACTTCACGGAGAATATTAAAATGAGACCTGAGTACTGAATCCTTTTTGCACTGATGACGGCACGCTTAAGGCTGCCGAAACAGCTGTATGCATTTCCAATGTTTTTCTTTGGCGTTTCTGACGTAGTAGTTTATTCGGGTTTTAATATTCCAACGCCAAGTCTCCTGTTATTATTTGTTAAGCTTCTACGGGCTTAGTTGAGTTATTGGTCTTCTGCTCTTATTGTTACTGAGCAACCTAGTCTGAGAAGCCTCATATGAGGGGGAGATTAGGTCAGTAATAGTTTGAGCCATTTTCTCCATTTCACAATATGCAAATTAATTAACCGGTTCTACCGATTACGTACTAAAAAGTTTCGTGCCCTCAACCGGCTGAAGTTCCTTTTACAGTGTAAGAGACACCGCATAATTCCTAAATTCATTCAACTGAAATGCAATATTTCTGGTTCCAGTTTTGTTAACAATGCAGTACTCAGGTCTCATTTTAATATTCTCCGTGCAGTTATCAAGGAAACTCGTACCACCATCGCCAAAATTGAAAAAGATTTATTTTCTCTCCACTTAAAGTTAGCCTTTGAACGTCCTAATTTTATGTTGATTGATCACAATTCCTGGATTCATTGTGACAACCGCTCTCGTAAACACTCAATTAAATTACAAGATAAATTCACCCGGCTTCGTAATTCACAGAGTCCTATTCATTCGAACGACTTTCCTGTTGTCAATAAAAATGCAATCGTTAATCTTTCCAATGTTGAAATTACCAATAATCAATATTCTGTTCTCAAACTCAATTCAAATTTTGCCATTTCTAAACCTCCTTCTTTTCCTCAGTTAATTGCACCTGTTGAAAAAGCTTTCAAAAACTCTCGACTGACTGACCAACAGAAAGAAAATCTTCGTCATTTAATTCTTAATAATGCCAAATTCAATTCTAAAAATTTTAAATCAAATCTCAGCCCTGCAGAAAAAAACGCCTTGAAGGAATTAAAATCTAATGAAAATATCATCATTACTAAAGCTGATAAAGGTGGTCAGATTGTTATTTTGGATAAAAAACAATACATCGAAAGTGTTACCGAATTAATTAATGATGGCCCATACATTCCTCTGCCCCGTGACCCCTCTACTCAAGAGTTAAATAAAATTAAATCTGCTATAAAATCTTGCCCCTTGTTATTGGACTCGACTAAATCTCATCTTATCCCTTCTATTGCTAATTGTGCCAGATTTTATGCTTTACCGAAAGTTCACAAACCCAATCTTCCTTTTCGTCCCATAGTCTCTAATATCGGTACTGCTTCCTATAATTTAGCTAAATTTCTCACTACAATTTTTGCTCCCCTTCTTGTTGCTAATAGTTATACTGTTAAGAATTCCATAAAATTTGCAAAAAACATTCAAAATTGCCCTCACACTAATCTCACTATGGTTTCTTTTGATGTAAAATCTCTTTTTACTAATGTTCCAATAAGTGGCGCCCTCTGCTGTCTCGAAAATAGATTAAAAGAGTTTCATTTCACATCTTTCGAAATACAAGAATTAATCTCTCTTACCCGCATTTGTTTATCACAAACCACTTTTTCTTTCCAAAATAAATTCTATCGTCAGTCTGAAGGTTTAGCCATGGGTTCCCCTCTCTCCCCTATTCTCGCTGATATTTACATGCACTATTTCGAAAGCAAGCTTTTTAAGAAAATATCCTTTCCTTTTTGGACCCGTTACGTTGACGACACCTTCACGCTTATCGACATATCTCATCACAATATTGACCATGTCTTAGAAACTTTAAATTCAATTGACAGTAATATCCAGTTTACATATGAAATAGAAAATAATAGCTCCCTTTCATTTCTTGATACCCTCGTCTCTCGCACTGTAAATGGATTTTCAACCACCGTCTATCGAAAAAATTTTGCTGTCTCCCTTCCTCCCCATGCGCGTTCATGTCACCCACCTAACCAAAAAATGGCTGCTTTCTATACTTTTGTAAACCGTGCCCTTAATATTTGTTCAAATCCTATTTTATTAAAATCTGAAATTAAATACCTGAAAGCCATTGCAATTGACAGAGGTTATGACCCTTCCATTATAGACAAAGCTATCCAAAAATTACAACTCCCTCGTATTTCGTCTACTAAGTCAGTCTCTTCTAATATCAGCATTGTCTTACCCTATTTTCCTAAATCCAGTCAAACCATAGCTAAAATTCTCAAACAATATGATTTTAAAATAATATTTTCGCCTTTCAATAAACTCACCTTGTCTCAGTTAAAAGATCCAATTGATATGCATAATTCTTGGGGTATTTATAGTATTTCCTGTCAGTGTGGTTTATCATATATTGGCCAAACTAAACGCAGTCTTAAATTTCTTAAAGAACATATGAATTACGTCCGCAAACAAGAAACCAATAAATCGGCTATTTCTAAACATTGCTGGGAGGAAAATCATAATTTTAAATTTAATTCAGCTAAAATAATTTGCAGACCTAAATCCATTCATGAACTCGATTTCTTTGAAGCTTTTCATATTTATAAAAATTTTAAAAACCTTGTAAATTGTGATTTCGCTATTCCCTATTTGTCTGACTGTTGGAAATTTTATATTCAGTCCACATTTTCTTAATATTTCTACTGTTTACACAGCTAACTTTAATAAATTCCTATTGGCCACTCTCCCCACCTTTCCCGCAATCCTATTGGTTGAACTAAATTCGGCCTTTCTCCTATAAATACGAGCACTTCCGCAGATTCAGAATCCTTTTTGCACTGATGACGGCACGCTTAAGGCTGCCGAAACAGCTGTATGCATTTCCAATCTTTTTCTTTGGCGTTTCTGACGTAGTAGTTTATTCGGGTTTTAATATTCCAACGCCAAGTCTCCTGTTATTATTCGTATTTTGATACGTTTACTTTAAACAAATTTTAATGAAATTGAAATATATCATTTAAGTCCACTGCCGGATGTTCCCCATGTAAATTGAAGTAAATACCATCACTGGTTTTTATACAGGGACATCCGAAAGTATTTAAAAACATTGCGTTCTATGGAAGGTATTTCTAAGCACCAAATTTTAATGATTTTACTTTGCACAAGTCGTAATATATATATATATATATATATATATATATATATATTATTCATATGCACAAAAGAATGCCTTCCATAAAATACAATATTATTAGCATTATATTTACAGGGCCACACAAAAATATTCAGATACATTAAGAGGTAGTGTTGGAAAATATCTTGAATTGCATTTTCGTTTACAATAAGCGTTTTTATCACTTTCTAAATGTTTTTAACACATTCCAACAAAATTGAAAAGTGTTAATGACTTAGGTTTGTCTGTCTGTCTGTCCGTGCTCTATCTCCCGTAAATATTCATGGAATCAGAGTTACACATACACTGCTCAGAAAAGAAGAGTTAAACACGGAGTTTCACACTCTGTTATAAAGAAGCAAAGTTACACACACAATTACACACAAACTGTTAATAAAAATGCAGAGTTACACACAGAGCTACATACACACTGTTAGCAAAAAATTAGCGGTACACACAGCGTTACACACATTGTCAAAAAAAAAAAAAAAAAAAAAAAAAAAGAGATTTACATACGGAGTTACACACACTGTTAATAAAAAGGCGGAATTATACAGTTACATACACTGTTAATAAAAAGGTGGGGTTACACACACACAGTTAAAAAGAAGGCATAGTTACACAGTGAGTTACACACGCACTGTTAATTATATACAGGGTTACACACACACTGTTAGTTGCACATAGTTACACACACTTTTAGCAAAAAATCAGTGATACACACAGAGTTACACACATTGTTAAAAAAAAAAAAAAAAAAAAAAAAGAATTGAACATTGAATTATACACACTGCTAATAAAAAGGCAGAATTATACACAGAGTTACATGCACTGTTAATAAAAAGGCACTGTTAATAAAGAGTTACACACACAGAGTTAATAAGAAGGCAGAGTTGCACACACACTTTTAATTACGTACAGGGTTACACACACTGTTAGTTACACTTAAGTAAAATTACCCACGCTGTTTGCTAAAAATCAGCGATACACACAGTGTTACACACACAATGTTAAAAAAACTGTTAATAAAAAACTAAATTACACATGGAGTTACACACAATGTTAATAAGAAAGAAGAGCCACACACTGTTAATTGCATACAGGGTTGCACACACAGTGTCAGTTTCACATAGCGTTACGTACACTGTTAGAAAAGTTCAGCAATACACACAGAATTACACACACACTGTTAAAAAAAAGAAGAGTTACACACTGTTAACAAACAGCAGAGTTCCACACAAAGTTCCACACACTGTTAATAAAAAGGAAGAGTTACATACACTGTTAAAGGCAGAGTTACACATAGAGTTACACAACATTTTATCTTGAAATAGTTATGTGGTATTAAGTATTTTATAAACTATAAAAAAAGAACGAAAAATCATGCATTACGCAATGATTATTAACACTTTCCAACTGCACATAATTGTTGTATCTTATAACTTTGAAAGTTCTGTACCTACGTTATCACACAACAAACAAACAGTAGTTCTGAAAGGCATACAGACAGACTAATTGAATTCCTAATCATTCTTAAACATTGTTTGAAAGTGTTAAAAATGCTTAACACAAAAGAAACCGTCGCCCTTCGATTGTAATTCCAGCCCTTAATCTATCTGAAATTTCAGTGTAGCCCTTTAAATCTTAACGTAAACAAAATCATATTTTATACAAAACATTATTTTAGCAAATTAACAATAAATGTAATTTCTTTATGATTTTACAGTTGAAAGTACAGTATGAAAGTTCTTTAAATGTAAATTATAAAAATGTATGTCCTAAAATGCAACGCATTGGCATTTTTTGCGCGTTCCTGTACATAAACATGTTGTACAGTACCTATTAATGCTCTTTTAATTTGGGAACATTCAATAGTGAATATGAACAATATATATATATTTTTAAAAATTCAGAAAATATTTCCGGACGCTAAGTGCGGTACACGGACGATAGACAAATGGAGATTCGGGCACATAGATACAGAAATTGAAAACACGTTAAGACTTAAACAAGAAAGGAAAATCATGCAGTACCCATTGATCACTTTCCAACTGTACGTAATTGTTGTATCGAATAACTTTTAATATTCTTTGCCTACGTTATCACACAACAGACAGAAGGACTGAAAAATATACAGATAGACTAATTGATTTTAACATTATTCATTTTGGAAAGAGTTAAAAAGGCTTAACGCAAAATAAAATGCAGCCATTAAATTATAATTACTGCTTTTGATCTCTCTGAATATTTTAGTGTAGCCCATTAAATCAGAAAGTTAATCATATCATATTCTATACAAAACATTATTTTAGAACATTAACAATATATTTCAATATTTTTATGATTTTTACAGTAGAAAGACTTTTAAATATAACTTTCAAAAAATTCTGTCCTAAACCGTAATGCATTGGCATTTTTTGTTGTTGTTGTTGTTGTTGTTGTTGTTGTCCCTGTAAACAAACTAGTTGTACAGGACCTATTAATGTCATTTTAAATGAGGAACATTCTATAGGGATAATGTTCATAAAAATAACACTCATAGAACTCAATGCTTTCGAATGCTTTTGGGTGTCCCTGTACACAAACCAGAAGAGATATTCACTCCATTTTCAATATGGAACATCCGATAGTGAACATCAATAAAATATATCAGTTTCGAGAAATTCCATAAATATTTACAGGAGTTCGAGCGCGGGCAGACAGACGGACAGACAGATGAATAGATACATAAACTGAAATCATATTCAATCTTAAAAATGTTAGAAAGTGTTAAAAACGCTTAGTGTAAACGAAAGTACAATTTTAGTATTTTTTTACTAATAGCTCTTAATATAAATTGATATTTTTGTGCCATCCTGTAAATCTAATGCTAATTATGCTATATTCTATGCAAAGCCTTTTTTTGTGCATATAAATAACATATTTTGATTTCCTAAAACTTCGTGGAAAGTAAAGTTATTAAAATTTGATTTATAGAAATATCTCTAATAGAACGCAATGCTTTGGAATACTTTTGGGTGTCCCTGTATATAAATCGGTGGTGGTATTTCCTCCATTTTATACAGGAAACATCCAATAGGGAATTTGAATGACATATTTCAATTTCATTAAGATATGTCTACAGTAAAGGTATGAAAATATGGTTTATAGAAATACCTCTCATGGAATACAATGCTTTCGAATGCTTTTGGGTGTCCTGTGCACAAACCAGTAGAGGTATAAACTCCATTTTCAATAGGAAACGTCTGATAGTGATCTTGAATAACATATTTCAATTTCATTAAGATATGTCTACCGTAAAGGTATGAAAATATGGTTTATAGAAATACCTCTCATAGAACACAATGCTTTGAAATACTTTTGGGTGTCCCTGTACACAAACCAGTAGAGGTATAAACTCCATTTTCAATAGAGAACGTCCGATAGTGAACTTGAATAACATATATTAATTTCAAGAAATTCCATAAATATTTACGGGTGTTAGAGCGCGGACAAACAGACAGACAGACAGACAGACAAACCGTAGTCATTAACACTTTTCAACCTTGTTGGAAAGTGTTAAAAATGTTAAAAACTGTTATATCGCTCAATGTAAACGAAAATACAATTCCAGTAAATTTCCAATAAAAGCACTTAATGTAGCTGGATATTTTTGTGTGTCCCTGTAAATCTAATGCTAATCATACTACATACTGTACATAGCACTCGTTTATGCATATGAATAACATATTTCAATTTCATTAAAATTTGGTAAAATATAGGAATCAAAATTTAGTTCATAGTAATATCTCTCATCAAACGCAGTGCTTTGAGGTACTTTCGGGTGTCCCTTTATACAAACCTGTGAGAGTATTTACTCTATTTTCAATGGGAAACATCCGATAGTGAACTTGAATAACATTTCAATTTCATTAAGGTATGTGTAAAGTAACGATAATAAAATATAGTTTACAAAAATACCTCTCACAGAACACAATGCTTTGGAATATTTTCGGATGCCACTGTGTACTAACTAGTAGAAGTACACACTTCATTTTCAGTAGGGAACATCCTATACTAAACTTTAATAATATGTATCAGTTTCAAGAAATTCCATAAATAATAACGGGAATTATAGCGCGGACAGACGAACGCACAGACAGCAGACAAACGGACACACTGACAAACCGAAGATATTAAAAACTTTCAAACTCGTTGGAAAGTGTTAAAAACATTTAGAAAGTAATAAAAACGTTTAATGTAAACGAAACTGCAATTCCAAGAAATTTTCAATAGCCCTTAGTATAACTGAATATTTTTGTTTGGCCCTGTAAATCTAACGCTAATCATACTGTGTTCTATGGAAAGCATTCTTCAGTGCATATGACTAACATATTTTAATATCATTAAGTTTTTAAAGTTTGGTTTATAGAGATACCTCCATTAGAACGCAATGCTTTAGGGAATAATTTCGAGTTTCCCTGTATTCAGACTAGTGATGGTACTTACTCCATTTTCAATGGGGAATATTCGATAGTAATGTTGAATAACATATTTCAATTTCATCGATATGTGTAAAGTAACGGTAATAAAATTTGGTTTATGAAAATACCTTCCACAGAACACAATGCTTTGGAATACTTTCGAGTGTCCCTGTATACAAGCCAGAAGAGGTACATACTCCATTTTCAACAAGGAACATGTTATAAGGAACTTGAATAATATATATCAGTTTCAAGAAGTTCCATAAATATTTTCGGGAGTTAGTGCATGGACACACAGACAGACATACGGATGGACAGACCGACAGACCCAATCCGAAGTCAACAAGAAAGAAAATATACAGACAGGCAGACAAGGACATATAGACAGGCAGACAAACAGACGGACAGGCAGATACAAAAAACTGAAATCATATTCACCCTTAAAAATTTTTAGAATGTGTTAAAAACGCTTAACGTAAACGAAAGTACAATTCTAGCCATTTTTTTTTAATAGCCCTTAATGTAACTGGATATTTTTGTGCCACCCTGTAAATCTAATGCTAATCATGCTATATTCTGTGCAAAGCATTCTTTTGTGCATATAAATACCATATTTCAATTTCCAAAAACTTCGTGGAAAGTAAAGTTATTAAAATTTGATTTATAAAAATATCTCTCATAGAACGCAATGTTTTGGAATACTTTTGAGTGTCCCTGTACATAAACTGATGGTGATATTTCCTCCATTTTATACAGGAAACATCCTATAGTAAACTTTAATAACATATTTCAATTTCATTAAGATATGTCTACAGTAAAGGTAGGAAAATATGGTTTGTAGAAATACCTCTCATAGAACACAATGCTTTGAAATACTTTCGGGTGTCCCTGTACACAAACTAGTAGAGGTATAAACTCCATTTTCAATAGAGAACGTCGGATAGTGATCTTGAATAACATATATCAGTTTCAAGAAATTCCATAAATATTTATGAGAGTTAGAGCGCGGACAGACAGGCGGACGGACAGACAGACAGACGGAGAGACAGACAGACAAACCGAAGTCATAAACACTTTTCAACCTTGTTGGAAAGTGTTAATAACAGTTTTCAACCTTCTTTGGAAAGTGTTAATAACATTAAATAACTCCCATGCATTAAATGCATTATCGCAATTAGGGAGTTTGAACATCGCATTTAGGATATAGTACCTTAAATGCGACAAAAAATTCCTAAATGCGACGCTGGTATATATTTTCATAAATTACTGATATTTTAGTGCTAGAGGCCTATTTCAGTCGGTACACTTGTCGAATTTTTATGCGTCACTCTTAATTAATGCTAAGGGCCTATTTCAGTCGGTTTATTGAATGGGGATTTATTGAATGAAGTCCCCCCAAGGCACAACTTTGACATGAGTCCCTCCCCAAGGTACCCCTATTTCAGTCGGTACAGCGTTGTCGAATTTTTATAATGCACTCTTAATAGTGCTAAGGGCCTATTTCAGTCGGTTTATTGAATGGGGATTTATTGAATGAAGTCCCCCCAAGGCACAACTTTGACATGAGTCCCCCCCCCAGGCCCAACTTTGACATGAGTCCCCCCCAGGCCCAACTTTGACATGAGTCCCCCCCCAAGGCCCAACTTTGACATGAGTCCCCCCCAGGCCCAACTTTGATATGAGTCACCCCCAAGGTACAACTTTGACATGAGTCCCCCCCAAGGCACAACTTCACATGAGTCCCTCCCCAGGCCCAACTTTGACATGAGTCCCCCCCCAAGGCCCAACTTTGACATGAGTCCCCCCCAAGGTACAACTTTGACATGAGTCCCCCCCCAGGCCCAACTTTGACATGAGTCCCCCCCAAGGCCCAACTTTGACATGAGTCCCCCCCAAGTTACAACTTTGACATGAGTCCCCCCCCAAGGCACACCTTTGACATGAGTCCCCCCCAAGGTACAACTTTGACATGAGTCCCCCCCAAGGCCCAACTTTGACATGAGTCCCCCCCAGGCCCAACTTTGACATGAGTCCCCCCCCAAGGCACAACTTTGACATGAATCCCCCCAGGCCAAACTTTGACATGAGTCCCCCCCCAAGGTACAACTTTGACATGAGTCCCCCCCAAGGCCCAACTTTCACATGAGTCCCCCCCAGGCCCAACTTTGACACGAGTCCCCCCCCAAGGCCCAACTTTGACATGAGTCCCCCCCAAGGTACAACTTTGACATGAGTCCCCCCCAAGGCACATCTTTGACATGAGTCCCCCCAAGGTACAACTTTGACATGAGTCCCCCCGAAGGCACAACTTTGACATGAGTCCCCCCCCCAGGCCCAACTTTGACATGAGTCCCCTCCAAGGTACAACTTTGACATGAGTCCCCCCCAAGGCATTCCTTTGACATGAGTCCCCCCCAAAGCACACCTCCCCCTCATTGGGAAAAAGAGCAAAAAACGTTGTTTTGCGGCTATAAGACAGTTTGGACTTCCAACGTTATTTGTTACAGTATCTGCAGCTGAAACACATTGGTTTGATTTAATGAAAACTTTATCATGGAATTAGATCGTCACGAATTAACTAAAGAAGAATTTGTCGATATTAACAAGTTTAGCAGTAGGCCTCTGGCACTAAATTAAAATCTGTCAATGTCAGATTTTCATGTTTGAAATAATGAAATAATGTCGTGTCTGTATATATTTTTTTTAATTTCTTGAAAAAAAAAAAAAATGACACAAAACACTAGTTTAGAACTATGAGTATACTATTCAACCATTTTTTCTTTCTTTTCATAATTATTTGTTTACTAAAATGTCATAAGTTTCCTTATGACAATTATAAGGATTGTTCTATTTATCTGTATAAATTTTTAAGAGGCTACCACATAGAGTGAGTGATCAAATTATTAGAATTTTTTTTTTTTTTTTAATTTAAATTTTTTTCGATTTCCTAAAAAAAAAACTCGACGAAATGGCCTGGTACTTCCCACATGTTTCTACTACCGATTTAGTTCAGAGTGCAATTAGGGGACAAACCACAAATTGAAGAAGAGCGAAAATACTTTGGATCACCCTGTGTCATAAAAAGCTACAAATTACTTGTAACTTTAACACATTATTGCACATACTATGTACAATCTTTGTATGTTTTGGTGAGGGAATTGCGCAATTACTTAGGCGGATATATATATATCTATATTTACTCATTTTTTTGACAAGTTTTTTTTGCTTATAATTAGAACGGATTTCCATAAAATTTTACAAAAGTTGCAGAAAAATCAACAAAACATTAGAAAATATTATTCTGAAACATAAAATTCACACGTGTAATATTCGTTCATATATGAATATTTTTAATAAAGATTATTTTACTGCGCATGCGCGAAAGATTCTTTATTGCAGAGGTTGAATGCTAGATATATTGAGTCACTTTTGTCAAAATCTCATTTAAATAGAGTAAAAATTAAGCAAATTGTCGGCAAAAGAACGAACTAGATTTTAGGTATTTTTCAGAGTTGAAATTCCATAAGGGGTTTTTCACATGCTGCGTGTTTAATTTGAAGATCCAGTTCTTTCAACAATGTTCCAAAAATACTTTTTTGTGAAAAACCCTTAAAAGCTTGTAACTCTAACATATTTTTGTTTATTTACAAATTTTTATGAAATCATAATGGATTTTTCACAAAAAAGAACTTTTGCAAAGTGGTTGAAATAATCGGATCTTCAAATTAAATACGTAGCATGTGTAAAACCCCTTATGAAATTTCAACTCTGGAAAATACCTAAAATCTAGCTCGTTATTTTGTCGACAATTTGCTTAATTTTTACTTTATTCATATGAACTTGTGAAAAAAGTTGCTCAATATATCTAGCATTCAACTTATGCAATATATATATATATATATATTTATCTTTCGCGTATGCGCAGTAAAATAATATTTACTAAAAATGCTCATATCTCAACGAATATTATACGTGGGAATTTTATGCTTCAGAACAATTTTTCTCTAATGTTTTGTCAAATTTTCTGCAAGTTTTGCAAAATTTTATGGAAATCCGTTCAGTTATAAGCAAAACACTTGCAATATATATATATGTACATATATATATATATATATATATATATATATATATATATATATATATATATCTGCCTAAATAAGTGCGCAATTCCCGTTCGTACAACATACAAATGTTGTACGAAAAATGTGCAACAATATATTAAAGTTACAAGTCATTTGTAGCTTTTGTGATACAGGATGATCCAAAGTATTTTCACTCTTCTTCAATTTGTGGCGGGTCCCCTAATTGCACGCTAGACTAAATCGATAGTGGAAAATATGAGTTTTTATGTTCTTTGCATGTATGAAGTTTCAGGCCATTTCGTCTAGTATTTTTTTAAATAATCGAAAATCTGTCCCCCCCCCCCTCCCCCCCCCCCCAAAAAAAAAAAAAAAACTAATCATTTGATTACCCTCTGTATCTTCATGTAGATATAACATTTTCTTTAAAAAATTGAAAAAAAAATTAACTTTTTTAACTATAACATGTAGGGTATTAGACATTTGAGCCAGTGCAAAGCCTCTTTTAGGACACTTGTCATATTACATTATGCGCAGTATATTGCAATCAGAATGCAAAAATGTTAAATATCTTACAAAATAGGAGCATTTTTACTAAATAATTTTTAACTACGCAAGTGGATACTTAAAATTCATTTACATAATTTAATAGCCAAAACTATTGAGCTACATATATAATAACCTGAAACAAATATCGTTTAAATTCAAAAAGTTATGTGTTATAGAATGAACAGAATTTCAATTTCTCACAAAAAAAAAAGTACGATGATAGGGGTTTTTATCCATATTTATTTACAATCAGCGAACACTGTATTACCATTGGGCATTATTGGTTGAATCAAAATAAAAATGAAAGTAAAATCCCTTATAGCTTTGCTTTTATTTTGAGAGGAAGTGAAATTCTATTCATTCTATCTGTCTTAACTTTAATAATTTATATGATAATTTTCGCGGTTTTCATATAAGTGGCTCAATAATTTTGACTATTAAATTATGCTAATAAAATTTTTTAAAAGCTTGCGCATGCGTAGCTAAAATTATTTAGTAAAAATGCTCATACTTGGTAAGATATATAAAATTTTTGCATTCTGATTGCAATATTCGGTGTCTAATATATTATGCCAAGCGTTCTAAAAATGACTTTGAACTAGGTCTAATACCTTACGTGTTATAACTTAAAAAGCGGATTATTATTATTTTTTTTCCATTTTTCTAAAGGAGCCATTATATCTCCATGAATATAATTGGTAGCCTCATACAAATTTATATAGATAATTAAAAAAATCTCCATGATCACGTGCATAGCCAAAACTCATTTCAAACATTAATTTTTACAGGGTGATCCCAAACATTTTGACTTTTGTTTAATTTTTTACTGGTCTTCTTTTCCTTTTCAGGACAACTTTTGCCGAAGTATGTGAGGTTATAACATATTTTTTATACTACATGTTTTTTCAAGATAATTCTTTAAGAATTTTTCAGGATATTTTGCCAAATGTCTAAATTCGAAATTGTCCAGATAATTACTGTTAGTTAGTGTACAATCAATTAATTTTCAGAAAATGAAAACAAAATTTATTTATTTTTAGACGAATATTACTCTTATATTTTCTGCGCGCGCTGTAAGCATATTTCAATAACTTTATACTGTGCTGAACATATAAAATCAACTTACATTTTTTTAAATCCAGTAAAAGGCGTTTTCTATAGAAAATAATGCAGTTAACATTAATATTTTTTATTTAATTTATATTTAATAAATGAGTAATATTTGTTTAAGATATTATAAATATATTTCAGTGTATTGTAATTATCTGGATTCAATAATATTGCTTTTAAGAAACATTATTTAAAATTATTAAAACATTATTACATACCGACAGACATTTTCTAAATTTGTCAAATCGTGTTCTGGATCTTTCAAAACGTGTAATTGCATCAAAACCAGAAACCAATCTAATACTTTTTTCTATTGAATAGATAAGAAATAATATATATATATATATATATATATATATATATATATATATATCAATCACTTTAAACTTTTTCTTTTTTTTTGGTGTTATAGGGTATAGCTTGTTGTAAATGTTTAGTAATTTGCATACAGCAAGACAGAAATAACACCTATTTTACATGCAATATTCATTCTATACCCTTGAAAACGTAATGAATTTGCATGTTTCAATTTAAGGTTGCTTGATATTCATAATCTTTTTTTTTTTGTATTTTTTCTGGTTTCATCTTATTCAATGTTTCTTGGTTTCATCTATTCAATGTTTGAAAAGGTTTTCAATATATATATATATATATATATATATATATACAGAAATGGAATCGTTAAAATATAAATCGATCTTATAAATTACGTTACGTTTCATTTGTGTGTATATATATATATATATGTGTGTGTGTGTGTGTATGTATCTTTCTTTTCAATTACAAAATAATAATGATTCTTGTCATTATACATTTAAATAATTGGCACAAATAAAGTCTTTAAATTCATTGACTTCTTTTACGTCTTTTTGAATTAGACGGAAATTCTTTATACGTTTTATAAAATTAAAAGAGTAATAATACATAATAAAAAAAAGTAAGAAGCACCGGAAAAACGTTTTTGACAAATCCTCAGCAACAAACGCAATTCTATTTAATAAATTTCGCTCATCCCTCCTTTTTATGTGCCTGGCTTAATCGGAGTGTCACGTTGACAACGAGACCTCCTGTGGGGCCCTTTAAAGCGAATTAAGTGCCCCTCTCTCGTTTTGGGGTCACTTTATAAACGTGTTCCGCTTGGGTAAGAATTGCTTTAGTCTTTATTGTACCATTGCAAAGGAAACAGGTTCCTTGAGTCACGATCTTGTTCATGATTGATTGCTTTAAGATGATATGACGGGGGGGGGGGGGGGGGGGGAATAAATTTTAAATGATTTGCTTTGCATTATATGTATTATTTATGAATACTAGTTAGAAATATATTTACTCTAAAAAAATGTAAAAGTCATTGGTGTGTTTTATCTTTAATAAAATATAAATATTATTTGAAATGAGTAATGTAGAAAAAAAATCAATTCATTTTCTCCATTATCTACGATTCTCTTACAACGCTAGGATATTTTCTTATATCGCACTCTGGTAAGAAAAGTGACACAACTTCAAATTAAGTATTTGAGAAAAATCAACTTAAAGAATAGAAGTTACTTAAAGAATATTATAAAATATTTATTACCCTACAATTGCTTTTCTGGTGAAGAAAGTGATGTGGCATTTCTATGAAATTCTATTCATATATTGTAATGGTAAGAAGTGATTTGATATGCTTCTGGGCACGAACCATAAACAATATAAACACTAAAAATAATACAGATTTTCTGTGTAGTGCCTAAACATATGTACCAATTTGGTAATCAATCGAGTGATTTTTGCGCCGCTATCGCGGCACATACAAATTCTATCCATAGGCCATGAAAAAATTTCACGTGTGCCTGTGCACGAACTACAAACAGAACGCACACCAAAAAATATACAGCTAAATCTGCATATTACATGAACATGTGTACCATTAGGGTGATTTTTTCGGCCGCTATCGTGGTACACAAAATACAGAGAAACAGATCCATAGACACATACGACTCGAAAACTTTTTGAGTTTCAACATGGACGCCTCCACTGACGCTTTGGAAATGAACACGTTTCTATCAGATCGGAGAGAACACTATGACGGGGTTATCACGAATGAACTATAACCTATAACATAGTTTGTACAGAGGATACCCACACATCTCCTGCCTCAATTTGTTCCTCTTGTTTGTACTGTGGTAGGATCTGCTGAGGAATTGTTAAGGTGACAATTTGAAACCTATATTGCATACGTGGATGATCTTATTCTCATTATACATGACTATGATAGAAAATTAATGAAAAGTTAGCAATAAACTGAACTTTAAAAGCTATACTAAAATTTAAAACAGAAAAAGCTAAGTCAATTTACTTTTGAAAACCTAAACGTCTGTAAAGTCCAATGCACAAAACTAATAATATTTTTATTGTAAATTAGTAAAAACACTCACGTATATAAGAAATACCATTGATCAAAAACTTTCAATTCTTTCTCATATCAGCAACAAACGTTTAGAAATGTACAGAATAACACAAATTGCCTTTAATATCTGGTAGTTATCTTCAAAAATTTTCAAACTTTGGTATAATTCAATACTGCAAAGAAAATTAGCATACGACTGTATGATTTGGTCTCCAAGTGGGAATCACATGGCCAAATATTCATTTTTTCAACATTACGTTTAATCATCTTATTATTCTCACGTATAGAACGCCACACATGACGTCACATGGAGAACAAGATCAACAGTAACAGTTAAAACCCTTACGCAAATCCCTTCCTCCCCCCCCCCCACACACACACATAACATTTATAAATTTGTTCCTAAATGTAACGCCAAAATTTCAACATATTTCCAAGCACTATCATGGGCGGGCGTAAATTTACTAATTAGAAGAAAATATTAAGTCTCATCTTAATAAGGATACACAGATGAATCAAAGACTGAAGAAGTTGTAGAGCACCTTTATGTGTGTACTATATTTAAATGAGCTAATGCACGCATTAGTAAAACTGAGCTCCTAATCATCTAACACTTTTTAATTTGGTTTAAAAATACAAATCACAAAACTATCCTAATTTTTTCAGAACTAATCGAGAATTGCAGATCGCTCTTAAATGCGTAACATAATACGCAGGATACATTTGTAATAGAACTTTGCCAATACCATTCGTTTACGGATGTAAGACGTCATTCGTGGACGATTTTATTCCGAAAAGGGTTGTCGCACCAAAGTTTACTTACAAAGTGGAGCTGGATAGCTATTCTACAGTCAGGTTTCTTGCGACCATGGCAGCATCTGCGCATGTACTCACTCAAAGAGTCCAGTGTTAAAATAGAGGTGATAACCCTTCTGTTTGAGAGAAAACAGCGATAAAGGAACGCCGAATGATTTGATATTTACCAAATCCTTACCTGTCAGTCAGTCAGTTTGCCACTTGTCTAATCCTTTGGAATCGTCCACAATGCTAGGCACAAGAACGTGGTTACACTATACCGCATAACATAGTCATTATATTTATACAAAGGGCATTCCATAAAAACTGAGAGTTATTTTTTTACGTAGTGGCAACACCGCGAAACTAAAAAATAGAAGTGCAGGCGATTTTTTCAAACTGTTAACTGTACGTTTATACAAAATTCTAAACGAAGCAGACAATTTTATTTTCCTATTTCCGTGCTTGTTTAAAGAACTGTTTTATTTGATCTACAGAAATGGACATGAGTGATTCAGAATTAAAAAACGAAATGCGTTGTGCCATAAAATTTTGCTACCGTTTGGGCAAAACAGCTCCAGAAACAGTTAAGTTAAAGAAAGAAGCTTACAAAGACAAATGTTTTGGTGAGTCTACGATTTTTAGATGGCATGGTGATTTCAAGAAAGGCCGTTTGTGTGCAGAACTGGCTCCTAGGCCTGGGCGACTAAAAAGTGTTGTGAATGATCAAAATGTTAACATTGCATGGGTGACGATGGGCGACAAAATTGAAAATTTTGCGACAGCACATATCGAGAGAGCGTTATGAACTGGTAGGGAATTACATTACATCACGATAATGCTCGCCCGCATGTCGCTACTTCTGTTCAGGAATATCTTAATAAATGCAATATTAAAATCATGCCACATCCCCCTTACAGTCCAGATCTCGCACCATGCGATTTCTGTCTGTTTCCAACGTTGAATAAGAAACTCCGTGGCAGAAAATTTAATACAGATTCTGAAGTTATTTCAACAGTGGAGGGTTCTTTGAAGCAGCTTCCAGAAAAGGGCTTCTCTACTTGTTTTGAAAAGTGGGTTGAACGATGGGACCGTTGCATATCATCTAACGGAAGGTATTTTGAAAAAGAATGATGCATTTTTTGCTGTAAATATATTTCTTGATTTTTTATGATTTTACTCTTAGTTTTTATGGAATGCCCTTTGTAAATAATTTGCAAACATTTTGAGCAAAAACTATTTTAATATGGGAAATTGGACAAAAATTTTTAGAAAATTACACCAGAAAACAGTTGTGGAATTATGAATAATAATAATATTGTAAGTAGTAAACACGATACAAGCAACAACTGCTTTGGGTTGAAGTATTAAGCATGAATCTATACTGTTTGCTCTTCATCAGTGCCGAGAGGGTTTGCTCTCGAGACTGATGGACGGGAGGTGACAGATTCAAATCAGGTCATGATAATTCGCTTAACTGTTTGAAATGTTGCATGATTTTCTCCAAAACTTATGTGAAAACAAGCTAAGACATTTTTAGAAATGTCACCTTAGATCTTAGAATCCTTTAGAAAGACACCCTACGTGGTTATTCTCCCTTTCAAGCCAATGTCCCTAACGTAGATAATTAATTTTAAAACTCAGACCAACACCATCATGCTGCTATCATGTTACAATTGTGTCACTCTTTTTCGCTTAATGAAAGGTGCCTATTTATTTCTAATCGAATCAACTTACTGCGTGTTTTTGCGAATTGCGGTATTTGTTTACAAAGTTATTATTTATTAATGCAGATAATGAATCATTAAAAAGTAAAATTTAGATTACACGGTAAAAAGAGCACTATTTTTCATTATTTTTTATTTTTATTTTTTATTATTACGTAACTATAAGCACGTATAAAAATTCAAGTATTACTCGTCATCGACACACCTAAATGTCACTTCTGTTTTTACAGACAAAGATGCAGTGCGTCGGCGTACTGGACACACCCTTTTTATAAAGAAGAAAAGAAAAAGAAAAGGAATTTATTTTATCATTTTTTCTCTCTCTATTACAGAGGTGTTTGTAATCCAACTGTCACGATGCTGTCAGTTTTCTCACCCCTAACACTTGAAAGGGAGAGAAAGAAACCAGAAATAATCTTCAAGAGTTTTACCTTTGTTAGGTGCGAAAACAGTGAAATCAATGTATAAGCTTGTCTGTGGGATGTCTGTATTAAAACGCTCGTGCTCTGATTGTGTAATTCTTTATTTGAAGCCGAAGCATTCATAATAATATTACAGCCATAAGATCCGTAATTGCTCGTCACTGATATAGAACGACAGAGGATTAAAAAAGTAAAGTATATGCATAAGTCATAACGTCCTACATTTTTCATGCCACATACCATTTTTTATTTACAACATTTTTTCTTCATTTCATTGTATCGTTTTGAACTATTTCTACGATTATTCAAAACAAAGTTTATTGTTAAAAAATAGTGGTATGAAAAAGGTAGGACGCTCCCTGTATGTAGGAAAGGATTTTCTAAAGGTGATAAAAAAAAAAAAAAAAAAAAAAAATAAAGATTGCAAAAATAATTCCCTATATATAATATATATAA
Organism: Salticus scenicus; assembly: GCA_963930645.1. Classification (NCBI taxonomy): domain Eukaryota; kingdom Metazoa; phylum Arthropoda; class Arachnida; order Araneae; family Salticidae; genus Salticus; species Salticus scenicus. The sequence continues at coordinate 274,696,085 of OZ005653.1, forward strand.
ATTGTACCCCCTATATAGACAGTAAAATGACTAAAAAATAAAAAGGACTAAATCGTTTCTCTCCTAAGTTAATAAATTTCTAATTCATGGTTTAATGCTCTTTTTACTTTCTGTTACTTTACTAGTTTGTAGAAGAAGTATTGTTTTTAAGCAATTTTTGAGACTGATTTTGTGATATACTAGGTGTACCGGTAGCAAAGAATACACGTTAATATCAACAGAAACAGCCCATGTGCTTTATTCAAAGTAATGACTATCAATAGTTATTTAGGTAATTTGTGCGTACTTTCCAATGGGACTTTGCGGCAAGCCATTCAAAGACCCACTTTTTCACTTCTTTTGTACGTTGTGAAGTGCTGCTTAGAAAATGCGTGTGCCATGGTGCGGAACAAGTAGTAATCTGAAGGGGCAAGGTCTGGTGAATACAGTGGATGAGCTAATGTTTCCTAAGCAAGGCCCTTTCACGTGCTCTCTAAAATTTCTGGAGTGAGAATCTCTCTCCTTAAAAAAGAGACCCTTATTTTGACACCAATAAAGGTGAGAAAACACTATTATCGCTCTTGAAAATTTAACATTTCTCACTTTTTGTGAAAGAGTGGCGTATAGTCACTCTGTCACAAAAAGAGTGAGGTCGTTATGTATTGCAAGATCAAACTTTTGTAGAGTGAGAAATTGCTGGCGCCACCTATTAATCATATTCCGAATGAAATATGAAGGACAATTTCTGGACGATCTCATGCACGTAATTGTTTAAAAGAAATCATTGAAGATATTTGATGAATAAAAAAAGGAAAATATTTATGTTAAAATATAATTTTTTTTTTTTTTTTTTAAAGGATACAGTCGGTAACAAAAGTCTCCGAACACTAGCAAAAATTCCTATATAAAAAAAGTACACTTAATACAGTTCTGTTAAATAAATCCTTGTCGAATCCTGTTTTTAGTCCAGTCTAAAAACAGGATTCTACAAGGATTTATTTAACAAAACTGTATTGAGTGTACTCTTTTTACATAGGAATTTTTGCTAGTGTTCGGAGATTTTTGTTACCGACTGTACGATTGACAAAATCGAAGTAATATTATTAGTGAAGAATCGAAAATCACAAGAATCATATCGAAATTCGTATTAGAAAATAAATAGTTTTATTCAGAACTATATAAAGTATAAGAGAAAATATCAGTGCAAATATGCACAACGCCTTAAAATCTATAACAATTCATGTTTTTATTACATTCATTGGCAGCTAACATACGTGAAATATTCAAACATTTGGCTATAATATTTTACTAATATGTAAAATCAACAGTAAGTTTTATACTCCTGAACAGACGAGTTTTTTAGGAAATTCTGTAGATTTGTATGCGAACATTTATTTTATTTTATTTTAAACATGCACACTTGAGTAACTTTTTTTCTCCATAAGCTACTTTAAATGACTGCTTGTCTTTGGAAATTTGTTTTCAAGTATACATTTTACTTTTAAAATAATTCTAATTTTAGCAATTTCAAAATAATTTTAATTTCAAAATATCCGTTAGAATTCTGTAATTTTACATTGTTGATAAATGAAGTAAAATTTAAAAATATGATTGATCACTTATGAGAATGATTTAATAATGTAAATTAAGCAGCTAGTCTATGTTTTCAGTGGTTCAGTGGTAAGACACTCGCTTGCTTCGGGTACGGCCTGGGTTCGGCCTGGGGTTTCTTTAGTAAAGAGAATTTTCACTCTTTAGAGGTTGGCTCAATTTTAGCATGTTCAAAGAGTGATATGCCACTCTTTTAAAGTGAGATCTCACTTTTCATATTTTAGAGAGTGTCTTTAACATGAAACAAAATTATTTTGCTGTACCCATTATGGTCGTTACCTTGCCGTATCCATAGTGGTTGCCCATTGTGGTCGTTTGACAATCAAAGCATGGTTGAGATTGACTATTTGTTGTACGTAGCGATCACTGTCAATGGTTTCCGATGCATCTTCATCCAATACTGCTTGCAGTTGTTCGTCTTCAAACTTTTTTGATTGACCTGGTCGTTTGTTGTCCTTCACATCAAAATCACTTCTTTTAAAGCTTTTAAACCATCGTTCGTTCGTATCTTGAGACGGAGCATTCTCAGAGTATACGACAACTTTTAGCAACACTTTTCTTCAAAGTAAAGCAATGAATCAATACCCCTCACATATGCTCTTTTTTTGGCAAGAACTTTGCCATGTCTTAGCTATCTATGAACTTAACACCTTCGCGCTACTTGACTTCTGAGAATTTCAAGGTTTTTGTCAGTGGAACGAAATCACCTTGAATCTAAAGGGTTCTACTGGAACTTCATTTATTGAAAACGATCCTCATTATTAACCAGAACAACTAGTATTTAGACGTTTAGAGGTTCCTTAAATCAAAAATTAGGTACTTGGTCTTTGGTATATGTGTGTGTGAATCTGTGTGTCTCTGTTACTGTTATCAGCATAACCCAATAAAAGGATGTCCAAACTCGATATTCTAAATCCCTATCATATGAGGGAAATTACTTGAAATTTTATATTGAAATTGAACAAATAATTCGTGTAGAAGGACATTAAAAAATATTCAAATACTTACGCCTATGGGCAATATTTCTTGTCGGTATAGTTTAACATCTTCAGATTGTATTGAAAAAAGAAAGTAGACATATAGTTCTTATGGCCATAAAAGCATGTTTTCTATAGAACATTTATACGGTGAAAACATTGATTGGAAGGTCCGCAAAGTGCACTTCAAGTGGTGTTACGTGTTTCTTTTACTGGGCTAAATTTAAGTACATATGACATATGTGAGGAGGGCTTAATATCCCCCCCCCCCATAAAAAAATATTATAAGGCTAATGTTCTTCAGTAATCATCCTTGTATGTGTCTCTCATTTTACAAGTTTATGGACGAATTTTGAAAAGCTTTATAACATCTTTTGAAGTCTTAAATGAAATCATACAAAAACCAACAAGGCATAGTTTCATCAAACTGTTTGTTTTCTTTATTATAAACGAACTATTGTTTAATATTTTACTTTCGATATTTCATTTGCATATTATTTAAAATTTTAGTTATACTTTAATGCTCGGTGGGAACTAGAAAAACGAACTTTTCCTTTTATGGTTAATTCTAAAAATTATTGGCAGTTGTATGAAAAGTGATGAATAAAACCAGTAGTGTTGTATAGCAAGGAAAAGTAGGTACAAGAAAATGATTCTATGCCGAGCTATACTACCGATGTATATATTTTTCACGAGAAAAGTACAATAAATATTGTAGGGAGAAACATTTCAATTCAAGGAGTATGTTTATTTCAGAAATAATGCACTAATGAGTTTCAGTATGCAATATTGATGGGATCCCAATGTATTCCATCTGATATGTAAAAAAAATTCTGAAAAAAAAATTTATGGGAACTGGTTTTTTATGCATACCTTGAAAATTAAAGCTTGTACGTGGTGCGTATGCGTATGCAATTTACAGACTACTTTTACAGGATATACAAAATACAGGTGTATTCAAACTTGAGCCGATACATCTTTTTCTATTGGATATAATTGGTGAAAATGCTTTAGCAAATTATACTTTATCCAAAAAAGTCATTTTTTCTAATAAGGTAGACAAAATGTTGTTTGGAGTCCAATTTTCGACTTTGAGTTTGCAATATAATTATGTATTTTCAGATCACTTGAATATAGAAATAAAGCTTTCAATGGTTTTTCTGAATGTCTGATATCAGCACATATTAAAAAGAAAGAAATAATGTTGAAATTTAGTATTTTAGAGATCATATGGGGGATGTTACTTGAAAGTTTTGGCTAAAATCTGTACGTTCCTAAGATGGAGTGGGTAAAAGTTCTTTGAGTAATTTAAAATGAGTTTAATCGCAATTTAAATGTTTTATAAATGTGGGTCTAACTAAACTGAGGGCTAGTGAATGGTAGCACCACGCACAAAAATATAATTGATATAACACAGTTTCTAATACTGGTAAAATAAGAGAAAGTAGTATGTGTGCTACACAAGATCATTTTACTCCAGTAAACTGTACAATAGACCTGGTTGCAGTGCTAGTGTCCCTTCAAAACCACTCTTCTCGAAATCTTGCCTTACAGTAAGTCGAACGTTATAGTTTCTGCAAAAAATTAATTTTTACTTTCCGAATACTATATATACTGTGCAAGGAAAGTATTGTAATCATGAAAAAAATTGATTATGCGATTTTAGTATACCTATATATTTTGAAGTCTCGGGAAAATTTTTGTTGTTTTTACGGTAATATATTATTGGTACGGAAATGTATTATTAGTGTGTGTGTGTGTTGTATATATGTATGTAAAATGACATGATAGTGTATAAATGTTTTATCCAGTTGATCCACCCGTCATAGGTCACTTCACCGTCGTAAGACCTACGGCCAGTATAGATTTAAATGAGCGTAGGACTTATCGTTCTTTTACAGAGGCGCAAAGAAATCTTTTTTATCATTACAGCTTATGAACTTAAATTACGAATGCTAACTGCTAACATCTGAGCTCTACATTCTGTTAACATAAAATTAGATGGACAGGTGATATGTCATCGTTGCAAGAACTATGCATGTTTACACGAGTGTGGGTTTATAGTTTTTTTTTTTTTTTTTTTTTTTTTTTTTAGAGGTATACAATTTATATATTGCAGTTTATAGACTCAAATTATTCGCAGTTCGTTTCAAAAATACTAAATTATTTTAAACATATTAAACTTGTATGTATTACATTGATTTGCATTATATGATTATTATGAAAAATGATATTCACAGTACTTATATTTCGTTTACAGGGTGGTAGAAAAATGTTTAGATGTAATAAAACTTTATTTAGCTTAATTATCTGAAAATCCATTATTATTATTATTATTATTATTATCATTATTATTATTTGTTAAAATAAGCTACTGAGCTTAACGTACGTTTTACCAATTTTTGCTACAAAATGGTCGTTACTAAAAACTGCGTGCTATGCTATTTATATTCTTTTTCAATAATGTACAAAAGAATTCGGACACATTACGCTTCATTGCACAAACAAATAAACTTGAGGCGAAATAATCAAATCCTTTTTTATGCTTTACTTTTATTTGTTCATTTAATTAATCACTGAATTAAAATTATTTAAACGCCTAGCAACTAAATGTTTGGAAAGTTTAGTGAAGTCACACGAGATTTTATACTTATTCATTAATATCTTTCTTTGTTTTACTTTTTTTTTTTTTTAACTATATAATGAGAAAACATTGTTTTTTTGGTCGGTAGGGCGCTGCCTTCTGGATCCTCAGGTTCCGGGTTCGAATCCCAGTGCGAGCATGGATGTTTGTAATGTCCTATGTCTACAAGATTGTATACTTGTTTCTGTGAATTTTAATATGGATCAATTGAGACAAACGTCAATGTAACTATAGGTCTGAAAGCTGTCAAATAAATACCAAAATACCAAAACATTGTTTTTGGGTCGAATTTTCGAAACTAAATTATTGCTATACTTACTAGTTTTGAGGAAGAAAATCAGATTTTTTAGCAGTTGATCTCTCTCTGAGTATATGTGCGCCTGTGTGTATCTGGGAATTATTTATCAGCATAATTCAAGAACAAATATTATCAAAAAGTCTAAAGGGGGTATTCTAAATCTATATGATGTGGAGATGCCACTTGACACACTTTATTGCAATCGGACAAATCGTGTTCGTGAACTGCAAAACATTTCACTAAATTTACATAAATGTTAATCAAGAGTCGCTTTAAATTTACAATAATTCTCAGTTAAAAGTAAATGATCGAGATTCTCAATCTTTATTCTATATTTTTATCTATTTTACCACGTTTTTATTAACGTCGATTCTTGTTTGTTTGTTTGTTTGTCCAGTACAAATCTTTCAATCGATTTTTAACTAACTTCCCGACTAGCTAGACATTTGAAACTTTTATATTAACTCAGAACACGGTGACAATGCATTTTTAAAAATAATTTTAGGCGACTGTTTCGGGTCCCTGCTAACTTCGGTAGCGTTTATATGATTCAACAGAAAATTTATTTAACTAATTTCTCGACTAGCTAGACAATTGAAACTTTCAGAATAGCTCAAAACACTATAACTGCATTTAAAAAAAAAAAAAAACACCTTTAGCCAATTGTTTCGGGACCCCGCTGCTTTCGGTAGCGTTTATATGATTCAACAATCATATAACTTCCTACTGGCTAGCAATCTGAAACTTTTAGAAAAGTTCAGAACACGATGACAGTGCATTTTTTTAGTACTTTTAGCCAATTGTTTCGGGTCCCCGCTGCTTTCGGTAGCGTTTATATGATTCAACAATCATATAACTTCCCGACTAGCTAGACATTTGAAACTTTCAGAATGGCTCAGAACAATGTGACTATGCATTTTTTAAAATACTTTTAGCCAATTGCTTCGGGTCCCCACTACCTTTGGTAGCGTTTATATGATTCAACAATCATATAACTTCCCGACTAGCTAGACATTTGAAACTTTCAGAATGGCTCAGAACAATGTGACTATGCATTTTTTAAAATACTTTTAGCCAATTGCTTCGGGTCCCCACTACCTTTGGTAGCGTTTATATGATTTAACAGAAAATTTAAAAACATGATATATAAAAAGTTCTTTTTATCTTGTAATTATTTATTATTTAATTTATCAATAAAAATTAAAAATGAATGTTTCTACTGTGGAAAAAGCATTCTAAGTCCCAAATATATTCTCACCAATAATTAATTAAAGTAATATTATTCATTAAAATGCATATATAACATAGATTTTTTTTTTTATCATCTCCGTTTTATCCTCTCTGTAATTTTACAAAAGATTTAAGATAAATTATTACGAGTAGTTTTCTGTAGAAATTTTTAACAGTGTGTACACAACACAAGAGCCGAGAGAATTCAAATTCATTACGTCGGATGAAATTTCTGGTAAGTACAGTTAAACATATTTAGACTGTACTAAACAAAATGAAATGAGCACATACCTTTTACCCGTATAAAAGCAGGTTTTGTATTGAATAGAATATGAAAATCATTCACCATTCGCTTACAAAACTACCCAAAACAATTAGGGCATATTAGGGCTATACACTGAGAAAAAATATATACCACCTTCATCTAGAATGAATAAGTGGCTATATTCTAATTCCCTTTACTAGAAATATAGATTTCCGAGCTATGTACATAAGGCACGCCAATAAACTGGATAGACGAAAAGATCGATAATTTCTAGTCTACACATTTCTAGATGGTGAAACAATATTCTGAATATTCTGAATCTTTTCTATGGCGAGAAATTCTCGCTTGACTATCTAGAATTGGGTCATAAACCAAGATTATAGTTGCTGAAACCTGCCTCTTGTGTCCGCATTTATTTGGAGATTTTCAAATAGGTTTACCCTCGATAATATAGACAAACTCTCAAGAATTCTAATAGGAGTTTCTAGAACTCGCTTTCAAAGGGGACTAGAATTTATATGGATGTCACGGAACTATTTTTCTAGAGCCACAATTTAGATTCTAGATGACAGTTACAGAATTTTTTCTCAGTGTATCTGAAATTTTCTGGAAGTGCTTTTCAAATTAACTCTATTAACTCTATTAACAAATTCAACTAAGAATTACTGTAAATTTACAGAGTCTCTGGATAAATATTTACATTAAATTTATAGAAATTTTTAGCAGTGCATTAAAATTTGATCGAACTGCCTTCATTAGATATTGACGGAATTTTTGATAATGAAAAATTTTATAAAATACAATAATTGTCTTTCTGTTTAAGTTTAAACTTTCAAAATAAATTTAAAATACTTTACTGTGTGACATAATATTTTGAATTCTCAATTACTCAATGCTTTATATGTTAAAAGAGTATAATTGTTTTCTGTTTTCTATTATATTATATAAAAATGTGATGGACTTTTATTATGTTCAAAAACTCAAAAAGAAATTTTAATTTTCATTGAAATTTATTGTATACACAGACAAAAGTTCAGAGAGACCAGAGTAGTTTGTTGCTACCCTACAGCAAGCAAAAAAGATAAAGATGTTGTTATCAGTTTTGAAATTTTGAAATTAGTTTTAAATATCAGATATAACTTATGAGATTACATGAAAATTGATGATTTCTTTGAAAATCTCTTTATGAAAATTAATGAATGCTTCGTCTGAAAATGAGTTTTGAAAATTACGTTACATTTTTATTATTTGTTCTGATTTCCCGCAATGCCGAAATTATATTGAAATCTATCTTTTAAACAAAAAATTGAGAAAAAAAAAATTATTGCGAAGATAAGATTTTTTTTTTTTTTCTAGATGTATTCGAAATAAATTTATCTACATTTTATATCTGATATTTTGATTAAGAGATTTGATATACATGACAGGTTTATATGAAAGCGGTGTTCAACCCGACAGTTGTAACAATTTTATGAACTTATTTATTCACTGCCAAACCGCAGTTCTTGACCTTGTCAAATTCGATACCGACTGCCACACAATTCTTTGAACAAATTACGTTTGCAAATTGGGGAATAACTGCTCATGAATGGCTGCATCAAAGTGCCTGTTAAGGTTGTATCTGTGATAACGATTCATTCACAGAAAACTGTCAGAGAAGGAAAAAAATGGCAGTATAAGAAAAGGGAGGTTCAAATTACCCACATATGTTACTACAGAACCTACAAATCAGATCCAAAACACGACCTGTTCAACAGTGAGGGAGCATCCTCTTTGCGCCCCTTCAGCTGCTAGAGTACCCCAGCTATTACCACTGAATAAGCGGGGATCAGAAATACGGGGGACAAATGCAAACAAGCCCCCTTTTTACAACTCTAGAGTGCGACAAAAGTACAAAAAAGGGGGATCTTAATAAAAATGGAGGGGGGGGGGTTCCACCTGAAAAGGCGGCCGTCGTAATAATAACGATTTAGTCGCCCTGTGTTACGCCGTTTAGGACACATTGATTGGTTTACTTTGTGGTGAAGATAGAATAGAAGAGGGGTGGAATACAAGAGGGATGGGGAACATGAAAATCCTGTTAAGATGAGGCGTGAGTTTTAGCTCCAGCTCATGTTTTTATAATCCTATATTTTGAGATGCAAAGGGGATAAATTTTGTGATGATAATAGCGATTTAGGGTGCTATGAATATATGAGAATATAATGGTCTTGTATTGAATGCACCAATGAGAAAAAGAGATGAAAAGTGTTTAAGTTTTTTATAAAATAAATATTATTGGATCTCTTTCGTTTAGGTTTTTCATAAAGCTTTTTCGAATGACTATATAAAAATATTTAGCCTTGCTATCAATTTTATTTTTATTTTGCAATTCTATTTTGTTTTCTAACGATTGAAAGATTTGCGATTATTAATAAGTTGGCATAGGTGGAATCTAATTGGTTCCCTCCATATTTTGTTTTCATAAATCTCTACTACTACAGACCATACTACATTCAGGACAAAAGCATATGCTTAACAAATGCAGTTGGAAAATGAAATGCTTCACTCACTAGGGTATCCTTACACTTGCTCTATACATTTAACTTATTCTAAATTGTTATTCGAATTTTGATGGTGTAAGTTCCGTACTTTAGTTTTTATGCAATTTCAGGTTATTTTCCATGCAAAAGGCACCTCTAGGTGAATTTCAGGCTTTCGCCAATTGCCAATTGCATAGCTCTATATGACGACGTTAAACCCACACATTCTCAACCTCAACACACATAACAATGTCCATAATGCTCATTTATACGATTTACTGTCATATTCTGACATGCTGTGCAAATATATGATATAGAATAACATATAGAATTTTAAAAATAGCATATTAATGTTAAAAAATGTTCAAGTCAGTTAGTATAAATGGTATTTTAAAACTAATTCGATTTCTTTGCGAAGGAAGTTGTCCTAATAACGCATGTTCGTGCGAAATTTCGTCCTATAGTTTCGTGTTACGAAAATTTTGAATTTCGAATAACTCACGGAGATTTTAAATTTAAATTCTGATATTGAAATGTTTATACTAATTTTATGAATAATGTTTTAAAACTGATACCCTTTTTTTGCAACGAAAATAATCCCATAATATTATATTTATGCAAAATTTTGCCCTATTCTGCAAGTTTGGAAAAATTTAATTTCCGAATAATTAAAAAATTTTTCAAGTTAGAATGTTAAAATTTAGAGGGATTATGATCGGTATCAAAAACGAAAATGATTTTAAAAATTAGTCGGGCGTTATAATAATTTATTTTTGAGACAATGTCTGCACAGTTTAAACAAACTAATTAATAAACTAACTTTAAAACAGGCACTACATCGATTTTAAAATTTTCGGATTCCTCCTACCCAAAAGTTTGTAAACCCTCAAAATCCAATGTCGGAAATTTTCTTGAATATCAAAATCCTTCATAATTGTAGGGGAACTAGGGAGACTTGACTCAATTTTTGGTTTTTCATTTTTAATTTAATTTAATTTAATTTTTGTATAAATGTTGGAGCGGAATATAAGTAAATAGTCTGTTAGTTTGTACATTACTGTGGTAAAAATAATAGCGTACTTCTTACTAGAAGTTCTGTAAAGGGTCAAATGTCCCTAGGCCTAGGGAGACTTGACCCCCTGCTTAGGGAGATATGACCTCCTCTCCCTCTTCCGCCTATAAAAAGGAGAAGACTCATAAGTATTGAACCGTGAAACATAAATTTTATGATTTAAATGTTTTCTTGTTTTAATAAGTGGATTAATACAAAAAATTGTGGTGGTTAATACAAAAAATATTTTTATATTAGGTGAAGTGTTACATGTTTATTTATTTATTTATTTATTTATTTTTTTAATTAAAGCTATTCAGCATCAGAAGAAAAGCAATAGTAAAATTCAAAACTTGTGACTCTGTCATTTTGTACTGAAATGACAGGAGGACTGAGTTTCGATTTGCCCCCAAATATACCTCAGACACATCAGTAGTATCAGGTCATTTGAATCTGTTACCTTCTGATCTCCTAGCAACTTTCACAGTCAAAATGTCGTGATTATTTTCTATTACTAAGCCTAAACATTATCTCATCCTCTTTTTTCATAAAACTTGACAACTACCGAATCGTCAACTCGTATTTTCTGGTTATCAAGCTTTTCCTCCGTACTATCATCTTGACTTGGTTGAGAACTTAATGTCATCTCACATTCTGACTCTGAAGTTTCAGGTTTTAATAGTTTTTGTTTTTTTCTTTCGTTCTTCTCAAGCTTTGTATTTTTCATATAAAGAGCTCTTTTTGCCTTTTTCTTTCTTTTTCTTTCTTTCTTTTTTTTTTTTTTTCTTTTTTTGTCAACATTTATTTTATTTTTCTTTTCTTCTTCTACCACTTTCTTCTACTTCTCTTCTGTTTGGTGTGAGAAAGGCTAACATAGTCTTAACCTTTTGCTTTTCGGTTATTTATTATCTAACAATTCATTAGGTTTAAAGATTAAAAATATTGTAGTTATAAATAAAAACAATTCATTAGGCCAAAGTATCACACATTTTAGTTATTTATTAAATAAAAACAATTTATTAGGTCTAAATATTCACAACGTTTTAGTTATTTATTAAATAAAAACGATTCATTAGGCCTAAATCTTCACAATGTTTTAGTTATTTATTAAATAAAAACAAATCATTAGGCCTAAATCACACTATCTTAGTTATTCATTAAAAAAAAAAAAAAAAAAAAAAAAAAAAAATCATTAAATCAAACAAAGAACATTAAATTAATCATTGGGTCAAGTGCAAGTCTCCCTAGGTTGCTTTGCGTTGTTAATTCTAATTTTTTAGCAGCTTGCATTACAGTTATATAAAACTACTATATACCAAAATGTAGCTAAAAGTGACTAAAACAAATATACCTCTAAAACTGACTTGCCTCAAAACTTGAAGTTCAAATTTAACACATCCCAAAATCTTCAAAATTTACTTGAAAGGTGCAGTATTAATCAATACTAAATTACTGGAAAACCACTGGAAATTCTGCAATGAATGTTCCCGGTAAAATGCTGTTGTATGATTAGTCAATCAATTTAATGACTAACATTTCTCTTTCATAGGGAAAAAAAAAAAAAAAAACCATGGGTCAAGCCACCTTTATTTCCCCTAGTAATCATGGGGAACTAATAGCAAAATGAAATTTGCAAGCAAACACAATTTTAAAATCCATGACAACTTTATTTTGGAAATTCATTTTGTGAAATACCATTATATGGTGGCCTTTTTTCACAGTTAATGTGTCTCTTGAATTAGTCTATTAAAAAAAAAAAAAAAAAAAAAAAAAATCTGAAAGCATAGATACAGGTGGACATTACACTAGTACCCCCATTTCTGAGTTTGAAACGGTATAATTAACAGCATTTATTTTAGTTGAGGTACTCAAACCTGATGTTAAATAACATTGGTTGATTTTTTATTAGCTGGTATTGTTTTTTCAGTGGAGAAAAATTAAATAAGCTTGCAAACAAACTTTTCACTGCATATCAACAAAAATCCTTTAGTAAAAGTATATATAATTATTACTCAAATCTACAGGCTTTTTTAAATATATACAATGTAAATTAATGATTTTATTATTTCATAAATTATTCTTAGATATTAAAGTTCAAGAACAGTTTAAGGAAAAAAAAAACGACTAAATGAAATGTAATTTTGAAAGTCATCGATTATGAGAATCTCATTTAAAATGAAGCGTTCAAAGTTTGGAACACACAATTGAGTTTTATTGAAAAATTTAATTAGAATGCAGGTGGTAAAAAAATTTGATGTGCAAATACAGAAAGATGTGTGGACTGCGCGGGAAAAATTAATTTCTTCTTTTTTAATGAAACTTTTCAGATCTCTAATCTGTAGATACACCACAGTTGCTTAATATTTATCTAATAATACTATTTGTCTAAAATACGTGTGGATAAATTAGACTCGAAGACAGGAGAAGGAAATATACAGGTTAATCTCTCATGTGAGCAGATTCGACATTACGAATTTCATAAAATGTGAATAAGTGATTTGGCATGTAGTACATGATTTGAAAGAGAAGAATTAAGAAAATGTATTCCTCGTTAGTTTCACATCTATGTCTTTAAGAATACTCAACATTATTTGTCAAATACTGAATAGATCACGGCAATGTATATTCATTTAATTGCAATTTACTTATTTATTTGAAATCAACATTAGGTTTGCTTTTATTATTATTTTTTTTTTCTGGTTGCATATGACAACTGTTAAAAATTTATCTTTGTGTTCAGTGTTGCCAACTTTAGCGACTTTTTTTATTCAATATCCACCACTAAATTTTAATTATAATGGTTGCCTAGTCACTTCGAAATTTAATTGTAAATTATGCATATGAAATATCGCTCCTTAAAATTATTGGTAATTATTGAATAAAAATGTCCCTGAATTTGGCAACACTGTTAGTGTTTACATGATTGGAAAATCTCTTATTTTTCTTTCTTTTAGAATCTCTTATTTTTCTTTCTTACTAGGGGGCTTTGCCCCCTCTCCGCTCACTAAACCGGAGGGAGGCTTCGCCTCCCCCAGACTCACTTTACTAAAACCCATGCAGAGCTGTGTCCCCGTATTTGCTGCTTTGTTTTGCACTGAATAGGCATATTAATAGTGCATAACATAAGACGAAATCGGAAAAATATTATAAAAATCTTCATATTCAATGTCAAATTGAAATACATAATATTTAATACTACATTATTTATTTTTATGAAAATTATGCTGAAAATCAGTAATTGTTTTTTGGAATACAAAGAAGTTCGTAATATCAAAATTGTGAAGGCATGTCTCCGGAACATCTCTAGGGGTGCGTCGAAGACCGTCGCCAATTACTCAAAGCGCAGTACTGGTGCGATGTTAAACCCCATCTACCTATCTAAAACCATGGATTATGTTTTAATTTTCCCGTGTAAAATGACTTCATGACTTCATGACAGAAGAACAGCGTCACTGGGATAAACATTTTTCAAGGTGGCAAATAAAGTACATTCATAAACCCTTCATTTTAAGTTAATAACTTCTTTAATTAAAATGACAGAAATTTCTAAGCAGCTGAAATGTCTTCCATGGAGTATTCGGAACACATTGATACCTCTCAGGACACGGAGCACCCTGCCCTCCGAAAGAAGATGCGGTCGCAGACAAAAAAACTGACGCCAGCGGCAGTACCTTTTTTTTTTTTTTTTTTTTTTTTTTTAAATACACAGAGAAAGAATATGTTGTATAGTATATACAGTCGGTAACAAAAGTATCCGAACACTAGCAAAAATTCCTATATATAAAAAGTAGAGTTAATACTGTTTTGTTAAATAAATCCTTGTGGAATCATGTTCTGACTAAGAACATGATTCGACAAGGATTTATTTAACAAAACAGTATTAACTCTACTTTTTTTATATTGGAATTTTTGTTAGTGTTCGGAAACTTTTGTTACCGACTGTACTTAATGTGATTACGTTTTAGGCAACAAATTTTATGCTTGCAAGAGTCATATATTATAACAGAAAATATTATTTATGTAAAAGAAACAATTTATTATTAGGGATAAATGTTTGTTACATTTTGGTCTATGTAACTTTTTTCTCACAATTTTTAAATTCAGTTTTGTATATTGAAAGATGTCTTCGCTCGAATATATAAACAAATATTGTTCATACATTGGTAGAGTACATATGTATATTTTTAATTGGGATAAAATTGATAAAATGATTGGTATGCTATATTAGAAAGATTGTTGGAATGTGAGGAAAATAATTAATCTTTTACAGAGTTGTAATGCTATAAATGGTTAACCTTATCCGCAAGGAAAATCACTAGAGACCTAAAATATGGGGATTTTTGGAAAAAGAGTAAAGCATGGTGAGGACCCCACCGCTCTTCGTCACAGCAGGATGACATCTCTACATAAAGATGGAAAACGTTGATTTCTTTGTCCGGCCGTCAAAGTCCTGTTTATTTGGCCCCGTGCTGAAAGGGGGCGGACTTTGTTTACATGGTTAGCCATTGTGCCTCTAATAGTTGTTCATTGTCCGGTTGGTAGGAAAAATTGGTCGGCCGTAAGTGACCAGTCGGCTGTTCAAAATTGCTACTGGGAGAGTTTATAGTCAAGACTGGCAATATCAAAACATAATAATTGGGAAATGTTTCATCATAGGTTTTTACTTAGGCGATTTCATATCAATTGCAGTTCATAATTTTGTATTACTTTTAACAGTTCTGATTAGAAATTTATAGATTTTAAATAGAAATAAAATAAAATATATTTCTTTAAATCATATATGTTCTATAATAATGCATTATAAAATGTACAATTCACAATCCAAATATATCTCTCTATATTCGTCATATTTCTTACAAGCAATAAGCAATGAAAAGAACACACACACACACACACAAAAAGAGCTCTCTCTCTCTTTCTTTTTTTGAGGAAAAGAAGCGTTAAAATTTAGAAAGGCAATGAAATTCAATACTGACATCAGTTACAATTTTGCTCATAACTTTTGAACCAAAAGTAGCAGATTCATAAACAAGGCATCGAAATGTTCAGAATTGTTTATATTTCACATACAATACATTTATGTTTCTTTCTTTCTTTCTTTTTTTAAGGCGAAATTTTTAAAAATTAAAACTTGTAACACGAAAATTGTTGGTCGTATTTAAGAGAATGTGCAATTCAAATAAACTTTCAGAAAATAGGATAAAGGGGGTACCACGAAGTCATAATTAACGACATTTTTATGGTTATTATGAATTTGGAAAACTTCAAGAAAATTAAGTTCGTGTACGTTTTTTTTTTTTTTTTTTTTTTTTTAATTTCTATTGATTAATTTCTACAATTTCATTGCCTGGATTATCTTTCCTAGAATCTGCTTCCCGTACATATTTAGGAAAACAAATCCTTATGGCTACACTGTAAAAGTTTTTTGTAAGTTTACCGAAATGTTTATCATGAGTATGTAATTTTGCAATATTTTTCAAATAAAAATAAATAATTGAGATTCTCAATACTTATTTTATATTTTTATTTCTCAATAAAAATTTAAATAATATTAGGCTTTAAAATGTATATATATTAGATAGATTTTTTAACATCCTAATTTATTTTTCACTGTAACATTTCACAAGACCTAAGATGATTTTTAATAGTTTTTATAGTGAAATGATTAACAGTGTATTTTGCACTGACCGACAGTATGATTAAACATACTTCAAGTAGCGCTAATTCATAACAGTTTTGGTCGATCTCCTTTTTTTCTCCTTAATGTCGATCTCCTTTTTTTCTCCTCCCCTTTTTATATACACGTAAATACTATCGATGTCGGACAAGGGAAAGAGAACGTTTTTGGTTATCAGTGTTTTCGAACGATAAAATTTGTATAAAAAAGGAAATTAAAAATTTTAAAACTGATATAAACAATGATCAATAATTGTATTATAGCATAGCTTATTGCAATTAATGGTAGAAATGTATGTGGCGACATACATTAAAAAAAAAAAAAAAAAAAAAAAAAATCTAAAGAAAAAAGAACGAGAAAAAAAAAAAAAAAAAAAAAAAAAAAAAAAGAACTATATATATATTCAAAATGCAGAAGGATGCATATATATACAGTCGGTAACAAAAGTGTCCGAACACTAGCAAAAATTCCTACGTAAAAAAACACACTTCATATGGTTTTGTTAAATAAATCCTTCTCGAATCCTGTTCTTAGTCAGTATAAGAACATGATTCGATAAGGATTTACTTAACAAAACCATATGAAGTGTTCTTTTCTTACTTAGGAATTTTTGCTAGTGTTCGGACACTTTTGTTACCGACTGTATATATATTATTAATACGATAATAAAAATCGAAATAACCATTTATAGATTTAAGCAGCGACCACTTGCTTGCAATTCTAATTCCAATTTCATTTTCACTTTTTGTTTTTGTTTTCTTTTCATTTACTATTATTATGAATTTTTATAACTACGATGGAAATGAATATTTTTTACTTTAAACAAATGTATTATTCGTGATAATTTAATTCAAAGTTTTAAGCAAGTAAATTTTCTCTAAAAATACTTAGGTATTGTCTTTTATCATAAAAAAACCAAATTAACAATAGAAATGTTCTTTCAGAATCAAGTGATGCTCATGAGCGCTATCTAAGGTATGGTGAGTTTGCGCATAATTCAACAAAACGTTTAAAAAAATCTAAATGCTAATTTTTTGCGAAACTAATGAAGCATAGCTTTGAAGTGATCTTTCTTATACGCATTTTCATTACTATTTTGTTGTTATAGTACGATTTAAAGCAACAGCTGTAATAAAACCAAGAGAGCTATTTTGCACAATCTCCTCCTTAGAGGGTGGGGGATATTGCTCAAATGGGTAGGAGAGATTGCGCTTAATTTCAACTACAATAAAATTGTTAACAATGATAATCGCACTTAAATGGCATTGGTAAAGTTTATTGTAAACAAATATTTTTATATTACATGTAGGTATTTCAATTTAATAATTTAAAAAAAAAAAAAAAACAGAAAGTGAAAAAGAAATTAAAAAGGATTAAAAATTCCTATTTAAAGAAAATAAATTAAAGAAGTAGATAAAAAAAAAAGACTAGATAATAAAAAGTAACGTTACTAGATAATATATTTAACTCAAAATTAATAAATTTTCTTTACAGTTTGAATGGTTTCTTGTTTGACCCTTGATAATCGTTGTACTCGTTGTTATAAATGATGCAACTTTCATGCAGCCACCTGCCACAAGTAAAATTTATAAACGTTCATGAGAAATCGTTTAATTTAAAAATATTTTGTAATACTACCATTCTATAACAATTCATAGAAAGGGTTTTGAAAATTTAAGCAAATATTTTTGTAAACGAGACAAAATAACCACGCTTAATCTTAGACTGTTTAAGCAATGAGCATGCACATTTAATTGGGCACTCTGCTATCGATATTGTAGAACTATCTGGAGTTCCAGAGCGCCCATTGTACTCCTTCTTGCCGATTCCCTATGTGCGCAATCTCTTCTACCGCGCAATCTTTCCTAGCTTTACTTTTTATATAAAAGTAAAATTTAATTATGGTAGTCCCTTTCAGCGTTTAAAAAAGGTAAAAGTTTATTATTATTATTATTATTTATTTCTATAATCTCTTATCTGTAATAATATTTATAATAATAATGTAGAGTATTTGCAAGTATCTGTGTGCGATTTTTTTCATTCAGTCAACTAGCGCAGACAAATGTACTGCACAAAATTCAGCAGGAAGATTTCATTGGACGCTTATAGATTTTTTTTAAATATTTAATTATACTTTCGAAATCAATTAAAAACTATCAGTTAGTTGCAAATGAGAATAATTTCTTCTTAGTTAATTTGAACATGTTTTTGTAATTTATGCTTTTTACTTACAATTTTTTATTTATAATTTCAGTCTCTGTCTAAAGTTTGCTTTCCTTTCAGACACGAGGAAATCGATGTTTTGCAGTAACTTTCACAACTTTTTAGCAGGTCTGAGTGAAAGTTGGAAAATTTTTCTTTATTTTTAAAATGCCAATTTTTTATTTCTTATAATCGAAATGAGGAAAAATTAACAAACTAATTTATCTCCTTTTATATGTTGATGTTTGATTTTCGAAAGATTTATTATTGGGCATTTTTTAAAACTTTGTTATTAATAGTAATTTTAAATGGTTACGCAAGTTTCCGTAATTTTTCTTTTCGACTAAGTAATATTTTTCTTACTTAGAATTGAAGTTCAGACCTCCCATCTCTATCCATATTTGTTTATTTATCTTTTAATAATGATTGTTTGGTTATTATCATTATTATTATTATTATTATTATTATTATTATTACTACTGTTTCATTTTTTTATTTATTCTTTTTTTGAAAGGTTTCAATCAAAATTAGTTTTTAATACTGAATTTTTATAAGGGGTTACATGATTTATATTCATTTTTAGGCATTTATTTTTACAAATGTGGGATAGATAAGCGATATGTAAGTAGTCTAAAGTAGAAAAAAATAACTTATAAAAAATAGAGGATTTTAGATTTTGCGGCTACTTTTATGTTTTTCAACTAATATAGATTATTTCCGTAAATTATTTTTAACAGTAAGTGCGACTGTTTTTATTATTCGAGTAAATAACCTTCTACCTTTAGGGGAAGGGGGGGGGGGATAAATTTTGTCATATAAAACAGTAGCAGTAAAATACATTTTAAAATTATAATTGAAAAGAAAAGTTTGTATGATAACATTAATTTTACAGAAATACATTGTTTATTATGGTTATTACGAACATTCCCCTCCCCCTACAAACAAACAAACAAACAAATTAATTTAAAATAGAATTCTAACGTATACTAAATAAGCTCTTAAATAAATGAAATGAATTGAAGTTGAATGACTTTCATTTAAGTTTATAATTTTGCTAAAATAAAAACATGTACGCTATATTATATATATGTAACAAACAGATGATGAAATGTCATCATAATCAGTAAAAACAATAAATAAATAAACAAACAAATAAAATAAATGAAATGAAATGAAATAGCTATTAAAAGGATCCTCTATTACCTTTTAGACAACGTATAGTAGTGGAATTAAAAAGTAGATTTTTTTTGCAAAAAAAAAAAAAAAAGTTATACCTCTAGGAATATTGTAATAGCCTCGTGAAAATTTGTACAGATAATGAGAAAAATCCTCATAATCACATGCTACAGCCAAAACGCATTTAAAGCATTACTTTTTATAGGATGATCCAAAACATTTTGATTTTTGTTTAATTTTTTACTGGTCCCCTTTTCCACCTCAGTGCACAAACCTTGCTGAAATATATGAAGTTATAATATGTTCTTTAAACTGCCAAAGTTTCAAGATGATTCCTAAAGAACATTTCTTGATATTTGACAAAACGTCAAAATTTGAAAGTGCTATCCAAATACTTATTAGTAGATAGTGCATAACCATTAATACATATTTTACCCAGCTGCAGAAAAAAGTGGCATTTGACAGATTAATATGTAATTTTATAGTAAATTTTCGTAGCTTTTAGAAAATAAAAAAATTCTGCAGGAAAGTAACAGAAGTTTTCTATTTTTTAATAGAATTTTTTTTTACAGCGTGTGAAAGAAACAGCAAATGTATTTTAAATATATACTTTTTAGTTATTATTATTATTATTATTATTATTTTGGCTCTTGAGATACTATATAAATATAACGAGGTATGATGGTCGTGAAAAATGGCAATTAAAAACGACGAAATCACGTTATAAAATCTTTACTTGAACAAAGACAGTTACAAGTCGCTCCCTGCTGCATTAACACGTTCACGCCGGCGCATTCTTCTCAAAAGTATCTGAGCACTAGCCAATAATTCCGATATCAAAAAAGTATACTTAAAACAGTTTTGTTCAATAAATCCTTGTCGAATCATGTTCTTAGACTGACTAAGATCATTATTCGACAAGGATTTATTTAACAAAGCAGTATTAAGTGTACTTTTTTTGGACAAGGATTATTGCTAGTGTTCGGATAATTTTGCTGTGAACCACCGGTGGCCCGCGCCGGCGTGAACGTGTTAAAATGTGATTAAAATGTACATTTTCGATCATTATTAATACATTTCATTTCTTTTAATAATTCTCTTTTATAAGATTTTTCATGGGACTTACTGCCTGTTAGTAGATAAAAGAACAAAGTAAAATATCTTTTGTAGGTCTCTCAAATAAAATACAGAAGCAAGTCACACACATTTAGACGTTTCAGATGATTGCGATGGAGTGTGCGCTTTTTATAATAGAAACATATTGATTTTTTTTAAAGGGAGGGGGAAGGGAGAGGGGTGCACTGGAGCATGTTTCAGTGTAGCACTATAGCAACGCATTTTGCGATTGGAGATGGTCTGGGATTCACCTCTAGGAGTGGTCTGGAGACATTCCCTCACAATTTTGATCCTCTGAGGAGGAATGCCTCTCCAGCTTCAGTAACCCCTAGAGATGTTAATTTAGAAACATGAAACAAATTGTAGCCATGATAGTTTTTGCGGTGGTGGTGGGGGCCATTTGCTATTAGTGTACACGACTTTCTTCGGCTGGCTTGAGTATTGAACATGCAAACTTCCAATTACGAGTTCAGCGGTCTATGAAATGGTCTACCATGACCCTAAAGTGTTTTTTGGAATGAAATAAATCAAATAGTTTCAGTTACTTGTGATTAACATGATTCATTAGAATTTAGAGAGTTATTTTTATTTCAGCATCCATTATCTATACTTCTCCGGGAGTGTTAGTTCATATAAAAAACACTCTGAGAAAAATAATTCTGCATAAAATCCACGCATTCTATTAATGTAAAGTTGTACATATAATGTACTATATTACCAAATTATAACGTAATTTAACGCACTATATTATAAAAATTAAAACTCAAAATTTTAATATATTTTAATTTTATTAAATACTCTATGTGATTTAGGCTTTAATTTTCCTCCTAGATTTTATATTATTACAGTTTATCAATATGTTCTAAACACATTTGTGCATTACTTTGTTGATTGATTGATATGTCAATTTTTTAAAAATATTTTTGCGTTTGAATGTTGCATGGACTATCTGCATTCAAACATAAAAATATTTTAAAAGTATTGACTTATCAATCAATCGACGAAGTAATGCTCAGATATGTTTAAAACATCGATAATATAAAATCAATGAGAAATTTTAAAAATCAAGTCGCATGGAACAATTTAAAAATTCTCAAAAATAAACAATTATATAGATGAAATAAATAAAGTTTTGAATATTATTATTATTATTATTATTTTTAATTTCAATAGGTTTTGAGAAATTTTAATATACTTAATATTGTTACTTTTTATTGCTCATGTATTATTATTTTCACAACTCTAAGTTAATAATTTCAAAGAACGATTTTCATCAATATTTTTTAATAGAATTACCTAAATAAAATATCATTTCTGCAATCATTCGTTTTATTTAAGATTATTACTTCTGGTCAACTAAGACTGAATTCTCTCCCGTCCCTCTTTTTCTCTTTTATTAAAATGAAGATAGAGAAAGAAAGAAAGAAAAAAAAGAGAGATAATAAATACATTATAATAAATGTTTTCTAAGAATTCATCTAAATTAATAAATAAGTACGTATTAATTAATTAAAAAAAATTATATAAGTTTTACTCATATGTTTGTCATTGATAATGTATGAGAGTAAATATTAAGATTAGACACAATCAGTTATTTACTTGGAAATGTATAATTATCTCACTACGAATGATCCTGTTTTAATTAAACTAAACTAAAATTAAATTTTAATTAAATTAAACTAAAATTAAATTTTAATTAAATTAAACTAAAATTATTATTTCTTTCATATTAATAATACGAAATTTTAAGTTTGTTTTAATGAAAAAAATGTTATTGTTATGTTCTTAGTATAGTACATAGACTTTCGCTTTTTAAGTTTGTTTTAATCATAAAATGTTATTGTTATGTTTTTTGTATAATAATAATATATAGACTTTCGTTATTGTTATAATGAAATTCAATTTAATAGCTAAAAAAATTTAAACTTTAGCTATATCAAAATAAGTTCTTATAAAGTTTTATTAAAAATGTAACATAAAGAGAAAATAATTAAGAAAATGTTAAATGAAATAAATAAAGCAAATGGCTGTATATATATATATATATATATATATATATATACAGTAAAACCTCTCTAAGTTGAACAGCTGCGGTTCCAACTTAGTGAGGTGTGTCCAACTTAGAGAGGTGTCCAACTTATAGGGGTGCTTACATTTTTCGATTTAATTAAACTGTATCTATGCATGCTTTTTAACTTTTAATCATATCTAAATATAACATAATTAAGTATTCATAACTTATATACAAAAAATTATTAATTTACCAATTTAAAATCTAAATTTAAACTGCTATATTGTGGTCATAATAACACTTTCTTCTACAATTTTTTATATATTAGCGCCATCCACCAGTTACTATGAATGAAAATTTAATCAATAAAGATTTTGCATATGCGTTTTGGTGCAATTTTATTCAATAGACGCTGTGGTAGTCTTATGGAAAATCGGAGAATGTGATTAAAAGTAGCACCACTTTGTCTACTGATACTGATACATACCCAAATTAAAATAACATTAATTTTCATACTAGCCATTTCACTTATGAAGTTTGGTGAATTTATTCGTTCTAAAAAATAAGATTTAATTTTTATGTGAACGGGGAAAACTGCAGCATAGCAGCGACACCTGTCTATTGATATGCACTCATATTGAATCAGCATCTTTTTTCACTATAGATAGATCTCTCACAGATTAAGTTTAGTGCAATTATACACTCAAGTAAAACTTGGTACGAAAAATAAAAAGGACAAATGAAGAGGAACCCTAACAACCGAAATGTATTGTATAATGCTCATTTTAAAACAGTCTAAGTCAAAACATGCCTGTAGGATCTCTATTGGATATTTCCTGCAGAAAAGGACAAAAACAATTCATGCAAATCAATAAACAGAAAGACTCTTTCATTATGCGCCAAAATTCAGTTATTTGTAAACTTTTCAATTGAAGAAAATAATTTTTTTTTTTTTACAAGATGAGACAGAGATGAATATATTGTGACAAGAAACATTGTTTCTTAGATATTTACAGCTATTTCTACAAGAGATAAGTAAAATTTCTAAAAAAAAGTGAGAAAACAGAAGTTTTATATCTTTTTTTCCTGTCTCATTGGGTAAAAGTGTCCAATTTAGGACAGTATTTGACTGTCCAACTTCCAAGTTAGAGGGGTGTCCAACTTATAGAGGTTGGACATAATGTTAATCCTATGGATACATTCCGTTCCGAGTAAAAGTGTCCAACTTAGAGGGGTGTCCCTTAAAGGGGTGTCCAACTTGAGAGGTTTCACTGTATATACATATATATATATATATATATATATATATAGAGAGAGAGAGAGAGAGAGAGAGAGAGAGAGAAACAGAAAAAATCGAAATTGGTTCAATTCCTGTATTTTTATATTCTCTACAATTATAAACTGCATTTAATAGAGCATACTTACGTTTCCAAAGTGAATGTCAAAATTTGGTAAGTCAGATAACGTGTTAATTGCACTACTTCTTATTAGAAATATATTTGTTATACTGGTGTTTTACAAAATGGATAAACTTAATAATAATAATAATAATAATTATAATGAGTTTAATTTGTTATTTTTTGCATACTAAGGCTAATTATACTGGAGCCTACGGCTCAAAGAGAATTCTGAACTATTACGATTATCCTTGCTCAAACTGGAACCAAAATCAAACCAGGCACCTCGCAACTGAAAAGCCAGTGCGTCAACCTTTCGACAGCAAGATGAACAAGAAAAATAATAATAATAACACAATAATAATAATAATAATAATACAATAATAATAATAATAATAATAAGTTTCAAATTAAAATGTGTGCTTAAATGACTGTAATTCAAGTAAGAAATACAATTCGAGATAATATATAATTTGAATGATTTATGTCAATGATAAATTAATTCCATAATGTTTTTCAAAATACATATTAACATATGGATTTAATAATATTGCATAAAGAAATAGTAAATGTGTGTGCCTAAAAGCTATTTTATCTTCTACTTTTATGTACCGTTGAATTCGTTATTAAATTAAAAAAGTTAATTAATATTTTATTTACCCCACAAAACATTTAGTGTAAAATTTACATTTTTTTAAAAAAAGTTTTTTCTAATGTCTTATTTAAGTTACTAACTTCTCACGTTTTATAAATAAACTATGTATATATGTCTTCTTTTCAACTGGAGTTATAGTTAACAAAATAAAAAATCGAATAAAACTAATTAAGAGATTAGAGTAATATGTGTAAACACTTGGACAATAATATTCAGTTCTACAGACGTATTGTTTACCGTCGTTATAAACATTGTGCGAACGTTCAGAAAAGGGTCTACGGGAGAATAAAACTCGTTTTTTTCCTTCCATCGTGAGAGGCGTAGGTAAAAAAAAAAAAAACTTCCCTTTAACGAAACCTAATACTGAGCCGTCCCTCAAATTGGCCTTCCGCCGAGTTCAAAACGTAATGAGACGTTAATTTGTTAGAGGGACTCTGTTCACTTGTTTTTCCGATTCACATTGGGTGGAACTTACTGCCAATCAAATATTTTGGCCAATGGTAGAGAGAATCTTTTCTCCAATAGAGGGAGAGAGAAGGAGGAGTTTTGAGAGCGGAGAATTGAGTGTAGGGATCCGATGATGCTTAACTCCGAAACAAGTGTTGTTGACAGATTGTTCCCATGATGTGCCGTAGTGATCCGTCGTTCGCCGCTCTGAAAAACGTCCTGGCTGCTACGGAACCCGGCCCTTTTGGGCCATTGCCTGGGACTGGACCAGCGGTCAATCCTGCTGCTGCTCTAGCTGAATATCAGCGTTTACAAATCTATGATTATGGTAGACTGAGATTTCATCCTTTCAGTCTTCCTTATGGATTAGCTGGAGCATTTCCAGATGCAGGACAATATGGGTTTCATTCTCCATTTGTTCGTTTTGATCCAAGAGCAAGATTTGCTGCAGAAGAGCCAAAACCGCAGCATAGTTACATAGGACTGATAGCCATGGCAATACTTAGCAGTGCTGAAAAAAAGATGGTGTTGTCAGACATCTATCAATATATTCTGGACCAGTATCCATACTTCCGCAACAGAGGTCCTGGTTGGCGAAACAGTATCAGACATAATTTGTCACTCAATGATTGTTTTATCAAAGCTGGTCGAAGTGCTAATGGCAAAGGTCATTATTGGGCAATCCATCCTGCTAATATTGAAGACTTTAAAAAGGGAGATTTTAGACGCAGAAAAGCTCAAAGAAAGGTTCGAAAACACATGGGTTTATCCGTACCAGATGATGATGATAGTCCTGCCCCGAGTCCACCTCCTAGACCTTCTTTAGAAACTGCTGCAGCTCTAATAGATTCAAGACATAAAATGCTTCAACCATCGCCTCATCAACCCAAATTAACTCTCGGAAGACAAAAACGTCAGTTCGACATGGAAAGTCTTTTAGCTCCAGACCCTGCACCTTCATCAACTTCACCCCACATTGTAGAATGTGACAGCCCTCGTATTGGAAATTTTAATCATTCACCAGGCTCTGAGAGTCCAAAAGATGGTGTTCCAACTAATTTTTTTCAACAACAACAGCAGACTATAGCTAATCCAGCCGTTCGCAGAGCAATGCAGTGGACTGTATCATTACCTTTACAGACTGTTGGCTTGCCCCAAAGAATGACAAGTTTTGGACCCTTTGTTGGTAATAATTCGTGTTGGTCTCCAGCAGCCCAAGCGGCTTCACTTCTCAATTATTCTACTTCCGGTAGGAGTTCGTCGTCTTCAGATATGGGTGTCTGCTCTACTCCAGCACAAAATCCTCTGGTTCACAGGTGGCAAGAATCAATCAATAGAGTTGTTGACGACAATAAAGTTCTTGACCAGTGATTTTCTCCATGGAACATTATTTCTATTGAACGCTTTACTTAATATCTGAAAAAAGATCTATATTTTACTTATTAAAAAGAAAAAAAAAAGCAATATCTAGTCCCGTTTAAAAAGTAACTATTTTATAAACTTCTTTTAAAAGCAAGTTTATATAAAAATATTACAAACTTTTATTTATGCTTATGTGGGACAATTTCATGTCGTATAAAATATTTTTGTTGAAATAAGTTTCTGCTTTATCGTTTTTAATGACGTTTTCAAAATACGTTTCTTTTAGAATAATATTCTAAAATTTTATACAGTGATTCAAAAGAGATTGAAAAAAATAAATCATAAATGAATAATCAAAAAATATTTTACATACTCAATAATTTTTTGTGAAATAATTTAAAAAACTAATCGAACATAAAATTTTTAAAAGTTACTAAGATGTGCTTCTGAAAACATTAAAAGATCTACAAAATGAAAAACAGAAAGTTGTTTGATTTAGATAAATATATACTAGTGGAGAAAGAAAGATAAAAAAGAAACTTTAACAATTTTATTGACTGTGATTAAATTTCGAACATTTTCATAAACTTTTGTTGACTTTTCTTTAAAGAAAGAAAATGCATAAAAGATTTCTGCACCTGTAACTGTTCATCAAACTGTAAGATTTCTTTCTTATTTTTAATTTATTAACTGTAAATCATTTTATGTACAGCATATGTGTATAATATAAAAAAGATTGGTAACATATAAGTTTCTTTATTTTTTAATGTTTATATTCACTAAATCAACTTTAAGCAAATGAAATTGAATAAATATGCTTTAATTTTCGACTTAATTCAACAATTTTATAAGAAAAGTTGTTTGGTTTAATATAATTATAGATCATATATCTAGCCTAATTCAATTACTTTACATAATGAAGCTAGAATTACCATTATATTAATAACATTCATATTTAATCGAATATAAATAATTTTACATTGTCATTTAATTAATATATTTGTTAGAAAATTATGGCTTATTAATTTATCCTCTATAACTAATAATATATTTTATCATATTTAACTAAAATATCTTTGTGTCATACTACGTTTTATTTAAATACACAAAGATAAAAAATGTGATAAATATTCGAAAATTAATATGTAAACTTAAATTATTAGCATTTCCACTTTTGTTTATATAAAAATCTAATAAGTTTTTATTGGGAAAATAAATAAATAAATAAATAAAAATGGAAATTAAGAAAATTAAAAGATTGTTCAAAATTAAAAAAATACTTTTAAAATCTAAATTTTAATTAAAAGTATTTATTTCAATATCATTTATCTGAGAAAATTAATATTGAAATAAACTTGAAAATGTATGTTCATTCTTTTTTTTTTTTTTTTTTTTTTTTTTTTAAATAAAAATAGATGAATTATGATAAAAAATGATCAATGCATAATTAATATTTAAAAAAAATATTATACAGTAAATTATAAATATATTTAAATATGATAATAATGGTAATCAGATAATTATGTTAATCACTTTGAAGTTATTGAATGAATAAATGAAGTTTCTTTAAATTTAAAAGAAATTTTAGAAAGCGATATATATATTTCAATCATTTTTTCCTTTCAAATGATCAAATTTAAAATTAATTTTAATTGAATGGGCTGAATAGAAATGAATTTTTGAATAAAAAAAAATTATTCATAATCTTATACATAATATATATATATAATACATTATATCTATTACATAAAATGTTGCTTTTAAGTCTATTATTAAAATGCTAATTCTCAATTAATATATTTAATATAGCTTACATTTACCAAATTTATACTGAATGCAATAATATTTCTTTTTTTTTTTCTTTTCTGTTTTGTTTTAGAGATGTATAAAACTATTTTTTGAATTTCAAATAAACATTTAATTATTAAAAGTTCATCGATAAGCATCAAATGATATACATTATTTAAATCTATAGCACATGATAATTTTTAATTGAGCAACTATTTACTAATTATTATATTTAAATTATAACAACTAAATTTTAGAAAAGTTTGCGTATTGTACAGTTTATTCCTTTTTTTTTTTCTTTTTAAATTTAAAGTTTTTAAAGATAGAGATTAATACTTGCCACACCTATTCAAAGACAGCAATTGTTTTGCAATTGTCACATGATTTAATGATGATGACATACATCAAAATTAGATTTTAGAAGAGAGGAAAAGAAAACTCGGGTGCTACTTTCTGGCAATTGAAAAAAAAAAAAAAAAACCTCTTACGTATATGTTTGTACACATTTCAGAAAAACTATTGGAAACTGTTTATGTTCAGTATTATATAAAATTATAACATTAAGAAACGAATAATAATTAAAAAAAAAAATCTATTTTATGTAGTAAAGTTTTAATAATTAATGTTCTCAATCTTTATTTTATATTTATGTATTTTTTGAACTTTTTCATTAATCAATAAATGTTAAAAATGAATATTTCTACTTCATAAAAAGCAGTGTAAATCACTAATAGACTATCACCAATAGTTGTTTAAAATAATATTTAAAATGTACTTCGATCATTTCATGAAACGTCACATTTATCACAAAATTATGAAAATTAATTTAAGAAAATTAAATAGTTGAATTATTTTTCTATAAATTTAGACTATTTATAATATATAAAAGTTTCTATAATACATATATAAAAGTTTATAATAATAAAAGTTTCATTATGAAACAATAACTGGACAATCCTTGTACTTATTTTCTAAAATTAATTTTCAAAATTTTGGTACAAATGTAACGTTTCATGGAATGCTCGATATACATTTTAAAGACTAATATTATTGATGGTTGTATATTAGTGATTTATGCTACTTTTAATGAAATAGAAATATTATTTTTTAATTTTTATTGACAAATAAAAATGTTAAAAATATAAATAATATAAATGTAAAATAAAGATTGAAATATCCATTATTTATTTTTAACTGAAAACTATTGTAAATTTACAGAGACTTTGGATAAACATTCCAGTAAATGTAGTCATTCTTTTACGGTATGTTAGTAAAAAGAAAATACGAAAAAAGAAAAAAAGAAAAGAAAAGAAAAAATCCTGTAGATATCACCGTAGAACTGGTGATGAATAATTAAGAATAAGAGTTTTGTAAAGAATCATTATAATACATAAAACATGGTGTTTATTTACTTTTTTTTTTTTTTTTTTTTTATTCCTCACTACCCGATTTTCATTGGATATAATTTTTAAAATGCTGTTAGTTTAATATTTCTCAAAAGTGCTTTTATAAAGTAAAAGAAAGTATTCAAACGATTTTGGGAAAGAAAATTAATTGGCAGATGTTGTTAAGGATATTTGCCACCTTTAATTTGACACCATTGAAAAAACTTATATTACCGTTTAATATTTATAAACTGAAATATATTAGGATTGTTCAATAAAATATATAGTCAAGCAACAATTCTTATGTTTTTTTATACTTTTTCACAGATTTGAAATCTTTAAATTACTTTTTCTCAGTTTGCATTTTTTCATGAATTCATGATCTTCAAAAATCGTAAAACTTCTGCAGATATTTAAGAAAATACTTTTTTTTTTTCTCTTTTTATGTTTAATAGAACCTACTTAAAAGAACTAGGGATGGGTTTTACAATATTTTTAAAAGAAAAACTATTAAAAATAAGAATATAACAAAAATTATTATTATTATTATTATTATTATTATTATTATTTTCAATTTTTTACAAAAACATGCACCTTTTAAAACTAATTAATAAATTTCAAAATCTATTGCTAATTATTTTAAGTAGAAGTTTTAGCATTTTGAAGTTCACGAATTCAAGAAAAATTCAAACTGAAAAAACGCAGTTTAAAGAATTCAAATCGGTAAAGAAAATTATCAAAAACCATAAGAAGTCTGAATATACATTTTACTGAACAAACCTAATACATAATTTAATTTATAAATATGTGATCGTATGAATATTTTTATGTATTTCTTTTAAATGTACATACGAACATTAAGTTTGGATATGGTGCTGATCATACAATTATTTGCTGAACATTTTTGTTATTCAGATGTAATTCATAAAATAATAGTCACATATTATTGAAGTTCATCGCAGAAGCAAAAGAAAAGCGAAATGAATAAAGGGAGGGGGGAAAAAAATGTTTACATTTGGAGTCATGTTATACTTTCCTAGCTACAATTCATTTTTTGTATTTACCATCTTTCATTTAATTTTATTTCCCAAAATCATTAATTATTATTATTATTATTATTATTGTGTTTTTAAATACGGATTTAGAAAAAAAAAATAAAAGTGTTAACACCAATTTATAAATTACTTCCAATGTCAAAGTTATATACAATTCAGTTAATGATTTGATAAAAGAACATTTAAGTCAATCTATATAATTATATGTTCATTTTTTAAGAGTTTGCGCAAAAGAAGAAAACAGGGAAACAGCTTGTTGCTTAACTTTAGGAATGCAGTATAGTGTAAAATTGGTTTCAGAGAATTCAATTTTGAAATTAGTAAACCAGTTGTACTTGTTGCAATAAAATGATGTATTAATATTTATTTACGAAAAAAAGAGCTGTGGTATATACGAAAATCAATATCCTAGATTGATGATGGATGAGGAAAAACAGAGCGTTCTTCAAATATAGACCGACTGAGAGTATAAATTACTACGAAATTCAACTCCTATTTAAAAAGGGTTATTCATAAACCATTTATATCTGTTATTTACATATATTGGGGACTAATGTAAAATATTTTAATTTTTGAAAATCACAAAATGCTCGATTTTTCTTTTATATACAGACATTAATTAAAGAAAATTAATTAAAATATATCTCAATATATGATTATATTTTAAAAAAATTATCTTGAGCAATTGTATCAAAATGTTTTAAATCATACTTATGAAAATTATTTTGATCAAAAATTTTAATTAAATTGATTAGAATGATTAATATCTTTTTTAA
Source organism: Salticus scenicus (assembly GCA_963930645.1). Classification (NCBI taxonomy): domain Eukaryota; kingdom Metazoa; phylum Arthropoda; class Arachnida; order Araneae; family Salticidae; genus Salticus; species Salticus scenicus. Next base: position 274,727,709 of record OZ005653.1, read on the forward strand.
AAGACTAAGAAGAATCTAAAGGGAACAACAACAACAACAAAAAAAAAAAAAAAAAAAAAAACCTCTTACCACTTCAAAAAAATATAATGTTTTATTGGCACATTTTTATTTTTAAGTAATAAAATAATATAAGAAATAAATTAAACTTCTATACTGAATTTACATTTACATCATGTTTCACAAACTATGAGCTACAAAGGGGTTTCATGCTGGCAGATATACTTTACCTAAATTTTTGAAACGTGAATTTGTTTATAGTATACACACATATATGAATATATATGTTATATATATACATATATATATGAATATTCTTATATGTATACATATAAACTAAATATATATGTGTGTATATACAATATATGTATAAATAAACAAATTAATATAACAAAATAAAAAAATATTTAAAAATGACTTAAAGTGATAAATTTTATTTAAGAAAACAACTTTATGAAAAAAAATGCATTTATATTTTAAGATCAGGATGTGTGTGTACATTTTTTATTACATTTAGTACAGCTGAAAGAAAATGCATTTTTAAAGAAATTAAATGAAAAACCTGTGTACTTATTTGGAAAAACAAAAAGCTTATTTACATGTAATTTAGTTAAATATATATATATATATATATATATATATATATATATATTATATATAATTAAATTTTAAATCATGTATTGTATTATATGTATATGTATATAATACACACACACACACACACACACACACATATATATATATATATATATATTAAATGTATGTAGATTTAAAGAAAAAAATAAAATTAACAATATATGTACAGGTATTCCTTGATTATTTCTGCTAATTGGTTCTACGATATTACCGCGCTAATTGAAAAAACTTTCAATAAAAATTTTTTTCAATAGATATGCCACAAATGTTTTTAAAAACCACTTTTAGACCGGTCTTGTTTGCCTTAGTGTTTGCAAAAAAAAAAAAAAAAAAAAGACAACAAAGTGACAATTCGAGCCGAAACTTTTAAAAATCCAATTTACAAAAATAAAACTACGAAATACAGCCATGAGGAAATTATTTGAATAATTACGATTTTTTTTTTTTTTTTTGTTATTTTTATGTATTCTATAATTCAAGACCGATAATTTCACTTGCTGATATAATTTATTTTTCATGCTTTAAGAATAATTCCGAAGTTAACTTTCTAGCAAATTTTAGAATTTGCTATCATTTTAGTTTATCTCTCAATCTGTCCCCATTTTATATATTATTATTTTAAAATATTATCAGAATTCCACAAAACTTATATGTTTGTTAGTCAAATTTTCCCTTTCTGATTTCCTTTTAAAATGCTTCCTATTAAAAAGTCATATTGGAGAGAAACTTGGTTTGTATACAGTGACTCACAAAATAATTCCGATACATTATGGGTGAAGAGACATATTTCTCAGAAGGAAATTTGAACATTTTTTGTATAAAGCGCTAAACATACAAAATCAACCTACATTTTTCAGAAATTATTAAGAAGATTTTCTACAGAAGGTAATGTGAATCACGTTAAGGATTCATTTACAAATTCATTCAAAAGTATTTGTATTCATTACGGGATACTTTCGAACACATATTTTCAGTTGCGTTATGCATATTTAATATTTTCCAATGATGTTGTAAAATATTTATGACTTAGTATTTTTGATGTGATGGGTAAATGCATTTAAAAATTGCTTTGAGGAATAATGAAAATATTTATGAATATAAAAACGCGGATTGATTGACATAAGAACCAAAGTGGTAAACACTTCTGAAATTAGTTAAAAAGAGTTTAAAAAAAAATTAAATTATTTTTTGAACTATTTTAAAGCATACAGCATAAATTATATCAACAAGTGAAATCCTTTCTCTAGAATTACAGATTGCATTACACTGTTAAAAATGTTCTCCTAGGTTGAACCAAAACATGGTACATTTTTGCTGCCACCATGCGATGGTGAAACCTTTTACCATTATTTGGTGCTTTACTAAACCAAGGCTTGGTACTTCAATAGCTACATCCATAAGACGGAGAATTTTTTTACTATAATTTGGTGCTTTTTTTAAACAAGAAACGCCAAATCATAGTAGAAGGTTTCACCATCGCATGGTTGCAGCTATAGTTGTACCAAGTTTTGGTTCAACCTAGCAAACTGAAGCTACTGTAGTACCAACATTTGGTTCAACCTTGAACTGAAATTTTTAACAGTGTAAAAATAAATAAATATTAAAACAAAATATTAAAAATCTATATAATATTTCGCTAACGTAGACCAGATACGATAAAATTTTTGTTGGAACGATGTGATAGTTATGTAATGAATAAAATACGCAAGGAAAATAAGTAATATTTATAAATGGAAAATAATTAAACACAGGGACTCAGCTCAATGGCCTAATAAGAAAAAAATGACGACATTTGTCTGATAACATTTTTGTCTGATTTTTATGGAAATATGTATTTTTAAATGTTGCTTCTTTTCAGAATCTTTGCAAGTGTCATTTTAAACCTTAGCTATATTTTTAAAATGTATACAGAATAGGAATTATTATAAATTGGTTAAAAAACGCAATCATATAAAGTTTAATCAAAATAGAAATTAGCTTTTTTAAAACAAAAAATTATGCCAAAAAGTCACCGCCAACATGGCGACAAAAATTTAAAAGGCGTCATAGGGATCCTATACTAAAATTGTACTGCCTGCGGAAGTGTGAAACTTGGACCGTCAACCATGAATTTTATTTTTAAACCTTCCTGTGAATGATTCTGGTACATTGAGAAAAAAAAAAGTATTACGCCTTCATCTAGAATGAATAAATGGTCATTTTCTAAATCCTTAAACTAGAAGTATAGATTTCCGAGCTATGTGCATAAGGCACAGAATAGTCGAGAATTTCTAATCTACATATTTCTAGATGGTGAAACAATATTCTGAATCTTTTGTATTACGAAAAATTATCGTTTAATTTTCTAGAATTGTGTCATAAACCAAGATTATAGCTGCTGAAACCCGCCTCTTGTATTCACATTTATTTGGAGATATTTTCAAATAGGTTTATCCTCGATAGTACAAGCAAACGCTCAAGAATTCTAATATAGGTCTCTAGAATTCGCTTTCGAAGGGGACTAGAAATTTCTTTATAAGAAATTTATAAGGATGACATGGAACTATTTTTTCTAGAGTCACAATTTAGATTCTAGATGCCAGTTATAGAATTTTTTTCTCAGTATATTGGCGTGCCTTATACTCATAGCTCGGAAATCTATATTTCTAATTTAGGGATTTAGAAAAGGACCACCTATTCGTTATAGATGAAAGCGGTATATTTTTTTTCTCAGTGCACAATATATTGCACAATATTACTTTGGTTCTAACAATAATTTGGCTTCTGGTAAATTAAAATTTTAATTAGGTGGTGAAATTGGTTTAATATTTATGAGTTTCAAATTTTAAAGCTAAATATGAAAAGAAATAAAGTGCGAGAATTTCGCACGGATTTGCTAGTTATTCTAATATTTTCCCCACGTTTGAAGTTTATTACGATATTTCTTATGTATTACCACATATTACAATTTGACTTGAAATCTTTAAATCTAAATTCACCCAATTTGCGTGAATCTTTATTAATATTAACAAGTGACTTAGTTTAATAAATGACAAGACAGTGAAGAGGTAACGTTTTAAGGTATACGTATACACCTTTTGTTCGTCAAAAAACACATTTTTTAATTAGACCAAAACAGAAATTATTTTGAAGCAGAACTTACTGCAAAACAGTCATATCTCCTACACTCTTACTTTAAAAGTTATAAAATTCGGTATACATGTTTATAGTGTATTATTTGTTAAGTCAAGTTTTGAAACACTTTTATAAGGATATTTTAAAATTTGTTCGTTTTCTAGGGTTAAGAAGTTTGATAAAATGTAACTCCTAAATTATCACATACAAACGTATAATAATAGTTATAATCCTAAAAATATACATTTTAAGTAAGATTTTTTAAAATATTAATTATTATTATTATTATTATTATTTTTTTTTTTTTTTTTTTGCGTTTTCTCTAACTGTCATTTTTTAGAAAAATCACAAGTGTTTTTACTACTTTAATAGTAAAGAGTAAAATGATCTTACTACTTTAATAATAATAATAATAATAATAATAATAATAAAGAAAAAAATATTCTTTTTCAAGATTTTTAACATTTTTCAACAAGGCTGAAAAGTGTTAATGACTTCAGTTTGTCTAATTTCATAAACAAGTACAGCCCATTTAAAAAGTAGATAAGTTTATTTAACATGGAGTAAACAGTTCGATTAAAGGTGGATTTTGTTTTTTTGACATAGTAAAACTAGACATTTAAAATCCACCTTTAATCGAACTATTTACTTCGGTTTGTCTGTCTGTCGTCCGTTCGTCTCCCGTAAATATTCAAGGATTTTCTTGAAACTGATATATGCTATTCAAGTTAATTTTCGGATGTTCCTTATTGAAAATGGAGTGAGTACCTCTTCTGATTTGTGTACAGGGACACACGAAAGTTTTCCAAAGAATTGTGTTCTATGAAAGGTTTTTTTCTTTATAAACCACGTTTTAAAACCTTTATTTTATACAAATCTACGTTACAACGTATCTGCGATATACTTTATTTAAGCTCACTATAGGATGTTTTTTTTTTTTTTTTTTTAATAGAAAATGGAGTAAAAACCATAACTGTTTGTGTACAGGGACACCCGAAAGTATTCCAAAACGTTGCTTTCTACGAGAGGTATTTTTATAAACCCAATTCTAATAACTTTACTTTGCAAAAATTTTAATGAAATTGAGATATGCCATTCATAAGCGCAAAAATAAAATAAAAGAAAAAAATAAATGTTTTCTATAGAATATAATATGTTTAGCATTAATAATTACAGAGCCATACAAAAAACATTCACTTTCACTAACGGCTATTACTGAAAATTTGCTGGAGTTGTATTTCTGCTTACATTGAGCGTTTTTAATAATTTCTAACAATGTTTAAGGGTGAATGTGATTTGAATTAGTTTATCTGTCTACCTGACTGTCTATATGTCTATCTGTCCGTCTACCCATCTTCCAGTGTCCGTAGAGATTTTCATAATTTTTTAAAAATGATGTATGTTATTCTAGTTCACTATAGAATGTTTCCTATTTAAAATGTCATTAACAGATCCTGTACAATTGGTTTGTGTACAGGGACACACAAACACACACACAGACACACACACAAAAAGCCAATGCATTCCGTTTTAGGACAGACATTTTTTAAATCACACAATCACACTTAAATAACATTCTACTGAACAATCGTAAAGAAAGTGAAATTTATTGTAAATATGCTAAAATAATGTTTTATATAGAATATAACATGGATAATCTTCAGATTTACAGAGCTACACTAAAATACTCAAGTACATTATGATCTGCAATTAGAATTTAAGGGCTGCATTTTCTTTTGAATTAAGCATTTTTAACACTTTCCAACAATGTTTAAGAGTGATTACACAAACACACACACACACACACACAAACACACACAAAAAAAAAAAAAAAAAAGCCAATGCATTCCGTTTTAGGACAGACATTTTTATAAATCACACAATCACACTTAAATAACATTCTACTGAACAATCGTAAAGGAAGTGAAATTTATTCTAAATATGCTAAAATAATGTTTTATATAGAATATAACATGGATAATCTTAAGATTTACAGAGCTACACTAAAATACTCAAGTACATTGAGATCTGCAATTAGAATTTAAGGATTGCATTTTCTTTTGAATTAAGCATTTTTAACACTTTCCAACAATGTTTAAGAGTGATTATGAATTCAATTAGTCTATCTGCCCGTATTATCTGCCCGTTGTGTGATAACGTAGTCAAAGAACACTGAAAATTATATGATACAACAAGTACGTACTGTTGGAAAATGTTAATAATCAATGCGTTCGCATGATTTTTCGTTGTTGTATTAGACACAATATCATTTTGACATATTTTCAGTCAAATCTTTACTGCATGCATGAAATTTAGGAGAAGAGTAATTTTAGAACGTTTTTAACATTTTCCAACGATGTTGAAAAGTGTTAAGGACTTCGGTATGTCTGTCTGTCCGTCTGTCTATCCTCGTTCTAACTCTCATAAATATTCATGTATATTATTGAAACTGATATACGTTATTCAAGTTCACTATCGAATGTTCCTATTGAAAATGGAGTGAATACCTCCACTGGTTTGTGTACAGGGACACCTGAAAGTATTCCAAAGAATTGTGTTCTATGAGAGATATTTTTATAAACCATATTTTAATAACTTTATTTTAAACAAATCATAATGAAATTAAAATATGTTATTTAAATTCATTATCGCATGCTTCCCATTGAAAATGGAGTAAATGTTATTACTATTTTGTATACAAGGACACTCGAAAGTATTCCAAAGCATTGCGTTTTATGAGAGGTATTTTTATAAACCAAATTTTAATAACTTTAATTTGCACAAACCTTAATGAACTTTAAATATATTTTTCATATGCACAAAAAAAAAAAAAAAAAAAAAAAAAAAAAGCTTTCTATAGAATACAGGCAATTAGATTTAAAGGCCCACACAAAATTATTCAGTTACATTGAGGGCTATTATTAAAAATTTGCTGGAATTCCATTTTCGTTTATATTAAGCGTTTCTATCACTTCTTAAATGTTTTTTAACTGTGAATATGATATCAATTTGTGTACCTGTCTATCTGGCTGTCCCTCTTTCTATCTGTCTGCCAACCCGTCCCCATCGTCCTTAAATAATTTCAGAATTTTTAAAAATTGATATATGTTGTTCAAGTTCACTATGGAATGTTTCCTATTTAAAATGGCTTTAATAGGTCCTGTACAAATGGTTTGGGTACAGGGGCACCCAAAAATATTCCAATGCATTACGTTTTACTTAGACATTTTTAGAAATCACTCTTAAATAGCTTTCTACAGTAAAAATCACAAAGAAATTGACATTTATTGTTATCATGCTAAAATAATATTTTGTATAGAATATGATACATTTAACCTTTAGATTTACAGGGCTATGCTAAAATATTCAGATACATTAAGGGCTGCAATTAGAATTTCAGGGCTGCATTTTCTCTTGTGTTAAGCAATTTTAACACTTTCCAACAATGTTTAAAAATGATTATGAACACAATAAGTCTGTTTGGATGCCTTTCAGTCCTTCTGTCTGCCCGTTATGTGATAACGTAGGCAAGGAATATGGAAAGCTATACAACAAGTGCGTGCAGTTGGAAAGTGTTGATAACCAATGCGTTATTAAAATTTGGTTTATTTGGCATGATTTTTCGTTCTTGTTCTTGTTTATATATCATAATACTTTTTAATACAAATTAAGAAATTCAAAAGAATAAAACTTTAAAAAATGTAAGTATTTAAAAAAATGACTTCTAAAGTGTTTAAAAAAATGACTCTGAGTAATTCAAAATTTTTAAGTTAATTATAATAATCTCCATATTAAAAGTTCTATTTCTTTTAAAGAAAAGTATACGTATTACCTTAAAAAAAAATCTCAGTTTATGGTTTACGTACTACGGACGTAAACCATACTTATTACGGACTTTATAATCTAAATATAGTTCTAAACTCACTGCAATCTAAATAATTCTAATTGTTTCAAACATTGAAATTATTTAACGAAAAATATATCGATTGTCATTTGCAGATTTTTTTCTTCTTTCTAGAACACATCTTGTACGAAATTTGATTTATTAAACCTCTAAATATATGCATACTTCTACTTATGTCATAAAGAAGCGGGGGGTAGGGGGAGATGTGGGCCGTGTTGTTGGAACACAAACAGAAATCTATTTTGAACTTTTCCCCTTTTTTTACGACGTAACTTATAAAATGTTTTTTCGACATGAACTATTTGAATTATGCTATTTGTAAACATGCTTATATCTTCATGCTTGATTTTCATTTAAAGTCAGTAAATTAGACTTTTGTATTTAAATTTAAATAATCGAACCTTTTATTTCAAGTAGTTTTGTTTTGGAAACCTTCAATATTTGGGTGGAGTGATATGGGAAGGAGTCAATTAATCGGATATGTTCAAATAGAAATTTTCGCGCATTTTGACTGAAGAAGCTCCTAAAAACATTTTGTCGTAATTTTTGAAATTCGTATAAATAACAGAAACAGTATTAAATAAGGAATATACCTGTAATTTAATATTGTTCAATATATTTTCCTTCCTATCCGAAAAAATTTAAGATAACAACATAATGAATAATAATTATTATATCTATACAGTACATATACTAGTAAAATGCATATTACAGTCACTCCACCCGATCCAGAGATACGAATTTTAAATCAACTCAGATCCGAATTCAAAAAAAAAAAAAAAGATTTCAATTACCTGAAAACTGAAACAAACCCGTAGTAGGGAATTTTAATGATCCACAGATGATCCGAAACTTGACTTTTTACTTCCATTACCCTACTACCGTAGGTAATGGAGGTATTGTATTTGGTCCAAAAAATTCGATATCGGGATTTTACCTGATTTACTCGTTTTAAGGTCCCTTGAGTCCAAAAAAGTGGTTTTTGGCAATTGGTCAGTGTGTGTGTGTGTGTGTGTTGTGTGTGTATGTGTATGTATGTGTGGAATCTTCTGGCTATCATATCTCCGAAACTAATAAAGATAGAACTACAAAACTTCAGAATTAAGATAGGTCTGATGTAAAGATGAATTTTCCAAATTTTGGTGAAAATTGAAAAACCGGAATTAGGACATCGGAGACCGGAAGTGGGACCGTAAGTCCGTATCTCAAAAACGGCTCTAACTATTTTCTTCAAATTTGCTATATAAACACTGTATTAGATGTTCTTTCGAATTATATAGTTAGTTCAGGAAAATTGATAGACATCCTGTATAAATAGCTCAATTTCAGGTCTTGCAAGCGCGTTCCTTTAAAAACGGCTGTACGGATTTTTTTCAAACTCGCCATATTAACTCACTTTTAAATATCCTTTTGTATGTAATTATTGTTTTCCGGTCAGTAATTGATTTTTTGTAAAATTTGGTATCTCAAAAACGGCTCTAATGATTTTCCCTTTAGGTCACTTTTATGTTTTCTGATCACATTATCTCTTAAAAATGCATATAATACGTGTAGTAGTGGGTAATGGAAGTCGTGTGGTTGTTTCACACCAGATTTTTTTTTACTCGAACCAAACCCGAAAATTAAAGGAACATTAATAATTCATCTAAAAATTATACAAAACTTTTTAATTTCAAAAATTAAATAAATTTACATTATCCCACAGTTGCTGAATCTTTTTTAAAAGAGTCAAGAATGCAATTACTAATACGCTTGGCTAAAAATTTAAAAATCTGAAAAATCGATTAATAATAATATTTAGCCATTTATGTGAGTTTTGTACTTCCAATGAACAAAAATGGGCTTCATGTTTAGAATTTATAGCTTTTTGTTTAATGTTTATGTTCTTAAAAAATAAATAAAGGAAAAAAGGCTTCTTTTTTTATTGCTTTATCCGATATGGTATTGACTTTGCTAAAATAATTTGGGTTCGCGTATTTTTAACCATGGGTATATATTGTATGTTTGTATGAGTTATAAAATTATAATTGTATTAAACAAATTTCTGCTTATTATGGAAAATATTTTTGAAAGATAAACTCGACCCGTTGAAAAACTAAATTCGATCCGCAATAAAAAAAAAAAAAAAAAAAAAAAAAACGAACTCAGTTAACCCGACCCGCAAGTAAAAACGTTTAGCCAACCCGACCCGATGCAGAACTCTAGTGTAACTTTGATATTACTATGATATTATATTAATAAGACTTACAACTTTTGTAAAAATTTCATTAAAAAAAAGAAAAAAAAAAAAAAAACCAGAAAAAATAAGTTTAACTAATCAAATGCGTTCTAATCGAAATTTCCCTCATCATTAATCGAGGAAACGTATGAACAAAATTTATCGTACTATCTGAAATCCATATAAACAGAAACCGTACTAAAGGAGGTATATTTATATTTTGAAGTCGTTCGATATAGTTTCCTATACATCCCAAAAAGATAAAAGATATGCGGTTCAAAAATCTGTTATATATTAACTGCCGTATTTGTAAGAAGAATGTAGTACTAGTAAAATGAACATTAATGTTATGATGTTAAAGGCATGTGGAAATTATATAGACTAATTTTGAAGTATTATTCTATTTCTTTTTCTTTTTCTTCTTCTTCTTCTTCTTATTATTATTATTATTATTATGCATTCAAATATTCTGGAAGTATGATTTCACTTTTTTATGGGAATTACCTTTCCTTCTTTAAGAATAATTTTAAGGATATATTTAACATTTTCAGTCAAATTTAAGAAGTGCTAGTTTGTTTCTCTGTCTCGGTTTTAATTTTCATAAATATTTTAGAATTCCACAAAACCGACAAATGATATTCAAATTTTTCAGATTTCAGATTTTGTCATTAAATACTTTTAAAATTCTGTTAATAGTCGTACATGTAGCACGATTAGTATTTGTTCTAGAACTCATAAAATGATTCGAGTACATCACGGTCTAAGAGATGTATATATTTTTCAACACATTTCTATATATTTATGTTGCATTAAACATACGAAATAAACATAGATTTTTAATATTAAATAAAAGATATTTTCAATAGAAAATTATGTAATTAACTTAACATTAAGGACTTATATACAGGGCAAGACCAACATTTTCGGTTTCATTACGGAAAACTGATTAACTTTTTTTATAAAGCGATTATAGACATTTTATATAACATGCATTTTATAAACTTCACAATGACGTTAAAAAGTATTTATGACTTTTTTTTTTTTTTACATGAAGAGTAAATATACTTAGAAACTATTTTATGGAATTATAAAACTACTTTTAGAAATGAAAAAAACGCACTACAGGCAGACGGACCGAAGTAACACTTTTAAACTTTTTTGAAAAGTGTTCTTAAACGTATCCTCACAACTATTATTAAAGAATGAAAAAATAAATGACGTCAACAAGCGAAATGAATTTTTTGAATTACTGCATGAATTAAAAAGAAAAAAAATAATGAATTAAAAATTTACAACAATTATAATAATTTTTACATGTCTGGCTTTTGATAAAGCTTTCTATTTTTGTAAAATTTATTTTAGAAACAAAAATAACTGTTAGAATCAATAAACTAATGAAAATCACATCTTTTAGTGATCTAGTTGAAAGTTTCAGCAAAAAAATCTGAAACATTCATGTACTAAGTACATGGTTTTCTAGTGTATACGTTACTAAAAACAGTATGAACAATGATAGATATTAATTAATAAAGCAACTTTCAAACAAATGTTTATTATATAAACTCCCCAACACGAGAGAGAGAGAGAGAGAGAGAGAGAGAGAGAGAGAGAGATTTCATTAACCATTAATTAAAAAAAAAAAAAAAAATTATTGGTTTATTGATTTCCAGCCACAACAGTAAGTTGTTCATCTGTGCAACTATTTCCTATGTATCCAAAAAAGTTCAACAACATGACGTATAATAATTATCGTATTTGTACTGTATGTATTGGTAATGTGTACATTAATAGGATATTATATTAAGAAGGCTTTCGATTTTTGTAAAAATTATAAAACAAATAATAATAATAATAATAATAATAATAACAATAACAATAATAAAATAAAAATAAAATAAATAAATAAATAAATAAATAAAAATAAAATAAAATAAAATAACGTAATTATTAGGATTGGAAACTGATAAAAATGATTTGTTTTTGTGATCTTTTCCCAAAGTTTCAACAATAAATAGAAACCTTATGTATATGATAATGAATTTTTAGGATTCAGGTACTAATACGTGGTTTTTTATTCTATACAGGTAATAAATTAGGAATTCACAACTTCTTAGGAAATGTTTATTGTTTTGTCTTTATGTACCCCCTCCTCCTCATAAAATAAATAAACAAATAAAAAACACGAAACAAAAGACAAATTTATTAATTATTAACTTAAAAAACTATTTATCTAATTTCAGATAAATAGTAAGTTGCTCTTCTGAAAAAGGTTTGTAGAGGTGTAAAGGATCTCAATGTTATTATTTAATTTAATTTTATTATACATCTCATTAATTCTGTTTTTATTATAAAGCATCTAGTCGAATTTTCTTTTCTTACCAGCTGTATCTCACTTGATATTTTAAAAATCTTTTTATAGCATTAAATGATGCAGAACTCCCTTTTATGTTTGAGTTCTTAGAGACACATTATTACATAGTAAAACTTTTAAGTTGGGTTGGTAAAGTCAAGTTTCACCATTTTTCTTTCTCATGTAATCTAATGGGCTTTTTGCTGTTTCGTATATTGTACGAATTTCTCATTTAAAAACAAATCTTTCCAAATTCCGTTTTTTGAATTCCACTTTTCGAACATGTCACTTTTTAGATTAATGAGCTTTAAAAACGAATAAACAAATAAATTTAAATATTTTATTTCGCTAACCAAATTAAGGTTTCTAATTTTCAAGAAATATTTATGTATGTATGTATTTATTTATTTTAAATTGCTTCCTAAATTAAAAGGTGAAAGATTCAAAATGGAAGAGTGGAATTCAAAAAACACAATTCGAAAAACTTCATTTTTGAATGAGATATCCTTACAATAAGAAGCAACCAAAATCCTATTGGATTATATGGAAAGGAAGAAAGAAGGAATCTTTTCAACAAAGTTGAAAATTGTTTAAAACTTTGGTTTGTCTGTGAGTCGGTCTGCCAGCGCTCTAATTTAAATATACAGGGTGTTTATAAAGTCCCAGACCCATTTTGATGTTTAATAACTCATAAAATAATAAAGATAGATTAAAATTAATAACATAAATGGTTAGATAGACTCAAAAAGTTTCATGACCCTTGTCAATGAACTTCCACGTGTGCCCCCTTCGTCGCACGGAGAATATCAAGTCGATAGTTAATTTCACGCCTGATAGCGGCGAGCTACCTGGCACTATCGATTTCGTTTCTATGTACCACCATAAAATCTGTGCTTTCTCTTGTGGTGTGTGCATTCTCCTTAATATCCGCTCGAATAAAACATCACATACAAAAGTACTACATAGAACAAACACATCAAAAGTAAACATAACGTTGCAATAGTTGCCAAAAATAAAAGAGAGAAAAATGCAATTAATAAGCAGACGATATTTAGAAAAGTACAGATATTTAGACTGGAAAATGAAATTATCTGAAATTAACCACACGCGCAGACGATACTTACAAAAATAAAGATATTCAAACCTGAAAAGAAAATATATGAGTTATTCCATCAATTAATGCCTTAAGTTTGTTTATATCTTCATTATTTTATGAGTTATTAAACATCAAAATAGGTCCAGGACATTATAAACACCCTGTATATTTGGAAAGCTGATATATTTTATTTAATTTCACTATGACATGTTTTGTATTGAAAATGACATATATAGCATGACAAGTTTGTGTACAAAGATATCCAAGAGAATTTAAATACATTACGTTCAATCAGAGGTGCTTCCATTAAGCATTTTTTTAAATACTTTTATACTACATTATTTTTATGCCCAAAAACATGTTTTCTATAGAATATGATTTAATTAGCATTAATGACTGGGGACACATAATATAGGGTAGGGGCACACAAAAATATTTAAACACAAAATTGAGATATAGATTTGGAAGTTGCTGGAAGTGCATTTTTAGTGTATTATCTGTTTTTAACACTTCCCATCATAATTTAATAGTGACTTCATTCCATCTATTTGTTTGTTTGGGAATCTATCTGTATTAAAATTTTCGTAGATATTTTTAAAAATACTTTAAAACTGATGCACATTATTCATGTTTACTACGGAATGTTTTCTATTGAAAATGGAATAAAGGCACCAATGGTTTATGTATAAGAACATAAAAAAATCTGATGTATTGCAGTCTATGACAGGTATCCTTTTTAAAGCCTACTTTATGATCGTTATACTACACACAATATAAAAAAAACTAACATACATTAATAAGATACATGAAACCGATTTTCTTGTACATCTAAGGGAATATGAGCATTTTTATGAAAACAATAAAGAACATTTTTTTTTTCATAATTTGATAGTGAAACATTTTGTCCACCTTGTAACACAAGAATTATCAAATATAATTAAAATACATAAAGTGATCCGTAAATATATTAAGCAATTTTTCAGTTATTAATCGAAATGTATTTTGTCTTCAGGGGTCATTCACAAATAGATGCTTTCTTTATAATTCAATAGATGAATTACATAAATTCACTTAATGTTTTAAAAAAGCATAACAAACACAAGACATACATCGGGAATATTATAATAAGATTTATTTTATGCATTAAAACACACACACACAAAAAGGTTTGATTTTTTATATTAATAATTAAAAAATAATCAATAATTACTTAGAAAATGATAAAATTTTATAAAATAAACATTTATTTCATCTTATTTATAAATTTAAGCTTTTGTTAAAAAGCTATAAATACTCTATTTATATCTAAAGAGCAAATTTGGACTTTATTAAAGTCCAGTTTTCCTCAAAAGTTGCTGATGTTCGTATAAGAATTATGGCCATTTTTCTATCTTAGACACCTAGGTTTGAGTAGCATGCACTTCGTGAGGATCATTTTCAGGGTGTTTTAGTCCGTATTAACGAGAATTCCTAAGAAAACCATGGTAAACTCCGAACGGTTAGACCCGAAGGGTCGGGTTTTCTTTCGACCCGAACCAATTGTTGCAAGTCCTTGAATTTTGTGGTGTTTATTCAAAGTTTTGTGCTTATTATTTTGAAACATCAGTTCTGTGGTGCTTTCTTATAGGCAAATTCAGTGTTCTTACTTAGCATTTGATTTTAAAGAGTTTTTCGTAAGAAACCATATACATGATAGAACTGACTGGCCAGGAAACTGCCGATATCTTAATTCCATTGAACATATTTAGGCTTTTTCGAAGCAAAAATTAAGAAAATATGCTCGAAAAATTTGAAAGTTTTAAAGAAATCTTGTACAAATTTATATTATTAAAAAAAACTTAAGCCAATAATTTATCAACAAACTCCCCGAGTATATGCACAGAAAAAATTCCGGAATTTTAAAATCTAAGGAAGACTAAATCAGTTTTTAAATAATTTATATATATGAAATCCATTTGACAATAATAGAAAAGAATGAGAACGAAGAATAGTCAGTCAAATCAATCACTACAGAAACATACACAGGCCAAACAAAGTAACTAGTTACCTTAAATTGATTTAATTTTTAAGATTAATAATATTACTTAATATAATTTTTTAGACTACAATACCTGATGAAATATAATATAGGGCCGTGTATTTTGATGCTGAGGAAAAGAAGGACTACATTAGGATAGTATTTTAAGGGGAAATAATAGAACTTTTATTAACCCTTTCATGGTCATGAACGCGTATACGTGGTCAGAGTTTTTTTACTCCTGAATCATTTATTCATTGCTACGAATGTTCTAAATAGAAAACAGTCAGTTACTCAGTTTCTCAGTATTCCTGATAAATTTGTAATATTATTAGTACTCAATGACTATTGAATTTTAACTGAAAAGATCAAAATGCTATAAGAAATTTTCAAATGCTATCCCCATATATATATATTCTAAGAAGAGTTAAATCTAAATATTATCTCACATAAAATGAACAATTTAATTATTATTATTATTATTATTATTATTATTATTATTATTATTATTATTTAATTTTAATTTTTTTATCTTTCGATATTTATAACATATTACGTTTATTATAAAAACAGGGCTTATAGAAGAATAAACCATGTGGTATACACCTACATTTGATGTTTTCAGAGTTTTTATTAAGTAAATTCAGTATATCATTAAAAAAGAAAAAGAGAAAAAAAATGTGTTTTATACAACAAATTTTTTACACATATGTTTTTTACTTTCTCTTACCTATATGATAGAAAGAGTATAGATAAAAAACTTTTCATAGTCTTTGAGCTCAAAATTAAGATTTTGCTAAATTTGCGAATTTTGAGGTCCTTTCAATCCGAAAATCTCCTTTTTAGTGGTTTGTCTGTGTGTTTGCATGTCTCTCTGTGTGTGTTTTTCATCATCATATATAAAGAACAAACAGCAGTAGGAAGTTCGAACTTCGAACATAGCATTCTGAATAAGTATAATATGAGGTTGTTACTTGAAACTTTTTATTGAAATAATATAAGCGGTTCGCATATAAGGACCTACAAAATTATATAAATCAACTTACAGGATTATATATTTGGCAAAATTTCTCTTTGGTACTGTTTAACATCTTTAAAACACACGCACACACAGAAAATAATAATAATAATAAAAATAATAAAAACAGCATACATCTTTATAACCAGAAAAATGTTTCAGATAAATTGTGACATAAAAACTACTTGTCCTACGTTTAAACATATTTTCCATGCAGAAATATTTGACAAATTAAAACATATATACACACTAGAATATTTAATTTCATTTTTAAGCTACAGATAGTTAAATCATTTATGTATTTTCAGTAAAAGGTTAATTATAAATAAGATTAAGTAAATCTTCATTTTTCTGTATTTTAAGAAGTAAACCCCGACTAGTTTGTATTCAAAATCTGGTTTGATAAATACAAAATATAACGAAATCAACGTGAATTATATAAATATGCTTAAGCATATGTCCTATAGAATTGGGTACTGAACTTTTACAGGGCCACTCAAAAAAAAGTTTCATACGTTATGCGTTATAGGTAAGAGATTCGAAAGGTATTTTAACTGTGTTATTTGTTTTTAAAGAAGTTTTAATTTTAGTAAATAATATACGGAGTATTAATATAGTTATATATATATATATATATATATATATATATATATATATATATATATATTTCTTCTCATAAGTGAAAGAATGGTATAAATACAAGCACTGATTTGTATACAATTTATTTATATAATATATATATATATATATATATATATATATATATATATTTCCTGTTGAAAGGAAAATAAAAACATCACAATAATAAGCTTACTATTATGCATAGTGTTGTATTATATTTTTAAAGAATAATAAAAAGATGAAAAATATTAGAAAAATGGGACACACAAGACAGCATACACATATTTACACTGAAAACAAGACCACTGAGTATATACAAAAAGTAGGAAAACAATCATCAAATTTTTTTTCCAGGATGTGTTTTCCGATTTTTCTTCAGTTTTGTAATGTATGTTTCGTAAAATATTGCGTATAATTACTTTTGTATGAGGTTTTACCAACTTATTTCATCGAAATGGTAAGTGAATTAAAAAAAAAAAAAAAAAAAAAAAAAAAAGCAGGTTGTATTTTACAATTAAAAAAAACTAAATGAAATAAGTGGTAAAAAGTTTTATAATAGCGTAAAAGTAAGGTTAATAATCTGATTGAATGTACTGATTTAATAGATTTTTACTTATAAAATATGCTGCATTCAAATATTATCTAAAAATAGTCAATACAGTTTACAGTAACCATAAATGAAAGAAAGAAATTTGTACGAATGAATAGAAGAAGCAATAAAAATTTATAATAGCAAATAACGTCAATAAGCTATTGGTATTGGAGAACACAAACTGACACAAAATAGTCTTTGAGAAACGAATAATAAAAATAGTCTATATGTTATTATAATTATAATTCGTTCAATTCCATTTATATTCGAAAAAATCTTAGATAAAATATCATGTTTAGATACCTTTTTACAAATTATATTCCTATTCAATACCGAGACTTGGTACATATTGTGTTCGCATTCATTCATAGCAAAAATATATAATCTCAATGTTTAACTTAGTAATGGTGAAAATATTTATATAAAAATATTCTTCTATAGAATAAAAAAATTGATAATCCTCATCAATATTGTTATCTTACGATCAAAAATTTACAACTCAAAAATAATAATGTATATATGGACGTCAAATAATGTAATGTTACTACTATGCTGACTAGTGCTCATTACTAATGTTTTTATTATTGCTTTCTAGATATACAGTAATTAAAAACATTCAAACGATTTACAAATTTTAGTAATATATATATTCAGAATTTATTTTAACATTTCCTGTTCTGAAGACTTCTTTATACCTTTTACTATATATTTGTCATCGGCAGCCAAAGTTCCTATTATTTTGTAGGATAATTTGTTATCAAGCATGTTTATTACCTAATTATACATTTTTTTTTTTAATTCCGTTTCCAAATTCAATAAATCCATAATCGTTAAATTTGTTTTTATTTTCCAGAAATACGTATATTTAATTTTTAATACGCTTCATTTTGAAGTTAAAAAGTGAGACAAATACAGTTATCTCATGTGATTAAGAACGTTTTTACAAATAATTACAAATTAAGTAACATATTTTTGTTTTCCGTTTGCAAAGCACACTTATCAATATTAATTTATAAAATAACGATACGTAGTTATCAAGCTAAAATGGTTGACAGCTTGCATTAATGTGAACTGTATGAATAAAGAGTGTCAAGCTTTCCATTACACCATTTCTCTCTCTCTCTCTCTTTTTAAGCTTTTGAGAAATGTTTATATATTTAGTTTTGTTATAAATTTTTGCTACAAATTCATATGTATGCAATTTTTTATAATTAAGACCGCAATTCGCAGAAAAAGTTTATAACGAATACACACTCTTAAATATTTTATAAATAGAACATGTGAAGATGAATTTAAAAATAAAATCATAAATGATTTAAAATAATAGTATTAAATCAGAAATACATAAACCGTAATTATCTATCTGTTTCTTTTTTCTTTTTCTTTTTCTTTTTACTGCAATGAGAATTTTCAAAATTATGCAAGTGTTATATGAACATTTTATTTTAAACATAAAATAAACAACGTTATACGAACATTATATGAAACGTTATATGAACATTATTTTAATGGAACGTTATATGAACATTTTATTTTAAACGTAAAAACATTTTATTTTAAACGTACGGTAATTTTACGTTTTGACGTAAAATTACCGTACTCATGATCGGAGATTTAAAAATATGTTTGTATTTATATGTATTACAAATATCATATGAATTTTATTAGTCTTTTTCCAGTAACATATCTTATTACGTAATTTTTTATGCATTGTAATCGTTTTGTATCCGTTACATTTCTAAAATATGCTATATTACAATGCAATGTAGCTCACAATTTAATCATCGTATAGTTAAAATTTGTGTGAAAGAGAATTTTGCTAAAGACAGAATGTATATATATATCTATATTATCATTATTATTATTATTATTATTATTATTATTAATATTAAGACCCAATTTAGTAATTTGGGTTGTTAGGATAAAATGCATTATTTATGTGCGATTGAAATGAATTCTTACATTCATTTATACAAACCCTATCCAAGATCTATTTTTCGTGGTATTTTTAGTTTTAGTTTTTCTTTTTTACTTTCTCTTATTCATGTGTGGTAGAGAAGGTATTTAGGGTTGAATTTTCGAAACTGAATTTGTGATATATTTAAACGTTTTTCGGTTACCCGAATCTGAAAATCAGGCTTTTATCGTCTAGTCTGTGTGCATGTATATGGCTGTATGTCTATTCTCAGCATAAATAATATGAGGAAGTCTAAACTCGATATTCTAAATCTACATGTATGGGAATTCTAGTAGAAACTTTTCGTAGGTTGGGAAAATGGACCGAAACAGGGACATTAGGTATTCGAATATATTACATTTATGAACAAAATCGCAGGTAGGTACAGTTTAACACATTTAGACTGCACTGAACAAGATGGAACTGATATATGTTTCTACATGCACAAAGATATGTTTCACATAGGATATAGTATGAAAGGTAATTAGTTATCCTTTGTTTACAGGCAGTAAAAAAGATTTATGTTACAGAGTGCTATGTATAAAAATGGCTAAAAGGGCATTTGAAGTTGTGTTATTATTTGTTTATTTATTTAGTTTGTGTTAAATTTAAATAAAACTGTTGTGTGCGCCCATAAGTTTACAGAGCTACTAAAAATTAGTCAAACGAATTTGAAGGAGTACTGTGTGCGATACACACCATTATTTAATGTAATATTTTAGAAAAGAAGAGAATTTCAAAAAGTATATTTTTTTGCTCAAAAAAGGATGGGGGATAAGTTTTCAGTTTTGTATAGTACAAAATTGAATAGAAAACAAAATAAAGCAATTTAATAAAATAAAATTTAATAAAATAAATAAAAATTTATAAAAAATAAAATACTTTGGTAAATTTTAATTTAATTTATTTATTATTATTGTTATTTTAATTTTAAAATGTTTCCTTCTAACTAATTATTATTTTATTTCTTGATTTTACATCATTATTGTCTAATAATATATACTAAAAGCAATTCGGTGTTACTTTGTAGATTCATTAATAAAAAGGTTTATTTTCATTTATTCATTTTTTAATATTTTAATATTCGAATGATAAAAGTCGCATTTAATTTCATCATTCAAACATAAAAATATAAAAAAATAAAAATAAATTAATTAATTAAATTAATAAATAAAAATAATTTATTAATTGATCCAAAAAGTAATATCCAAATATTTTTAGAATACGATGTTAAACTATAAATTATATATGTTTAGAATACGATGTTAAACTATAAATAATATAAAATCTTGAGAAAATAAGTTTAAAAGTAGTTAAAATGTGACATTTAAATGTTTTTTCAATTTTATTTAATTATTTTCAGTTTTGATATTTTGACCTTCCTTGTTTAAACAATTTTCGATAATTTTTAATATAATGACATTTTAATGCATATGTATGCAAGTGTTCAAAAGTTTAAGACAGTTGTTTTCAAAAATGGTTTACAATGTTACAATTTTCCAAGACCAAAAAAAGGATCTTGGAAAGAAAATCAATATTTCAAGAACACTTTTTTTAAAACTTATTATAATAAAAAAGTTAGAAGAGCTTTCTCCATAAATTCCAAAGAAATAGAAAAAGTAAATTTAAATTCGGAAAATTAAAATAATCTTGAAAAGTATACTATTAAATTAGTGATATAAAACTAAAAAAGAAAAAAAGAAAAGAAAAAAAAGAAAAAAAAAAAAGGTATCTTTTGAACGGATCTGAGGTGAAAATAAAATCTGATAAATAAAATTTTTTGTTAAATTTCATGTTTTTCATGATGCTGCATCCAAAACTGACTCCACTTTTGCTCATCAAGTACATATTTTTTTTTAATCAATGAAATGGGCTTTTGCAATTTAAAAAAAAAAAAAAAACGCTAATTATATTAAATTATTGAAATAAACAATTATTGTATATAAATAATTTTGCAAGATGTAGTATGCAAGAGAAGCGTAAGATCAAATGACAAATTTAATCATAACTAATCAAATGCTAAATTATTCATAATGCCATATTTAAAATAAATATGAAATTACCAACAATACTCATATATATATATATATATATATATATATATATATATATATATATATATATATATATATATATATATATATATATATATATATATAAGTATATAAGTATTATATAAGTTAAATTCAGTTCTATATTTTTGTGTGTTGGTATTGTTTTAGATCTATTAATTGCTAAATTTTAAGATTAAATTTTATTACGTTATCTATCATTTATATATATATATATATATATATATATATATATATATATATATACATATAAATATATATAAGTAATAATTATATATTTGTATGTGTGTGTTCTAGGAAATTTCCTCCGTTATAAAACGTTCCTGGGAAAAAAAAAAAAAAAAAAAAAAAAACTCCCCAGAAAATTATTATTTTAAATACTTTAACGATGTTAAAAAATAAATAAATAAGTAAGTGAATAAATAAATAAAAGAATAACAATTTTATATGGACATTTCATTTTAAATTAAAAATACTTTAAAATTAAATGAAATCATCGAAATTTTAAAAAATGCTTTTGTTAATTATTAAAGTAATTAAAGTAATCTTTAAAAACTAATTATTATATTAAAAATAATTTTTAAAAATTGTAACTAATTTTGGAATTATTGTTATGACATTATTTTCTAACTGAAATTGGTATGATTTGTATTTAACCTTTTGAAAGGAATTCGTCTAAATAAAATTTTGTAAAACAATCACTCCCCCCCCCCCCCTTATACGTACAATTTTAAAGAAAGTATTGTTTTGGGGTAAATTTTTCGAAAGTGATTTTTTTTTTCTATATTTACATGTTTTGAACTCCTCTGAATTCTAAAACAATGTTTTCACCAGTTGGTCTGTGTGCCTGTATCTGTAGCCTAACTGAAGAAAATATATTAGCAAGAAGTTCGATCTCAATATTCTAAATCTGTATCATATTGGAATGTTATTTAAAATATTGTTTTAAAATCCGACAAATGTGTTTTTTTTCCTTCATGTACAGGGGCATCCAAGAGATTTCAAATACATTATGTGTATGGACGAAATTTTAGCAATTGGTTTCTGTGTCTGTGTGTGATGCGCGAATCTATTAAAAGCCTAACTCTAAAAAAATATTAGTAGGAAATCCAAACTTCATATTCTAAATGTGTCTCATATCAGGATGTTATTTGAAATATTGTTTTGAAGTCTGGCAATTGTTTTTTTCGTGTACAAGGACATCCAAGAGGTTTCAAATACATTACTATATTATGGACGAAATTTCTAGTAGGTAAAAATTAGCATTTATACACTAAACTGAATGAAATGACAAATGAACATGTATATTTTACATGCATAAAAGCATGTAATGCATAAAAGCATGTAATGCATAAAAGCATGTATGTTTAATATAGGGTAAGTTATATGCATAAAAGCATGTATGTTTAGTAAAGAGTATGGTTTAAAAAAATCATTCATCATTTGTTTACAGGGACACCCAAAACAATTTGTATATATTACAGCAATACCTGAAAATTGTTATACGTTTACTTTAAATTGAATCACATGATAAACAAAATACTTGTATGGCTTTCAAATTTCTATAATTACACGTTTGGCGGTTCTATGTATGAATACAAAAATCACTTTTCTGCACATATATATGTGTATATGTATATTACCCGTATAGCTTAACAACATGCAATCTGGTGTGGCACTCACACAAATATCTCTTACTTTGTATTTGAAAACTATAAAAAAAGATTATATATTAAGAAATTAGGGTGTAAGATAAGAATTACTGTTTATGATTACACTTTAAAAACAGTTCAATAAAAATTTTAAAAAGGTTTATTTAACATAGATTTTTGTGTGAGGGAGGCTACTACCCCTTTCAAACCCTCTAAATAAAGAAATAATAATATTATAGTTTTAAAAAATTAAAGAACACGCTTTTATAGAAATGTGAACTAAAAAGCACAAAATATCTATCTTAGTATTAAAATGCAGGGTAAGAGAAAATCGTGTGAGTGACACACCCTAATATTTACATACATTTAAATCTTTAATTAAAATAATTTAGAATTAAACAAAAACCATTTTTAAAAAATCTCCCCTGACTGGGCTCGAACGCTAGACCTTTAGGTTCGTAGCGCGGAGCTTTACCTCACAGCCACAGCTTTCACGTAGGTTAATTTTTTGTTTGTTCCCAGAGCGGTTACAAACATACATTGATATGTACAAACATGCATACAAACATACAAACATACATGCAGTGAAGCTAATAAAAGAGTGTTAAAAAGAAACTTTATATTTCTTCTTTGGTGATACAATAGTCCAATAGGCGTTTATGTAGGCAAATAGAAGTTTTTGAAATATGCAATAATAATTATTTTCTTTACAACTGAGAAATAACAACAAAACCAAAAGACACAATTACATATTATTTTCATGGAATATATATATATATATATATATATATATATATTGAAAATCAGACAGTTGATTTTAAAGAGTTATTAAATATTATCACTATTCAAACAATTAATAGGATAAAAAATAAAGACCAACCGCTCAAACAAAAATGGAATAAATTGGAATTAGACGATAACTACATATTTGTATTCTAATGTTATCAAGGGCCGGGTAGAACATAAATATGGAAAAAGAATGTTTTTCTGTCTGAAAGATGGCAATAGCTATATATATATATGGTATTTTTTTAATTGTTAATTTTTGAAGTTTCTATAATAGCTTTTAATAATGTAAGCCCCACATATCACAAATACATTATTTTTAACTTCAATTTTATAAATAGGTGGAGGTAGGGACATTCAGGATAGAAAAGTGGACATATGTTTGAAAACTCCTTGTATTTTATTCATTTTCCTTTATAATTTCAATACCTAAAAATATAAGAAACATTAAAAAGGAAAAAAGGAACAAAATGCCATATTTCTATGCTATAGGGGAGAGTGGAGATGAATGGGACATTTTTCATGTTTTTATTGATAACTTTGGCCATACGGAATTCAGAATTTTGTAACATGGCTCATAAGTACACTTCAGTAATCAGTTACATATAAACATACTAACTTTAATAAAAAGTTACCATTTTAAATTAATATCTATATTTTACATGCATGTGCATTGTCCCATTCATCCCCACCTATGGGGATGAATGGGACAGGACTGGAGTTAACAAAGAAAAGAAAACAAAATAGAAAGTAAATAAATTTTTAAAGTTAAATTGGCTTATGTGATTTTATTACACACTATGAATTTACTGAAATTAACATAAACTGATATATTGAGTCAAATTAACATCAAAAGGCAAAAGTCCTTTGGTTCGCACAGTTCCTAGTGCTCTAGGCTTTAGTAATTTAATCTAATAAAGACCTAATATAAAAATAAATAAATAAATAAGACACTAGAAAGAGATAAATCATTATAATAGAATACAAATTATCCAGATAAATTTTTGTTTCCGACTGATTGGGAAAATCAGCATTCTATTCTGTAGTACATTAATAATCACCAGGATTTATTTGATTAACTTGACTAAAATTGTGATTTTAATCAAATTATTATCAGTTTATTTATTTATTTATTTATTTTTAATTATTGATTTAAGTTGCTCTGAATATTCTAACTTATAATTTTTTAAATCATAATTATTATAAACAAAAATCAGAAAAATTAATTTCAATTTCTTTTTCTAAAACACAAAATTAAGAATTCTGATAATCAATATGGCTAATTTACGTTTTAATATCATTCTTGTGTAAAATTTTAAATTAGTACATGGTGGGGAATATCCTATTCATCCCCACTCCCAATCATCACATGATCATATAAAACAGGAAATAGGCTTAATGAACAATTGTCAATATTTTTATTGAATATCATAAACAACAACAAAAAAAAAAAAAGTCTTTTCACCGTATAAGAGTTATATCAACTTTAGGCAAAAAATTAATGTCTTAACTACTACCTAATTGAATCAACAAAAACTTACTACTTTGGCAGCTAAAAAAGACACTTTAATTTTTTTCTGCCGTTCTATGGATAGAACAATTCTGAAACTACACTAGATGAACGACCTCAGTACTGCCATATATCAGAAAAAATGTCTCAAGTTTCTGGTGCTTGCAAAACATAAAAATCTAGCTATTGTCCCATTCATCCTGTGTCCCATTCAACCCCACTCTCCCCTATATAATGTCATATATAATGTAAAGAAATACAATGCTATATAAACGAATAAATTGTCACATTTTGTCTAAAAAATGATAAAATGCCATGAGAATCCACAAGAACCCAAATGAAGCAATAAATAACTATAATAAAAGTGACCATTAATAATAATAATAATTTAAAAAAAATACACGAATGAATTAACCAGTATGAATTTTAATAAAGTTATAAAAGCAATTATACTTACTTGACTATAATTTTCATTGAATGATCAAAATATATAGCACTATAACAAGAAGAAGTTTATTAATAATTTCATAATTAATTTAAAAAAAAATAATAATAACCATGAGTGTTCCTCACGATCAACCATTAACAATATACATATAAAGTTAAGTACTCATTATGTAATATTCGTTAAAGAAAGGACTCGTTTCATAATATCGTACCGCACTATTATCTGTATTAATGTGTCGCGTTAATAGAGAATATATTTCAGAGTAATACTGTTAGTAAAAATATTTCTGATTATATGGAAAATGAGCTTCCATTTCTGAGATTTAATAATGTACTTAATAATGTAAACTATGTCTTTCATTATAGACGTGACGTAAATATTATCAATTCAGCTGACAGGTATTGTAATATTCCTAACTAATTTTCATGGTAGTAAAAGAGTTTTGAAGCAAATATACAATTATGACTTAATGTGTTTCAAGTACAGTAATATATATATATTTAAAAATCCTATTGAAAAATAAAATTAACTCCAAACTCATATTTAAACATAAAATTCAAGAATAAAACAAATCAACAGAAACTTAACAACATTAATAAACAAACTAAAACCAAATAGTGTACGAAGAATAACTTTAACATAACCCAAAACAAAAATGAAACAAGGGGAAATTGAAATTAATATGGAGACAGGCGACATGGCTTGAAATATGCACTGCATGGTTAAACTAGTACTACGCATGCAACGTTCCCCTCACCTGTCAAGACCAAATGAAAAAAAAAAAAAAAAAAAAAAACTCATGAAACCAATTCTCCAAACCATCCTTTCTTTCCAATAACATTTTCAACTCACTACTCCTTTTAAACTGATTCACGGATTGGTACGTCATACTTTTCACTAAACTTCTATATGGAAACCCTGCGCTATGCTCTGACGACACCATTCTACCATATCCTCAAACATCTCTTCCAAGTCTGAATTTAATCTAGCTACACGTACTAAACCATTTCTAAACACGTTCTTTTTAACTGAAATATGTACGTTAGATGTAAAATGCATTATCTTTATTGTTTTAAAATGAAAGGCGTTTCTTTTGTCATATATTCTAGTTACCAGATTTTCATTCTCGAATTTTATATTTCCGTCTAAATAATTTATATTTTTATAATTCATGGGAGAGGGTTCCAGCTTTAAATTCTCAGGGTAGTAATGAAAATCGATATATATCACTTAATGCATTCATTTATTTCATTTCAGAAGCAACTAGATCGATTAATCGTTTCTTTACTTTTAATCTTTTCTTTTCACTAATGTTCGTTTTGACAACCTGTTTATTTATACTATCTCTGTATGGAATCAGTTACATGTGGACTTATTAAAAATACTTATTCCATTTTTCAATTTTGGTTGTGTTACTGTTTAATCTAATTTCCTTTTTTACTTTGTTTTGTTGCAAGATAGAGATTTGAGTTGTATATTGCTTGAATTAGCTATACAGCGATCCGAAATCTTGCATAATGCCGACAGAGATGCAAGTTTCCTGATGAGTGATATTTCTGGTTTTCAGCATTTAAAATTCTATTTTTCATTTCATGAAGTCTCTTATCTTTTAACAGATCCTTTTGGTTAATTTATCTCTTTCCATTTTTATTATTTGATGAATGTTTCTATTGGTTAATGTTTTTTGCAAATTATCTCATCGTTAGGCTTATGTGTTATGTGTGTCATTTCTCTTCTGCGTAAGTACTTTTACATGTTTTTACTACTCAGTGTACTTAAATTAAATTATCACCGTGACAATAATTTTATTCGAAATACATCTCATTTAAAATTTCATAGGATGGTATTTTCATCTATCTTTCATTTGCTGAGTGTTGCAAAGGAATTAAATTATTCAAATTATATATATATATATATATATATATATATAAATACAACAATTTAACAATAGCATTTTTATCAAAGTAATCAGTTTAAACTTATTATACGCTATTAAATTACTTGATTAAACTATACAGCTGAGATCCATATAATATATTGCTATCCATGGTGATGTGGTAAACATTGTTCAAATGATTAGCACACTTCGAGCCAATGCACTATTTCTCTTTCAACTTAATAAGACAACGACGAGAGTTTTCCACATCACGAAACATTTTAAAACAATGAACATGACATCAACAGAATAACAACTTCAATCAACATTTACTAAACCACACTTTTCGCCCGTGTATCCTAGCACTAAAACTGACATCTCCATTTGAAAATAACTCAAATGTCAGTTCTTTATCAAAGCGCCGCGCGATAATTTGACATTTGCGCAAAACAGCAATCAAAGTGTATGTCTTTATGGCTTAGAAGCAAAGTTAACTGGTAGAATAGAGTGGGTAATTGCTTTCATTATAACCGAGGAGAGAAGATTCTAATATATATTTTTATTTTATTTTGTTTATCAGGTTATTGTAAAGTTTTAAAAGATGAAGATCAAAGGTTAGTTCCTGTCAAGTACGTATTGAGTTGATTTGCAACTTGTATATTTGGAATAGATAATTTTTAAAGAAACTTTGAGTTTTAATGTGGATATTTGTGGTAACAATGTTTCAATAATTTAAATGATTTTGGAAAACAATGAAAGAAAAAACAATAGTAGTAGTTTCGATAAAAACGATTTTTTTACGTCTACAACAAAGCCACCAAATCCCACAAAACACAAAAACGATAAATTTTATTATATATTGGAGAGCAAAGTAATATTTTGAATACACCTATACATACATTGTAAGAGCTTTATTTATTTATTTACTTTTTACTTTTTTTCTTCTATACATATGAAAAAAGTATTGGATTTGTGAAAATTTTCGACATTCAGTTTTCAATGGATTTGCACATTTTGAAATGCATTGAACACGAGTTGGCATTTTATAAAAAATGTCTGTCAGTGTGTCAGGCTCAGCACTTACAAATTTTTTAGGTGCTATACCAAACGAATCAATGGACAGACTTTAAACAAACTTGATATTTACATGGAACTTAACCTAAATTGGGACTAATTATATTTGGGGACCAATCGCTCAATAGGTAATGTTGTAATCCCATTTTTTTTTTTCGTAATTTTCCGTAACGGTAGAATGGAATAAATTTTCGTATATACATATATAAAGAAAGTTATTTTTTAACGAATGATAGTGAAGTCAATGAGAAACATTGATTACAATAACAGTAAACTAGGGGGGGGGGGGAGTGTGTACGTAGGTGAATCCCCCCCCCCCCATACACGCACACAGCGAGAAGTAGAGAAGAATATGAGTATCTTTCAAAAAACTAAACAGTATCTTTAAAACGAATGGTTGAATTATATATTTGTGATAATTTAAAACAAATTTATCGTCCCTCCCTTAATAAATAAATAATAAATAAATAAATTATTTCCTTAGATCTTGGTGGAAAATTGTCTTTCTTTAGACATTTAATGAATCTGAGATGAAAACAGGGCCGTCGCAAGGTACTCTGCCGCCCTCAGGCAAGTTTCAATTTGCCGCCCCTTCATACGCTGAAATTTTGCTTAGACGAATTTTTATAACTTGAGATTTTCCGTCAGTCAAAGTTTTTATAATGGTAACTCCATTTTCCCTTCTTAGTCACTAAGACTTTGGTTTAATGAAATTAAGTGCACAGTCGGTAACAAAAGTCTCCGAACACTAGCGAAAATTCCTATATAAAAAATGTACACTTAATACAGTTTTGTTAAATAAATCCTTCTCGAATCCTGTTCTTAGTCAGTCTAAAAACAGGATTCGACAAGGATTTATTTAACAAAACTGTATTAAGTGTACTTTTTTTATATAGGAATTTTTGCTAGTGTTCGAGGACTTTTGTTACCGACTGTACGTAAGACCATAACAAAACAAAATGTTGAAAAAAATTTACGGTCTTCTTTTAGTTTTATTCTAAAAATTTCAGAATTTCCCTCTCACTTTCGCGTGTTGACACTTTTTTAAAATCCGAAATTTTAGTTGACTAATCAAACATTGCATAAAAAATGGATTTAATTTAAATTAATTTAGTCACACGAAACTTTACATAGGTTCGTAAAACAAATAGAAAATACTTCTCAAATCTAATGCAGGATGACCAGTCGTCCTCATTTTTGAGGACTGTCCTCATTTTTAGACATCCTTCTCAGTTTTGAAATTTTCTAATGAGGACCACATTTGTTCTCATTTTAAACTTTTTTGTCCTCATTTTCTGAAAATTGCTAACAATTTGTGTATTTTCATAAATTAGATTTTCCTTTCACCAATTCTAAAATTTATTAATGCTTTTTATCTTTTAGTGTTGCATCTAGATTGTTGAAAATGTTCTTTAGACCTGGGAATAGAATGAAATTTTGTGAATAAAATAATATTATTATGCCAATAAAACCATTATATATTTTCATTTGTATATACAAACATGTATTGCTGAAATAGTATACATTCTTCAATTTCAAAGTTATTTTTTTATTATAACTGAAAATTTAATGAATTTGAAAATTTCAAATTCATTTTACCTCTAAAACTAAATCTAATTTGGGTTAGGTTGTGGGGATTAAAGCCGATTGATTGCACTAGGGTCGTAGGCCTGAAAGGGAGTGGCCTCCGTGTGGGTCTTTCTAAGGGGTCTTAGCCCGTATTTATGCAAGTTTCGGAGAAAACCATGGAAAACTACGAACGGCTAGGTCAACGAGCACGACGTGGGATTGAACTCGGCACCTCACTTCTACCAACTTAGAGCGCAGATTCGCTCTGCTGCTGGTGGGCTAATGTCCAATTTGTATAAATTTTAAGTATACTTTTAATTAAATTAATGTGAAATTCCTTTCTATTCATTTTTTTTTTTTTTTTTTTTTTTTTTAAGATTAAAATTTTAGATAAATTTTAGATTTTTTAGATAATGCATAAAAAAACCTGGAGTGACTCCACTTGACTTTCTGAACATTAAATAATTAACAGTTGTATAAATAAATTAAAGTAACACAAATCCTTAAATAAACAAAAGTGAAAATTATAATAGGGTGTATAAATATATTTTTCCATAGTTTAATTTTACGCTATTGTACTTACAATCATTTCAGCCCATAGATCATAATGATAAAGAATATTTCTTTGTGTTCCTTCCCTGTAAAAAATCTATGAGTGTTAAACTCACCAAAATCTATGCAGTTCGTGTGACTGTGACATATAGTATGAGTATAAATTTTCAGCTCATTTGGGTAAGACATTTAGACACTATTGCACTTAAAAAAAATTGGGCCCATAGACCATAATGATAAGGAATTTTTCCTTGTGTCCCTATAAAAAGTCTTTAAGTACTAGAATCACGAAAATTTGTACAGTTCGTGCGTAATGACTTATAATATGTGTATAAATTTTCGGCTTAGACGAATAAGGCGTTTGAGCGCTATCACACTTTAAAAAAATTGTGGTCCATATGCCATAGTGATAAGACAGGTGACACGCAAGCGCGCCCCATCATCGACTGTCCCAGATACGAGGGTATCCATGCAGTCCCGTCTCAAGACGACCCAACATCGTGCAGGCCTTAGCCGCTACGACAGCAACATACCAACTTCGCGACAGCAGGGAAGTGGCCCAGGTAAGGTTCGGCAATCAGCTATACAAGGCTCATGTCGCCCCTTCGGACCAACCGGAGTTGGTCAAAGTTGGGCTGAGGGCCCTCGTAACTGGCCGACCTCGGTTTGGCGGCCAGAAGGCTTGTTTACCTTCTGAGGACGACACAGGGCCGTCCACAAGGCCCGCTCTCCCAACGGAGTTCACCACTAGCCGATACGCACATTCATGCCAACTAGGAAGATCTGCAGCCGCTTCCCATTTTTGCTAAGCCTCCTTGTACTGCCACTTGGAAGGCCCCACCCAGGACACCTGGACAGCCCCTGTTTGCTCGGGCCATCACAACCCTATGTGAGCACCGATGTCCGCCAGGGTAGTCCCGCCGTCCGGTCATGCACCACCAGCCAGTTAAGACAGACCTCCTCACACCACGTGGAAAAACATCTCCCCGAATCGCTCATGCGGGCACTGCAACTCGTTCGTGCGATTTAAACAAAGTTCCCTTTTTGACAGTCCGAATTGGCTGTTTTGAATCAGCGCTTCTACCTCCGGTAGACAGGGAGCACATGCTCCCCCTTCTCTCCACACCACACCAACGCCAACCGTCTCACCAACTCATACTCACCGTCACACCAGCTCACACTTGCCATCACGCCAACTTACCAACTCACACTCGCCATCACGACAACTTACCAACTCACACTCGCCATCACGCCGTCACTCTTCAACTTCGTTACACCATAACGCTCACTCCACTTCACCATCAAACTCTCATCGTCTCACCGTCTCACTTACCAATCGAAGAGACCTCCTAGGAGGCTCTACTGGGGCGTCAGGCTCAGACGCTTCGAGAATCCGTCGTCCACCACCAAGCGGGTTAAGCGCCCAGTCAAGGAGATCCGTCATGATGACTGCGATTCCTTTCCTACAATAGTAGTCCAGGCACAAATCCCGCCGCGTTCGAAGGTGGTAGTTCGGCGGGAAGTAACGTTCCCTAACCGACCGCCACCGTGCGCACTCTAGCATCACGTGCTTTACCGAGCTTGCGCTGGCCCCGCAAATACATGCAGGGTTCTTCTGAAAGAAGCGGTGCTGGTGAACTCCGAATGAACCATGTCCGGTGAGGACCTGATTAACAAAGAAATCTCCCTGCATGCCATAGTGATAAAGAATTTTTTTTATTTGTGTCACTGTAAAAAAGACTATAAGTCCTAGATTGACAAAAATCAATAGGGTTCGTGCTTTGGGGATTTACAAAGCGTTTAGGCACTATCGTGTTCACTCACACACATATCCTCATAAAAATAGAAAAAATGAACTCAGGTTACCGTAAAACGTGTATAAACACCAAAATCTCATAGCCAGATTTTTGACATGATTACAATACAGTCGGTAACAAAAGTGTCCGAACACTAGCAAAAATTCCTATGTAAAAAAAAGTACACTTCAAACGGTTTTGTTAAATAAATCCTTATCGAATCATGTTCTTACACTGACTAAGAACAGGATTCGACAAGGATTTATTTAACAAAACCTTATGAAGTGTACTTTTTTTACACAGGAATTTTTGCTAGTGTTCGGACACTTTTGTTACCGACTGTACTTTCCTTACATATAATATGTTAGGAAATAATAAAGGGCTTAGTTTAAACTTAATAATTCCCTTAAAATGTTGTATCTCAAATTCAGTGTTTTATTTTTCTTTCACACTCATGAATTCTAAATAATTTTGTCTTTTTCTTAAGGCCACACATGTAGAACTCTATATACTATATATATCCCTCATTTCTGTTTAAGTTAACAATATCTGGTAAGTAATAGCTTTTTTGTTGCATACCGACAGGACTGGGTCTTAAACGTACTCATCTGTAGTCTCCCAATTAAAGCTTTCTCAGAATGTATCTGTCTATAAAAACTAGGCTATCTGGAATCAGACATCGGACCCATGCAAAGATATTTCTTATTCTGAGCGGAAAGCTTTGTGCTTTCACATTTCTCATACTGTCCTTTTCACACATCTTGTTCGATTTATTGACGAATTTTACTAGAAGCAGTTTTCTCAACCAATTTAGATTCTTTCATGAGGATGGGGGGTAGGGTAGGGTGTCTTTTTTACAAAAAATTTTGTAAAAAAAAATTTTTTTTTCAATCTTGCTTATTTTTTTTTTTTTTTCGTACTTTGTTTTAATGATTCGAGTGCCGCCCTTAGACAACTGCCGCCCTCAGACATTGCCTGAGTTGCTTAATGCCTAGCGACGGCCCTGGATGAAAATCGTTTCCTTTATTCATGGAAAATAACTTTATAAGTAACAAGATATTTTAATACGTATTCACTTTTAAGAAATTATTTATTTTATTTTACTTTATTTATTTATTTATTTTACTTTATTTATTTATTTATTTTTTTAGTATTATCCTGTCTTATTTAAACCTATTGAAAACCTTTAAAAGTTTATTTTCTGAAAATTTTAAATTGTTTTAATCTTTTCCTATTTTTTTTTTCTATGTAATTAATCTTCAGAGTATAAGACTTACAGATACTTTTCGTTACATAGTTGTTTTATTAAATTTAGTTTCCTTAATACAGGATGTCAACAGTCGAAATTTTTCCCCTTATTTTTCCCCCAGTATTTTTCTTTCGGAATTTTTAGTAGTAAGTTTGCACTCTTAATTAAGTAAAATATTATTATATAAATATACTGGTGGAAGAATCAAGGAAAAAAATTTCAACTGTCAACACTCTGTAATAGTTCATACAGGAATTCATTTAGAACTAAAAATAAATCGTGTACCGCTGATCTGAAATATTCTGTAACAATTATTCTTAATGATTAGCTAGCTTTCTGGAAATTTCAATAAATTTCAGTAAAAAATAAATAACTGATCTTCTCAATTTTTACATGTAAAAAAAAAAAAAAAAAATTACTGCAGAAAAGGTGTCATAAATAACTAACACACTCACGCTAACAATAATTAAAATATTATTATCCATTAAAATGTATAGACGAAGTAGATGTTTTAACATCAACAGTTACTTTCCGCTGCAATTTTATATAAGAAAAAAGATAAATAATTTCCAATAGCTTTAATTTTGAAAATTTAACAGTGTAAAAGAAATTTTTTTGATATGTCCATGATAGTCCATGAATATTTTTTTAAAATTTAATATGCAATAAAATATAATCAATAAATAATCAATAAAATCCTTTAAATGTGTATAAAATTTTTTTGAAATCCACTTCCTTACGCTATAAGT
This sequence comes from Salticus scenicus, assembly GCA_963930645.1. Taxonomy (NCBI): domain Eukaryota; kingdom Metazoa; phylum Arthropoda; class Arachnida; order Araneae; family Salticidae; genus Salticus; species Salticus scenicus. The sequence goes on from OZ005653.1 coordinate 274,762,562, forward strand.
TTATATATGTATTTAGTGATACACTCTTAAAAATATTAACCGAAAAACCACTAGAAATCATTTACCTTAACAAGTCTTATGTAAAAAATATATTGTAAGGTAAACGGACATGTTAAAAAATATATTTCATAATTACATTATAATGAGTAATATTATTTTATTTAACTTTAATGTTGAAAATTTTAACAGTGTAAAAGAAATATTTTTTATATGTCCATGATAGCCCATGAATATATATTTTTTATTTAATATGCAATAAAATACAATCAATAAATGATCAATAAAATCCTTTAAACGTGTATACAATTTTTTTGAAATCCACTTCCTTACGCTATAAGTTTATATATGTATTTAGTGATACACTCTTAAAAAAATATAACTGAAAAACCACAAGAAATCATTTATCTTAACAAGTCTTATGTAAAAATATTGAAAGGTAAACGGACGTGTTAAAAATATATATTTCATAATTACATTATAATGAGTAATATTATTTTATTTAACTGTTAGTCAAAATATACAGTGATTTGTTATACTGTTTCTGAATTTGAAATATTAATTTTAAATTTTTATTTGGAAATTTTCAAAAAAAAACAAAAATTATGTAAAAGTTGGTAATCCCGATTATGTTTTTAGCTGAAAATTATTTATTGTAAATTTACAAATACTCTGGATAAACATTTTATAAAACTTATAGATTTTTTCCCAACATATGTAAAAAAAAAAAAAAAAAAAAAAAAATGTTTTCTTTTATATTTCTTAATTCTTCTATAATAAAACATCAGATGTCCAAACCTACAAACACTATTTATTATATAGTCAGCTTATAAAATTTAGTTCCCTTTATATTTTCAATACGCTCCGCACTTTCCGTCGTTCATCTGTAGAAAAAAAAAAGTTAAAATAAATAATAAATTTAGCCTCTTATTCACGCGATTAGCAATTAGGGTTGTCAAATGCTTTTCTAATAATCGTTCTACCTGACGCAATGACTTTGGATAGAAATGCTTGTAGGGTCAGAAACGAAAGTACATCAAAAAGAGGAGGGTCGACATTTTGTGCTCTGCAGGGGGTCTGACGATTCAATGGCTTGTTCAGAGGGTCCATTAGTGGGATCAAAATAGAGGATAGGGAATTGTTATGCTTCCCCTTCTTTTTGTAAACTTTAGATCCGGCTGAAGATGACTCAAAACACTTGTCCTTAAAAAACACAGTAGGTACCCATGTTCCATAGAATAGACAAAACTTCAACACAAAACAACAAATTATGTCCGCTTTTTATGAAAGTCGAGTTAATTGGGTGGAAAATATTTTCAAATAGCCTTTTTGATTCTTATTGTGAACAATAGTTTTCTTTTAAAGGTGTGATCTGTATTCATTGATTAGGTTATTTTTAAGTGTCTCTTATATGAAAATAAAAGTATATGAAGAGTATAGAAGCCATAGTTAACTCAGAAGAAAAAAGGAATCACAAGTGACTGCAATTATTTCTTTATTATTATTATTATTATTATTATTATTATTATTATTATCTTATATGTTATTTTGAAAAAAAATTGTTTTATTGCAAATTTTATACGGTCTAAAAATGTTAATTTTAGGAAAATATTTCAAAAAATACGTTTAGTTAAATAGTTAAAAAAATAATTTTGAAAAAATAAAATAAAATCTGTATATATATATAAATTACGTGTCACGATGTTTGTCCGGGGTAAACTCCTAAACTAAGGAACCGATTTTAATGAAATTTTGCACACTGTGTGCAGTTTGGTCCAACTTGAGAGATAGGATAGTTTTTATCTCAATTTATTGTCACAATATTGTTTTATTGCAATTATTTGTTAATTATAGACCTTTATTAAAGTTGCTCCAAAATATCTGTGAGTTCCATTAATTTAATTGTTGCCAAAAAAAAAAAAAAAAAAAAAAAAAATACGAGTTCATTTTCTTTCGACATAAAAATAAATACATTTAATCAAACGTGAACGTTAAAAAATTATAAAAAGTTAAATTATGCATCTCACGAAAATTGACGTCATAATCAATTTAAAGTTTTTATACACATTGATAAAGTGCTAATCACGGAGGTCTTTTTACTCCGTGGTGCTAATGTAGTTCTATCATAGATATAGTAATATATATAGATCTCTCATCCCCATGTTATCGTACAAAGATTTTTGATGCCGAAAAAATAAATAAATAAAAGCTTTGGAAACAGCCATTAAGTGGTATTGAAAAAAGAAAAGAAAGAAAGAAATATTAATTTGAAACTGTATCTGGAGTCTTCCATTTCCCTTTAGCAAATAAATTATTCATAAATTTTATTTGCTAAAATATTAGTATGTATTCCCGTGTGTATTCACTCGGGGAAAGACGGCCATATTTTGGTAAAAACGTCATCTTTTCCCAAATGAAAAGGAATAACTTTTTTCTCTCCAATGATCACTCTATTCTATATATGCTATACTATATCTATGAGTTCTATACGCAAGCGAAGTGTGACTCACTGACCGTCTGTGCAGCCAAGAAAAAGATTTCCTATGTTAATTGCCCACTGTATTTTTTGTAAGAAATTATTAAAAATCGAGGAAATTTATTTCCCGATTTTAATCCTTATATTTGGGTATAGATATGTATTAGTTATCGCGGGTGTTAGATTGAATTATTTTGCTGTCAAATTGACAAAATTTTAATTTTAAATTTCAAAACTCTGTCGCCCTTGGCTTTTATTATTATTATTATTATTATTTGGCGATCAAAAGCGTAACACGAAAATATACATGCCAGATGTATGCATTGTACGAAATGTAATATGTATTATTCATTGTACGTATGTATGACATGTAATATGTATTGTACGAAATATTGTTTCATATTATTCATTACTCTTTTAATATAAGTTGTTAAAATAACCATAATTTTTGAAAGGAATTAAATATTTTCGCCAGATAATTTGGCGATATTCTTTTTTTTTTTTTTCGCCAAGGATGACAGAAATGAAATCTATTCCGCTGCAAAATATTAGTATCTTACATCAGATATTTTATTTAGACATTTGAAAACAAATTTGACTTCAAACTATGATAGAATATTTATCATTTTCCTTTTAATTAGTATATTATTAGTATATTAAAATTTAAAAGCATGGTATATAAAAAGTTTTTTTTTTTTTTTTTTTTTTTAAATCTTATTATTATTCTTATCTTAATCCTCAATGTTTCCCATCTTTATTAACTTGAATTTACTATTAAAATTTTAACATACTCAAAAACTTCTCGTCACTTCGTTAAAATACACTAAACTTTTCCAAAATCTTTTTCTATTTAAAATGATACATGTATTTACTTTAAATGTCCAATATTTCATAAGATTTCCAATTTTAAAGTTTTAAAATATTTATCAAATTTACTTATTTTTCTGGTTTAGCCTTATTGTTTTCCTTTCTATAACTACAGCTGTTGCCCTCTTTAAAATATTTAAAATGATGAGGTCATTTTATAGTAAAATTATCCATTATAGCATATATTATATTTCACTCCTCCATAAAAATTGATTTTAAAATCGTCTGTTTCTTTTATACTTTTATTTTAATAGAATTTTAATAGAATTTAATTTATATATTAGTCATTTTAGCAATTTTATCCAAAGTAGCATTAGAAATAATATATATCACTTCTCCATTAAAATTTATAGGACCCTACAATAAAATTAATTTGTGCTTAATATCAACACTACGAAAATTTTTATCAATCGCTTCCAAATTTTGACCTAAGTTTCAAATCTCAACCCTGTGGGTTTTTACATCGGCTACAATGTTTTCGTCTTTGTTCGTAAATAATAATTTGACTGTACTAAATAGTTTACAGCCGTAACGTATAACTTAGTCACAGCAACGCGTGGCCGGGTCTGCTAGTAAATATATAAAAATAAATAAATGAATATAATCCAAGGATACTTTACTCATATGATTGACACATTCTGTAATTAGTTTTAAATTTACCATTTCCTGACTTTAAAAGATTTTTAAATGGACAACATAAAAAAAAAAATAATAATAATAATAAAAAATAATAATAAGATAATAATAATCTGGTGTGACACTCACACGACTTTCTCGTTCTATACATTTTAATACTATAAAGACAGATAACAGATTAAAGGGTAAGATAACAAATACTGTATATAAACTGTCATTAAAAACCTTTCAAACTAAGTTTAAGAACAGTGACAAATAACACTGCTCTGCAAAAAAAAAAAAATATATATTTTTTTGAGTTCTGAAACCATTTTTGCTGATTCTTATGTAAAATGACCTCCTGAATCCGAATATGACTCCCATTTTGCCCAGTCACTCACCGTTTTCTAGATGCACCATCCCCTTCCTCATTTTTTCCCCCTGCTCGATAATTTTATGACTATGAATTTGATTTGAAGAATGAAAAAGAATCAATTTAACACCTAAAAACAAAAAATATATAAATTTTAAAAAATAACATTAATAACAGATTAAAAAAATATAAGTTATGTAATACATAATTCCAGTGGCAAATCCCCCAAAATTTTTCTCTTGTCCCAAATGTCCATGTTTTAGAATTTTCCAACTCTGTAGCACCTCAGAAGATATATAACGTTTAAAATAATCCCCCCACTCCCCTCCTAAAAATCAAATATATAACCATAAAATCACCGAAAAATGATAAAAATAGGGGGCCGTTCCTAAAAAACGGTGGGTGATAAGGTAAAATGGGCGTCTTATTCTGATTCAGGAGGTCATTTTACATAATAATATGCTGAAATGGTGTCAGAAGCAATTTTCATGCCGAGCAGTGTAATTATATGTGAGTATTCAGACAACTTTTCCTCGCACCCCTTCTAGAGACTTTTCCATCTTGATTAAATTTTTCAAGTAGCAACTTCATACGAACTTCAAAATACAACATTTGAATTTCCTGCAATCATTTGTTTTTAAGTTACGCTAGTAAGAGATACACGAAGATAAACTGTTAAAAACTTAAGTGTTCAGAAACCTCAAAACGTGTAATTATACAAAAAGATTAGCTTATAATTTTCATTCCTGAGCAGTCTTTTCGGACATGGCAAAATATCCGGATATGATTACATTCAATAAAAAATAATACTTTCGCTTAACTATTGGTAGCCCTGTATGCATTTTATAAATTATGTAGATTCCTATAGTTCTATATTAATAACCTGAAATACATTTCCAGCAATTTTTAAGTATAGTCCCACTATGCTATGTTTCTTTTGATTGGACCTGTAAACGAATCCATATTTTACACTAAACATGTTTTTATGTATATAAAAAGTATTTATTTATTTCATTTTATTTAGTGCAGCCTATTGATGCTAAACCGTACCAACAAAAATTTTCGCCCATAGACGTAATGTATTTAAACTCTCTTGGATGTTCCAGTACACGAACGCCAACCATTTGACTGATCTCAACGAAAAGTTTAGAGTAGCATCTTTACATGATGCAGATTTAGATTACTAAGTTTGGACTTACTGCTCTTACTTGTTTTTGAGATATGTTAATAACAGATATATACGCAAACCAACCGTTAAAAACATGTTTTTCGGACCGAGGGACTCCGAAACGTGTAAATATAACAAACATTCAATTTAAAAATTTGACCCCAAAACAATACTTCCTTTACTATATATATATGGGTAAGATAAAGTTAAAATAATAATAATAATAATAATAATAATGAAAATGAAAATAAAGATATCTTTGTAGGCTGTGGGTGAGTGGAGAATTAGTTAAACATTTTTCATCTGTTCAACTAACAACGAACAATTAAATTAATTGTCAGTAGAGAAGTAAAAAATCGAATATTAATTATTTGGTAATTACGTATTTTACAATAAAAAATTAAACGATACCTAATTGTGATTTCTTAAGTATAACAATTATTCACTTATTACATAAAATGTACAATTAATAATTAATTAATTATTTGGTTTAGTTGTAGCATCTTTTACAACTAAAAATTAAATCAATTATTAATTGAAAAATTTCAATTAATGATTTATAAATTGTTAATTGTGTTCTTTGAAGTAGTAGTTAATTGTTTGTCAATTATTTGTGAATATTACAACTATTTAATCGAACTGAGCATTTTAGAATCAATGGCTGTTGAACTTTTACTTTTAATCATACTTATTATTAATTAATATCAAGAGGAACTACCTACCTTTTACTAATATTATACTTTGCTTCAACAAATGCAACTGCGCATTTTTCCCCTAGCAGATAATCTAGCAGAGTGATTGTAGCACTTTAACAATTGTTACAAATTAATTAATAATTGTTAATGAAAAACAGTATGACTATCAAAATTTTAACTCAAACATTTATCTAAATTCTACAGTGCTTACCTGAAAAGTAGAAAAGGCAAGTAAAGATATTTGCCTAACCATTTCTGTTGACTGTCCTTTTAAGAGAGAGCATATCTCGCATACAGATTTTTTTTTTTTTGGTCCTTTTATTTGTACCGTAAATTTCACTCCAAGAAAACTACAAAAGATCCGTTGATTGCTAAAACTTATACACTTAGTTTTTTACAGTCTTTTATAGTCTTGCATATCACGTCATATTGGGGCTAATTATATAACTTTCATTACATTATTTAAAAGTGGCTGAAATTTATATAGTTGAACCTCGATAAAATGAATCTTAAGAGGAATAAAAAAAAAAAAAAATCATGTTATCAGTGACTCAGAAATTGATCTTCGATTTGACAGGGATTGTGGAAACAGTTCATGTTAAACGTAATTCACGTTAACGAGGTTCGACTGTATATGTTTTAGAATTTTGTTACAGAATGATCTCATTTCAAAGATTTCATTACAAAATTTATATTCTTTTAATGGGATGAACAGAAGAATTCGGATAAGTTAACGTTTGTTGTACAAACTTTAAAACTTGAGGAAATAAAACATTCTATTATAATTTCCACTCTTGATTATATGCTCTGAATTATACTATGATTAAAATTTATTTAAACATCTGATAACTACAGAATGTTCAGAAAATCGAGTGGAGCCATTTGATATATATATATTTTTTTCTTTCTTACTTTTTTTTAATATTCACTTTGTTGCACAGGTCTATTTTGCTATTATTTTGATAAGATCTACTTCACTCCAAATGATCTGTATTGCTTTGTTTAGATTGCTTGTTTGTGTTTTCTAGCATGACACCCCATACAGCACACTAGGTTCCAGAGACGTCTCAAGTACATCGCAATGTCTCATTTTCATCTTAAAACAAACATCTCTGATATATAACGGTTGATTGTCTTTGAGATGTACTATTTGAGACATTTGAGAGCCCAATCTGCTAATCTCGCACCACGCGCAGATGTTGTATGCGATGTATTGGAGATGTAGTATGCGATGTCACAAAGCTGAGACTGTTCCCTAGAACGTATCTGAGATGTTCCAGAGATGTAACAGAACATCTATGCAACATCGAATGTCACAGTGCGATGTCTTTGCGATGTTCCAGAGATGTAAGTGTGCTGTATAGGACTTTGAGTCCTTCAATTCAAAAACATGTTTCTTTTTCCATGTTCAATTGTACTAAAAACCGGTTTTAAGAGATTGGTGCTTTTAAAAATTATTACATTTGAAAACAGTTTTTTAAACAAACAGCAATGCAACCTTATATTATGCCACTTTTGATTGGTTTAACACAAAAGATTTCTTTAATCTTCTCGGTTGTTCCAGGACGTTCTGTTACATTCTGAACGGCTACAAGTTGTTCCGGAAAATTCTGTTACATTCTGAGATGTTCCAGGTATGAAAGTTTGATTATATTCGGCAATTAACTAAAGGATTCTATATTGTTTCAAAAAGTTTGGTTAAATTCTGGTACTATCTAAAATGTTCCATATTGTTCCAGGAAGATTTTTTTACGTTATTATAAAACTAATTTAAAACTTTAAAAGGTTAAAAGTTGTTTTAAAATACTTTTATTTCAAAATTTAGGCCGTTATAAACTAATGCATCACAACACATAAAAAGTTTTCAAAATTTCAAAGTTTGTTATTATTTTAAAAGTAAAACAAAAATAATTATTTTTAAAAAAATTAGAAGCAAAATAGCATATATTTCTTTTACAGCGCATGCACCTTTCCGAGAAATACAAATTTTCCAACATTTTGAGTTTGTTATTTTTCAGAAATGAATTTTTCAAACTTTTTCTTCTTCTTCTTTTTTTTTTTAACATTTCAATATCAATATATAATTATTAGATTTAAATACAGGTCTCAATTTGCTTTTCCCATTTTGCACATGATGTAGCATTGCAGAAATTTTTCAAGTAAAAAAAAAAAAAAAAAAAAAAAAAAAAAAAAAAATCCTCACAGCTATATTTAATTAAAAGTTACTTCATTAAAAAATGTTTTTGGCAAAAACGCCTTCTAAAAATGCCATTTGTGAGATTTATTGTAAACAGCTAAATCTTAAATAATACAGAATTTTTTTTAAGGCAAAATAGGCGTTATAATTTCAAGTCCGATGATTTCCCTTATTTTTATTTTCACTGTTTGAATTGAGATGGATATAGTCATTAATAATAATACAGTGTATTCATTTTCATTATTAAATATTGCATTAAATATTAACATTATTTTATTAGACTTAACTTTTATTACCTACTCCAAACACACTAAACGTCTGTAGAAGGCGAAATTTTCCCGATAACCCCTATCCTACCCGTTGGCCGGGCAGAATAGCATAGGCAATTTCTTAACGGATCTCCGAATTGGCAAAACAAAGAAAACTTTTCAAACAAAAACAGACAAAACACTAGACTTTCTACTTTGAAATCTGCAAATACGAATGTCACTTGCATCATATTACATCATACAGATATCATAATTTTTCCCATTCAACTAATTTTTTTTTTTTTTTAAATCTGTAAATTCCTGTTGAAGTTATAATAAATCTTATTGTTCATAGTATTCCATAATATGCTATGTTTTTCATAAAGCCCTGCATATTGTGGAGTGTTATCAATATCAAATCTGTTCATTTTTAACAAGCTAATGATGATAAAAAAAAAAAGTGCAAAAGGCTGAAGAATCGAGCAAGGATAGGCTTTAAAATTTGGCAATCATTAGAGCGGGACAGAAAGTGACTTTTCTTTTTCTTTTACTGTTGGATTTAACCAGATCCGGGAACGGCTTTAGTATAAGACTCCTTTGGACAAATTCGAAATTTGGCTCCCTTTACTTACGGAATTGCGATAGTTTTTTTAATTCATTGCCAAAATGGCACAAAAATTTAAAATCTTGCAAAAGGAATCCTATACTAAAGCTGTATCCAGTTCCTTGTATAAATATATATGTACATATATATATATATTATTTTTAATTTAGGTCCGGATTTGCCCGGGTTAATTTTTTATTTTTACTTCGGCTGGTCCGCATTCGAGCGGAGTTTTCATTTTTCTTTGGATCAGGGCCGAACTGAGCCAAAATCATTAATGTGAGCTGGGCCTAGAGCTGAAACTTCAGAATCATAATACATGTAGGATTAAACAAATAGAAAACTTTTTACAGTTTTTCTGGGAGTAGACCCAGAAGTCTACTCCCAGAAACACCATAAAAAGTTTTGTTTACAGTAATTTCTTAGTATCAATTTTTTCCTTATTATCTGTATTATGTTTTATCAATATAATGAAAATACTTTATTTCTCTATATTCGTATATCAAATATTTTGCAAAACTACTATTTTTAAATTGTAATTCTTATATATTTATTTATATTTTATTCCACAAAACTTCCAAGACAATTATTCACATTTAGTGATTCTCAAAAAAAAAAAAATAATAATAATAATAATAATAAAAAGAGGGAAGCCTTTTTTTTTTTTTCCTTTCTTTTATGATAAATGGGTAGTTTAGAGATATACTTGGTGAATGAAAGATATTCTCTATAAAATAACTTTAATAATGATTAATTATACCGATTTCTAATATTGTTGACTATTTTTAATTTCTCTTACCTATAAGGTAGAGAAAGTATTGTTTTTGGCTCAAATTTTCGAACGCGAGATTTTGTTATATCTACACGTTTTGAGGTGCCTTAATACTAAAATCATACTTTTAGCAAATGGTCTGTGTGTGTGTCTGTGTGTGTGTGTGTGTGGGTGTCTGTCTGTTATCAGCATATCTCAAAAACAAATTATGGCAGAAAGTTCAAGACTGCACTAAACCAAAGGAAACGAATATATATTTTTTGTAATAGAGATAGTTAACTGGGAATTTTTTTTTTTTTTTTTTTTGTGTATGTAGGAGCCTCGCCTCCCCCCCCCTGGGGGGGGGGAAGTCCCCCCTCGAGGGGAGTAAATTTTCATGATGGGTATCATTCAAAACAGCTCGCCAATACCTTTAAAACGAATGGTTGAACCATCGATCTGCGATAATTTAAAACAAAGTTATCGATTTTTTTCACTTTTAATGAAAAAAAAAAAAAAAAAAACAGAAAAAAAAATCGTATTTTTTTTTTTTTTTTTTTTTTTTTTTTTAAATATTGAGAATAAAATGGACTTTTTTTGGATTTTAGTGTTATTCTACTTCTCTAATATGGAAATCGTCTGCATTATCATAAAAGATAATTTTTTTAAATAATAATTTTAATAAATTATTTTTTTAAAACAGAATTATTTTTTAATAACCGAATTAAATTTTATATAAATCTAGGTACATTAATGAAACGGGGGGTTGAGGGGGGCAGTAGCCCCCCTCACACAAAATTAATTATCATATAAAACTCTTCCGAAGCCTAATTTGAATTGTTTAACATAGGTTTACATAACTTCGTTATCTTACCTCTTAATCTCCAACCTGTATTTATAGTATTAAATTTCAGAGTAAGAGAAAGTCGTGTGAGTGACACACCAGATTATTATAATGTATCTATTGTTACTGCAATAATTAAAAATATTTCATATTAAAATAACTTTTCTTAAAATCACATTGTTAGAAATAATAGCATTCTATAATAATGCTTTTTCATTCTTGTTTTTTGACAAAACTGTTCAATACAATCGTTAAAAAAGCTCTCTAAATTACGTTTGATAATTTGCTTTATTTCTTACTTTTAAAAAGTGTTTTGAATTTGAACACAGAACTATTTCATTTGTGATTCTTTCATAATATTTGATTATGGAATATTTAAGAAATTTATGCAGCAGTATAAGAAATCTATTTTCGCATCGCAGTGATTCTAAAAAGAAAAATGAGATCACTAAACGAATGATTTTAGAAACAGAGAAAGCTGAAGCCGAAAAACTTTATTGGTTGATGGAATCCTGCATTGAGTGTGCTAAAAATATAAAAGAGAATCTACGACTTCAAACTGGCAGTTCTGTCGTTTTAGGTGATGTCCATTTCTGGATAGATACTGAAATTCAGATGATTGTAGCTTCATCGTGGCCTCGTAAAAATCCATCTTTTCCTGGAACATTCTGGCTTGCAAACGCATACACTGCTTATATCATGGAGAATCTTTCTGAATCTTCACTTTCCTCTGTGAAGAATTGGATTGCATTGGTGGAATACACAAATAAAAAGTTTATTGAATTTTGTTATCCAGGGCCTCCAGTTTCTAGAAAAAGAAATACCTTTAAATGCTGCTTTGCTTGATCTTCTGGATAAAAAACTAAAATTGGTTGATTCATTACAATAGTCAAACTTCGTCAATCTATGCTAAGCTTTGAGTTACTATGCATTACAGTTATGCTTTTGAGTTACTTTCTTTACAATTGCTTCAATTAATTTATTTTGAAACTTTATTTTGAATTAAATCTTTAAATTTTTTCTTGTTCTACTAAATAAAATGCTATTAAAATTTTTGATGAACGTGTTCTAGTCATGCTACTTTCTTCTACACTGCTAATATTAAAAACAGTTTTAGCACATATTTCCATGGGAAGGCGGCTACCCACCTCTATTAATTCATTCAATACGGTACCTGCATTCACAAAACATTTATAGCTGTTAATGCATTTAAAAATTTGCTTCAAATTATTGAGAGACCATTTGTTGTCACTACTCTTTTACATTTGCCGATCTTTTTAATCTAGCGTGGTACTCATACTACTTTACCATGCCAGAATTAGAAATTATTATACATACTATAATAATACATATTATATACGGTATAATATATCATATGTATTGGGTTGTTCGGAAAGTAATTTCGTTTTTTCCTTCGAAAATGAAAGACGATTTTCTTATATTGTATAAATATTTTAATGAATTATATATTCTCCACTTTGATCGGTTTCTTAGCTATTTCACGAGTTGTTATTTGGCAGTTTTTCATAAATCAATACTTTATTTTATCTTCATTAGCACAAACTGGATTTCTAGAACGTTATGCATCTTCAACTCAAAATTGCCAGAAAAAAATTTGGTAAACCAGTTTTGACAATAGCGTTCTTTAAATAAATTTTCTGTGCACACATCGTATACTTTTTTCCTTATTTGAATAGTATTTTCGCATTTTTGATAGCAAAAACAAAATATGCCGAAAATGTCGCTTCTGATTTTATTTATTTGATAGGGCACCAATCAAAAACTATTGAGCAGAATAAAACGACCTTTTTCACAAGCAAGCCTTGCTATATCAGCTGTCACAATATGTAATGGCAATGCAACTTAAATGTGAAGAAGGTGTGAAAAAAATACAATTAAGTCCTCTGCTGAGAAAAACGAAATGACTTTCCGAACAACCCAATATATTATACCGTAAAAGCGTCCCCTTAGCCTTCAAGGAAAATCAGTATATATTTGGGAAGGAGGCGAATAAACGGAAAAAAATACACAAAAATATAGAAATCAACATACGATTTCCTGCTAAAATTAAAATTAAGTGGCATAAATATGATTTTTAAACAAAACGTACATTTAAACACCATTAAATAATACTTACCGTATGCTGAAAAGAAAGAGAAATTTTATTCTATTTAATTAACATTTGAAACGTAAATTAAACTCTCACAAGTTCAAATACGAAATAATTATAATTAATAAGATTCAAATTAATTAATAGATGTCCGTTTCTAAATTCACTAACAAATCGTGTAAGAATAAAATCGACTCTTATATCATCAAGCACATTTATTTTAGTTTCTAATGGTTCTTTATTTCCTAGTGGAATAAATTAGTATTACATTTATCAAAAGTTTGATATACGTATTGCTGTTATATGGCCTTGAGTGCTAAAGAAAATTGTAAAATGTTTATACTGAGGTGTCAATTAGCTGTTGTCAGTTTTCCTAAAGGTATCAGTTTATTTTCTTTTTTTCCTTATTATTATTATTAGTTTTTCTGAACGTGGGTAGATATTTTTTCAAAAAACTGTTACTGTTTAAAATTGTGGGTGTTATTTTAAAATATATAATTATTGTTAACAGGAATTGGCCATTTTAAAAGGTTAAGAAAGTAAATAAACTGATACTTAGAATTATTTGCTTGAAAAAGCACTTTTTTAAATCTATTTTTTTTTTTAAGTCATTTTATATACAAATTTCTACTAATGAGAGGTATAAAAATATACAATTTTGTAAAGTGATAAAACATATCTTTGCATTATCAAAAATTTTTAAAAACGTAAATCACAACTGCAAGATTTTATAATGTTTTTTCATTGCTACTTAAAAAGTTTTAATATTACTACTTTTTTTAAATATTAAGAAAAAAATCGATAATTAAATTAATTAAAATTTGTTTTTCTTAAATAGTATCACCCCTCCCTCGAAAGAACAGAGAAAGAGAGAGAGAGAGAGAGAGAGAGAAGTTTGCAACTATCGATTGTCTAAATAAAACTCTTCAACCAAGTGGTGGGGGAAAAAATGATTTCATACAAAAATGTATTAAAAAAAAAAAAAAAAAACCTAGTTTTACTCAGAAAATCCCATAAATAAATAGAAAGACATTTGGCAAACTGAAAAGAAAATTTGAGATTTTTCCACGTTTTCCCCGAACGTTCACTTTCCTTACTTTACTCTGCATTTTTATTGAAATTAGATTAAGTATAACAAAAAGAATTTATTTTTTAAGCCATTATTTTAAAATATTTTATTAAAAATAAAACAAGACAATGTTTATTATTTATTTAGTCTGAAGTACTCTAAATTATTAAAAAAAATATTTTAGAGAAAAATATTTGGAGAATTATAAATTGTATTATCGTAGTCCATAGATTTTATTTATTTATTTATTTATTTATTTATTTTGGTTTATTTCTTTAATAGAGAATATGTTACAATATTAAATGGACATAAAAAAAAAAAAAAAAAAAAAAGAAGAAGAAGAAGAAAACTTACTTATTTTTAAACTTCCATAAATTACTAAATAAATTAAGTATGTGATGTTTTATCTAGAATTGTTCTGTATTTGAACTAAAAAAAAAAAAGCTAAAATTTAAGTTAGAATGAGTTATTTGATCATATTCTTCTCCTTTATCAACTATTAGTCTAGTAAGAATTATTTGTTAATTTTAATTTAACTACAGTCGCCAGCAAAATTATTCGAGCTCTAGCAATAATTTCTATATAAAAAATGTACACTTTAATGCTGCTTTGTTAAATAAATCCTTGTCAAGTCATGTTCTTAGACTTACAAAGAACAGGATTCGACAAGGACTTATTTAACAAAACAGTATTAAGTGTAAATTTTTTTACATAGGAATTATTGCTAGAGCTCGAATAATTTTGCTGCCGACTGTATTTAGGCTTCAAAATATTTTGGTTTTAGACTCAGTTATTTTAAGAAAATTGTAATGGCAAACAGATACAGGAATTTAGCTGTTACAGCAATGATAACAAAAATAACAATAACAATATATTCTTTCTTTTTTTTAATTGTATGTATTATTATTATTATTATTTTATGGTGTATGCCTGTGTTTTATTAATATATGACTAGACTACATATGTATATGACTTTAACAGTTTTTGCAGATAGTATTGTTATTATTCGTAAATGGAAGGGAAACAGAAAAGCCTTACACTGAGAAAAAAATTCTGTAACTGACTTCTTAGATTCTAAATTGTGGCTCTAGAAAAAATAGTTCCATGTCATCCTTATAAATTCTAGTCCCCTTAGAAAGCGAGTTCTAGAAGCCCGCATCAAAATTCTAAAGCGTTTACCTATATTATCGAGGGCAAAGTTATTTAAAAATCTCTGCAAATAAATGCGAATACAAGAGTCGGGTTTCAGCAACTATAATCTTGGTTTATGACCCAATTCTAGAAAATCAAGCGAGAATTTCTCGCAATACAAAAGATTCAGGATATTCAGAATATTATTTCACCATCTAGAAATGTGTAGACTAGAAATTCTCGATCGTTTCGTCCATTCAGCTTATTGGCGTGCCTTATGCGCATAGCACGGAAATCTATATTTCTAGTTAAGGGATTTAGAAAATGACCACTTATTTATTCTAGATGAAAGCGGTATATTTTTTTTCTCAGTGTATATACTATTTTTTCAACTCATAGTTATTAAAAAAATTCTGCAATATTGCGTAGAAAAATTTATTTTTCTAAACTAACTAAATTATATAGAATTAATTTGCAAGCTTCTAAAATGTCTGCTTCTCATAGAGTTTGTTTTCAAGAATTTTTCGTCAATTTTAAATCAATAGTGAACGTTCAAAAATTGTTCTGCAAACGCGTTCTAAGAACGTTCACTTTGAATGTGTTATAGACGTCTATCTGTCCATCTTGAAGACGTACAATAGTACGGTTCAGAGAACGTTCAATGAACGTGTAACTATGACCATCGGTGTTATAGAAGCGTTCTGAGAACATTCTATGTATACGGTCTCAGAACGTTCTAAACGTTTTTAGAACGTTTTCAAAACGTTATACACATTTTCAGAACGTTCTAGTAAACGTACTGTAAACGTTCTAAAATAGTGTAGAAACGTTCTCAAAACATTCTATACACACGTTCTCACAACGTTATGTAAACAATTTTGAACGTTCTTTGAACGTGCAAAAAATGTATTTCATGTATAATAAAATGGAAGAACTCGTAACAATTGTAACGGGTCGAAAGAAGACACGACCCTTCGTTAGACGAACGTAGTAGGCATGAGTGCTGATAATACAAGAGCTACGTTGCAATTTTTTTTTTTTTTTTTGAAGCACTCGTGCCTACTTTGTTCGGTTGATGAAGGGTTGTGTCTTTTCTGGACCCGAAACAATTGCTTCGAGTTCTTGAATTTTATAGCGTCTATTCAAAGTTTTGCACTTATTTTATTTACTTATTTTCTTTTTCTTTTTTTCCTTCCTTTCCTTATTTATCTTATTTATCTTATTTACCTTTTCTTTTCTTTTTTCCTTTTTGTGTAGTTTTTCTTTTATCTTTTTTTTTTTTTTTTTTCTTCATAAATAATTGTCTTAGTATTATAAAATTTTACATACATGCATTGAAATATGGTATAACAAAAGATCGAGTATTTTGAATATTCTGGATAAATATTTGAATTCAAAAACAAATAAATAAATAAATTCAAGATTTGGAATATTTTGAAAAATTTTAAGATATATGCCCCCTGCTAACTAATTTTTATTAACCCTAGATTTTGCATCATTATAATTTAACAATAGAATATAACCATATTTAGATATTAATTTTAATAAGTTAAGCAAAAAATTTTAAAAAAATTTTTATATCTAAATTTTGAAACTTACTGCAAACTTTTAGCATTCAAACACAAAAATATTGTATTAAATTTTAAATTATCAATGAAATCTCAAATTAATGCCCAGGTATGTTACATATTCTATTTTTAAACTATAATAATGCACAATCAAGGGAAAACAAACAAACAAAAAAAAATTAGTTAAAAGAAGTACACAAGTGTACAAAATTAAAACAATAAACTGCTTTTTTTTTCACATAATTCTTAAACAAATAAACACAGAAGTATAAAATTTGGATAGCATGTTTTTTAAAATACCATGAATCGAATTTTATATAACTTTAGCATAAGTAATAATTTTTAAACTAAAAATCAGTAAATTTTTCTCAAAAGTAAACTTTGAAAAAATGAAAAATTTCTGCAATTTTAGAAAAGAAAACTTAATGAAAAATGGTCATGAAGATGCATTATAGATAGGTTAAAGATGTACGTCATTTTTTTGTTTCTTCTTTTTTCTTCATTTTTTCGCGTGTGAATACCTTTATTAAAGTTTACATAGAAACATGAAAATTGGATAACATGTTCATTATCAAATTATTTATCGACGTTTTTATTATTCTGGTGATGGTCATAGTTTATACAAATTAGTAATTATTATTATTATTATTATTATTATTTATTTATTTATTTTTTCAAAAATTCCGTTATTAAAGTAAAAGAAAAGTGAACACAGAAAGAAAAATCAGGATTTTGTTTTTAACATTTCAGGGCATGTGCGTCTTCACTTGTCTATAATGCATCATTAACATAATTTTTCGTTAAGTTTTCTTTACTAAAATTGTTGAATTTTTTCATTTTTTCCAAAGCTTACTGTTGAGAAAAATTAATAATTATTACTTTAAAATTATTGCTTATGCTAAAGTTATGTAAAATTCGATTAATGATATGAAGAACATGCTATCCAAATTTTATGTCCACGTGTTTATTTGTTTAAAATTTATGCACAAAAGAAGAAAATGGGAAAGCAGGTTTGTTCCTTTAATTTTGAACAGCGGTGTATTTTAAATACGTTAAAATAAATAAATAAATAAATAAATAAAAATTATTATTATTTATTTATTTAAATAGATTCCGTGAAATTTACTTAATATTTTCATATTTTAAATCATGTGTATGCAAAATATTTAAATTATTGATTTTGAGTTTATAAATTTTACATACACCCATGCAGTGAAATATAACAGTATAAAATGTGGTAAAACTTTTTGAAAAATAAATAAATAATTAATTAAAAGTTTATTCTGCAAACAAAACAAATAATGAAATAATAAAATAAAATAAAATAAAATAAATAAATAAAAATAAAATAAAATAAATAAACTTCAAAATTTAAAACATTTAGAAATATTAAGAATCACCTTAGTAACTATATATATATATATATTAATACTTTTCCCTGCTTTTACATTTCTACAGTGTAATGTAAAATGTAAACATATATGCTCAAATCTGTATAATATTTCTCTAACGTGGATCAGCTACAATAAATTTTTGTCGAAACGATACGATAGTAGTGTAATTATTGAAATACGCGAGGCTAAAAAATAATATTTAAAAATGAACAATATTTAAGTATACCGACTCAACTCAATGGACTAATAAGAAAAAAATACGACATTTGCTTGCTTACAATTTTTTTATGGAAAACTCTATTTTAAAAAATTGCTTCTTCAATCTTTATAAGCGTCATTTTAAACATAGATATATTTTAAAGATTATACAGAATATGAATTATTGTCATAAATTGACAAAAAATCATAAACATAAAATTATAATCAAAATAATAATTAGGTTTTTTTTTTTTTTTCTTTTTTTTTTTTAACAAAAAATTATACCAAAATAATTAAAAAGTCACCGCCAACATCGCGACAAAAATTTAAAAGGCATCATGGAAATCCTATACTATAACTGTACTGCCTGCGGAAGTATGAAACTGGTTCTTCAGCCATGAATTTTATTTTGAAACCTTTCTTTGAATGATCTTGGTCTCACTATTGCGCTATATTAATTTGGTACTATTAATAATTTGGTTTCTGGTAAATTAAAATTTTAATCAGATGGGGAATTCGGTATAATATATATGAGTTTCAAATTTTAAAAGTAAATAAGAAAATGAAAGTGCGAAATATTCGCATGGGTTCGCTAGTTTAGAATGCAACGTTGAATTGTAATAATAAAATATCGAACGAAATAAATTTAGGAGTTAGCGTGAAATATGTAAAAAATTTAAAATTTTAAAATTTAATTTTAAAATATTATATGTTTATTTGATAAATTTTAATAAACTAAATTTTGTAAGATTTCAATGCATACGTATGCAAAATTTTACAAAAAGGAAAAGTAAGTGAACTTATCTGTATCCTGAAGCTGTAGCGTGTCCGACAGTTAAATTCAAATATAAATGTAAATACAAAATACGATGAGTAAGCAGGAGCTTTGGACTTTGGATCCCAAGCCTACGAATACCAACTTCCTGTGCAACTGCTGATGGCCATTTACACGCGGCGAAATTTTCTGTTGATTAAGCAATTTATTCAATAACGCCCAATTCTAATAAAGATTTTTCATACTGTTCAAAACTTAAACTTTTTAAAAATTAGTATATTGAGGCCATCATAAAACTCTCTTCTATATTTTCCTGCACAGGACGATGCCGAAAATATTATTTGCTAAAATAATCTATCAAAATTATTTTCCATGGCAAAGGTATAAGATTTTCATCTCAAACAAGTATAACACTAAATATATATATTAAAAAAAAAAATTAATTTTATAGTATACAAAATATATATCTTAAGAAATGTATTTTACATAATGAAAAATGTAGAAAGTCGATAACTTTATTTTAAATTATCAGAGATTTAGGGTTCACCCTTTAGTTTTAAAAGCATAGACGACCTTTCTCGCAAGAATATTGAAAATTTTAATACAATAGCGAAAGCAATGAGCTGTACAAATCCCCCATATATATATATTTTTTTAATTAAATACTACTAATATATATATATATATATATATTTGTTTAATATAAACAGTTTTTTTCTTTTATTTAAAATCTTGTTTATATATTAATGTATATATTATTATATATATATACGTTTGTTTGCCAATTTGGCTTACCATCAATATTCTAAAAGTTTACATGCACTTTGATTACAGCTGCAATGGCGCTTTTTCAGATGTGTATTATTTCAATTGTTAATCATATACAATGTTTGGCTTTTTGTGGATCTATGCATTTAATGGCTCTTTGATGTAGAACTGCTTTATCTAAGTTCAACTTTTTGTGTCATTCTTTCCTCTATGTTAAATTCAGTTCTATATTTTAGTGTTCTGTTATTGTTTTAGTTCTATTAATTGCTAAATTTTAAGATTAAATTTTATTACGTTATCTATTATTTATATATATATATATATATTTAATTTTCCATGGAAAAGTTAAAAACAACGCTCACTTATGTACATTTATACGAAATTTTGTCCTATTCTGCCATATTAAAAATTCTGAAAATAATGATATGACAGCGCCACCTATTGAACGATTTATTAACAAATATAATCGCTACCAGTTTAGGTCACAGTCCAAGTAAACCAAGTTTGAATAAATTACGCTTATTAGTTCGTGAGATACAGCATCCATAAAATTTTAAAATTTATTAATTTAATCATAAAAATTGAATCAACACAGGTTCTTACAAATAATATTTTTATATATGAAATTTTGTACATTTTCACGAAAAGATGCTGAAATACAGATATATGGAAAATCACAGAAAGTAATAGCAGCATCATCCGTCGGTGGATATATTCCGAAATTGAAGCAGCACATTTTGTCATTATATATATATATATATATATATCACATACAAGGTTCGATAAGTATTCGTATTATAGAAGATGAGGTATAGCCTTCCCGTAAGCTGAAACGAAACGTAGCAGTGAAATCTGTCATTTGATATGTACCCGAAGTCAATCAGTAAAATTTACGTAATATCTATTTCACGTACCAATTTTAGAGCATTTATAAATCATAGAACATGAGCTATATTGCTTTCCCTTGAATGAAATTAAATTGCAGCATATCAGTGCCTCCACTTGTCAGATAAGCACGCAAACTGATTCAGCAAAGTTTTATATGATATGAATTTCACATACCAAGTTTAGTGTATTTATAATTATTTATATTACAAAAACCAAATTATTGCCATTACGTTAACGGGATTAAATTGCAGGAGATCAGCGCCACCAGTTGGTCAATATACGCACCCGATTTAAATCAGCGTAGTTTTACATAATATCTGTTTCACATATTAAGTTTGGTGCATTTGTGCACTGTAGAAGCTGAGCTATAATCTCCCCATAAAAGGGGGAATTTACAGAATAGAAGCGACCCCTATCTGGTGATACATTCCAAAGGCTAATGAGCACCAAAGCTGATATTTAGGCCAATACCTAATTAAATATTCCTGATATTTAGAAAATTAGTTTAAAGTCTAACTAAATATAAAGTTTGGTTAAATTCCATCCATTGGTTTGTGAGATACAGAACCCACAAAACTTTGATAACACACACACAAAAAGATAGACAGACTGGCATTTTCAAAGAACGGTCGAATTGTGTTCTGGACATCTCAAGAGTGTATAAATCTATGGAAAACCGGAGATCAAAAATTCCCAATTATCCAATACATTTTTCTTGGTATAAACAAAATAAATAAATAAATAAATAAATAAAATAAATTACTTTTTCTTAATTTAATTTATTAACATTTTAAGAAGCAAATAATAACGAATATCTGCAAAAGTAATCTAGAGTAATGTGTTTGACAGAATTCAACAATATAAAACTTAAATAAAATTATAAATAATTATAATGATTATAACATATAATTAAAGTTTAAAATTTTGTAATTTTTTTCCCTTCCTCATCTCTATTACATTTCAATGATTATTCTATACTGGCATGCCAACAAAACCTGAAACTGAAAATAAGGAAACAAAACTGAAAAACAAAAAGGCATTTTGTCATATTTGTTATAATCACACTGTGACAGAACGTGTTACGACGGTGATACACTTGAACGTTTTTCATAGAACTAGAATTGTACGTTTTATAGATGGTACAAAGCAAACCTTTTAAGGAAGTTCTAAGTAATACTATTTTTGAACGTCTAATCGAACGTTCTCTGACATGAAACACGGTGTTTGAACGACTGTAACCGTTATTAGACGTTCACAGAACGTTTCCGTGCTACTTGGGTAGAGATACGAACACAGTAGTAATAAAAATTTAAATAAACCATAATTTCACTTCAAATTTAGATTCGCCAATATTTATAAAACTTGTAAACAGTAATTTTACATAATTGAATTTACAAGGAATGTTTAATTATATATATATATATGTATATTTAATTTAATTTAATGATATTTCAGCATGGATAGCTCGAAATTCAACAAAATACAAAATACAATAAAATCCAACAAAAATACACAATATAAAATTGCACAATAAATACTATCTCAAGTGAGCGTTTTCACCTTTGAATGACGATATGTGCCAAGAAACAACATTTACAGTTAATTCAACCGAAATGAAAGGAATGATAAGCTAACTTGAAATTCTCATAGCTTTTACACTTTGATACTTGAAACATAAGTTAAAATTGTACAAACTTTTTAATTTGTAATAACAACTGTACATTTCAGAGTTAAAAGAAGTTTTAATTTTAATTTTTTTTCAATTTTTTCAATTTAATTTAAATTGTAAAATTGTAATCTTAAATACCCAACTTTAATCAAAGTAGCTGAATTAATATATTCATTTTAAAATTACAATATAAAAAAATTCTATTTAAAAGCAGGAAAATTCTTTGATTTTCCTACAAAATATTTCAGTTTTCTAAAAATTCAAAATTTTATTATAAAATTACAGCTCAATCAGTCAAAAGTCATTTTTATTCTGTAACGGAGTAAATTCTGTATCAGTGGTTACAGATCTGGTGGGTACATATTTTTTCCTACGTTTTGCATACAGAAAACTTGGTATCAGGATTTGGCAGTATTAAGTAGAAAAAGAAAATGTGAGTCCGTGAATGTAAAGTAAAGTCGTTATCTGCTATGCGGTGGGACCTGGGTTCATTCCAGTTTGGTGCAATAGGGGAACATTAGTTAAAGCAAATACTTCTTTTCAGTATACATTCTGAAAAAATATGTTATGTTCGAATGTTTTCTCTATTGTTCTTTTACTGAAAATTTCTATCACAATAATTTTTTCCAAATATGATATTTTTTAGCAACCTTACAGCCAGAAAATTTCTGTAAGATAATAGGACACTTTTCCTTTTTTATTCTTTTTTACACTGCATATTAAAAACAAATCCTTGGTGTATTAACGTTTTCAGTTTTCAAATCAAAGAAATACAAAGTGATTTTTTTTAAATATTTTGTTTAAACATGTATTATACTTAATTAAAATATTTATTAGTTATTATAACAAATAAATATAGGGAAATACAATTTTTAATTAATTAATTAGTTAAAATTAAAGAAAAAAAGTTTTCATTTTTATGCTTTATTTTATGTATGAAAAAGCAACGCTATAAATTTATTTTTTCTTTTCATTATTTTAAGGTGAAATCTTTATTCTGTCTTATAGTTCCAGATGTAATTACTGTGTGGAATACATAGCTTCATTTAAAATATTTAATTTTAATATAAATGCCGTTAGGAAGACTAAAATAATTTTTAAACATAATTCTGAAATTACTTTAACATTTTTACAACTGTACGACATTCGTCATCAATAAATAGAAATAGCCTATTAAGAGTGTACAATATTTAACCTCACCGATAACCAAGGTCTATGTTATTCTTTGGGGAAATATTTTTCTACAATTACTCGTTACTTAATGTATTTATTTATTTATTTATATTTTAAATCCCGTTTTCCCGTTTTTACATTCAGAAAAGTCCCAACCATTTAGTACTATTTTTTTTTTTTTTTTTTTTTTTTGAGTTTAAAAAATAAATAAATAAATACATAAAATAAATATTTTTTTCGCATTTTTTAGCTAGAACTTAAAATATTAAAAATGTGGAAAAAAAAAAAAAATTCAAAAGCAAGTACTAATTTAACGGTTTTGAATTTTCTGAATGTGAACACAAAATTAAAAAAAAAATATGAGTAATTGTGGAAAGAAAATTTTCTATTGGCTGTCATAGAGATTAGGTATTGTCCACTCAAGGTGCCTACCTACTGTCGGAGGTGATTTTTTTTTAATAATTGAAAACTTGCCTATTTATGTGCATTATATAATAGAATATTGTAGTTAAAAACAATGAATAACAAGAAAAAATATGAAAATTTTTAAATATTTTTATATTTAAGCTCAAAATATACATAAAATTTGCGAAAAAAAAAAAAAAAAAAAAAAAAAAATTCACTTTTTCAAAACATCATAAATCAAATTTAAATAAAGATATTTTTATTCTGTAAATTATATTTCGATTATTGAAAGGTCCTTAAGGGAGTGAACTATTCTCAAAACTATAACCATGTTATTTAATATTTTAGAGAAGGTATCATTTTACATGCTGAAAAATCATGAATATACATGACAGTTCATAACTTCTAACGACAATAATAATAATAATAACAATAATAATAATAATAACTAGATTCATTGCAGTAGTTCAATCCCTAAAACAACTACTCTAGAGTATTTTGTCAAAGTTTCATAACGTTTCAACGATAACTTTTGGAGTTAGGACGTTTTGCGATAAAGCAAAATGTTAAAAATCTCATTTTGTGAAAAAGCAGAAAACGTAATTAAAAACCAGATTTTACCTATTAAATAAAAATTAATTTTAATAAGTTCCTGAGTTATTTAAAAGCTTTTATTTTTATTTTTTTTTAATTCATTTTATATGCAGGAACAAATTTTGATGCTTATAATGAGTAAAATATTTATGTAAACAAACATTTACGGTCACACCCGGTTTCAAAAAATTGCGAGTGACTAATATGAAAATGCCTGTAACTCAAGTTCTAAGCAAGATATAAACAAAATTCAAACTGATTTAGAAAGCTAAAATGTCAGGCTTTAATACTAAACCAAAAATAGAAAAATCGGAGTTTTGACTGAAAATTGCATTTTAAAGGTAGGCAGGCACCTTAAGGTATACTTAACTATACTTGTAGCGGATACTTTAAGAATATTTAACGACTAATTGCGCGTACAGTTTTATTTTATTTTTTTTTTTTTATTTTTTTTTTTAGGTAACGTAACTAGTATAACAAGTGATCGACACACCAGTCAACACTTTCTGTATATGACTGTATTGAAAAAAGATGCTAGCAGAAACATTTTTACATTAAAAAATAATAATTTCCGGAAAGTTTAAAATACGACAAAAGTGATCCTGTAAAAAATCAAAACTAGATAATTTTACGCTCCAGTTTTGGATATACCTGAATTTTTTCAGAAACAATGAAATAAAAGGAGAACCAATTGAAAATATTTATTTTATTAACAAAGTATTTTCTGTTGAGTTAAGGTGTTAATATAAAAATAATAACGTAAATTTGTATCATGGACAAAAAACAAATCTCTGAAATATTTAATGGTTTCAATGGCACATTGTAATTGCAGTATTGCAATCAAAATATTACATTTAAATTGAGTCTGAATTTGTAAATGACATATTAATACCACTTTTGTGATAATATTATAAATGTCAAGGCTGCTAGCCAGTCTTGATTTTAGATATTTTAAGAAATTTCGTTTGTTAAAGAAAAAAAAAAAAAAAAAAGAAGAAGAAGAAAAAGAAAAAGAAAAAGATAGAAAAAAAAAGAAAGAATAGAACCTATGAGTGTATCGACACAATATGATCTGATTTTAAGGAAATTAATTCATATTCCATTCAATTTGATACCTTTATATGGTTTTCCACCCCAAAATTAAATCGCCAGAAATGGACATGGCTCTCCACTATTAGCCATGATTATCTATTGTAGAACCAGCAGTAGATACTCAAATGTTACATGCTGTTACAAAATCAAAATTATATCATAATAAATTATTTTTGTATACTTATTTTAGTCATATGAATTAAGAGGGTATAGGAGAACAACTCGAAATAACACACGAAAAGCAAATAAAATTTGACTCACTTTATTTCAAACAAAACAAAAAATAATGATCAAATGACAAAATGTTCGCACCGTTTTACTTAATTTCTGTTGATTTCATTTTAGAAACGATGGCCTAATCTTCGCAGTTTAAGACATAAATAGTAGAAGGTTGTAAATCAAACTTGAATGAGAGGCAAGCGCAAACACGATTTAAGAAACTTGTTTTATATAGTTTAAATGTAAAAGTTTTCACTACTGTTATAATGCTCACCACTGGTACAATTAACTTACAAGCGTTTATTTACGTACAATTAATTCGTATATTTTTATGGCATAATATTCTTGAGGAAGTTTCATGCAATTAAAAAATAAACGGTAATAATTTTACCTATAATAATAATAATAAATACTATAACCTATGATAATAATAAGAAATGATATAATTTTACCTATCTATTATAATATATATATATATATATATATATATATATATATATCGAATATTGATGCCGGACCTGAAAACTTATAATTTGAGTTTTTAAGATATATCACGTTACTGCATTTTTATAGAATATTATTTTAAAATAATAATAATAATAATAATAATAATAAATAAATAAAAATAAAATATTGCTCACTTTTGTTCTATCAAATTGAAATAAGAGAATTCCGTTTTATTTTATTTTATTTATTTATTTATTTAACATTACAGCTGCAAAATATAAAAATTTCAAATTAATTAAATACGTTGTTTAATATCCAATTAATTCTACAATTCTTTTTAAAATGCTGATCTTTAAAGGGGTTTTGAAACAAAAGAAATTTGTATGATAAAAGCAATCACTTATTCTGTTTTTTATTTATTTATTTTATGAATTATATTTTTTTCAACTATAAAGTTTAAAAGAACATTTTTATCTTATTTAAATGTTTTTAAAATTATATATATATATATATATATATATATATATATATATATATATATATATATATATAATATATATGATATATATATATATATATATATATGGGTCATTCTCCTGAAAGGGTACATTTTATGTCTTTTTGACAATACATCTCTATGTTTATATATATCTGAAATATTTTACATTTATATTTACCATAATAATGGACTAAATAAGATTAATGTATTTTTGTATATAAATATAAATAAAATTTGTGATTTTTTTGTATCAGAGTATGTCAAACCTCACCTCCGTGATCTGTCCCTACCTCTGTGTAGTCATACATTTATTTTCTTATTCATTTATATTAACAAAAATTATTTATATACTTTTTAATCCTGAATTTTAAATGATGCAAATTAAGCATTCTGAGCATTCTTTTTTTTAAAAATTGAAATAAACAGTTAATACAGCAAGAGAAAGTTTTGTCTCAAGAACTTTTTTCACCTCCGTGAGTATTTAAGAAAGCTGCTATAAACTGTCATAAAATGGCAGTGATGTTATCAGCACATGGTGTCCTGAGAAGCCACTATTAGCTATTTTGTTTTTGTGAGCAAAGCAAGTTGCAACAAGATTGTTAGTATTAGTTGTGATTGAAGTTCAATGTGAAATCCATGAATGGTTATACATAAATCTAACCTCCGTGAGACCCTAAATCAGATAAGAATATTATTCATATAATAATTTTAATATTATCAGAAGTTTAGTTGTAGTGAACATTTATTAATATTAAATTTGAAGTTTTATGATTCTATATGTTTGGAGTAAAATGTTGTGTAAATATAATATTTCTCATCTCCGTGAACATCACCTCCGTGAATGATTTCTGAGCTTATTGTTCAAGGAGGTGAAATTAAATTATGGAGGTGACAACTAAGTTTTTTATTTATGGTTTTATTGGGGAAAAAGCATAGTTCTTGATTTAAAGTAAATGTCTCATTCAATACTTTTATAATATTTATCATCATGTATTGAAAATATATTAACTATATGTTAAATTATAGTAAAATTAACACAATTTTAAAATATTATTAGCAATTTACTGAATGATAATATAGGTAATAGTACTTTTATTTTAAATGTATGATGTTAATGAGTTGATACTAGAAATACTTTCTTTAACCGAAGTATATATTTTCTGTGAAATATATCACAGCGTGAATTCTATCTCGCCTCCGTTAACCTAAAATTTTTTAAATTCTTAAATTAAATACAAAATATTTTTCTTTAAGTGTTACCATAAATAAATCTGAACTACTCTAGGTAAGTAGAATGTAATTATATAAAAAACTTAAGAAAAAGAATTAATTAATTTCTGTGATTTTTACAATTTGAAAATGTACTGTTCTGGGAGAATGACCCATATATATATATATATATGTATATATATTATACAGGCAGAAGAGTAGTTTTATTATTTTATTATTTTTCATTTAATCGGATGAATTTTCTGATAAAATTTAAGCGTCATTTCATATTAGTCATTGTATCAATACCAAAAATTAATTTTTTATGACTGACAAGGTTATTGATTTGAACCGTATCCATTTATTTTAAAGTAAAATAAATAAAAATATATTTTTTAACAAAAAATAAATTATTTATACTCTTTTATTTATGTGTAACATAGCATTAAAATAATAATAATAATAATAATAATAATAGCTCCTACCAGGCAGTTATAAAATGGAGTAAAGTCGTACCAGTTTTCTACGTTTACCATATTAAAATGTTATGAAAAAGAAAAGAAGGTTCACTAATTAAAAAATATGCAGAAAATAATTAAATAAGTAATATCGCCAAAATACTAATAATATTTTACGGGTATAGAATCAGTAAAATATCTAACATGAATTTAATATTTTTAATTTAACTAATAAACTACATGTTTCAGTTTTATGTATATATATATATATATATATATATATATATGAATATTATTTTGTATAATTAATATACTATAAAGCTAAAAAGGTTTAAGCTTCTTTCATGAAAATTCCTCAAGTCTATATTTTAGATTTTAACCAAATTTAAAATTGTTATAAAAAAATAAGATTTAATTTGAATTTATAAATAATTAGAAATTAATTTAGATCAAGAAGGAGTTTATAAAGTCGTAATAACATTTTTTTTTTTTTATTTACAAATATATAACAATATATAAATTATATTAAATTATATTATAATTATAATTATAATTAATATTTATTATTATTATTATTGTTATGAGATTTTCGAAGCATTCTAGATCAAGAAATTACCCTACGCAATTGATGTACTATGCGATTTAAAAGCTATTTCAAATGCACAAATCATCAAAACAGGCTTAATTTCTTGATATAAATTATTTTAAATTATTTTTGATAGAGCAGTTTTACTTCTAGCGCTGTGTAAATTATACTAATAAATTACATTTTCATTAAGGTTATTAAATTAAATTAAAATTTAACCTTATGAATCACTTCACACTCAGATTTTTAAGAGAAGCGAACTTACAAATTATCTAAAATTGGCATCTCATATATTTCATGCGATAAATACTCGAAAGGATAAGGTTTCTACTAACTAGCATTGTGTGGGAGTATAAAGTAAAACATAGGCACGTTCCTTTAAAATGAAAACGATTTTACAATTTTAATAATAACATTTCAAAAATTAACTGTTGCTCTATGATCCTCCCATGTTAAATTTTCTAAATTTTCATCATTAAATTAATGACGTTAAAATTAGGGGTTTAATCGCAATTTTCTCAACTATCATTTCCGCCATTTAATTACTTCAAAAATACTTTAGAATAATTTAAAATTATTAATTCTCGACATGTTTATGATTTGGAAGAGAATATTAAAATCATTTTTGACTTTTGATATCAAAAGAAAATAAATTCGATTTCATTTTCTCATTTTAATTAGTGTTTCGATTCAAAGCTTAATGAAGTGAAGAGATTTCAAGATCCTCGTTCATTAAGTGAAAGCCAGGACGGAGCGATTTAAATAGTTGAAAATTGTATTTTTCATTTTTATTCGACCTTAGAGTGGAAAATTAGATGTGCTTGATGCTGGAATTTTTTTTCCCTTGATATTTTGTTGAACAAGGGTAGGTTTGTCAATTAATGACTAATTAAGTATCATTCGCTCTGTGATCCGTGAAATGTATTTTATTAATTTCAGCATATGATATTTCTTCTGAATTGGAGTATTAATGGATTTTTTTTTTTTCATCTATCCCAACACAAACTCATTATTGCGCTTATGGTTTAAATTTCAGCACATTCAATCAAGTAATAGAATTTTGCTCTTGACACGCTCTTTTTTTAAAGGAAGTTCTTCTGATGGGAATTTGGAGGTTTTTCTTAATTTTAAATTAATGTATTTGAATGACGGCAAAATTATATCATTGTCGTTTTTAGTGCGCTCCTTATTAAAGAAAGAAAGAAAAAAAAAATATTTAAAATAAATTTCTAGAACGAACACTTATATAACGAGTCCATTTAAATAGAAGTATCAAATAAATTTTTTTAAATCCCCTGAGACTAGTAAAAAATTTTCAATTTTCTCAATTCGTTCGTAGACATAAAGCATATTTTGTACACCCTTCTTCCTCCTCCCCCCCCCCCCAAAAAAAAAATGGCCTGATCCTATTCTGATCTCAAAGCTGGTAGACATGAGGTGCCGGGTTCGATCCGAGGTCACGCTCCTTGGCCTAGTCATTCAGAGTCTTTCGTGGGTTTCTCAGAAACGTTCATAAATACGGGATAGAATCTCTTAGAAAGACCCCCACGGACAGCATTTCTCCTTAGGCTTAGGACCCTAGCGCATTCAATTCACCTTAACACCAACACCTTAAAAATGAAGAAAAAGAAGAAATATGAAATAAAGAAATTTAAGAATATCTATATATTAAAAAAAAAAAAAAAAAGGAGTTATTGTTTTGTGAACGGCAGTGTCCTCCGTATCATGAGAAGTATCAATGTTTGCCGAATACTCCAAGGAAGCTATTTCAGTCGATTAGAAATTTCTATTATCTTAACTAATGATTAATGAAGTTATAAATTAAAAACGTCGGGTTAATAAAGATACTTTATTTGCCCTCTTGCAAAACGTTTCTGAAAATCATTGCTCTTTCAGTCTTATGACGTCATAATTAGCAGGAAATATTAAATGTTATCCATAGGGTAAAATAATAATAATAATAAAAAGAAAAAGTCAATGTTGCTATCAAAAAATGAACTTAAGATTGTAATTTGCCGTCTGAAGACATAATTTTTTTTCTACTTTTGCAAAATTAATTTTCTTACTCGCAATTTCTTTTGTTGTTTATAAATTTCTTATATGTTCTTTTTTCTGAATAATGAAATAATGTCGTGTCTATATAACTGACTGCATTTCTTTTTGTCTTTAATAAGCATTGATAATCTTTTAACATTACGGATTTGGACATTTCTACGAATCATTTCATGTTTCTAATTATGGAAAAAAAATAATTTCATTACCTAAAACTCTTATACTCGAGTACAGTTTATTCTGCGTGATTTTAAGTAGTAGGTAGGAGAAAATTAAAAAATAAAGAGATTTTTCGAAATTAACATAAGAATAATAAGAATCATTACCTTTTTTTCTTTTCAGATATTTTTTAGTGTAAAATTATTACCTAGCTGTAAATTAGAAATATATATATATATATATAGTGTAATATATACTGCCCTAAATTAACTGCAAAATTCAACAGTAAAAAGTATAGGCTTTAGAAAAAATAGGTACTAGATCTTTTTTTTTTCTTAGTTAAACAAGCAATACCATCGTCAAATAGTGACAAAAATTTAAAAGTCGCCAAGACGGTCAAGATATTAAAGCTGCAACGCAAAATGGTCTAGATATTACGAATTTCTTTCTATTCTGGGAGGGAAAAAAAAGGAGGAGGAATTAAATATTATGTATTTCAATTTGACATTGAATATATGGGGATTTCTAAAGTATTTTTCTGTTTTTGTCTTGTATTATGCACTATTAATATTCCTATTCAGTGAAAAGCAAAGCAGCAAATAGGCAGGCAAAGCCCCGCAGGGCTTAATTAGTGAAGCAAGTTGGGGGTTTAGTGAGCAGAGCGAGCAGGGACAGAACCCACTAGTGTAAATATAAAATTAAAGTGACGTGGTTTTTATCCGCGTATAAAATTTCCACTTTCCTAAAATTTTGAGATAAAAAATTCAGGATTTAATTTATCCTTGACCCCTGTCTGTACCCGTCCTTTTTTCACACCATTTTATTTGTGGAAAAATTTTCTCCAATATGTAATTACAGTCGGTAACAAAAGTGTCCGAACACTAGCAAAAATTCCTATGTAAAAAAGGTACACTTCATACGGTTTTGTTAAATAAATCCTTGTCGAATCCTGTTTTTAGTCAGTGTAAGAACATGTTTCGATAAGCATTTATTTAACAAAACCGTATGAAGTATACTTTTTTTAAATAGGAATTTTTGCTAATGTTCGGACACTTTTGTTACCGACTGTACGATTAAACAAGAAGAAAAATACCTTTCAAGAAAAGTGGTGAGGAAAAAAAGGGGGTGACTAACAATGCTCCAGAATAATTTAAAATGTTGTGATGTTTGAATTCTATATACATCGATTTACATCAGGACCCTTTTTTATGTTATCAGTTCAAAATTTAGCGTTTAGCGATTCCTCACCTATCCACCCTTCCCCAAGCACACATGTGCATTTTTTTTTTTTTTTTTTTTTTTTTTTTCAGAAAATTCCACTAAAAGGGAAATATGAAATAATCTTGATGATAAAATAAATAAATAAATAAAGGAAAATAAAAGAAATATATCAACAGAAATTATTCGGTAAAGTAAAAGTGATATTTTTTTAGATGACTATGTGATTTTTTAGATGAATAGCGATATCTGAAAAAGTTGAATTTAAAAAAAGAAAAAAAAAAAAAAAAGCAGTTAAATGATTAAAATTTACGTAGTACAAATTATGTTTTAAAGTTATTATTTATTAATCTTATTGTACAGTCGGTAACAAAAGTGTCCGAACACTAGCAAAAATTCCTATGTAAAAAAAGTACACTTCATACGGTTTTGTTAAATAAATCCTTATCGAGTCATGTTCTTACACTGACTAAGAACAGGATTTATTTAACAAAAGGATTTATTTAACAAAATTTTATTTAAGGGTATTCAAATATTTATTTAACCCTTTGCGGCGCAAGACAATTTGAAATATTTAAATTATACTGCCACCGGAATTCATGAACTAAATTACACTAAAAGAAATTTAAAATTTTAAGGTTTAAAAAACCGGCCTTTTCTGATATGTTATAAACGTGAATTTTTGCTAAAAAATTTCCGGGATGAATTTTTGCAGCTGGATCTTAAATTTTGCGTCCTCGCAGCGAGGACAGCGCGCGTTAAGGGGTTAAGGATTTATTTAACAAAACAGTATGAAGTGTACTTTTTTTACATAGGAATTTTCGCTAGTGTTCGGACACTTTTGTTTCAGACTGTACATGATGAATGCAGGTAGAATATCTCGTCTAAGCTCACATTTTAATGAAGCTTGTTAAACGCAGGCATTCTTTCTTTAACTGTACTGTAAAAAATTTTTGTTATGTTGCACCGAAAAGTTTTCTCGACTTTAAGAAATGCAGTGCAATATCTCCATATTTTGTTTTCATAACAATACTGTTTGACCTATCTAACCAGCATAAAATACTGACTTTTACTTAATTAAAGTTTAATATAACAAAAAATATATAAAAATAAAAATAAATAAATAAAAATAAATAAAATAAATAAAAAATAAGTATTTGTTTACTGCATTGTCTGAAACATTTTACAGTTTTTTCAATCTCTTTCAGTACAGAGAGTAAAACTTTCTGACATTTTTATAACATTCATATTTAATATATATATATTAAAGGTATGTATAGAGGCTGGAGTCAGCGACCTGCATTTTTTCCCGTAGTTGCTCCACCACTAGTCATAAAGTAATTTTTTCTTTAATTATGTGAAGGTGTGCTATATAGGTACAGTCAGCAGAAAAGTTATTCGAGCGCTAGCAATAATTCTTATGTAAGAATGTACATCCTAGTCGAGTCATGTTCTTGGACTGACTAAGAACATGATTCGACAAGGATTTATTTAACAAAACAGTATTAAGTGTACTTTTTTTTATATAGGAATTACTGCTAGCACTCGAATAATTTTGCTGCCGAGTGCAGACACTAAGCACCAAAAACTCTCGAAACATTTTTAAATAACATACCTTTTCTCTTCAGTATATCCTGCGGATCGTAAGGACGTTCTGTAGTTAAAATAGTATGCAATAACGGATTGTACTTTGAGTGAACTATGAGACAAAATAATAATAATAATAATAATAATAATAAAATTGAGTTATCAGGTCAGTCATATGTTAGAAACTTTTTTATAATAATGTCCTTAACTTCAATTTACCAATCTATCAGCAAGGACAAATATTGCATGCCTGAAAATTGCGAAAACAGTTCATGTTTTACATATTTCAGAATTCTTAGATGCATGATAGGCCGAGAGACAAAATGTAGTGCTCAGAGGAATATTCACCGCATTTGAATGATCCAAAACCCGTAAATTTGTTAAACCAAATTGCCAGGAGCCACTGAGGAATTTTAAATCTAGGTAAGTGGTCCTGCACGATACAATGACATTAAACAGCTTCGGATTGCGCAACAATGGTTCTGCCCTGCCCTCTGAGCTACAACAGAAAAGTCTGGCACAGTCTTTTCTCTATAATGTGCTGGTAACAACAATTTAATAACCCTAAAAAACAACAAAAAATCTTCTTGTAGCTAACACGCGGCAGAAGGAAACTTTAAATCACTTTTTATGTAATTTGATTTCCATTGCGGATGATTAAAATTGTAATAGCTTGTCTATGAACCACTTCAAATGAGAAATCCCAAACCAATTGATCACGACGTAGCTCTAGTGCAACATTAAAAGAGTCTTAGCTTTTGTTTGTAAACATGCCTTTTGCATACTGAAAGATTTCGGGTTCGATTCTCGAGCCAGCCGAAGACCGTCGAGTACATTAATGGTGGCTAGTGCACGTAAAATACGTCACGATCTTAATATACTCCATGTTCCCATCCAAATAATGTCACCGAAGTGGGGGTGCCATTCCCTCCATGGAGGATCAAAATTGATGGCCCGTCTCCGAACTACAGTTAGGAGTGTGTCCCAGACCGTCGTCCATTGCCCATACGTAACACTAGTTCGACCTAAGATCTACGCGCTTACTCAGTATAAATGACATTTGGAGTTTTTAAATTTGAAGAAATGAACAGTGACAGAGAAATTAAATATATATATATCTTATTTAAATCAAAAAATTGAAGTGTAAAGATTGATATTTTTATTTATTACCAACTATGTGAAAAATACCAGAGCCGGGAATCGAACCCGGGCACCTCCTCTTAACGCACGGATGCTCTACCACTGAGCTACCCTGGCTGAGAACCAGCTAGGGTATAATTATCGTTGGCAAAGTCACCGAGTCTGGAAACGCAGATATATCAGGTGAGACAATAATAATCGTAGCACAACTCCATAACTGCTACGATTATTATTGTCTCACTTGATATATCTGCGTTTGCAGACTCGGTGACTTTGCCAACGATAATTATATCGTAGCTGGTTGTCAGCCAGGGTAGCTCAGTGGTAGAGCATCCGTGCGTTAAGCGAAGGTGCCCGGGTTCGATTCCCGGCTCTGGTATTTTTCACATAGTTGGTAATAAATAAAAATATCAACCTTCACACTCCAATTTTTTGATTTAAATAAATATTCACGGTTGATGAATTCACGAATAAAAATTTCTAAATATATATATCTTATTTTATGATATTAAATTTGTATCTAAAAGTAATTGCTACTGAAATAAATAATCTTTTCAAACAACGAAAATTAATACTAATTTTTTCGTGACATAAAAAGTAAACAAATAAATAAATGAAATCTTGCTTTAAATAAATGCTTCAAATAAAATCCTTTCATTAAATTTAAATTCAATTCTTTTTTAAGCTAAAAAGTTAATCATTATTCTCAGAATATTTGTATAAATAATCACTTTGTTTCTGTTCTAATTTGTTAATGTTAACAAAGACGTTACCTTAAGCAAGAAGATAATTGATACTGATATGTCTGCTACTTTAAACGAGAGAGAAAAAAAAGAGATAGAAAGAAAGAAAAAAACTTTATAGTTTTTATCCCATTGTTTCTTTTTTATTTACTTAACTAAAATGAAACAAAGCAGTTCAGAATCGTATTTTTGTACAAGTTGCATCCCAAAACAAAGGAAGCCGTTGCAAGCAATTAGTAGAAAAATTACTACTTTTTCCACTTGCTCTCTTTCTTTAGAAAACTGTTCGTTAATTAATAGGTTGCAGTAAGAATCGAAGGGAAAAAAGTAGCGTTTCCTCTAAAGAGCGCTAATGATGAATACATGCGCGAATAACGATCCGTGAATTAACTAAACGGGGGTAAGCACTCAAAAAAAAAAAAAAAAAATGGGGGCGTGTTTTGTGGAGAACAGTTTTCCTGTTGCGCTCACAAACATTCCGATGCTAGAAAAAAACAATAAAAAATCGCTCATTTTTTTCCGCCTTGAATTCAATTAAAAAGAGCGAAGAATGCAAGCTTAATTATTTTTGTTCATTAACGCTTATTGGAAAGCTCATTAACGTTTTTTTTTTTTTTTTTTTTTTTTTTAGTTTTTCATTTAATGTGTTGTTATGAATTGAATAAAGAAAGCTTTTATTTTAGCTTCTTCGAATTTTTTTTTTTTTTCCTTTTTTTAAATGCTTATTTGCATTGAAGAAATAAATCATTGTTAGAGTTTTTCTTAAGTTATTCTTTCTTTAAAAAGTGTTGTAACAACAGTTTATTATTTTTAATTTTTAACATTTAGTAATTTATTATAAGACGCGATATTTTGTTAACTTGTATTAAAGAAGCTTTTCGCAAATAAAATTATCTGTATAAAAAGTTTTTTTTTTTCTCTCTCTATCTCTTTTTGCTAAATTTCTTACTTAAAATTTGTATTCCTAAAGAATACAAATTTTACCTCCTTGATATACTCAGTTTTGCTATTTGCATAAAAATATGTTGTTTAACAATTTACTGTAGATTAAAAAAATATTATCTAATTTTTTCGGTTAAAATGAATCTAATATTAATATTTTTCCTCATGAAATTAGAACTACTGTTATACGAATTTTCTTATAAAAAATGTTTTATTATTATTATTATTATTATTATTATTATTTTAAATGCTTATTTGCATCGGAGAACTAAATCACTGTCATGGTTTTATGTAAGTTATTCATTCTTTAGCGAGTTTTACAACAACTGTTTATTATTCTTTAAATATAACTTTTTACACTTTGTTGTAAGAGGAGATATTTTGTTAATTTGTGTTAAAAAGATTTTTGTAAATAAAATTAAATAACAAATTTAGAATAGTTAAAATTTTTATGTTATCTATAATTTTTTCAGTTAAAATGAATCTAATATAAATATTTCTTTATCATAAAATTAACCTTGCTGTTATAATACTTTTCTTAAGAGAAAAATATGCATTTTCTTCTTATTATTATTTTTTAAAGCTTATTTGGATGAAAGAATTAAATAGTTTCTATAGTTTTACGTAAGTTATTATTTATTTTGTAAGTGTTATAATAACTGTTTGTTATTTTTAAATTTTAACTTTTAACAATTTATTATAAGACGAAATATTTTGTTAACTTGTATTAAAACAGTTTTTATAAATAAAATTATTTGCATATCATTGTTTCTTTCTCCTCTCATTTTTATTTATTTATTTATTTATTTATTATTAATGTTTTTATTTAAAAAACATTAAAATTCTAAAC
Organism: Salticus scenicus; assembly: GCA_963930645.1. Taxonomy (NCBI): domain Eukaryota; kingdom Metazoa; phylum Arthropoda; class Arachnida; order Araneae; family Salticidae; genus Salticus; species Salticus scenicus. Next base: position 274,800,340 of record OZ005653.1, read on the forward strand.
CAATATTCTTAGTCATTAGTTTCTACATAAATATTTGTTAAACCATAAATTTCAAAGGTCTCGAAAGCTTTTTAAAATAATTTGAATATTTAAAAAATTTCATCTCTTATAAAAGTGAAATGTCTATATTTTTCTCTACAATTTTCTTAATGTTGAAACTTTCATTTATTTATTGCATGTCTTTGCAAGAATAAATTTTTATTTTATGCTTTTCAGGGCTCCACAAATAAAAGCTTCTACTGTTAAAAAATTGTGTTTTTTTTACTTAAATTTTTATTTTCTGCTTTTTAGTTATAAAATAAGCTTCTAAAAAACTAATCAAAAATTCTTAGGATACTGGTGTAGACTTTGAAAGATTTTCTTTTATCAATTGACAACTTTTCTATTAATTTTCTGCAAAAATTAACGCATGGGTCCTTGGAGAATCGAACCCTCGACATGCTCTAAACAAGAATCAAAGAACAGTAACGAAAATACATAGAACAGGCTAAAAGATTCCAATAAATACTTGACGAAAAGACTATTGAACGAAAAGACTATTGTTCTCGAATGCTTTTTTAAATATTTTAAATATTTAAAATTTTTCGTCTTTTGCAAAGTGAAATATTTAAATTTTCTTTAAATATTAATGCTTTTTAGGGCTACACAATAAAAACTTCCAGTGCTTTTTTTTTTAAATTACATTTTTATGTTGTGCGTTTTAGTAACTAAAAGAAGCTTCTTAAAAAAGTAATCAAAAATTTTTAAGATAGGGTGTAGAGATAACGAATGATCTTTATTTTATCATTTGACGCATTTCCATCAATCATCTGCAATAAAGTTACACATCGGCCTTCGAGGATCGAACTTACAACCATCGTGTTATCAACATGACGCTTTATCCAACTGAGCTAACAAGGGACGAAAATAAATGTAACATTTACGTTAAAGTGGACGCGTTTTATTTTTCAGTGTGACACGAAGATACGATGACAAAATCCAATTTCAATAAAAAGCTTCATTTTTTTTTTTTTTTTTTTTTTTTTTTCTTTTTACTTAAAACTTTTTCTTTTGTGCTTTTTTAATATCTAAAATATTTTCTGTTTTTTAATATCTAAAAAAAAGAAAAAGTTTCTTAAGAAAAAAAAAAAAGTCTTAGGATGTATTGTCAACGAAAAATTTTCTTTTATCAATTGGCACACCTTTCCTACTAATTATCTGCAAAAATTAACATGCTGGTCCTTCAGGGATCGAACTCTCGACCATCACGTTATTAACTTGACACTCTAACCAACTAAGCCAAGGAGCGACAAACAGGACAGCTTATATTTACTTTAAAATGGAGGCGCCTCGTTTATTAGCGCGACACGAAAACGCCATGACAAATTCAAGTTCATTTAGAAAGCTTCTAATATTAATTTTAACCCTACAAGACACCCAGTTCCATATGTGGAACACCGACTTTAATCGTTCCTATAGCTATAAAACTATTAGTAGCGACATCTCTTGACATCTTGATAGAAGCTACTGCCATTTAGCAATGTAGTTATACGAATCTTTACCTAAAGATGTCGTTCGTGTTTTTGTTATAGTGCACTCTGTGTGAAATTTGAATGAAAGTGATACGTTAGTCGTTTGTCTGAATTCAAAAATAAAAAAAGAATAGTTATTGAACAGTTTTGACTCGAAAAAAATACTGTGTGTTATAACGAAGTGTATATTTTGCAGAGGTATGTTTTTTTTTTTTTATATATATTACAATAGTCATCGTATTAGTAAATCATATTTTTATGTATGTTCCACATACGGTACGTTGAGCTAAAAAGTTGACTTTTCCGTAAAATGTGATTTTACTTTTATTTTTATAAGTTTTCCCTATCTTCTGATCACTAATTACAACCTATATATTTTTGTCGCGCACTAAAAAAATATTGAGCCTTGTAGGGTTAAAAAATCATCTTTTAGTGCAAGAAAAATTTATAGAGTTATTACGAATTAAACCTGTTGATTTAAATTACTTTTCCGAACAAAAAATAAAATAAAATAAATAAATAAATAAATATAAATATAAATAAATAAAATAATAATAATAATAATTTTGGGCATCATTTAAGAGGTTATATAATCACTAAAATTTAAAACATTGTGATTCGATTCTATGGCATACCGTCGAGTAACAAGAAAATCGTTTCATAGGATACTAATTTATTTAGATGAGTATTATAGTTTGGACCGAATTATTTTTTTTCTTTCTTTGCATTTTATGCCATTTTTGCGTAAACATGATCTTTTGTCGAAATATAAATTTTACTCTATAAATTTTAACAAAAATGAATAAAATAAATAAATAAAGAATTTTTAAAGATAGTTAAAAAAATGACTGAAAAAATAACATTATTTTTTATGAAATGTTATAAAAATATTAATAAACTAGCCGCCTTCGGCGACCAGCTGGTTCGCGATCCTGGAAAAGTCCGACTTTACGAAACTCCCGCTTGGTGGCGCCTGCGGCGCCTTTTTCCCGTTTCAGGTCCTACAACAGCTCACTAACATATAGTGAAAATAACTTTATTGAAAAATTTAATCGCAGTAAACTCTCGCCTACGGCGCCCTATTCTCGCTTCAATATCTGAGACAGCCTGTTCGCTCACCGTGTTACGAACTTTCAAAATTCTGATTTTAACAAAGTCCAGCTCGGTGGCGCCTGCGGCGCCTTATCCCCGTTTTAGAACTTACAACAGCGTCCCCCCCCCCCTTCCGTTCCTACTAATCATTTTACACTCGAAAATATCCTCAATCGATTTATCCTGTCTTAATACCTAAATATACCAATTTCAAACAATGTAACTCTTTTTTTTTTTTTTGCCCCTTTACCCCCTCCCTAATAATTCTATTCTTTCAAAAATATTCACAATCGAATTATCGGGCATTAAAACCAGATACTACGAAATTTCAACGGCATATCTCAATTCAAATTACTGCAAAATATAAAAGAAAACTTAATCTTTTCCCAATAAATATGTAATTTTTTTGCTTATTCATGTATTTTCATGAAAATTGAACAGTAGCTTTATAATATGCTGTGTAATCCGAATATCAATTTAAATGTAATGTAAATGAAAATTTGAAGAATTTTGAAATTTGTAATTTTTAATTCCACTTCAAGAACATGTGACATTAATGATTTCCAGATATTTTGCTTCCTTTCCAGACAGCGGAGAAAATCGTCTGCTGATAGAATGTTTTTTTTTTTTTTTTTTTTTTTTTTTTAAAGCAATTAGCCGTTGAATCTCGCGGCTCATTTTTCGATCGACATGGTTCGACATTTTAATTAATATCTCCGCAACTAATTAAAATTTTTAAATTCTGTTTTCACTATCCCCTCGGGAAGGCTTCTGAGTACCCGTATGTCAAATTTTATACTTCTGCGTTCAGTAGGGGCTGAACGTATAGATGCTCAGACAGACAGACAGACAGACAGAGAGACAGACAGACAGACAGACAGACATCTTCTTTTATTATTATGGATGGATAGATAAATAAATATAACATAATTGTGCACCACGAACTTCATTTCTATGTCTGGAAATTTTTTAATTTGAAGTTAGACATTTATTCTCATAATAGGTAGTGATATTACCTGTAATAGGTAGGGGCATTATCAAGGAAAAAATTGAATTTTTATGTTGATTAATTAGTGTTCTCGAATAAATTAAACATTTTTTTTTTTCCCCTGAAAAAATATTTACATATTTTGAAAGCAATTAGGTACTATATAAATTTTTCAAAATTATCATACACTGAATTTAGAGAGGAAATTTTTAAGCAATCTAAAAGTTTATATATAAAGTTACAAATAAAAATACTTGTTATTTATTTATTTATTTCTGACTTTTTGGTTTATTTTTATTTTTAACAAGTGACTTCGGTTTGTTTGTCTGTCTTTCCGCGCTCCAACTCTCGTAAATATTCATGGAATTTCTTTAAACTGAAATATATTATTCATGTTCACTATCGAATGTAAATATCTCTACTGGTTTGTGTACAGGGACACATGAAAGTATTCCAAAGCATTGCGTTCTATGAGTTATTTCTATAAACCACATTTTAATACTTTTACTTTGCCCAAATTTTACTAAAATTGAAATATTTAATTCATATGCACAAAAGAATGATTTCGATAGAATATAGCATGATAAGCATCAAAATTTACAAGGTCACACAAAAATATTCCATTACATTAACGGCTGTTATTGGAAATTTGCTGGAGTTCCATTTTTGCTTGCATTAAGCGTTTTTAACAATTTCTAACAATGTTTATGAGTGAATAGGATTTGAATTAATGTATCTGTCTGTCTGACTGTCCATCTGTTCTTCCAGCGTCCGTAAATATTTTCAGAAATTTAAGAAAAATTATATATGTGTTATTGAAGTTTACTAGGGAATGTTCCCTTTGGGTACAAGGACACTCAAAAACACTGCCAATGCATTCTGTTTTAGGACAGACATTTTTTATAAATCACATTTAAATAACATTCTACTGCAAAAATCACAAAGAAAGTGAAATTTATTGTTAATATGCTAAAGTAGTGTTTGTATAGAATATGGTATGGTTTACCTCGACATTTACAGGGTTACACTAAAATATTCAGATACATTAAGGCCTACAATTAGAATTTAAGGACTGCACTTATTTTTGCATTAAGCATTTTGAACATTTTCCAACAATGTTTAAGGGTGATTATGAATCTAATTCGTGTATTTGTATGCTTTTCAGTCTGTCTGTCTGTCCGTTGTATGATGACATAGGCGAAGAACATTGAAAGTTATACGATATAACACGTGCGTACAGTTGGAAAGTGTCAATAATTAATGCGTACAGCATAATTTTTCATTCTTGTTACTTTTAGCACAATTTATGTTATTCAAATGTAAAAAATATAGAATTTGTATCAATTCAGTGCAAAAAACAATTTTAAGATTATCTTAATTAACAAAGAAATAAATGTATAGAATAGAATACCTTAAATTATTTGGATTATTGTCTACAAAACTTATTTCGTAAGACTGTATTTTGAAGAAAATGTTAAGATTGTATATATAAGTCTATAGATTTTCTTCAAAATTTAGTTTGAAGAAAGTCTACAGAATTTAATCTTAAGATTTTCTTAAAAAATATAGGCTTAAGAAATGGGCTTAATTAAGATATTCTGTAGGTATTTTTTAAGATAATCTTAAATATTATTTTTAGTGGGCATGTATCGCATCCCGGCAAGAAAAATGACACGAGTAAAAAAAAAAATGGCAATTTTGTGTTTATACCGTTAAAAATGTGGATAAAGTGCATCAACGTGCACAAAAAGCGTCACATCACTATCTTATAAATTATCAAGGGGCAGTTGTGTCAATTTTAATGTAGACTAGTTATTAGTTAATGTTTTATAGTAGCCTTTAAATGGATTTTTTTCAAATACTGTATATTCAAATTGTGTTACTTTTCTTGCGGGGTTGCCGTAAATTGTTTAAACAGCCACTTCTAAAGTACATTTTAGAAAAAATAAAACATTTATAACAGAAAATGAGCTTAATCATACTTAAACATGCAAAAGAGTCTCACAATAATCAGATTTATAATACAGTTCGAGGTTTTAAACAATTTGATTAAAATTGGTTATGTAATTTAAAATAATTAGAAACAAAGTAAAGTTAACCAATTACTAGTGTTAGATCATCATCATAATCAATTTTAGCCTTTATCAATCCATGCAGAATGAAGGTCTCTTCTGGTTGATTCCAGTCTGTCACGTTTTCTGCAATTCTTCTGCATTCCGCTCTTCAAAACTTCACAATTTCATCTCTTGAATGGGATCTCTTCCTCGGTCTTTTCTTATCTCTCAGTATCCAAAACAGGAATTTGGTGGTCTACCTATCATCGTTTCTTCTAGCAAGGTGCCCAGCCTAAGACTCCTATAAGACGAGCTGACTCACAGATGACGTCAACGTCAACGATGTGCTTCGGAGTACCTGCATTTGGTCGCAACCAATGCTTACCTCCAACGAAAAATGCGAAAAACATAAAAATAATTTTCCATAAAATAATTAAAAGCCAAATGGGTGAATTTAGAATTGTGATCTCTGAATAAATCTCCGCGTGAGCAGAGACCAATCAGAGCGAAGCACCAGGAGTTAAAAAAAAAAAAAAAAAAAAAACTCACAGATGAGCATTGTTTCCCAGCGGAAATATAGCTTGGCGACGTTGAGTTGCAGACGTATTACTCGGCGTCTTTATCGCCTGAAATGGCGAGTTTGCCTAAACAGAAGAGCGAATTACTGTTTGTACTTGATAAGTTTGGCGGTAATATTTCGCGAAATTTTCTTATAACCCTTGTAAAAAGTAGTTGTTGCTGTTAAATTAGTTAATTTTATATATTTATACACGTTGAAAAGTAGTGTAGGTTGTAAAATACAACATTTAGATAATCAAACAGCAATAAAAACAAATAATTGATACAAAAAATGCAAGAAAACATATCATAATTACACTTCATATTTGTGATTGAAAGCTAAGCGTACAATTTTCTTTTGGACAATTAATAGCCCATTTCTTTCGCCTTTCTTCATCTCTTGGAAATCTAAACGTTCTAAAAGCAGTTCTGGTATGATCTGAGCAATTTTCGGCTGCAAAACCTCCGTTTTATGTGATTTGATAACACTTGAAATTCGGACCGCGTGGGCAACAATCGCTGAGTGGGAAACAAAATGCCTGATGAGCCAGCCTGTATTGGAGGAGCTCTAGCCCAGCCTAACTTCATTTTAACTTCGACAAATGACATCAGTAACTTTGGTTTGCTCTCTAATCTATGTTCTTCTCTTTCTGTCTGTTTGTGTAAATCTTAACATATATTTCTCATGCCTCTCTGGCTTGTTCGAAGCTTTTGTATAATTTTACACGTTAATGTCCAAGTTTCTGGAGCATAAAATAAATACAGGTAAAAATACACTGATCAAAAAGTTTTCTTTTTGAACAAATTGAGGGTTATGTAGTCACAATGCATTTATGCACTGTATAAATACTTTCTAAGTAAAAAATGTTATTCACTTCTTGTTTCTCAACACATATTTATAAGAGAAACAAATAAAAAAACAGAAAAAAAAATTATTCGGATATCTTACTCAAAAAATGAATATCAAATTAAAAATATTTTAGGAAAAACACATGTTATAGCAATTATGACATATGGAAGAAACGTTCTATTACTATAACTTCCAATTCTCCAATTTTTCCTGGGGGAATTTTTACCAGTAAGTTTCCATAAAAATTTTCAATTTAATCGTATAAAATAAATGTGACACATTACTATTAAAAAATAGTGATAATAAATCTGATTTAATATTTTGAAATGTTAACTGCTATGGAATACAATGAAATGAATTCGGGTCTAATCTAAACATGAACGAAAAATCGTGCGGTTCACACGGAATATTAGCACTTTCCAACTATACATACTTGTGTCATCGTTTAACCTTCAATGTCCTTTGCCTACCTCATCACACAGTAGACAGAAAGACAGACAAATAGTTTTATTAAAATTATAATCACTCTTAAACATTGTTGAATAGTGTTAAATCTGCTTAATACGAGCGAAAATGTAATTAACAGTTGTAGCTTTTAATGTAACTGAATAATTTAGTATGACCTGCAATTCTTGATGTTAAACACACCGTATTCTATGGAAAACAATTTTTTCAGCATATGAATAATAAATGTCAATTTAAGTAGCACAAAATTATTTAAATATAATTTATAAAAATGCCTCTCATAGAATGCAATGCATTGGCATTCTTTTAGGTGTCTCTGTATCTGTACACCAGGGGTGGCCAACCCGCGGCCCACCGCGTAGTTTCTTGTGGCCCGTGGGAAGATTAACGATATTTAAAGTTTGACAACTTTTGTTAACGGGTCAAAAATTAATAAATACGTTCTGACTTTTCGAAATGAAAATACCTTTCAACCATTATAGTAGCTAAAGAACCGTTGTAATGAAATATTATTAGATACATTATTCATTCTTTTTATTGTAGTTTTAATATATAGTCATCAATTTTTCACGATTCTATTGTTAATTTATGAATAAAAAAAATATAAAGTAATGTATTCTGCTCCGAATTTTCACCCTGTCCTTCTCCGAAAAAAGTATATACATACATGAATCATACACTCACAAACATATATGCACATATGCATATGTACAGTCATAAAATAATAATAACAAAGACTAATTTCACCATAAATTATCGTAGAAACCAGCAGCTGATGCCTAACGATTGGTAACAGCATCTAGTTTTTAATTCAATTGCTAAATTTTGTTTAGGGAGTCATCTACATTTTAAAACTAGCACAAACCTTTTTTTTTTTTTTTTTTTTTTTTTTTTTCCCGAATTGTAACACCCATTTTTGGCTACATATTCGAATTTCGGAAGTCAAGGCAGCTCGGAAAAAAGTATAATTTATATTCCTTATATCAAGTTTTCATAGTGTTACAAGCGAAAATTGATCAGGGGTAAATCTCTATATTTAAAAAAATTAAATTAAGATATCACAGAGAAAAGTATTATATCTATTCAGACAATAATCGGAAAAAAAAGTATAACAACTTTAAATATAAACTAAAGTAAAGTAATGCTGATTAAGAAATGATGTGTACGTCTAAACTTACTTGAATAACTATTTTAAGTCATGCGCAGGCAAAGTAATATATGACGCAAATGATAACAAGTGACAGGCGACAGCCCCTTAAGAGCAATAAAAATTGAAATATCACTATAATTCGAAAATTAATGATAGGAATGAACTGTAAATTTAGAAATCCATATTTTATATGATGCCCATTCTAACTGTGTAAAAATTAATGTAGGTCATAACTCATAATTTTTTTTAATATGAAATTACTAATAATTTTCATAATTCAAAAAATGTTTTTTAATCAAAAATATGCATGGAATGTATTTGGGTTACTTGATTCTAACGTAAAAAAAAAAAAAAAAAAAAAAAAAAAGAAATTTTAATATATTAATTTTATGGAAGACATGAATTAACGTTTATTATATTCATGTAACATTAGCATTTCCATATTTTAACAAATTATGTGAAAAATTGAGAGAAACATTTAAACTGTACCATTTTCTGGGCTGATTTGATCCAAATAATCCCTAAAGCTTGTTGAAATTGGAGGTTGCCTTTAAAAAAAAAATGAAGTTGATGTCAGTTTTGATATGTTGACACCCCTTAAGCCCCTTATCTAACTAAACCGTTCTAAACTAGGCACTAATTTATGGCAAAATTAGTCAGGAAAGAAGGGGGGAGGGGGGGGGGCTTTTTTATGACTGTACATATGGTGCGGCCCGAATGAATAAAATATATTTCCAATTCGACCCACCAAGTGTTTTGGGTTGGACAGGCCTGCTGTACACAAACCATTTGTTCTATTTATGCCATTTGAAACAGGAAACATGCATTAGTAACTTAATAAAAACATATCATTTTACAGAAATTCTGAAAATATTTGCGGACTCTAGAGGAGGACAGAGAGACAGATGGACAGTAAGATGGACAGAAAGACAGATAAATAGACTAATTCAAATAATAATTAGTCTTAAACATTACTATAGACAATACTAAACATGCTTAATAAAAGCAAAAATGCTAATGCGTAATTTTTAATTATAGCTCTTAATGTATTTGAATATTTTTGTGTACTGAATACTTTGTGTGCATTGTTTTATGCAAATGTTGATTGTACTATATTCTATATTAAACATAGTTTTGTACATATGCATACTTGCCAACATCCTAATTAATATTCCGTAGTGTTGCTAGTCCCGCCCTTTTTCTCGCACCAGTAAATTTGTAGAGTAATATTCTCCAAATGCAATTAGGATTAAATAAGATGAATAATACTTTAAAAGAATACTGGTGTAAAAAAGAAGGCGGGGATAACGATACTACGGAATATTAATTAGGATGTTGGCAAGTATGCATATGTGTAATAAATTTTAATTTCGTTATGATTTGTGCAAAATAAAGGTATTAAACATGGTTTGTAGCAATAGCTATCATACTCGCAGAACGCAATGCTTTGAAATTTCTTCTGGTGTCCCTGTATACAAACTAGTGGTATTTACTTCATAGCGGTATAGGAATACTTATTCCATTTTCAATAGGAGGCATCTTGTAATGAACTTCAATAACATATATCAGTTTTAAGGAACTTCATGGATATTTATGAAAGTTCATTTCTACAAAAACATATAAAAGAAAATTATATAAAATGTAACTTTCGTCTATTTAAATAGTATATTCTGAACACTTGAAAGAAACACTTACTTTCCTAATTCCAAGATAAATTAATCTTTTCCTTAAATTAATCTTTGTCTATATATAAAACATGTACGTTTATTATATAAGAAAACGTTAAACACAAATAAATGTTGATGATATATCTATCTCTTAATAGATTATATCTCATGGGTGTTTGCTTGCAACTTTGCGAATTTGTCTTTAGAAGGTTGTTTCCAAACTTCTAGAGCTCGAGGCTATGCCATCGATCAATCTTGATCAAGCAACCCTTTCAAAAGGAAATATTAGGCATCGGTTTGTGTCATTTATGTATCAAGGAAAAGTGATATGCACTTAAGGTGATCATTTATTAAACTTCTGTATCTTGATATTTTTATGGGTTATCTAAGGAAATGGTTCAATAAAGAAGAAAGTATGAATGTATATATAATAATAATCAAATTAAGTTTTATTTTTCAGTATTTTTCATATTAACACTTTCGCGACCGCATGTTTTTGTCTTTTTGACAGTAAGGTCACCTGTGGGCGTTATTCTCCCTAATTACAATATTTCGGAACAAAATTTTCTATATTCAGATTCATATTACAAATGGATATACGTTATAATTATACTCTTTCTAATCAAAGTATTTATATCGATAGTATATTGGTTGTACAAATATGAATATTGTGTAAATTTTTAAGAAATAAATGACATACAAATTGCAACAGAAACGGCTACTGGCGGAGTTACAGATTTTAAAATGACGTGAATCTACGTCAGCGGTGGCGAAAGTGCTAAGAGTGTTGCCAACCGTACGGTAATATTTGCCAACATTTCTAATTTTTAAATCAAGTTTCACACCAATATTTTTTTTATAGAAATATTTCAAATTAATTTTCCACGATTAAATAAAATGAAGTTTACTATAGAAAATTTCTAGTATGAAAGTCTCCGCCGAAATCACTGACTGGCAACTATGTGTATGATAATTACACAGGTCTGCGATGGAATATTTTTTCTTCAAACTGATGTGTTTTTCTGGTGTATTTTTGGATGCTGATTCGGGAAAAAAATATTCAAAAATTTCCATCACATACAGTTATAACAAAAAAATGGGATATTTTCAGCTTAAAACTCTACTTTTTAAACTCTTATCTAAGTTAATTTCCGGAAAATCTAAGTAATGTGAGTAAAGAAGAAGGAGGATTATTTCATTAAGACACCCATGAAATGTAGAGAAAGTATCATGGACGATGCAGTTTTAACATATAGGCAGATAACACTGCTCGGCATGAAAATTGCTCCTAACACCATTTTGGCAAATTTTTATGTAAAATGACCTCCTAAATCCGAATATGACGTCCATTTTGACCTATCACCCACCGTTTTTTAGGGTCGGCCTCCTATTTTTATCACTTTTCGGTAATTTTATGGCTATAAATTTTATATTTGGGGAAGGGGGGGATTATTTTAACTGTTAAATATCTTCTGAGGGGTTACAGAGAACATCAACATTTGTGGCAAGGGGAAAATTTAGTGGGGGATTTGCCACTGAAATTATGTATTACATTTCTTATATTTTTTTAATCTATCCTTAATTTTACTTATTAAACATTATATATTTTTGTTTTTAAGTGTTAAATTAATTATTTTTCATTCTCCAAATCAAATTCATGGCCATAAAATTACCGGACAGTGATAAAAATTGGGGGAGAGGGTGGTGTCCCGAAAAAACGGTGGGTGACTGGGCAAAATGGGAGTCATATTCGGATTCAGAAGGTCATTTTACATAAGAATCAGCAAGAATGGTATCAGAGTTCGATTTTTTATTTTTTTTCAGTGCAGTGTAATTGCTGGATGACGCATCAAGAATGCCCCCCCCCCCACTCAAAAGAAAAAAAAAAAAAAGTCTTGAAGCCTTGCACAAGAGAAAATGCTCTAAATGGAGCTTCGATGTAAAGATACGCATTTAAATATAATGTGTAAATAATAGCCTATTTTCCTGTATTTTATACATAAATAATTTCTAATTTATTATAGCTTTTGAGTGCATTTTCCGTTCTTTATCCTTACTTTGTAAAAAGACCCTTACGTGACAGGAAGAAAAGACAAGTATTTCTGAAAAATATTAGGGACACAAAGCACCGCAGAAAAAAAAAAAAAAAATTGAAAAGTACGATTTCGCAGACCTGTGTTATCATACGATTGGCAACATTGACTAAACATGCCAAATCCGCAACTTCATCCACTGCATTGTACGGTTGGTTGGTTGTATGAATTTTACGTGCACTAGTGCTGTGCAACGGACAATTGGCGACAGTCTGCGGCTCACCCCTTAGAGGTGGTCCAAAGACATGCCATCACAATTTTGATCCTCCAGGAAAGGGATGGCCCTCCCGCCTCGGTGACCCCCTGAGGTATATACAGTACGAATAGTGCATGCATATTGTGGTTTTCTGTAAAATTAAATGCAAATTGCTAACGATTCTTAATTTTTATAGTCTACAAATTAATGCACAAGATTCTAACGAGAGAGTTGGGTATAGCAATTTATATGTTCATTTCATTTTCTTTGAGATATATTAATATTTAAAGATTGTTTGAAATAAATTTTATCTATATTAATCATATATACTACAGTGAAACTTCTTTGTAATAGTGCTTACCATTAAAGAAGAAAAGAAAAGCTAAATATTAAATGTATTACTAGAGGATTAAAATTCTAAACTCAAAATGTATAGCTTGAGTGCCTTAAGTGGTTACATAGATTTCGGAAGCAAAAAAAAAAGCAAATTTTCTCTATTTTTTAATATAATAACTAGTGGATCTGCAGATCAGGAGCTTCAACGTCCTATTTGCATCAGACATTTTTCAATAGGTCATTTTTATTTATTTCGTATTATATAATAGTATATATTGATTCGGTCGACTTACTACCATAATCAGATACATTCCTGAGGGGGGCTGCCGCCCCCCTCAACCCCCCCGCTGTATCTCTCTTTCTATACCTATTTGTATATCATATAAAGTGTTACGGAATTGTAAATAATTGCATTTATTTTTGTATAATTTTTTTCAAAGAGGCTTAGCAAGTGGATAAAATGCTAATTTTGTGCATTTCTAGTCGTTCTAGCGTTAAAATAGCCTAATTTTCCTTTAAAAACGAATTGAAAAGCTCCAATAAGGGAAGAAATGGATTTGGCGCCAAATTTGGCGACTGTTTCCCTCCTTGGCGATTTTTTTGGTGACCTTGGCGAGAAAGTCCTTATTAGGGATATACCAAATATGGAAGCTCTAATCTCATTGGCTGATGAGATACGATAATTTTCCAGAACAGTCTGTGTTCGATAGAATAGTATAAAAGTAGCATTTTTTTAGCCAAGCAGGCTTCCAATCTCAGATCTGTGTCGGTTTCGTCAAATGCTTGCTTTGCTTTGAGCCTCTTTGAATGAGACTTGCTTTATGTGTTATTGCTAAACAGTTTGTACTGTTGTTTTGCTGTTAACGGCTGTTGTTTAAGCTATGTTTACTGGTTGAATTGAAGCTGATACTTGGTTTATAGACCTGTATTCTTCTGGAACTTTCTGTGAATAAATCGCTGAATTTTTGCAAGTTTCGCCTTTCATTCTCGGACAACTTACAAACCCCCAAGTACGCAACAATATGCATTCTTATTAAACGACGGTCTTGTATTATTTCCTGGAAATTCATAAATACCGAATTTCACACACAAAAAAAAAAAAATGACATAGCATATCGGAAATATTTTGCGTAACCTTTAAACTAATTATCAATTCTATGCCCACAATTTTCAACATGAAAACAGGCTTTTAAAATTCTAATAAAATTTCATTATATTTGATGGGGTGTAACCATGTTAAAATACACTTTTAAGAAATACCGACTATACACCATAAAAGTACGAAATTCCTTTATGTATCCCGGAAAAGTAGCCACAGTCATTATAAACGCCAATAATAAGAATAAATCTAATTAATTATAACTCATTAATCTTGCAAACTAATTTGACATCATTTGGATGATTACAGTACATACTCGGAATTATTTTGTGTGGTCCCATAAATTATTTAGTCTATACATAACCGTTTTTTAGAGTAAACATGATTTTAAGCATCTTTATAATGTATGTTAACTTTATTAAGTTCAATTCAGCATAAACGCATTAAAGTGCGCGCTTAAATTAAAAATTCGTCCATAGGCTCTAATGTTACGAAATTCTTTCGTGTGTCTTTGTAAACGAACCATAAACATTGTATACACCAGTAAAAACTATTCAGCTTATTTTGCGTTTAAAATTAATAATTGTTCTAAATTTAACATCGTTTGGATGACTAAGTGACATTGTCAGAACACTTTTGTAAGGTCCTGTACATTAATTAGAAAGCTTAAGAGCACATATTTTCTTCAAGCAACATAAGTTTAAGCATCTTACTCACGTACTCTAGTTTCATTTTCTTCATTGCAAAGTAATGATAGTAAAATGCGTTTAAACGAAATTCACCCCATACGCCGTAATGTTAAGAATTTTGGCGTGTCCCTGTACACAGTTTATAAAAAATATAACAATGAAAATTATACAACTACTTATATGGAAAGCTGGAATGTGTGCGCCAATTTGCAAGTCAATCGAAGGATTTTTGCGGCCGCTATTGCGGTACATACAAATTCTTCCCATAGGCCGTAAGGATAAGAAAAATTTTGGCGTGTCCCTGTAGACGAACAACAAAGGGAATACACACCTAACACTATACAGCTAATTCCGTTGGGCTCGTGAATATGTGTTCCAAATTGCAAGTCTATAGCGTTATTTTTGGGGCTGCTATCGCGGTACATACAAATTCTTCCCATAGGCCGTAATGATAAAAAAAACTTTGGCGTGTCCCTGTACACAAACTACAAATGGAATGCACACCCAAAACTATACAGCTAATTTCGTGGGGATCATGAACATGTGTACAAAGTTTCAAGTCAATAGCGTGGTTTTTACGGCCGCTATCGCACGACAGACAGACAGACAGACGGACGGACCGACGGAACCCAAAATCCTTTTGAGTCTCAACAGAGGGCCTCCACTGACGTTTCGGCAAAAATTGAAGTCAATAGCTTGATTTTTGCGGCGGCTATCGCAGTACATACAGATTCTTCCCATAGGCCGTAATGATAGAAAATCTTTGGCGTGTCCCTGTACACGAACTACAAATGGAATACACACCTAAAACTATACAGCTGATTCCGTTGGGCTTATGAACATGTGTACCAAAATGCAAGTCGAAAGCATGATTTTTGTGGCTGCTATCGCGGTACATACAAATTCCTCCCATAGGCCGTAATGATAAGAAAAATTTTGCCGTGTCCCTGTACACGAATTACAAATGGAATACACACCCAAAACTATACAGCTGATTTCGTGGGGCACATGAACACGTATACCAAATTGCAAGTAAATAGTGTGATTTTTGTGGCCGCTATCGCGATACATACAAATTCCTCCCATAGGCCGTAATGATAAGAAAAACTTTGGCGTGTCCCTGTATACGAACTACAAATGGAGTACATACCAAAAACTATACAGCTGATTTCGTGGGGCTCATGAACACGTGTACCAAATTTCAAGTCAATAGCGCTATTTTTGCGGCCGCTATCGCGCGACAAACAGACAGACAGACAGACAGACACAGCCCAAAACCGTTTTGAGTCTCAACAGAGGGCCTCCACTGACGTTTCGGCAATTAATGACAGTTCTTACTCAAAAATTTGAGCATGAAAAAAGAGCAGCATTTAAACGATATTTTATAAAATTTTCTTTAAATATTTTGGAAAATTCATCGTATGGACCGTGGTTTCCGGAGATCCTTCAGAAAAGCGGTGGACACGACTTATCAAAAAATCAACGAGCCGATGTTGCTGAAATTTTGTTCAAATCTTCAAAATAGAATCGTCTAGTGCTTGAACAAAAAAAAAAAAAGGCAGAGTTGTGTGCAAAAACAGAACAATTTTTGATACGTTTTACCTTCACCTATGCCTTATAAAATAAGTTGCAATCTATAAAAAGAAAAAAAAAATAACCTTTGTTCAAGTACTACTCAATTCTATTTTGAAGAAGAGTGTAAAATTCTAATAAGATTGGTGCATTAGTTTTTGAGAAATCGTGCTCACCGCTTTTCTAAAGGGTTTCCGCTAAACAGGACTCGTCGGTTTTGCAATAAAACTTTTATGAAATATTATTTAACTGTGGCTCTTTTATATGCTCAAAATTTTTTGAATAAAAATTTTTATTTATTATATTGAAAAAATATAGAGAGAAAATATGTTTTTTTAAGCCTTTGAAACTCATATAAACAAATAAATAAATAAATATCGAAATGATACAGAAACCAGATTTTTATTTTCTTTTCTTTTTTAAATAGAAATATCCCAACAGAGTTATTTTAAATGAACATATATGTATGCAAGTCTACCATTCTTCAAATGTGTTCCAATTTCAAACTACAAGTATGTTCAGCAACTGAATAGGAAAACAAGATAAAGAAAGGCGTAGAATTTTCTAGAGAAAAGTATCCAAAATATATCTCTCAAGGGAGAATGGCCCCAGTCCATTCTTTAAAAACAGATGTAAAGTGGAAATATATACTTTTTTCTACCGCCAACAAAGTTTTCTTGCCACTTTGCAATACCTCTCTGAATGAATGGCAATATCTTTCGCATAGTGGCCGCCGAAAATACATTTATATATTTTTTTTATCTAAAAAATATTCGAAGAGTTGGACAAATGTTCAAATTTTCAAAAGAATATTTTTATTTTTATTCTTGCGGCCTTCCTTTATTGTAAATGTATTTTGTAAGAATGAAGTTTTCCAGAATTTGTAATGTTGTCTGGGAAAAAAAAAAGAAATTTATTACATTTGCATGTCTTAAAGTCAAATTGAAACGACTTTAAGAAATTTATGTATTAGTTAACACGTTGAGCGCCATGTCAGCCATTCAAGATTCTAGAGATTTTGTCATATATCTCTAAGTACTGAAGGTATCATCTTGAAACTTTAGGAGTGTGCAGAACATGTTATACTTCAAACATTTCAGTGAAAAAGGTAAAAGCAGTACCAATAAAAAATTAAAACGTTGAGCGCCCTGTCAGCCATCGGTGGCTGACAGTGTCAAATATGATTTAAAGCCGCGTCAACCGTCGGTGGCGGATATAGAAAAGGATATAAAACTAAAAATATTACATTTAATGATTGAAAATTTATTGAAAATTTGCTTAATTTTTATTTATTACAGGAGGAATCATTATGGAATTTTAATGGATTTTAATAATTTGCGTGGCAACGTGTTAAGCAACTTATGAAACAAAAAAGGTTGAAGTTTCGATTTGTTATAAGGCATTTAATACAGTTTTCTCATCCATGTACCCTAAGAAAAATTACTCTCACTGTAAAAAATAACGGTAGATTTTACAGAAGAATGTGCTGGCAAAAAGGGTCCCAGCACATTCTGCTGTTAAAAAGACTTAATTTACAACATAAATATTTGCAGAAAAGTCTTTCTTTACGTTATGTTTCCGCTGTAAATTACTTAGGAAAAATATTTAAATTCGTTCAAAATTTTACTCAAACTTCTACATAATATCCTCTAATGGATAAAGAGTCTATTCTTAGCCTCTAGCATGATGCTGTCAATTCTATTAAAAGTTAGGACAATTATTATCATTATTATTATTATTTATTATTATTATTATTATTAGACCTATGACAGGATAATTTTCCCAGGTCTCTTAGAATATTTTTGTTAATTCAGTATTTGTTTTTGGATTTCTTCTTTGGTTACAAAAGTCATATATGAATAAACCCTAAGTTTTCAAATTGATTAAAATTGTTTAATTTAATTAAAAAGAACCTTATTAGATTTCCCCATGCTTGGCCGTAACATTTTCTGCTGGGCGCCCAGCTCTCATCGGTGGCAACTTCTTCTGTTCTGAAGTCTTGTTTGGAAAAGTGATGTTTCTGCGTAGCTTTCACAATAAGGCGGCGCCGCATTTTGTCCGGTGTAAAATTAAATTAAATAAATTTGAAAGTGCCTCATTTAAATATATGCATTAGGATTAAAATTGGTTGAATTACCGAGTTATTTTGATTTCCCCTTCTCCCGAATGTCTTCAATTGCCCACGTAATACCTTTCATTATGGGGTGTAGCGACATCTTGCATGAAGACTCCTTTGTCTTTTTAGTACGCTGTTTCTTTCAGACAGCGATTTTACGTTTTACCATTTTGTGGTGTTCCACTTCCAATACACCAAGATGCCTGCGAATATCCAATTTTACCATTTAATTTCTTAAACTACCTTAAAATGTTTAGAAATTTTATTGATAAATTTATCAACCGTGAAAATTCACTTTAAGTAATTTGGAGTAACTTTTAAGTAGTATTAATAACCGTTAGTAGTAACAACCATTACATCTGCGTTTGCAGATGTAATGGTGACCTTGCCAACGGATACGGTGACCTTGCCAACGGTTACTAAGTGAGAAATATCGAGCTGGTTATCAGCTAGGGTGGCTCAGCGGAAGAGCATCCGCACGTTAAGCGGAGGACCTGGTTTCGATTCCCGACATTTTCACATAGTTGGTATAAAAAATCAACCTTATACTCCAAACTACTTAAAATATCTTAAAATATTTTGTCAAATCCAAAAAAACTTTTGCATTTTTAAAAACCTATTCTTAAGCTAGAGATTTTTTTCTCGGTCGCATGTAGAAACCAACTGCCGATCTTGGTATCCGAGACCATTAATATTCCTAAATTGGATGGCTTCTGAATTGGCTATATCTCCCAAATATATATTGATGATGGTTTCTGGATATTGTTGGCGATATCTTCTGCAGATATATTGATAATTGCTTTTGCATATTTGTTGGCAATATCTTCAGAATATATATTGATGATGGCTTCTGAATATTTGATGACGATATCTTCTGAATATATATTGATGATCGCTTCTGAATATACGTTGGCGATATCTTCGGAGTATATGTTCATGATGGCTTCTTACTATATGTTGGCGATATCTTTCTGAATATGTATTGATTATATCTTTTGAATATTTGTTGGCAATAACTTGAGGATATGTACAAATTATGATTTCTGAATATTTGTTGTCGAGGCCTATAGGAAATGCATGGATTATGGCTTCTAAATATTTGTTGGCTATTTCTTCTGGATATGTTTTGATAATGGCATCGGGATAGATGGCTACATCTTCTTAATGGTGATGCCTTCTGAGTAGTTGGTAAAGGTTTCTATACATCTACATCTACATCTACATTTTTTTTTTTTTTTTTTAAGTTACAAGATTGTAATATATAAATCACTAAATTAAATCGTTTTGTCGTTCTAAATTAAATTTTGTTAAAGACAGATTTTTTTTTTTTCCTTGAGAACTTGACTCTATTATTCAAAGCATCTAATTAAACAGGCAACATTATATTTGTATAATACTGAATGTTAACGATTTGACCATGAAGAAAAATATGCAATCTTGTTACACTTCTTTGCAGAAATATCGCGAGCGATCACGACTTTAGCTGAAAATTTTAGAACACATGTTAAGAGTACTTCTCCATTATTTTCAGTTCTAAAGTACATATATTTGCCATTTTGTGTGTATTTCCAGCATAGTTTCATCAGTGAATAAGATGTGGATCTGTTTTCCTATTTCTTTAGAAGTCAAATAGCCTTGATTTTCCATTCATCAAATTTAACCCTGTCTAAATTTTACTCATAGTAATAGGCAAACTGGACTTTTGAAGACATTTTTTTCTATGTTAGTTGATTTAACTTATCTGTTGACTAAGTATGGCTGATTTTCTTGCCCTTTTCTTTAATTCTTTTTGCATTGTTTAATAGAATCGCTATTTTTCGAACAGATCATCCAAATTTTCCAGTACATTTCATCTTAATTGCAATTTCATCAGTTGTTGTTGGCTTTATTGGCTTCCTTGACGCCTTTTTATAATTAAAATATGTTTTAATTTCCAATTTAAAGCAATATTTTTGCCAACAGCCTATTTAATCTATATACTGAAGGAACTGAATTCGAGATCTTTTATATTCTTTAAATGAAAGAACTTGAAGAAATAATTTATTCAAATTATTTTAAAGAGTAGTTTATTTGCTTATCATCATACTTTAATAAAAGTAGAAATGAAAAACTTAAAAGTTATAGGAATTATTATTTTCTAAATAGAAATTTTATTAAACTTTGTAATCACATACAAAAATATTTGACAATGCATTATCACATAAATCAATGTCAATTGCTGTAATTACAATTAGTAATAAACTAAAATATAAATTCAAGAAAATGATTAAATTTTCAAATACATCAAAAGAAGGAAATTGTTGAAGTGTTTCAATTTTTGATATACGCATGTATTTGAAAAGCTTGAAAGAAGGAAAGAAAGAAAAAAAAAGGAAAGGAAAGAAAAAAGAAAGGAAGAAAGTGAAGAGGTGTGGAAACATCGAGAAAAAATGATGGTTTAAGCACGTACAATATCTAATATCGCCAACAGCCAAATCTCATGTTATTTTATGGGGAAATTTGTTTCCCCAATTACTCATTTACCCCCATTTACCCCAATTTATTATTTATTTATTTATTTATTTATTATTATTATTATTATTTATTTTGTTTGTTTTTTTTCAAATTCAGAAAATTTCCAATCGTTAATTTAGTAATTGTTTTCGAAAAACTGATTTTTCACATTTTCCAAATTTTTAATATTTCATTTTCTAGTTTAAAAAAAAGCGAAAAATACATTTAGTATTTTAAATACTTTTTTTAGCTTTCATTCTCTGTAATAAACCTTCTGCCGAATTCGGGTTAAAAACGGGAAAAGGGGGGGGGGGGGGGGGAATTAGAAATATCAGTCCTATCGTTAAAAATTCGGTACTAAATGAAAGGGGCGATTTTTCTGAATACAGGCAGAAACAGTTTTACGACACGGCAATTAGATTTTTTAAAATTAACTAAAGTATGAAATTTAAGTGACAACACTTCATTTTAATCTTTTCATACTTTGTAATGTGAATCAAGCTAATAGAAAAAGTCTTTAGTTTAAAAATTTATTTTTATACTTTATTTATTTATTTTTAACTCAAAAATAAAATATTAAAAATAATAATAATAATAATAATAATAATAATACATTAAAAAAAATTAACTATTATAGAATCTCTGAAAGTTAAAAAAAAAAGTGATGAGTTATTGTGGAAACAAATTTTTATAAAAAAATAAAATAAAATAAATAATAATAATAATAAAATGGCCTTGACTGTCGTCGAGATTAGGTTTTGTACGTTCTTAAGGCTCCTCTCTACTATTTAAAATTTTTCTGTCTTCGGTCACTAAAGCCCGTGTTATTCTACACTGTTAAAAAAATGCAGAAAAAATACAGAAATTCTCTGTAATTTCAGAAAAAAAGTCGTAAAATACGTTTTGTCTACGTAATTTTTCCGTAATTTACGCCTTTTTTTCTGAAATTACAGAGAATTTCTGTATTTTTTCTGCATTTTTTTAACAGTGTAGAGGGAAGTTTTGACTAGAATCATTCGTTGCTTGTATAATCTTGAAATTCTGATTTCGCATTCAGAATATTTAGAACATTTAAATTTGTTCTTGTCTTCTAAAATATATATATATATTTATTTATTTTTAATATTTCATTTTGAAGCATTTATTTCATTTTTTGCTTTTTTGAGCTAATAAATAAATACACAGATTAAAAAAAAAAAAAAAAAAAAATCAATTTTTGGAAAACAAGAACAAAATGAGCGTTTATGAATTTTCTGAATATAGAAACGAAATAATAATTATAATAAACCTTAAGTAATAAGTAATTTTAATAACTAATGTTCCCATAAAACAACATGGGCTTTGTCTTCCGGAGAGTATATTCAGAAAGTCCCTTTCCTCCCTATACAGCAAAATATCTACAGAAGTTAAGATGAAATTTTGCGGAAACTATATGGCTTAGAAGCAGCAATTTATTATATGCATACAAATGATACTGAAACTTCAAATGATCAAAAAGAAAACAACACCCTAAAGCTTATACACATTCTTATAAATTTTTTTCTAAACAAATTACATCAAAGTATATTGCCATGTACCGGAAATGTTGTTAAATATATATGTCCCATAAAAATATTTATGGAATAACTACAGTATTTTTATGGTACATTTAATGTAAAGGTACATTATATGTACCATCTAAATAATAAATTAACTGCTCTTTTTTTTTTTTTTTTTTTAAGAAAAACAGAAAAAGAAAGCAGTAAAAAGAAAAACAAAATCTAGAGGAAGAAAATAATAAGGAATCTATAAAGAAATTACAGTCAAAGTATTGTTTATGATAAACGTGAAAGCACGAACATATCTACCAATGCAATGTGTAGAATAAACATTGGTCGCAATTAACATAAGTAATTGGTTATAAACAAAGCAAATAACAACATCTAGAACTCCAAAAATAAATAACAGGAAGCAGACAGCTGTTTCGGTAGCCTTCAGCGTACCGTCTTCAGGAAGCAGACAACTCTTCAGACGTACCGTCTAGAGACTGAAGACGGTACGCTAAAGGCTACCGAAACAGCTGTCAGCTTCCCTGTTATTTATTTTTGGCGCTCTAAACGTTGTTATTTGCCTTGTTTATAATCCCACTCCAAGTCTTCTACACTGTAAAAAAAAAACCCGTCGAAAAAATGAAAAAAAAATTGTCAGCCAGGACGCCAGTCAAAAACCGTTTTCTTCACAGAAAAAAAGCGTTTAAAAAAAAATTGGGAAAATCTGTAAATATTTCCGTAAATACTTCTGTTAAAACAACGTAATTCTTCTATTAAAACAATGTAATTCTTCTGTGAATTCAACGTAATTTGACTGTTTAAAAAACAGAAAACTCATTTAAATTTTTTTTTTTTTTTTTTTTTTTCTGTGAAGTAAACAGATATTGATATCTCAAATTAAGTAATTGGTTTTAATAAAAGTTAAATAATGAGAAGAAAATAATATTATTATGTAAATTTCACTTGTTAAAAAAAAAAAAAAAAATCTTAGTTAATATTTATTTCATTATGATTTTTTGTAATAATTTTAAATTTCGATGACTATATCGGTATAAGAGACTGTTTAAATACACCAATAAATTAACATGAAGAAAAACTAAAGCATTTCCAATAAATTATATCAACTAGTGTATTGGACAGTCTTTTTGAAGAGAAATATGCTCTAACATATATAGTCCCTCAATCGGACATTCCCATCGTGTCCACGGGCCCCATCTGCAGACCCCTAATATAGTTTGTTCAAGCCATTGATACACACTCCTTGCCGCAGGAAATCCCAAATGGAGGTATTTTTCTTTTGTTGAGCGGTGGAACAATCAAGCAATGTAAGCGAGTAGGAATTTCATAGCTTGGTGTGGTCCGGAATGAATGATTCCATGGTCATCAGGGAATTGCCGTGGATGTTCGCTCCCAAATAAGGATAAATTTGCTGTGAGCAGAAATTTTAAAACGGCATTTAGTTTTATTGACGGAAAATAAACTTCAAATGTTTTGTAGGTATTCATATAATATTCAATATTCAATATATAATATATATATATCTATTATACACATAAACACCTCTAAGCACAAATCCATAAATTGGAGCAATGCATACGCAATGTTTAGAAATTACATTATTTATATAATGCTTGAATGCAATAAATAAATTATTGGTGTGTATTCACTCACTTGTATGTTTTTATATAAATATACATGCGTACAAAATAAAAGCAGATAAATACAAATAATAGTTGTAACGTCTGTGCGCTTGCATCTGCTGCTTCAGACCCCATTCTAAACTAGCACTTAATTTAGAAAATAACAGAACGAGATTCTTTAGATTAAAATAACTAAAACGTTTATTTCAACTTGAAATACGGGCAAGTTCAATGAAGGGAGAAACTCGGTAATCAAATTAAACAAATGAATTTAAGTACTATCAAAATAAATTTCACCATACTTATGATTGACGTACTCTGGTTGAGACAATTCTACCTTTAAACTACTTATTACACACTCCAATTATAAAACTTCAAAGATTATTGAATGCGCTCTAGAATAACACCCTTGCCGTCTAGTTACACCACCAGCACAACAACACTCTATTCCCATCTTCCGATATTTAAACACCTTGAAAACAGCAAACCTTCATTACTTCGATTCACTACCTCCAATAACTAATCATATCCCTCCAGCCTATTCAACCTGCGTAAATTTACTTTCCTTTTTGTTACTCCACGCTGATGTAAAATCATCCCAACTTCAATTTATTGCGTCATTGACTGTGCTGGGCCCAGACTCATATTTTCGACCTCCGATTTACTCTCACTTTTCACCACTGGCCACATCCTTTTACCCTAACTCGATGCTACATCTTTCTTTCCATATACCGCTTTCCTGCGTCGACATCCTTTCGTCTCAACCTCCGATTGTACATCTACCTTACATAGTTCACATGCGACCAGGGTTTTGACTAAGGATATATTTTTAACCATTTATTTGACACTGTTATTCAGAAGCAACATATGCGTTTGCATGGGCTCTTATTGGATATTTAGAATTCAAAATACTGCTTTTTTTTTTTTTTTTTTTTTTTTTTACATCTTATAATTATTATAATTATAATTATTTAAATTTTAAATTTAAATAAAAAAAAAATAATTCAAATTTAATATCCAGTCTAAACTTGATGTGATACCCTGTTTTGGACCAAATCGCTATTCATTATCGCTATTCACATACTACCTATATTAATATCCTAACAGTATATAAATGCCTGAGTGCGTTTATGTCGAATCCCTGTTCACATATATATACAGGCTTCGTACGGCCCCACTCTTTTGTAAGCATTCTGCCACCACGATCTTTATATGGGTCATTCTCAGATGATGGTAAATATTGGTTTCAGAAAAAAAAAAAAAAAAAATTGTTTTAATTCCTGATTTTTTTACATTAATGCAATTATCCATGTCTCCTATAGAGGAAAAAATTACCAGCAAAGATCGTTTGCCTTATTTACAGCTTAAATTAATTTTTTAATTTTCCATTGCTACATGGTAATGACATTTGTGACCATGGTAATGACAGACATAACCAC
Source organism: Salticus scenicus (assembly GCA_963930645.1). Lineage (NCBI taxonomy): Eukaryota > Metazoa > Arthropoda > Arachnida > Araneae > Salticidae > Salticus > Salticus scenicus. The sequence goes on from OZ005653.1 coordinate 274,825,877, forward strand.
AGAAATAACCAATGGCCAAATAATTACACATTTATTTATGGATAGGATAGCTGTATTTATCTTCTAATTTGTAACAGAAAAATTAAAATGTCTAGATGATATATAGTGGTGAGATTTCTGGAATAATTTTCACTTTATGAATCCTATAGCTGTCTATTTTAACAGGCGACATAAAGTGATTTACACTTTACTGCCCAGCACGATTGAGATTTATACTTTTATTTTATTTTATTAAATTCAGCAATTAATTTCCTTTAATAGATTTATTTTATTATTATTATTATTATTATTATTATTATTATTATTATTATTTTAACGAGCACTATGATAAAAATTATTTTAAAAAGATAAAGCTGAAATAAATGCTAATTATTTAGATATGTTAACTTATAAAGTTTCATATTAATGCACATTAAGGAAATCAATATAAACTCTCCAACATCCAAATAAATAATAAAATTTTAAATTGTTTTTATATTCATGCACAGTAAGAAAATAAATATAAACCCTCCAAGCATTCAAATAAAAGAAATGTGTTTAAATTGTTTTTATTACATTAGAATTTAAATTTATTTTCTAGTAAGGCTTAAAAAAAAAAAAAAAAAAAAGAAAGAAAGAAAAAGAAACTCTTTTTTATTTTTATGTAAAAAATAGCTTTTAAATAAATTTAACTCAAAATAATGCATTTGGAAATAAACTATATTATGAATTTTAATATAATGTGAACACATTGTAAGAAAATTGTATAAGAAAAGCGTCATTAAAGGATTAATTCAAAAGGCCTTTTTAGTCTTCATTTTTACTAATAATAAACAGAATAATTATCTTATAAGGTTCACTTTATAAGAACAAATGAGACAAAAAGCTTTATGATAGATTAAATTAGCCCATAAAATAGAATTTTGGCAATTTCTGCTAAGGAATAGTTATGAAAGAAAAAAAAAAAAAAAGGTTTAAAACAGTCATTACCATGTTCCTAGACATCATTAACATGTTTTAAGAGTCAGAAAACCTTGGTAATGACCACCTTGGTAATGACATTTTTAATATTAAGCCTATTTATGGCTAAATTATAACAATTAAAAACTAATGCAATATTTATTCTGTATGTGGTTCCAAAGATCTTTATAAATCATTCAGTAAATTTAAATTTATTAATTGTGTATTTCTGTAATAATGGACTTTGTAATGACACACAATAAATACACTGACTATAATTTTAGAACAATAACAGCAAAATGGAATAATTTGTATTTGCTTAAACTAAAAAAAAACTTGTCTGCTTGTAAGGGCATGAAATACTTTACTTTTGACAGTTGATAATTATGACAGCACCATCTAGTAGTGAGGTACTGAAAAAAAACTTGGTAATGACAGTTACCCATAGGGACAAGTTTGAAATAAGAATAATTAATATAATTTTTTCTTGTATGTCTAAAGTTCCAAATATATTAAAAATAGAAAAATTAAATATACCTAGAAAATTGTTAGCTTTATTTTTAAATTTTTCAGTTCTTTAAAATAAAGGTTCAAATAATAAAGTTTGGAGTTTGGGACGAGCCTTGGTAATGACATTTACAACTTTAAAAATTTTTTTTAATATTGAAATTTTACTTTTTTTTATATTCAAATTACTGCACAGTGTAGTGCTTGAAAAGAATTGTTGAAAAAAAAAATTTAACTTTCATAGCTGACTTGCTCAAGTAAAATTTTTTAGCCAAGGACACAAAATTTACCATTATCTGAGAATGACCCATATAATAAAATCTACTTAAAATTTTACGCTTATGTTATGACAATAATTTCTATAAAATTTTACTGGTATCGAAAAATAAGGACTGTGCGAACCTCGATCGATATACATATAATATTTTAAAATCATACATCACATAATAGGAATTTATAAATAATGTAACCAAACCCAAAAAATGAACACTATAAGAGTATTATAATCCAGTAAACCAAGGTGAAATCTTGTAGGAATCCTGTATGCAACATATAATATGTGAAGAAAAAGGGAATTTTACGCTGAACTGATATTGAAAATTCAGTAAAATTACAAATTACGAAAAATCAGCAAAATAAGCTTTATAACTCGAAGCATCAAAAGTAATAAATTAAGCCGACTAGGGTATATTTATAAGCAGATAAAAAAAGAAAAAAAAAAAAAAAGATAACGATTTCAAAAAATCAGGCTATATGCAGCATAATAAATTAGAATAGTAATTATATAACTTTTTATGATCATTTATCACATAACAACTTATTTGTATGTATGTATATGCATGTTGTATAGTACAAATGAGATTCACATTTATAGCCACATGTACATATGTGGATAGGTGTAAAAATTTTCTTTTTTATTTCTTGATAAACTGCACTGAGAAAAAATTCTGTAACTGACATCTTGAATCTAAATTGTAACTCGAGAAAAAACAGTTCCCTGTCATCCTTATAAACTCCAGTCCTCTTTGAAAGCGAGTTCTAGAAACCCCTATTAGAATTCTAGAGCGCTTTCCTATATTCTCGAGGGCAAAGTTATTTAAAAATCTCTGCAAATAAATGCGAATACAAGAGGCGGGTTTCAGCAACTATAATCTTGCTTTATGACCCAATTCTAGAAATTCAAGCGAGAATTGATCGCAATACAGAATATTCATAATATTGTTTCACCATCTAGAAATGTGTAGACTAGAAATTCTCGATAATTTCGTCTATTCAGTTTATTGGCGTGCCTTATGCGCATAGTTCGAAAATCTGTATTTCTAGTTTAGGGATTTAGAAAATGACTACTTATTCATTCTAGATGAAGGCGGTTAATTTTTTTTTTCTCAGTGTGTCATTGATTGTTACATTTTTAATCCCATAAGCTATTTTTCTTATATTAGAGATTTTTTACTGTTTTGAACGTTCTTGCAGGCTACCAACTCTTTCTTTTCTTCGTCTGTCATCGGAAAAGTTTGTTATAATAGCAAACGATTTGTCCCAATACATTTCACTCTTCTCGGGGTAGTTTCAGAAAACAATCTCTCGAGTGAGAACGCACCCTTCTCCTTACCAGAAGCTCTCGACCTTCCAATTCCTATCTGTTTGTTTTTCGGGCCTCTTTACCAGCCATCAAACAACACTTTGGAGTACTGGGCAGGTCCCCATCGTCCAAAAGAATAGCACTCGAATAGCATTGGGAACAAGAAGCGGAAACGGCCGCTTCACTAGAGGAGGTGTATGTGTATGTATGTACGTCTGATGGAAAGATGATGTTGAGAGGCAAGTATCGACTTCCATGTTTGCATACGATTGATAGGTTTTAGGTGCGGAGTTTAATGGGTATTGGTTTATGGCAGGAGTAGCGAAAGGTACCCAAGTTCGAGTCGTTTAGTTTAAGTGTTTCTGAAACTTATAGCTCTGCAATGAGAGTATGATCTTTTTCTACTGCCTATGTGAAAATCTGTATATATATATAAATTACGTGTCACGATGTTTGTCCGCGATGAACTCCTAAACTAAGGAACCGATTTTAATGAAATTTTGCGCACTGTGTGCAGTTTGGTCCAACTTGAGAGATAGGATAGTATTTATCTCAATTTATTGTCACAATACTTTTTTATTGCAATTATATGTGAATTATAGTCCTTTGTTACAGTTTCTCCAAAATATCTATAAGTTTCATAAGTTTAATTATTGCCAAAAAAAAAAAAAAAAAAAAAAAATACGAGTCCATTTTCTTTCGACATAAAAAAAAATACATTTAATCAAACGTGAACGTTAAAAAATTATAAAAAGTTAAATATTATGCATCTCACGAAAATTGACGTCATAATCAATTATACACATTGATAAAGTGCTAATGTAGTTCCATCATAGATATAGTGATATATATACGCAAGCGAAGTGTGACGTCACTGACCGTCCGTGGATGAGATAAAATGATTTCCTATGTTAATCGCTCATTGGATTTTTTGTAAAAAAATTATTAAAAATCGAGGAAAATTATTTCCCGATTTGAATCCCCTTATTTTTGTATAGATATGTATTAGTTATCATGTGCATACGTTAGATTGAGTTATTTTGCTGTCAAATTGACAAAAATGTATTTTTAAATTTCAAAACTCTGTCGTTCTTGGCGCTTATTGTATTTGGTGATGAAAAACGTAATACGAAAATATACATGCCAGATGTATATTTTCGTAATATGAATTGTACGAAATATTGTTTCATATTATTCATTACTCTCTTAATATAAGTTGTTAAAATAACCATGATATTTGAAAGGAATTAAATTATGTTCGCCAAATAATTTGGCGATATCTATTTTTTTTTTTTTTTTTTTCTGTCAAGGATGACCGATATCAAATCTATTCTGCTGCAACATATTTGTATCTTATATAAGATACTTTATTTAGAAATTTGAAAACAAATTTGACTTCAAATTATGATAGAATATTTGTCATTTTCCTTTTAATTAGTATATTAGTTGGATATTTATTGTGTAAATATCATCCTTTGAAATGAAATGTTTGTGTTTTCAGTCGAATATGGAAGTTTGCCAATTTTTTTTTCTAGAGTTTTGAAATTAAAAATTCAAATTTTGCCAATTTTACAACAAAAATAACTTAATCTAACGCATGGACATGATAACTAATACATGTCTATACCTAAATATGGGGATTAAAATCGGGAAATAATGTTCCACGATTTTTAATAATTTTTTACAAAAAATCCAATGGGCGTTTAACATAGGAAATATTTTTCTTGCATCCACGAACGGCCAGTGACGTCATCACTTCGCTTGCGTATAGATCTATCATCCCCATGTTATCGTACAAAGATTTTTGATGCGAAAATAAAGCTTTGGAATCAGCCATTAAGTGGTATTGGAGAAAAAAAGAAAAAAAAGAAATATGAATTTGAAACTGTATCTGGAGTTTTTCCTTCACATTTTGTAAATAAATTATTCATAAATTTTATTTGCTAAAATATTCGTATGTATTCACTCGGGGAAAGATGGCCATATTGTGGTAAAAACGTCGTCTTTTCTCAAGTGAAAAGGAATCACTTTTTTCTCCCCAATGATTACTCTATATGTACTATACTATATCTATGAGTTCTATACGCAAGCGAAGAGTGACTCACTGACCGTCTGTGCAGCCAAGAAAAATATTTCCTATGTTAATCGCCCATTGGATTTTTTGTAAAAAAAATTATTAAAAATCTAGGAAATTGATTTCCTGATTTTAATCCTTATATTTGTGTATATATGTGTTAGCTATCGCATGCGTTAGATTGAGTTATTTTGCTGTCAAATTGACAAAATTTTAATTTTAAATTTCAAAACTCGGTCGTCCTTGGCGTTTTTTTTTTTTTTTCTTTTGGCGATCAAAAGCGTAACACGAAAATATACATGCCAGATGTATGTATTGTACGAAATGTAATATGTGTTATTCATTGTACGTATGTATGATATGTAATATGTATTGTACGAAATATTGTTTCATATTATTAATTACTCTTTTAATATAAGTTGTTAAAATAACCATGGTTTTTGAAAGGAATTAAATATTTTCGCCAGATAATTTGGCGATATTCTGTTTTTTTCACCAAGGATTACAGAAATGAAATCTATTCCGCTGCAACATATTAGTATCTTATATCAGATATTTTATTCAGACATTTAAAAACAAATTTGACTTCAAACTATGATAAAATATTTATCATTTTCCTTTTAATTAGTATATTAAAATTTAAAAGCATGGTATGTATTTTTTTTTTTTTTTTTTTTTTAAATCTTATAATTATTTTTATCTTAATCCTCAATGTTTCTAACCTTTATTAACTTGAATTTACTATTAAAATTTTAACATACTCAAAACCTTCTCATCACTTCCTTAAAATATACTAAACTTTTCCAAAATCTTTTTCTGTTTAAAATGATACATGTATTTACTTTAAATGTCCAATATTTCATAAGATGTCCTATTTTAAAGTTTTAAAATATTTATCATATTTACTTATTTTTTTAGGAGTGGATCGAGATAGCACATTTCCTCCTTTGAAATAGACATCTAAATTTTTAATTGTTGCCTTTATTTTAATTTTTTCAACCATAAAATAAAATATGCTTTCACGTGGAAAAAAAAATATGTTTATATATATATATATATATATTAAATTTGTTCATGCATGTACAAATCAATGGATAATACATCCATTGATTTTTTTTTTTTTTTTTTTTTTTTTTGGGGGGGGGGGGGGTCGGGGAGTTATGTGCGCGATACTGATTGCAGTGAAAACGAGTTACATGCGTTCTCAGATTCATGCACAGCGAGACAGGCGTGTCCAGTGATGTTTTTTTTTTTTTTTTGTTTTGTTTTCATGTGAGCGAAGCGAACATATGTTCGTAATACCGATTGCTGAGAAAACGAGTTACATGCGTTCTCAGATTCATGCACAGCGAGGTAGGGGTGTCCAGTGATTTTTTTCTTTTGGTTTTTATGTGCGTGAGGTGTACATATGTGCATGATACAACACAAGTTTACATGTTTTACCATTACATCTTTCGTTTTCTATTTCATTACTTTTAGTGGAAGGATCTAAATTCATAACGGGGGATTCAGGTAGTAGGAGGCGTTCTTACAAAAGAAAATATCTAATAAGCATTTTAAAGCATTTGGATGCCAAAAGAAAATATTAATATTTTATTATTATTTTTTTTTTCCACGTGAAAGCATATTTTATTTTATGGTTGAAAAAATTAAAATAAAGGCAACAATTAAAAATTCAGAAGTCTATTTAAAAGGAGGAAATGTGCTGTCTCGATCCACTCCTATTTTTCTTGTTTAGCTATGTTTTCCTTTTTATAACTACAGCTGTTGCCTTGTTTAAAATATTTAAAGTGATGAGGTCATTTTATAGTAAAATTATCCATTATAGCATATATTATATTTCACTCCTCCATAAAAAATTGATTGTATAATCATCTGCTTCTTTTATACTTTTATTTTAATAGAATTTTAATATAATTTAATTTATATATTAGTCATTTTAGCATTTTTATCTTAAGCAGCATTAGAATTAATATATATCTCTTCTCCATTAAAATTTATAAGACCCTACAATAAAATTAATTTGTGCTTAGTATCAACTCTACGAAAATTTTTATCAGTCACTTCCAAATTTTCACCTAAGGTTCAAATCTCAATCCTGTAGGTTTTTACATCGGCTACAACGTTTTCGTCTCTATTCGTAAATAATAATTTGACTGTATTAAATAGTTTACTGCAATATAATTCAACATATAACTTAGACACAGCAACGCGTGGCCGGATTTGAAAGGAAAAAAATAAAAAACACTATCTAACATAACACTGTCAAAAATTTTGTACTATTTTTTTTTTTTTTTTTAATAAAAATAATTGAATAAATAAATGACGATGTTAAATTTATTTCTGGGAAAATAATTAAAAACTTAAATAAATTAGGGTAAATGCTTCAGTGATAGCCACTTTTAGAGCAATCTCTGATATTTTCAATGTTCGAGTCATCAGAAAATATTTTTAGAAATCTTAAGTTAATACATATGGCATGAAAGACATTCAGAACCACATATATGTTAAAATATATACATTTGATGGTAATATATATATATTATGAATTTTTATTTTACACCCACTCAATGTTCCAGTAATTGACACTGCCAGTTTTTCATTTTGCCAGTAATTGGCACCCTATGTTCCTGTGTTTGACATACAATGTTAAAATTCTTATATGTAAAATATATGATTTTATTATTTTTATTATTTATTAATTATTTCGGGTTAGATGTCAATTACTGGAGCATCTACCCTATAATTTTTTTTTTTCCCATTAAATAAAAATGAAGGCTTTAGTGAAAAGGAAGGAGATCGAATGGCAACGTAGGTCATTTTTTAAAATTAGCGTAAGCAAGTCCGTAGAAAAACAACAACAACAAAAAAAGAAGATCAAGGGGTGGATGGCGGGTGGTACACGTTAACACGTACAGTATATGTTAAATTTAGGAATATACAAACTGATTTTTTTCCTTTTTTGGGGCGTGTTCAGGTCAAGTTGGTGGTATTCTTTACTTGTAGGTCGTGTTTATTTGAAATTTTTTGAGTATCGAGTACGTGTTCGAATTGGGTTTAATTTTTAACGAGTCAGGTCGTTTCAAGAGCATATTGAAAAAAAAAAAAGTACGATAGCAAGCACGAATATTTTTGGTAGAAATATAGCTGCATAATTCATAACGCATATCAGCATGCACAATGTGCCTTTAACGCATATCCAAAATTTTATAGCTGTAATATAGACTCTTCCATTCTTCAGTTATTAAGTTAGCTTTCTCTTTATAATATAGAAAACAAATCTAAAACTTAAATTTAAATCTTTCTTGTCTTCACTTACCTTTCGTATATACAGAAAACACGGCGGGCCCGCAAACAAAAGATGTTTAGAAAATACAAGAAAGGTAAGTAAATCAAATTTTGAATTAAAGATGTCTTCAAATAACTAAATTTTGAAAAAACAAAAGATCTAGACACAGGGAAAAAAAATTACAATCAATGACAGAAATATTTTTTCATAATGGGTAAACAACTTTTTTTAGACTTTTTGAAAAACTTACCGAACAATATATAAAAATTAAGTGTGCAGAGAATGTCCTAGTCCTTTGCACAGTTTTATCGTCGCTTTAGTAATTTGAATTATAGAATGTTACAATATTTAAACAGAGTTTCCTTTGAAACATTTATCTTCAGAAGTGCTGGGGGAAAGAAAAACAGGAATATTCATTATATGTAATTTTTAGACGATTGGTTTCTCTGTAAAGTACATTTCAATATTAAATGCTGCTAGTCTTCTCTATTTAAATAAAATAATTAAACGTGAAACTGTATATGGTGACATTTTTTTAACACGCGTGTAAACAAGTTTAAATCGAAGGAAATTAACGTACTTAAATAGTGAAAATATATGTGAAAATATCAATTTTAAATTTGTATATTATGTAGATGAGCATTTTAATGCTATTTATTTTTGCTGCTAATTTAGTTATTATTATTTTTAAGATAACGCTAACTAACCTCAGCTATCGTTATATTAATAATAATAATAATAATAATAATAATAATAATAATAATGAGTCCTCGGTAATTTTGAAAAGGTAGGTTAATACTTTGCATCATAGCCAAACATCCATTAAATAATTTATAACTTTAAAACGGATCATTTTAGCTTATTATGCTTATTTTACATATATTTAGGCAATGCTTTACTTCTAGTTACCAATAACCAAACAACATGTCATTCGATAAGAAAATTTGTATTTGGGCTTACTCATTATCTAATATACTTTTTAAAAATTCGTTTCTTCGTTCAGAAAATTCACAGCCTTTAAATTAATCCTTGATTTTCTAAAATTAACTTCCTATTTTTTTTTTTTTTTTTCTTTTACATTTCATTTTGAAGTTATAAAATGTGAAAGTTGAACTCGACTCGTTTTTCGCATTTTACGGTTTCAAAATAAAATGCAATTATTATTATTATTATTACTATTATTATTATTATTTTAATATTGATTCTCCAAATAGATTTACTCATATAACGGATGTGAACATGCTGAATGTAAAAACGAAATAATAAAATATTCAGTAATGAGTAATTGTCTGGCTGTCAGTAATGGTAGGGTTTCCTTAACCAACGAACAGAATAATTTTTCAAGATATATATTTCATAAATATGCATCAGTCCGTCAATAGAACATATTAACTTAAAAACAAAAGAAAGGTATGTTTCATATTTTCAATATTTTTAATATACATTTATAAATACGGTATTATAAGGCAGAATTAAAGCACTATTTTAATTTTATTTCCTTAAATCATTTTAAATTTACGGTGTCTCCCCATTTGGGCGAAGTGGTAAAAAATTCCCATTTGCGCGACCAAAGTAAAAATACAAGAATAGTATGAGTTACATGCGTTCTCAGATTCATACACAGCGAAATAGAGGTGTCCAGAGTTTCTTTCTTTCTTTTTTTTTTTTTTTTTTTTTTTTTTGGGGGGGGGGGGGTGTTCATGTGCACGAAGCGTACATACGTGCGTGGTACTGATTGCTGCGAAAACGAGTTACCAGCGTTTTCAGACTCATGCACAGCGAGGTAAGGGTGTCCAGTGACTTTTTTTTTTTTTTTTTTTTTTTTTTTTTTAACGTACGTGGTAGTGATTGCCGCGGAACCGAGTTACGGACGTTCTCAGATTCATGCACAGCAAGGTAGGGGTGTCCAGTGAGGTTTTCTTTTGGTTTTTATGTGCGTGGTAGTGATTGCCGCTAAACCGAGTTACGTGCGTTCTCAGATTCATGCACAGCGATGTTAAAATGTCCAGTATTTTTTTTTTTTTTTTTGGGGGGGGGGGGGGAGGGGGGGGGTCCGTGGTAGTGATTGCCGAGGAACCGAGTTACGGGCGTTCTCAGATTATCAAGTGAAAAAGGAAGAAATCACCTGCAGGCCCGGTTCTGCAATTTCTGGTCGCGCAAATGGGAATTTTTCGCCCCGTCGCGCATATGGAAATCGCGCAAGTGGGAATAATTCGAATTTACAGATAAACATCCAAACAACTAAACATTGTTTGAATCCTATTAAATTGTTTTATTCTTGCTTTAAAGCAAATAATTCGTAATTCGATTTTTTTTTTTTTTTTTTTTTGGAGGGGGGAGGGAGGTAGGGGGGCAGATGGGTAAGATTTTTCATAATTGGAGTTTATATGCAAAATATACTCCATTATATTATTTATATTGTAGTTGTGAAGAATTTTTCTTTCAACACGAGTAATAACATTGTTAAAATTTCTTAAGCATTACTTTTTTTTCTTTCTGTGCATAATATTAAATATGTTTGAGTTTTCAGATAATCAAATTAGTTCGACTTAAACAACATGTATTTTAACCTATACTGTCTCATAGATTTAAACTGAAAAAAAAAAAAAAAAAAAAAAACTGGAGTGATTTCACTGGACTTTACTAACACTAATTTTTTGTTGTGTCTCTGTAAAAATCTACATGCAAGATTCACCAAAACTTATATAATTCGTACAATGCTGACTTATAATATGTATATAAATTTAAAGCCCAATCGAATAAGGCATTTAGTAGGCTGACCAAATCAGAGTACCTTTATAATAGAGAAGCGTTAAAAATTTCTACAATTATCCAATTACGGATGTATTTTTTTATTCTTAATAAATAAAGGCTAAAAATAAAATATTAATGATAAATAACATATTTTCTACAATTTTCTAATAGTTCTTAGAAAAATGTCTTCAAATAAAGGCTGTTCACAAAAAAATGGGGACATTTGGTCAGCTTAGCATTTAGACGCTACCGCGTTTTAAATAATTTCACCCCATAGACCATAATATAATGATAAAGTATTTTTCCTTGTGTCACCGGAAAAAACTATAAGTGATAGATTTATCACTTTAGATTCTACATAGAAATTTTAAATTTCTGTATAGATAATATTCTTAGTAATTATTCTGTCCTTCCAATAATAATAATAAGATCACCTATTACCCATAGCGTGGTGCAAGTGTGACGTTATGCTCAACCAACCAACCAATAATAATAATAACAATGAATAAAGACTATCAACTATTTTTTTCTTTTTATCTTCTCGTGATGATGCATATCCCTATGAAATTCTCTATATCTGTTTCAACCACGTCCCAAGAGTCACAACTAAGGCTCCTATATGATTAATGTAGGAGTTCTAGTCACAACATTGGTGATCTGGACGCTGCAACGAACTCTAAATCATCTTCCCTCTAAATATACAAATGGCAACTCCAGATATCTTCCCATCTTAAACTGCCCGAAAAATGGCAACACGCATCAATTTCATTTTGTTTGAAAAATAATAACATTTGAAACATGTAAATTTCGTTACAATTCAAGCGTAATTTGCGAACGCTAAACCTCGGAAAGACAGACAGATACAATCGGCAGCAAAATTATTCGAGCCCTCTAGAAATAACCCCTGTCTAAAAAATGTACACTTAATACTGCTTTGTTGAATAAATCTTTGTCGAGTCACGTTCTTAGTCAGTCTAAAAACAGGATTCGACAAGGATATATTTAACAAAACAGTATTAAGTGTACCGTTTTTATACAGGAATTTTTGCTAGCGCTCGAATAATTTTGCTGCCGACTGTAAACATCCAAACAGAAATATAACCGAAGTTATAAACATTTTTCAACTTTGTTGTTAAATGTTTTTAAAAAGGAGATATCTTTTAGTTAAAAAGTATTTAATTTTAATTTTCTAAAAAAAAAAAAAATTAAAAAAATTACTTTATTTCTAAACAATTTAATAGCCTTTACTGCATAAAATTCTTAATCTGAAGATTTTAAGAATTACTTAATTTTTATTTAAACTTGTGTTTATCAATGCAATCTTTTATTTATTCAAAATAAAAATAATGTAAAATGTAATACAAATAAGTCAGTAAATAATAAAATGTTTGGAGTCAAAACACAAACTAAATTTAAAAATTTAACTTTATACAAAAAAAAATCTATAAGCTTTTCATTTCACTTCACCGTGTGTTGAAAATTTATCTTTTTTCGCATGTGATGAAAACACTTGTTGGATAACCAGTTATTTTACACAAACGAAACAACAATAAAAAATTCCGAACTCTTTTAAAAACATTTTTTTCTCAATGCGTAAAATAGTTTATGGAAGACAAATATATTCGATAAGGAACTGGTTCCAATAACAAAATACGTTTAAATAAAATCAGCAAAACTTATATGACCATAAAACTTTATATCGAGAATTTCCGGTTTCTAGTAACTTCAATTAGTTTCCAAGAAACTTTGAACACAAGGAATATTTTTCATATAAAAACTTTCAAAATTAAAAGTTTTCAAGTTCAGCAAGCCTTAATATTTTTAAAGAGGAAATATCTTTAATTTTGTTTCTTTTCTTCACTCAAAGATTTAGTTGCATTCATGAAATAATAAATTTTACTTTAAATTTATTATTTTCAGTATGCATTTTTGGGAAATGTTTGAAAGAATTTTGCTTTGAAGCCATTTAACTGGAACTAATGTTGCAAAACTTTGAAGAAATTCACAAAATAAGTGTTGTAAACTTGGTTAAGATTTTTTTTAGGGGAAAAATTTTATTTTATTTTTAATTTAATATTTTCTTCAGGAAAAATAAACTGTTTAATTTTCTCTCATTAAATATTTAGAATTTTCTGAAATTCAGTTCTTATGAATACTATATTCGAATTTTCATTTCATGTTTTTAATTTATTACGATTTTGCACTTGATTTCTTCTTCTGTTTTTTTTTTTTTTTTCTTTTTTTTTTTTTTTTAATAAAAGTCTTTTCAAATTATTTTCATCTCAAATCTGAATAAAGAAAAAGTTATTTATGGGGCAATCATTACGTTCTATTATTACAATAATTATTAGATTAAAATTATTGCATTGCTAAAAAAAATTTGACTTCCTATTTTTGACTGTTTTATTTGTGTTTTGAGAGCTTCTAAAGGACTCTGGCTATTCTTTGAAATAGTCTGTGTACGAGAGAGATAAAAAAAAAAAAGAAAAAAAAAAAAAAAAAAAGACGCAGTTCTAGATTAAGAACACATAAATTTTATACAAAAAAAAAAAAAAAAATATTGATGTTCCAGTTTAAGAACGTATCATTTTCCGAGAAATTACATTTAACTACACCTAGACAAAAATTTTGTTGCAGTTCTAGGTCAAGAACACATAATTTCATAAAATCGTATTCACTATACAGTAAAGTCTCGTACAACGGGGTGGCAGAGATGGCAAATAAATAAAACAGTTTTATTTTTTAACACCACTAATTTTTTAGAATACCAATCGATTGGTTCATACACTCTATTTAGTTTTTATATAAAGCAGTTGCTTTGATATAAAATTAGTGGTGTTAAAAAATAGAATTGTATTATTCATGAGGCAAACTTGCACCCGCGTTGTAAGAGACTTTACTGTATATTATTCACTACACATTAGCTACACTTTTTACCTAAATTTGTGCCTATGGACTTTTAGAATAAATGTGTATATCTGAATAACTTTCTTCAATTTGGCATTCACTTCATGAATTTTGAAGGTGGTGTTAAATTGTTTAAAAGAAGAGATTAATTGATTAATTAATTAAAATCTTTTTTTTATGTTTGCTTGCTGTTGCAATTTATAGTTCAAGGGTACATCACAGGAGAATTCGGATACACCGTTCGTTGGGTATCATATATTTCTACCAACCGGCAATTGTTAAAAGTTCAAAATGTTGATTAGATTCACTCAATTTTTTTTAAATGTCTTTTGTAGAAAGATGAATAGAAATATTTGGTTTTAAAGTATCTGAATCAAAAAGTTTTGTAAGTTTACGCAATTATTTGTCAAAATAAGCATTCAAAAATTAGTAATAAAATAAGTATTTTGGGCTTAAGAACAGTCTGGTTTTAAGATTCTTAAAAGAAAATTGGGAATGCTAGACTTTAAAAATTCCTTCATTTTAATTATATTTGTAGTAAATGTTTATATTTTCACGTCATCCTCAAGCATCTACAACCAAATGCCTGTGAAAAATAACATTATTTTCGCATGTAGATGCTATTGAAACTTTAAAGAATGATGAAAAAAGGATATAAATTTAACGAAATTTTAGTTTTATGAATGTAAATAATGGTTTTTAAATAAAAATAATTCCATTTTAACTGTGAAAGAATTGTATTTTGAAACCACTTGAGATTATTCTCAAACGCTTATTAAACGCTGCATATCTATATTAAAATTATTTTTCTTTGAAATTTTTATGAGATAAGCTAATGATTCTTTTTCTCTTTACTTTTTCCAGAACAAGTGTAAAGCTAACTTTATAAATAAAATAAAATAAAATAAAATAAAAGAGCTTGAATTTCATTAAGTATTATTAATCTGTAAAATCTGTAATTTTCTGCTGGAAGAGCGCTAAGCTCGCAATTTATAAAATACTAACTAGAGCATGACTGCCCTTGAATTTAATTAAATAATTATTTTTGCATAAAAACTCTATTTTAGGACGGAGAACTAATAAATACTATTTATAGATATTTATTATTGTTATTGTTGTTGTTAATATCAATATCGATTGAAAATTTGCGATTTTTTGAAAAATGCATTTTTATACTCCAACACGAAAAACAAGTGACTTGCATTCTAACATACATTAAAAGATGGAAGATTGTCAGCTCAAAAATTTTTAAATATCAGTACAAAGTGTACGGAGGAAAATTACATTTTAATTAATTTAAAAATATCTCTATAGTATCTATTATCTCTAATTTTAAACTAAACTGAGAAATTTTTGAACTGCGAACTTATAATCATTATTTATAGCCAACTTTTAAATTTTCTGAAATCCCCACGAGACTTACAGTCGGTAACAAAAGTGTCCGAACACTAGCAAAAATTCCTATGTAAAAAAAGTACACTTTATACGGTTTTGTTAAATAAATCCGTATCGAATCCTGTTCTTAGTCAGTGTAAGAACATGATTCGATAAGGATTTATTTAACAAAACCGTATGAAGTGTACTTTTTTTACATAGGAATTTTTACTAGTGTTCGGACACTTTTGTTACCGACTGTACATTCTAACATGAATTAGAATCAATGTTGTCGAATTTATACAGGGAATTTTTGTTCAGTGCCTACCATTAAATTTTAATTGTAACGGCTGTATACTTGATTCAAAAATCAATCGATTATTATGTAAATCGAATATCACTACAAAAATTATTGACGATTATTGAATAAAAAGGTCCCTAAATTTGGAAACTCTGATTAGATTAAAGATTAACAGCTCGCAAATTTTTATTTAAAATATTATGGCAAAATGGCCTAAAAAAAAAAACTTTAAAACGATTTTTTGAAACCTATCAAATAGATTTTCACCAAACATAGATAAAAACCATACCGATTAAATTAATTTTCTAAACAAACAAACAAAAAAAGAAAAGAAAAGAAAAAAGCCCACTTTGAAATCGATTAATTCTTTTGGGAGTAACTGTACGATAGGGCAGACACACAGAGACAAAGTCTTCAAACTTATAACGGTGTAGCTGTTTTAAAATATCACTATACTTTTTTAAAAATTATTCTCCTTACCACTCAAAACTAATGCATTTTTTAGTTATTATGTTAATCAATAATCATACGCAATTAGCTAAAGAAGCGAGAGTAGTTCTCCCATATCCACATATTATCAAGCCCTCTATAATATAATCTTAATTTAAATTGCCGATTTAACAAGAACAAAAATTGCAAACATAGTGAAGACAGATTATAGTATCGGAGATACTCGGAGAAGCGCATATTAGACAAAGAGCCACTATGCGGTGCTCAAACATTCGTTGAGTTTGTTTTGCAGCCTATTCCAAAGTAAAATTTATCAAAAATAAATAAATAAATGAAAGCATTTCGTATTATTATATCTCTTTTTTCACCTTGAAATATTGTCCTAGAGTCAACCTTCTTTTCATCAGAGTCTAATTACACGGTCCTATTTCAGTTTTCAACAGGTATTGTTGTACAGTGGATTGGCGTCAGTGTTATTGTTGAACTTGTTAATTGAATCAATTTGGGAAATCTTCTAGCTTTGTTTGGCGTGTATATGTCTCTTTGGTGAATTGTTTGACTAACTGTTCTTCGTTCTCATTCTTTGCTTCTACTATCAAAAGGGGCCGCGGTAGCCTGGCCGGTAAGAGCAGCGAGTTCGTGATCGAAAGATTTCGGGTTCGGTCCTCGAGCCGGCCGAAGACCGTCGTGTACGCTAATGGTGACTGGTGCACGTTAAATTCCGTCGTGGTCGCAAAGTCCTCCAAGTTCCCATAAAAAATTATACCTCTGGGGGTACCGGAACATGGGTTTAACTCGTTCTGATCCGGATCAAAATTCGAGTTCCTGTTGTCTGGCTGGTTCTGCCATCTTTCACCAGCTTCTGGAGCTAAAGTCGTACTTCCTCCCTATGAGGCGCTCTTAATAACGGAAGACGCACCCCTCATGCCTTAAAAATCCGGTTAGTTCACTACCGGGGCTCGGAATTTCGAGTGGCACACGACAACAAGAACAACAACACTATCAAAATGGTTATATATATATATGTTGTATGTATGTATACTTGTATACATAGACAAAACTTTGTTTTGAAAAAATTTGTTTTGAAACCTTGCTCTGCAATATGAAAATGCATATTCAAGTGTCATGTATTCATAACATCCATAACAATTAAATTAAGAATATTTTTAAGTAAAATTAAAATGGTTAAAATATAATTTAATTTTTGAATCTTATTTAACTAACTAAATTCAATTAGGGCAGTTAAATTGTTATTTAAATTTTTATGCTCACTAACCGTCATACTTTAGCTCAGGAATAATCAGAGTTGTGATAAAATTTGGAAAAGTGTTCGCGCGAGTTTAACCTTTAATTTTCTACAAATGGAATATTTTTATACTTAACATCTGCTTCTATAAATTTCGCCTCCGATCTTATTGATGGGCAGTGATAATTTTGTTGGCAGAGCGTCAAGCTCATAATCAGAAGATTGTGGGTTCGATACTCGAGTCATCCAAAAGTCGTCTTGTACATTAATAGTGGCTGATGTACGTAAAATTCAAAGTTACTGCAATGTGCTCCATGTTCTGTAAAATTAATATATCTGTAAGGTTACCGACGAAGAAAGGGGCAGCGGTAGAACAGTCGGTAGAGCGCCGGCCTCGTAATTGGAAGATTGCGGGTTCGGTACTCGAGCCGGCCAAAGACCATCGTGTATACTAATGGTGGCTGGTGCACGTAAAGTCTGTCGTGGCCGCAATGTCCACCATGTTCCCATAAAAAATTATACCTGTGAGGGTCACCGAAGCGGGAGAGCCATCCCTTCCGTGGAGGGTCAAAATTGTGATGGCATGTCTCCGGACCACCTCTAGAGGTGTGTCCCAGACCATCGCTAATTGCCCATCTGCGCAGCACTAGTGCGACGTAAAGCCCAACCATCCATCCATCCGACGAAGAAAGCAATTCTCTCCGCGGAGACTCAAAATTGTGGTGGTGTATGTTCGGACTACACGGTGTGAATCCCACATTGTCGGCAATTGTCCATTGCATAGTTCTGAAGCGACATTAAACCCACTCGATCTCAACCTCAACTGATCTTGTTAATTAGCCTACAATTATTTTAAAATGGTAAAATGGTCTTCGCAAAGGAGGTATATGGAACAAAGCATTCAGCCAACACTTCCTATAACAATGCTTCCGAACTTAGCTTTTGCGCCACAGAAAATTGTTCGGTTACTTTCAATCAACTTTCCTTGTAACACTTATAGGAAATGCTGATTGAACGTCATCGACTAATCTTCCATGACGTAAAAGCTCAGTTCAAAGACATTATTATAGGAAGAGTTGGCTCAACTGATGCTGCCATTTTAAAACAAGTTGAAAATCATCATAGTTAAGGCAGAATGATTAATTATTTAATTCTTTAATTCCGTCCTTTTAGAATGGGATTAAAGGACTTTACGTACAAATATATGCGTTTGTTTATAGGGACCGACCATCCTAATTTATATCATTGTAGGAAAAAGAGGAGATAACTTTGCACTTTCGTAAAATATTACATTCAAGTACTGATTATAACAGCTTTTTTGAGAAGCTATATACTTTTAAAATTTTAATTGAAAATGTTGCCTATATACATATAAATTATGTAGAAATATAAAATAACTGTAGTGCATGGAATATAGTATAATTCTAAAGGATTATGTAAAATTCTTTTTAAATGGTTTCTAGACTAAATGAAAAGTCTTAAGGTTTTTATGTTCTATTTGTGTATGCATGTTAAATTTAACATACATTTACGATTCCCATTTCTAATACTAGTTGTAGATGAATTTCGTTGTATGAAGATAATTTCATATTAGGAAATTTCTAATGCTGTAGTAATGATTTTGGAAATTTGTCTATATTTATAGAATAGGATCTGTCCTTTCTCCCCCCCCCCCTGTTTTTTTTTTTTTTTTTTTTTTTTTTTTTCGCTTTTGATTAAAATAATATTTCTCATGTTTAAGTAAATCGTTTTTTAATTTGAAGTTGTTGTTGATACATAAAATTTGGAAATGTGATTTTCGCTACTTTTCATACCCCTACAGAAATATTTTTCTTATTTTTACAGTTTTTTTTTTTTTTTTTTTTTTAATTATTGAATCGGATTGGTTAGAAAATACTGGTATCAAAGAAACGCAGAAACCACATGTCTGATAAAGGATTAATTTAATAAATAAAGCTTATTATTATTATCATTTTCATTTCCCTATTTTAAAAATCTATACATTAAAGTATAAATCCCTAGAAATACAATGTTAAAGCAAACATAAGGAAGAAGAACGGGAGAAAAAAAATATATAGACAGCGGCTAAATCACAGTTCTTATTACTGGAAAATTGGCTGTAGATTCCACTGCGGAAATTGGAATCCTTCCTTGGGGACTTCAGAAGTTGTAAGCGCTAGAGAATGATATCCTCGTTAATGGACAATCAAACCTAAAGCCCTACAAGGTCTCTGAGGACATGTACACATTACAACTTTATTTCACCTTGTGTTCGGGAAATGTCCCTGTTGTGGTGCCGGATGAGAGAGCGGACAAATTCCTGCTAGACGGAAATTCCCAATTTGTGAACAAAACTTTGTCGCAAAGAATGTGCCAATTAGATTGCAATAGTTGTTACAAATAGGAATGAGTCGCCTTAACAAATGCTCTTTTTTATGAGCTTGATTAAACTGACCCTCCACATATCAGTATCTTCCAATTAGTTTTGTTAAAAGTGAAAATAGCATTACAAAAAAAAAAGAAAGGAAACGTTTACTGAAGAAGAATAAGAAAAAAAAAAAAAGACCAAATTACATAGGTAGCCATATAAAAATGTTATTTGTGTTAACAAAGACTATATTTAAAAGTGTTTTCCGTAGACCGCCATTTTTCACCGTAAATTTCGCAATGGGCTCGGGAAGCAGAAGCTTTCTCTTTCAAATTTAAGAGAGGTCCAAAGAGGACTAAAGAGTAGTGTCTCAAATTTCTAGTATCAGTTTTTACTTCCTTATACAAAGTATAAGGAAGTATAGTACCCTCTTTCTCTTCTCCATTCGGCCACCCTGCGCATAGTAATTTCCCTCCCAATTAGGATTATTTAGGCCTTGCCACTTCAAAAACTTCAAAATTTTCGCTATGCGCCCAAAACTATCTTCCATTCCCCAGTGGCTTCACGTAATTATTATTATTATTATTATTATTTTATTATTATAATAATCTCATTGTTCCTTCCTAGTTCAGCTTGTCTTTCACAATTCTTAAGTGTTGTCTCCTTCCCCTGTTCAAATGGCCTCCTCTTTTGGCATTAATTATTGTGTGCACAACTAACTTTAGTGGCTTCCCCAGCGTTTTTTTTTTTTTTTCTCCCTCCCTACCTAAATTCAAAATTGTTTTCATTTTGCATAATTCCGGTTATTTCGACTCTCAGCTAGTAAGTGCACTTATTCCAAATTCCTTAACATCCTGGAGCGTGTCTATGTGTTTCCATCGTAGCTATCCTGGAGGGTGTGGTGTACAAATCGAGCTGTGTCTCCAAGGCAGAGGTCGATACCCTGCAATTCCTGAGCTTTGGCGATCTAGTCACATTGCTGCCCAGTAGCTTCCACGCGGAGATCTGGCGATTTATTCGCTCCGGCGGACGGCATCCAACCCGTTAAGCTTGGCCGAGCCCAGGCAGGCAGGGGCCGTCCAAAGGTTTCAAAGGAAGTATAGTAATCCCGATTTGCGAAATGGATTTTGTATTTCACATTGCTCGAAAACGAATGATCGCTGAATGTTGCTAATTTATACGTGTGACTTTCATGATGTCTAGTTGCACACCTGCAAGTGTCATCTTAACACGAGCTCTCGTTTTAGAGATATAAGGGATTTTACACGATTTTTCGTGACGTCTGTATGTGTGTGTGTGTGTGTGTCTGTGTGTGGGTATGTCGCATAACTCAAAAACGGTTGGACGTAGAAAGTTGCGAATTGGTACATAGGTTTGTTATAACATCTATTTGTGCACCTCCCTTTTTGGACTTTCTATGATTTTCCGTTTTGGAGATATTTAGGAAAATTAGGTTCATAATGACAAAAATTTGGCCATAATGTATCAAAAAACGGTAATAACTCAAAAACGGTTTAGACAAATCTTGCAATTTAACTGACTTTCCGATTAGCTAGACATTTGAAACTTTCAGAAAAGCTCAGAACACGTTGACAATGCATTTTTTTAATATTTTTAGCCAACTGTTTCCGATACCTGCTGCCTTCAGCAGCGTTTATGCGATTCAACAGAAAATTTATTTAACTAACTTCCCGACTAGCTAGACATTTGAAACTTTCAGATTAGATCAGAACACGGTGAAAATGCATTTTTTAAATACTTTTAGCCAACTGTATAGGGTCCCTGCTGCCTTCGGCAGCGTTACCAGTTCAAATCTTGGAATCGATTTGTAACTAACTTCCCGACTAGCTAGACATTTAAAACTTCCGGAAAAGCTCAAAATACGGTGACAATGCATTTTTAAAATATTTTTGGCCAATTGTTTCGAATCACTGCTGCCTTCGGCAGCGTTTACATGGTTCAACAGAAATTTTATTTAACTAACTTCCCGACTAGCTAGACATTTGAAACATTCAGAATAGTTCAGAACACGGTGAATATGCATCTTTTTAATACTTTTAGCCAACTGTTTCAGGTCCCTGCTGCCTTCGGCAGCGTTTATATGGTCCAACAAAAAATTATTTAACTAACTTCCCGACTAGGTAGACATTTGAAACTTTCAGAATAGTTCAGGACATGGTAAAATTCCTTTTTTTAATACTTTTAGCCAATTTTTTCGGGTCCCTGCTGCCTTCGTCAGCGTTACCAGTACAAATCTTGCAATCGGTTTTTAGCTAACTTTCAGAAAACTCAGAACACGGTGATAATTCATTTTTTAAAAATATTTTTAGCCAACTGTTTCAGGTCCAATGTCAATGTTTTTTAACATTATGTATATTTCTAAAAGTGTATAAGGAAGTCATGTGGTGCCCACATCAGATTTTTATATTGACATTCAAGGGGGAAAAAAAATTAGAAAAATTTGCCTAAAGCAAGCGATAATACACACTATTTTGGGAAAGTTTACTTCAAGCTAACAAATGAATATTTCAATGTCGATAAATATATGCGATAAAAAAAATATATATATATATATATATATTACACACTGATGTTGGAACGAATCTTATAAATAGGAATTTTTAAATTAATCCCATGAAAAACACTAAATCTCAACAACTGTTCCGTCTTGAAACCATTTAGCTCAATCCTTCATCTTGTTAAAGAAAAAAAATTTAAGCATAAATGCAATGTGAGAGTAGAAGGTGTTGCTGCACCAATCTTATCCTTTTTTATCCGATGAAGACTTTTATTAAATGTTATTGCGTCGCTCGAAAAACTGCCGTTTTTCATGATAAATAATCTCTAACGCAGAGAATTAATTTGAAACACGTGTCATTTGATAATAAGATTAAAAACACTTTAAAAAAAGTATAAAATTACACTTTATTTAAAACATTAAAAAAACACCCAAAGCTTTTCGCTTTGACTTATCAAAGCATCATCAGGGATTTAATTATACGTTTCAAAGAGCGGTTTTATATATTTTTTGTATTACATGATCAACAGTTAAGTCCTTTAATTAAACAGAAGCAAAGTCAATTGGAATCTGGCGAAGGTTGGATCCAGGAGCGAAGACAAGTAAGGCGTGGAACTCTTGTGGTTACCAAGGAACTGCAAGTCGCTGTAATTATTGTAGAAACAAAGGTGCTGCAAGTAAAAGCGGAAACTAGTGTAGGATTAGGATGTGCTGCAAGTAGAAACTAACTATTGTAGAATCATCAAAGTTACCAAGCTGTTGCAGGTAGAAGTTTGAACTATTGTAGGATCAGGATGTCCTGCACTTAAAAACTGGAACTATTGTAGGATTAGGAGATGCTGCACTTAGAAGCTGGAGCTATTGCAGGATCAGGAGTTGCAGCACTTAGAGGCCTTACTTGTCTTCGCTCCTGGATCCAATCTCCGCCAGATTCCAATTGACTTTGCTTCTGTCTAATTAAAGGACTTAACTGTTGACCATGTAATACAAAAAATACATAAAACCGCTCTTTGAAACGTATAATTAAATCCCTGATGATGCTTTGATAAGTCAAAGCGAAAAGCTTTGGATGTTTTTTAATGTTTTAAATAAAGTTTAATTTTAGATGTGTTTTTAAAGTGTTTTTAATCTTATAATCTTATCTTATAATCTTATTTTGTTAAATAGTTTGAACCCTAAACGATTGCTTCCAAATAGCTTGCGTCTTTCATTTTTTTTTTTTTTTTTTTAATCTGCAGGTAAACATAGCCTACAATATTTTTGTACAATAATTTGTAAATATGGAAAGGAGCTTAAATGTGAATTCTGTTAAGTAATTTCTGGAAATAAAATTCATAGCATAAATAAGTTTCTTAATCGATGTATCTAGAAGTTGGAAAATTTTTCGCAAATAAAATAGGGCCACGAAATGATACCGAGCTTCCGCTAGCTTCAAAGGTTAATCAGGCCCCATTCGACTCTTCGCATGAGAGAGGGCAATTTTACTCAATAGCATGAGCATGAACGTCTGATAGCATGAACGTCTGATAAATCACTTTCATGAATATCTTTTAGAAGCATAGTAGGAATAATAAGTTTTTTATAATCTTGTTCTGATGTATAAGTCAGTAGTGAAGAATTTATAATGTGTTCACAATCAAACGCTTGTAATTTCGTTTTTTCTTACCTTTAATTTAATTAATTAATTAATTTTTAAAAAAAATCTAAATAGGCTTATTGAAACACGCTTGGTTGATCTTCCATCAATCTAAGAAGTCTCTCCTCCATCTCCAAACCACCCAATAATTAATGTATTGAATTATGTTCTACAACTCCTGATTTCGGTTCAAACATTAAAAAACTAGCTACACCGCCAAAATTGTAACCATTGTCGTAATATGTAACAGAAAACGCTTTAGAAAATATCATGGTCATCAATAATTCTAATATCTTTAATAAAGTTTTATTGTTCGAAGTACTAATTCTGACACACTTACCAACCATCTCATTATGAACCGTACTATTTTTAGTACCCGCCTTTTTTTTCACACCACTCATTTTTTAGAGTAATTCTTTTCTTATTTAATCGTAACAACATTTGGAGAGAATTACTCTAAAAATAAAGTGGTGTGAAAAAAGTGGCGTTTTTTCAAGAGGCGTTAACAATTGTACTGTTATTAATGAGATGGTTGGCAAGTATGTTCTGATAGTGTTAAATAAAAGAAGCAATTGGCTACTTTTCTTCAGTTTCATTAAAGAGATCATTCATTTTAAAAGTGCTCAAAATTCTATAACTGTAAAACCATCTCAGTTAATAAAATTTTGCTTTTCAGTAAGTTCGCGATCTCAGTTTCAAGATTACCCTAATAAAGAAATAAAAAACTGCCATGACACTTAATAGCATTAAAAAATTTGCTCAATGAATTATTGAAATTCTCTAACCGTAATTCTCAATCTAGATATCCTAAACTTTTGCAAATCCTGAGTTTTTTTTGTCTTTTTTCCTTCCTTCTTTCTTTTCTTTTCTTTTCTTTTTTTTTTTTTTTTTTTTTCAATTAACCCTTTGCGCCCGGAATATTTTCCTTAAAACACGCCTTCTGGCGTTCCTTTAAAACGTCACACGTATAGTTTCCAACTTACTACCTTTTGGCTACCGAAAAATTGTAATAATTTGTTTTATTTTACTTCATCATTAAATAAAATACATCTTTCTGTTAAAATTTTCCGGTAGCCGAAAGGTAGCCTATAGTTACACGTTTTAGAAAAACAACATTTAATTTCCAGAGAAACACCTTAAGGCATGGCTCGATTTTTTAATATCCCCTCAGAAGGAACATGCGAGCGATAAGGGTTAAAACTATTTTCGGAATATTCTTTAGCAATAATATTAGAATAAAAATAAATTTCCGTAAAAAAATAAATAAATAAATAAAAATATTATAAGCATTCTACCTAAGAGTAGTTGCGCATGCATCAGACCATAGCCTCCTTAACTAGATGCCTGTCGCGTAGCTCGAAAACTAGGCAACAGTTGAGGCGGTAGACAGCGCCACCTGGTACAGATTGCGCCACTTTTTTATTCAACAGCCACCAACAATTTTTAAAAGTGGGATATGATATACATAGAAGGCGAATGGACTCGAAGAAACGTCGATTTTATATATCATGTATCACTTCTTTAAATTATTGGTGACAGTTGAATAAAAAAGTCCCATAATCTGTACTAGGTGGCGCTGTCTACCGCTTCAACTGTTGCCTAATTTCTGAGCTACACGATAGGCATCTAATTAAGGAGGCTACGATCAGACAAATGGAAGACCACAGCCCAGTTTTATTTCTGAATGAAGAAAAGTGTGACTATGTTGTCGTGTGCAGTTTCGTTTCTAACAATTACAAACAATTACATCCAAAACTGACTCGAATTCATTCACAAATGAATTGTTTTAAATAATTCAAATCTCAAGTGGTCGCAGAAGCTTAATGATTAGAGTGAAATTCACTCTGCATAGTGCAGGGTTGTGAGTGTAGTGGTAGAGATTAAAGCCTATTGACTATACGTGAATTCTAGGCCTAGGTGGAATGCCCTCAATGGAATGCCCATGGTGGAATGCCCATCTTCTCATGCTGAGAAGATGGGTAATATTCGTCAATACGACGAGTGAATGAAAAATGGCTCAAATTTAGCAAATTTTCTTTTCAATTTTGAGTATATGTTGAGTTACAAAATATTACACCATACCAAATGATCCAGACGTTAAATGAAACACATTTTGACAACGTCCAATATTTGCACGCTCGTTCTTAGAACAGAATATTTAATCATAGTTCGCTGCATGTATGATACTGTGGTACAAAAATATCACGTCTTGTCAATAAACGGTAAAAATGCGCAAATTTTATCAATTGAGTATGAAAGAAAGCTCTTTTTTAAGCATCTGTCTAGTAATATTTCAGATTTCTAAATTATCTTTCGTGGTCGCGGCAGTCTCATTGGTAGAGCAACGAACTAGTATTTAGAAGATTGTGAGTTAATTATTCGAGCTGGCTGAAGACCATCGTGTACTCTAATGGCGGCTGGTTTACGTAAATTCACCATGGCTATAATATATTTTATATTCCCACATAAATACCTCTTGGGGTTAACAAAGCAAGGGAGCCATTCCCTCCATAGTGGATCAGAATTGTAATGGTATGTCTCCGAATCACCTTTAGTGTGGTAAGTCCCAGACCGTTGCTAATTTTCTAATGCGTAGCTGTAGATGTTAAGCTTCCTTCAGATACTAGCAACATGCAGCGCGTTAAAACTCATAAATTATCCATTGTCCGAAAGCGACCCTTGACATTTTGCACACATTTACAATGAAGGACATTACTTTTTATTGCTCTTTTACAAAAGAGACCCCCCTTCTCATGCAATTATCGCACTAGGAGGTTTGGGAGCTTCGAATGCAGCGAGCATCGATCTCCTAAACCAGATCAAAGAAATATCAATAGAGCCGACTTGCAGCTTTCTTAAGTTGCCAGTCTCTGAAGGGTCCTTTAACCTCTCTCTATTTTAGTAAACTACATTTTAGAAAAATCGACTATCTTAAATCGGACAGAAAATCAGCGAAATTGAAAAGGACACTTCATACAAAACGGAGGACTTAAAATGAATACTTTTGCAAAACTGTGCAATTTTAAAAAGTTTCTAAAAAATTTTTAACCAAAAAAATTATCTGTAATCAACCGAAAATTTGCAAAAAGGTGGCTAATGAATTTACAAAATCCATCGGCCATTGGCAAATTGTAACTTAAAATTTCAATTTTCAAGTCTAATATAATACTTATGACTTTAATAGAATTGAATTTTTCAGGACAAAATGTAGCACATAAAAAATATCAATTCACCTTGAAAGGAAAGAACTTTTTTTTTTTTTTTTTTTTTTTTTTTTTTAGATTTAGCAAATTAAGAAAATTTGTTATGTAGCCATTTTAAATTTTTTATTATTGGTACGTGAAGCGGAAATTTTTAACGTTATTTCTTGTTCGATAAACGTGCGAAAGCTAATGCACAAAGTTTTAGAAAACTAAGCTATCAAATACAATATACATAATTGTTTTTATTCTTATGCAGCGATAGCAAAGTTCTTTAAATTCAAAGCATTTTCTCCCTATTAGTTTTGTCGGATCTCGAATTCTGAAATTAAGAAAAGAAAAAATGGTCGCAGCTGTTCTCTTGTTGAAGTTAATTAAAACCTAGCTCATTGCAGTAGAAAACAAAACTCTGACATTCTCCTTAGTTATAGAAACAAAGTGGGCGTTTTAATCTTACATTAAATAAGCTCGCAAACAAAAAGAAATTTCAAAAGACCCAAGAGAACTTGCTCTACTCCCTTTCTCCAAACACAATATTCTAAATCTACAGCGACTTGAAACTAAAATTCTATTCCAATTAAATCCTTCCTCTACAGCAGACGAGAATACTAGATAATTAAAATCACGCGTTGCCAACCTAGAAGAACAAAAGCTGGAAAAAAATCTTCAACGAACTATTTTTAATTGACGAGGCGTGTCCGCCTTTCTCTAGAAAACCGTTACCCAAACTGCGTAAGCGGATAATTATTTTAAAAATGCGATTGAAATGCTAATCCGATTCATTAGCCACTCTCGAACGCAATCAACGAGTCTCCTATGACTGGGGCCTTTATTTTTAAATATAACCGAGTGTTTTAATTATCGAATTAAGAACGCTTCCATCGCCAATTCTCATTTGCATTCTGAGTTAGCGCCCTCTATGATTAAAACATCGCATTAATACAGATGGAAACTTTTTCCCCCTAGTCTTCATTTTAGAGTTAAAATTCAATGCCATGAATACTTAAAAAGCGAACCTCGCTGTTTGAAATACATTATTATTTTTTTCATTATTATAGCTTCTCTAGTGGTTTTCTTTGCTGTTAATTTTTAAAAGAAGCGGCTGCTTTTTAAGAGTTTTGCTTTTTGTTGCATATGCAGTCCGCGTTGCTAAAAGGGGCGTGTCGACAGTATTCATTCTTTGAATCTTATATCGATAGATTTTTTCGTCGGATTTTTCACTCATTCCGAGATCTTTTTTCCGCGGAGCGTTTGTTAAACGCGCTGCCACAGTTAGGAAAAGATGCATAAAAAGAGATTTCCTGCAGTATATGCGTGGCTCTTGCTAATGACTCTTAACGGTGGAAAAATAAAATTCTTCTTGTATGCATGCATTATACGCCGAAAATTCTTTCCTTTTCTTTCTCTTTCTCTTTCATTCTGTTTTATTTTATTTTATTCCAAGAGTGGCATAATTATCTAGAGACTCGGAACAAATTTCAGTTTCGAAAAGTATCAGAACGATCAAGAATTTCTGAAAAATTCTCTTCATTAGATGAAATGTCACCGAAGAAAATAAACTCTTAAAATTCAAATATATATCTCTGTCTTTGTAGAAAAGAGAGAGAGAGAAAGAGAAGTGTTATAGCAAAAGACTATAACAAAAGTGCATACTTTAAAGTTCTTAAAGATTTTTCTCATTAAAAATTTTTGACTCAAAGCAAGTAATTTTTCTCAACTTATTTCTTATATTTTTAGAAAATAGTCGTTTTGAAAAAAAAAAGTGTAGTAATTATGTTTAGATAAGTTGAGAACTTATATTTCGGATGTGTATGTGAAGGGAAAAAAAATAATTATTCTGTACTTATTCTCAGTGGCGGACCTACAACTCTCCAGACTTTTTAAATTCCGTTTTCTCACTCACAAAATTCACAACCATAAAATAAGTACCCGTTTTCCAAAAATTGATTTTTTTTTTTTTTTTTTTTTTTTTTTTTTTTTTATTTTAGTATGTTTAGTTTAAAACATGTATTATAGACGTACTTCACTTAAGTAGTTTAAAAAATCAAGCAAACACTAAATACAGGGTGATTAGGAAAAAAAAACTACCCCGGTATATGAGACCATAGCTACCATACCGTTCACAGTAACTGAATAAAATTTTGGCGGAAGGTATTTTGAGGTATGCGCTCAAGAATTATATAAAAACAACAGTTAAACTCTAACAGTTACGGTTACAGCGAGAAAATTTTGAAAATTTCAAATGGCAACACCTACTTTTTTTTTATTGAAATGGTATCTCCATAGCAAAAAACCATAAATAGCGTTGGAACGGTACCTCTAGCATGAAAATCACCAACGCTAGGCATACTAAGAAAAAAAGAGAAAACAGCTGTGATGTGCCTACCAGAGCACGACTTACATTTTCTTAATGACGTCACATTTCCCACTGAGTCTTCGACTCTCACTAAAGTCTACTGATTCTGCTTCGAAACGAGAAGAATAGACTACGGTATCCTTAATATCATGTAGGTCTACTGAATAACGGTTTTAATTTCGTTGTTAGTTGTAAGACACCGTCATGAGTGACGTCATTACACTAAGTGAAAAATAAGGCATTGTGAAATGCGTGATGTGTATCTTGCTTTCTTGCTCTGTGAACAATATGCCGCTTACTGGGAAACATCATTATCATCATCAAAATCGGTTTTGATTGCCATTTTACAATGCCTTGTTTTTCACGTACTGTGATGACGTCATCATGACAGCTTCTTACGACTAACAACGAAATTAAAGCCTTTATTCAGTAGCTTTACACGAAATCAAGGATACCTTGGTCTCTTCTTTTCGTTTCGAAACAAAATCAGTAGACTTTAGACTGAACCAAAGACTCAATGTGAAATGTGACGTCATTAATAAATGAAAGTGGTTCCCTGGTCGGCACGTAACAGTCTTTTTTATTCTTTTTTTGTTAGCCTGCTAGCGCTACCCATTTTCGTGCTAGAGGTACCGTTCCAACGCTATTTATGGTTTTTTGCTATGGAGATTACATTTCAATAAAAAAAGTAGGTGTTGTCATTTGAAATTTTCAAAATTTTCTCACTGTAACCGTAACTGTTAGAGTTTAACTGTTGTTTTTTATATAATTCTTGAGCGCATACCTCAAAATACCTTCCACCAAATTTTTATTCCGTTTCTCGGAACGGTATGGTAGCTATGGTCTCATATATCGGGGTAGTTTTTTTTCTAATCACCCTGTATATAAATATTCAGAACAAATAATCTAGCATTAAAATTAGAATTATAGGTAATCCTTTACAATGGTTTAAAGCGTGAAATTTGTCTTCATTTGCACTTGCATATTGGCCAACTTTTAAGCAAATTATTACAACCTAAAAATAGTTTTCTTTGTTTTCTTTCATTATTTTAGTCTTTAAATAAAGCAAAAATACCTTTACAAAAACAGTTGTGTTCCAAATGCATAAAAGTTGGCAACAGCTCTATTTGTAAAATTTATAAGATATATAATCTATTACACCACGGAGATATATTTTTAATTTAAAAAAGTTTTAATTAAAATGTCAGGCAACTTTGAACGGAGAAAATATCAGCCAAAAATAACCATAACTTTATTTTATAATAATTCAATAATAATAATAATAATAATAATAATAATAACTTTTAAAAACTTGTGTATTTAAGCAGTTGTTAAGAAAGGTTTTATCTCCTAGTTGCAGGCTTTAAAAAGATTTTACATTTCTAATTTTCTTTTTTATAAAAATGTCAGAGCAAATATTTTGCGGATAAATAATCTTGCACTTATAGTATCTCAGTTATCGTTATTCAGAATTTAATGAAAGCTGAAAGCTTTCACATGAAATATAATATAAATATGTAAAATGGCGAACGATTAGTCTTTTAGATTAAATTTTTTTAATTATAAGCCTAATTAGTCTCCCCCCCCCCCCCCCACTCCCCAAAGAAAGAGAGAGAGAGAGAGATTTTTTTTTTTTTTAATATAGAGGAATAAAAATTTTCTGCAAAATTGATTTTCGTCATTTTAATTATATAGAGTATTTTGACATGTATGTAATGCTTTTAAGTTCATGCGATGTATCATGTGCGTGGAATCTTATATCGACGAAAAATTAACAATGACCTTACTTTTTTTTTTTTTTTGTAAGAAATGAACTTAAATTAAAAATGTGCAATTATTCTAAAAGCTGTAAAAGATACATAAATCATTTCTTAATATTTCTTAATAACATTTATTAACAATTATTAAGAATTAAGTTTAAAAAGTTACAGGTTTTCGAAAGATTTTTTTTTTTTTTTTTTTTTTTTTTTTATAAATAAAATGATTTATTCAAAATTTGAGAATCTAAAAAAGCAACATTTAAAGAACATTTTGTAAAATTTTCATTAAAAATTTTGGAAAATTCAGCCGATGGGACTTTATTTCCGGAAATCCTTTAGATAAACAGTAGGCATGGTAACTCATGATAGCCTTATCTGGGTGGGAAAAAAAAAAATCTATTAGTAAATAAATATAGCTCGTGCTAGAAGGAGTTTTTCCCCCTTTCATTCACAAGTAATTTTACATTTACAAGACTGGATGTAGGGTAAAATGTACCGCAAATTGAGCTGTTTTCACATACAGTTCTGCCAGGAATTCGAGTTTCATTTTTTTTTTTTTTTTTTTTTTTTTTTTTTTTTAAAATAAAGCTATTATTATCTATTCTGCCCATCGCTTTTCTAAATGGTCTCCCGACACCAGGTTCCGTTGACTGAATTTTCCACTTTTTTTCAATGAAAATTTTATAAAATATTGTTTTAACGCTGCTGTTTTATATGCTCGAAATTTTTAATAACAATTTTATGTTTTAAAAGAAAAAAGGCAAAGATATATTTCTTTATAGCTTTTGAGACAAATGTAACCCCTTAAAAGTAATCTTTTAAATTCTTGAAATTAATTTATGGCCATTTTTCATTACTGATATTTCCACTGCTCAGAGGTACCTAACTCCCTTGTAAATACTGTATTCCCGACTGTTCTTCTAACGTAATTTATGACAATTTTTTTAACAACATCTGATGAATATGATCTATTTAAGAATATGATGGATTATCAATAAAAGGGGTGTAAAATTTTCACAGCTCTATATTTTAGCGAGGTGTTGCTGCGTGTGGATGCTTATCGTTTCTCTATTGTCGCGGTAATCCAATCATCTGTTAAAGGAAGGAGGTTCCAAAACTTCAGCAGCTGTCCGTTAGTACAATAGGTGACAGGGACCGACAATAGGACCCAATGGAAAGGGAACACGCCGCCCCGAAGAGATGTTTTGACGCGTAAATGTTTTGACAATGAATAGGGCGAGTGCCGCCTGTTGTTTGGCAAAAATATGAAGCAGACAGTAGCACTTAGAATATATGATTTGTCACAACAATTTTAGAAGTTTTCTTTCTGGCAGAAAAGAATTGAAGCACCGAGTTTGTTGTGCCGCCACGAGGAAATTATGATGTTGAGAGCCAACGGACGAAATAGTTAGGATCTCCTGGCAGTCATACGAGAACTACTCACAGAAAATAGGTTTCACAATAGAGGTTCGATTAGGCTGGGTGTTTCATCTGAAAATTTAGTTTTGCGCCCCATTTGTTTTCATGAATAGAATTGAGTTTTGACATTAGTGACATACTTTTTTTTTCTAATTGTTTATGAGAAAAATCTGAAAAATAATAACTCACATTATACATGTCTATAGACATAGAAACATGTATGATAAAAAGGTTAAAAAGAATTATTTAGTGGCTTAAAAAAAAAAAAAAAAAAAAAAAAACATCATATATGCTATTAATATAAATATGTAGAACATATAAAACAAACCTTAATGAAAGAATTCTATGTTTATAAGAACAGATTAGGTCATAAACTGAAATGAAATTGATTTTGTTTCAGTTATAATAATTTCGTTCGCCTTAACTTCAATTAAGAGTTTGCACGGTTTAAACGAATTGGTTTTAACTATAGACCTATCATAAAAGTGGACGAGACAATGGCAACCTTTTTCAGTGGCAAAGATAACTCATAAAAAAGTCACGTTACTGTTGAACTACAGGAAGCCAAACTGGCCAATATTGAAATTTTCTCGCCATGCTCTAAACTCTGCTTTTCTTAAGCAAACGATATTTTCCCCTTTTCTTTGAAAGTTCTTTTTAAAATTTTTATTTCACTTTAAAAGTTAGATTGTTTTGAATTTAAAAAGAATTTTATAGCAAGAAATAGTAATTAGACGTACTTAAAAAACCCCAGAAGTTATGTAATATAAGGATTTTATTTCACAGGTAAGATTCTTTTTAACATTTTATTATTTCGTTCTTTTTAAGTAATTATTCTTATAAAATGTTTATAATTGCTATACTTAATTCTCTAAATTGAATTAGTTTAAATATATCATACCTTATATGATTTCAAAAATGTCCATGACTATTTATGAGAGTTAAAGCGAGTATAGACAAACAGAAGTTATAAACACTTTTGAACTTTGTTGGAAAGTGTTATGTTAATAACAAGGTAAAAATAAATTTCAGCAGCTGTAGTGTTTTACACAAGTTTTGCTTGCTGTATCTTTTAATAACAATAATAATATTTATATTCAGAACAAAAAATCGCCACTAACGTGATAAATGCCAGAAAAGATAACAATTTTTCAGCAGTCACGTGTTTTATCTTTGCCACCTTTACTTATATTCCCTTAATAATGGAATGCTCCGTCCACTCTTATAACAGGTCTATGGTTTTAACTATAGTTTAAACCACTGAGCTGAAGAACAACTGGAGCAAATGCTTCCAATACCTTTATACAGTGTTCGTGCGTGCCAGTTTTTCTGCAATCATTTCGAACAGACAACCTTTACACAATTTTACTTTGAAATATAAAGGTATCAAATGCTTTCTGCCGTGCAACGCTCGGAAGACAAGCCTTCCAAAAACGGCACGCAAAAACCGGTCTAGCATTTCCTCCATCCAGTTGTTCTTCAGCTCAGTGGTTTAAACCACGGTTCAAACCAAATGTCCCCCCCCCCCTCCTCAAATTAAATAAATAAACAAAAAAGCACTGGAATATGTTTAGGCAATTAATATATATATATATATATTTCTTTCCATTTTTTCTCTTTCTTTCTTTTTTTTTCTTTCAGTTTTTGGTATTATTTCCTGCGAAAAGTTATCCATTCACGGAATTTTTTTGTGGATTATTATATTAAAATGTGACAGCATTTGAATAATAACAAAATCAAGAAGACCACATTTAAAATTTTAATAAAATTTAATGTTGGAGCAAATTTTCTCTGAATAAGGGACTTTTGTGATAATAAATTAATCAATGTGTTAATTTCGCATGTTTCTTCGCATTTCTCTCTAAAATAAATAAATAAATAAATAAGACAGCTATATATGAATTAAAAATAATTTTCAACAAATAATTTTCTGACTTGTTTAAACGGTAAAATATAAGTCATCATGATCTAATTTGTCTGTCCAATTTTATTAAAAATCTTTTATTCTCTGTCTTTTAACTTGCGTTTAGAACAATAAAGTCTTTTTAGCTCTACAAAATATGATTTTTTGTCCTGTGCCTGAAATCTATATTAATAAAATCAGACTTTTGTCTGTAAATTTTTCAGAATCGAAAAATTTTGCGATATCTTCACGTTTCACACCACATGAAAGCCGAAAATGACTTCAGAAAATTTTGCCTGTGTGTGTGTGTGTGTGTGTGTCTGTGTGTGTGTCATCGTGTCCGTGTCGCTTTTTTTTGTCCGGGCATCACTTGAAAACGGCTGGGCGGAATTCAACGGCGCTTGGCAGGAATTTAGGTCTTCACCCAACTTAAAATTATATGTATCAACTTTTCAGAAATTCCCCCCCGTTCCCCCCTGGGGGATAAAAAACTAAAATACGTTTGTCCGGGCATCACTCGAGAACGGCTGGACGGAATTCAACGGCGCTTGGCAGACACTTAGGTCTTCACCCAACTTAAAATTATATCTATAGAAATTTTCAAAATTATGAATAGTGTTTAAATTATGGGTAAAAAACGCCTAAGCATGCGCATAAATATTTTTTCACTAAAACGCTTTGAATGGAAAAATAAAATATAAAAATAAATTTTTAAGTTAAAGATTTTTTTATTCGCGTGATTCGGACTACAAATTATGAAAAGATTGAAATGAAGTGTTGCCATCTAAGTTTCATACTTTAGTTAATTTTAAAAAATCTAATTGTCGTATCGAAAAACTGTTTACACCCCAGGATTCAGAAAAATCACCCCTTTCATTTGGTACTGAATTTGTAACGATAGGTCTGATACTTCTAATTTATTTTTCCCTTTTTACGTTTTTTCGTTGCCACTTAAATTTCATACTTTAGTTATTTTTAAAAAATCTAATTGTCGCATCGAAAACCTGTTTGCACCCCTGGATTCAGAAAAATCGTCCCTTTCATTTGGTATCAAATTTATAAATATAGGTCTGATATTTCTAATTTATTTTACCCTTTTACCGTTTTTAACCCAGATTCGGTAAAACGTTTTATATTTACATATCCGCGATTGTAATGAAATGCTCGCCCTCTGGTGGGCTAAGGTGAAATTATCATACCACTGATAGCTTTCACGCTGAAACAATGATAGAACACAATAATAAATACACGTGGCAATTATTACACGTGGCAATATTTACTAACAACTGCAGTTGAGAAAGCACCACCTATCGATCATTACAAACGCGGATAGGAATTTATATATTTTTTTATTTTCCAGAAATAAAATGAAATATTTTTAATTTCACGTGAATAAAAATAAAAATTAGAGAGAAAAATACAAAAGTTGGTAATTTTTTTTTTTTTTTTTTTTTTTTTTTTAATGAGGAATTTGCACGTGGATAAATATTTTCATAGAGATATTTGGCATTAGTTTAATATTTTTATTTAATTAAGCAGTACTTTTCTTTCCTGCAGTAAAACAAAATTTTTTGTTGTTATTATGTACCTTATGAGGGTTTTTTTATGTTCTCCCCTTAATTGTAAATGATTATAATTTGGATTTTATTAAGATTTTTTATTTTTATTTTGTAAATACCAGAAAAGAGTTTTTATTTTATTTTATTTATTTATTTATTTTGTGTATGGAACAGCTTTAGTACTGGATTCCTTTGGCAAAATTTGAAATTCGAAACCGAAGTTGCTTGGACGTTTCTCGCCAAGATCTTTAATTGCACAATTGAGATAGCCAATTCAGTTCATCGCAAAAATAGCTTAAAATATTTAAAGTCCCCAAAGGTTTCCCATACTAAAGCTGTGCGTTTTGTATTTATTTATTTATAATATTTTCTATTAAAGACTTCTGTGGTCACGAAATTTGGTGCATAAATTGTTTGTATGCATCCGGCACTTATTGTAACTGGATTTCACGAAATTCGAAACTCCCCCCCCCCCCCCTTCTCGGAGTCGGAGGGCAATAAACGATATAACTTCAGTATAACCCCACAACTGAATTTGGCGATTTTTCTTTGGCGCCGTTTTGAAGGATAACGATGTCGTTCTGGACTGTTTGCGATATAATATGGCAGCCTAATATGTTGTTTATTTTGGATTTATGATTTTATGATTTATGATTTAGATTATGATTTTATCATTTACCATATATGATTTATGAATTTAGATTTATGATTTAGCCATAATCGCCTACAAAAAAATCGCCAAATATCGTTGTGGGGTTATACTAAGGTCGTTTCCAATAAACATGTGTAAAAACATGTTTTTCCGTTTGAATTCGCTTTGAATTATCTTAGAATGGCGAATTTTGGTGTGCGGATATTGATTAAGTGTACGCATTATGTACATTAGTGGGATTTTGCAAAACTTCGAACTCACCCGCTGAGGAAGGGGAAATAAGAAGTGGGTAAGTTGTGCCGAAGGCAGTGGGGACCCAGACTGGATATTGATTAAGTGTACGCATTATGTACATTAGTGTGATTTTGCAAAACTTCGAACTCACCCGCTGAGGAAGGGGAAGTAAGAAGTGGGTAAGTTGTGTCGAAGACAGTGGAGACCTAAACTCCATTTAAGTTTAATGTCCAGCGAAGCGGGCAAAGCCTGCTAGTAAATATATATATTAGTAATTGGGGAAAAATAATGTCCCTCCCCCCCCCAAAAAAAAAAAAATAAATAAAAATAAAATAAAATATAAACAAAAAAATAAATAAAATATATTTTACTAGAAAATCAATTTTTTACTCTGGAGCATTCATAAAAATACGATTTTCGAATACATAAACTACAGTAACACAAAAACTAACTTACCTCTGCAATGTAAGCATTTTTCTTTCCAATGCACAATATTTTTGGGGGGGTTAAAACTGTTTAATAATTATATTTTGTCAAATGTCGAACTCAAAACTACGGTTCAAATTTCAAATTATTTTGACAGTAAAGGGAACAATAGTTACATAATTGCTATGTATGAGCAGTTACTCTCAAATGCCGATAGATGTCTATACCGGTATTTCATAGAACTAGAGGAACATTTAAAGTGATTGTTCCACAAATATGACACCATGTTCTAATGCATGCTGTGTATCTTACGCTGTTGCGCATCGTATTGTGAAAACAAAGTGTTTCCAAATACTTCGAAGAATGACTCTCAAAATTTAAACAAATGGACAAAAATAATCCTCAGAATTCCAGAAAAAACATAACGTCAAATTGATATGTTAATCACATGCTCAAAGAAAAAATAAAGATATTCTAAAAAGTACTTCAGGTCATGGACAGAAATTATATTAGTTTGTGTCCAAAGATCCAAAAAGACAGGTAATATCTATCTTATGTTTGACATCCACTATTGGAAATTCTTCTAGACAAATTTTGACTATTTTGAAACTAAATGTGAGCTCGTGAACTTTTGGACGAATTTTCAACAAGCCCTAAGCATGAAACAGAAGAAATGAAAACGGGGCAAACACTGCAGCCTCAGGTTATTGAATTAAGACTTCAATGTGTACAGCAGTATATTTTATGGGGTGATAACAGAGTTGAATAAAGTCATCTGGTGAGATGAAAAGAATTCCAATTTAAATAGACCGTTTGGCTTATGATTTTTCTGGTATCATAAAAGCCAAATAAAATATCATATCTTCAACTGAAACTGAGGTAAGGATTCTGTGAATCGTTATGCTCTCGGCCGAGTTTCCTTTGAATGCTGAAACAGCTCTGGCATTCTTTTTTGTAAAACGAAATGCAGGAGATGCCAATTTATACTGTAAGATATATATATATATATAATATATATTAACCATTCTCCGTTAAGTGCTGAAGTAATCTAATACTTCAACAAAATAATGTAACAATAGGGAGAAACGTAGTGTGTATGTTTTAGTATGTGACTGGATAATTTGGAAAAAATTATAAAGAAAAAATATTAGGTTATAGTATATGTCTGGTCCATAGGAAAACTTGTTATATCTATAATGCCGAACAGATCTTTTAAAAAATCACGATTCAAATCATCTTTCAATGTGTTCATTTATGTTTAGGAAGAACAATTTTAAAATTATGTTAATTTCTAAATCAAAATATTTTTAACCTACACTTAAACACTTTTTAAAAAGTTCCATTTTATTATCTCACTTTAAAATTTAAATTTCTTTTTATAGAGGTTTCAACTGCTAAATACTATTAAAATAGAATCCGTATTGAAATTAAAATTAAAAATTTTCATATTTACACTTAACATCTTATTTCGACTGTAGATATTCAACATTTGGAATTTACTTTTGGTTACTTTTCAAAATTCTACTGCATTTTTAATATCGCTCGAAACGTAGTACACATAAAGGCATAAACAAATGACAAATTCAGCTTGATAAATGATGGTAGACAAAATTTTGATACAATATACAATTTTCTTATAAAATTTAAATCTAATATAGCCTACTGCGAGAAAAAAAAATTATTATTATGCAGTTTGATACATATGCCGTAAGTAATTTTTTGAAACATAAAAAAAATGTTACAAATAATTTCATTTTACAACAATCAAGAATTATAATTTAATTTTAATTTTAAATACATCTAAGCATTCTTGAACACAATTTTAAAAGAAAAAATTATTATATATATATATATATATATAATATATATATTCTAAAATTAATTAGTTATTTTGTGGAATTAATTTGGAATTGTTTTTATTAAAGAATGTACGTATATCATAATATTAGAGAAATGATAATATCCTGCTTCTCCTAAATAAAACATAATACTAGCATTTTCCCCCCTTACTTTGAAATTGTTTTAGAACAAAAACTATTTTCGAAGAATGTATAATGAGAAAAGTTTTAAATAAAAACTATTTCTAATGCGCCTTCTATTTTATTTCACATATTTTTTTCTGAGTATTAATAAGATCACAAACTTTGTATATGAAAGAAGAATTGAGAGAGAGAAAAAAAAATATTTGGTTAATTATTAAACAATAATAAATGAATCTTTATTAAACTTTGATAATGAGTTTGCAACTTGAAAATAAAAATTCTCCAGCTTTACGTAATACGGAAAAAATATTGCATACATTAATAAGGGGGAAAAAATGGAGTACAGCTTTTCCATATTCATAAACTTTCGCGAGATCTGGCGATCCTTAATACAATTAAATAAGGAGTTTTTTCAGCGGGTTAGTAGATAACACATTTAGAAGCGGAGGTTAATTGTGTTATGGCTCAGGTGCCTAAAGGCACTTTTAGGCGCTAAAAATATTTAGCTAAAGCTTAGATAACTAATTGTGTTACCACGGGTTCTCTTAAAAGCTAATGTATATCGTTATGTTTGTAAGAAAATAGGCGTTGTTAAGTTTTTTTTTTTTTTTTCTTTTAGTTGAGTTTGGTGCTCTTATTTATACATTGGGTCTTAATGCACTTTTAATGCAATAGATGGGGAAGAAGCCTTGCCCACTTGTTGCTGGTATGGGTGATGGTGGACACTTAGTGAAGAAATGAAGTTATGAACATACAAGTGGGAGAAAAATAAATAATTGAATTTGGAAGAGGGAAATATGTTTTGGGCTTACTTCCGAACAAGTGTTATGTTATGAGTATTCAGTTTTTTGTTTGCTTGCTTGTTTTTTGTTTAAATTTAAAGAAAATAAATATAAGGAAAAATCGGTACGTGCTATGAATTGGTGTATTTCAACTGGAAAGTTGGATAACCTAAAATTCATTTAAAGATGCCTCGAATGATATATTTTAATAGTTATACAAAGTTATAATATCCATATAAGTTCATTTGCAGATGAAGATAGAAAATTATTATTATTAATAATCAAATTTAATAAATGTTAATATTTAGCCACGTAAATTATTAATACTGTGCAGAATCCTTAATATATAGTTAATTTATTTAATGATGATAGATAAAATATTTTGTTATTCATACAAATTCATTTGTAGATGAAGATAGAAAATTATTAGAATTAATCAAATTTAAGAAATCTTAGTGTTTTAGCTACATAAGTTTTTAATATTGTGCAGCGCTCCTGTATATGGTTTTTATTTGATGTAATGAGTAATATATTTTAATATTCATACAAAATTATAAGGGTAATACAAATTGATTTGCAGACGAAGACAGAAAAATGTTATAATTAATTAAATTTATCAAATTTTAATGTTTAGTTATATAAATTATTCATATTGGTATGCATTCCTACAGTTAATTAAAAAATCTAGATTTTTTTTCCCTTGAAAATTTTTTACGGAAAATTGTTTACTTGAGAGTTTTTAATTAGAAAGAGCAAATTTTCTGATCTCAAGATTTTATGTTTGTTTAGCTTCAATTCCGCGATCTTGGGATCAGTCCTGGGATTAAAGAAGCGATAGTTTTCCTTATATTATAAGCCACCCCTCGTAATTAAAAACTGTAACGGTAATTAATAATAAATTGTTTTATTTATGATTTCATTTATTCTTGTTTTTAATGTGTTCAAATCAATCCCTAATTACTCTGTTTAAAATTTGAAATGATTGATTAATGATAATTGATCTTTGTAAGCTAACACCATAAAATGTAAAAATACGCAAGGACACATGCCTATATCAAAAACTTTCATTTGATAATTTTGGCTGATATTTATGTTTTTATTTTATTTTATTTTATTTTTAAAATATATGCTGAAGCCAGTTTTTCTCAATCACATATATATTTTAGTCAATACAGGGTGTTTACCGTCACAATTTTTTCCGTGACTCTTCCCCCAGTATTAATGCAATAGATGGGGAAGAAACCTTGCCCACTTGTTGCTGGTATGGGTGATGGTGGACGCTTAGTGAAGAAATGAAGTTATGAACACACAAGTGGGAGAAAAATAAATAATTGAATTTGGAAGAGGGAAGTGACTCTTCTACCAGTATAATTATATGATAAATTTTATAGTATGTTCCTATGATGAATTATAATTAATCATGGAAACATACTAGAAACTACTGAAAATGAAGAAACTGTACCGGTAGTATTGAGAAAAATCTATACATGATAGAGAAAAACTGGCTTCATTTTCAGCTTCAGCAAATCTAAAAACATATGTATCAGCTAAAATTATCAAATCAAATTTTGGCAACATTATTTTTATAGACCTGTGTTATTTTCGATTGAAATAATGAGGCACGGCTCTACATCAATATGAAAAAGAAAGGAAGAAAGAGCAGAAAATCATATGAGTGAAATTACGTATTTTTGCAAAATTTATGGTGTTATTTTGTAAATGTTTCATACACTTTATTCAACATAAGTTCGATGCATTTTTCTACAATAATATTTATAGCATAAACATTTTTATCCTGTGAGACACAAATAAAATTAAAATAAATATAAATAAATAAAATAAATCTATAGGGAGAGCGCGATGAAGATGGTATTCTTACAGAAGGTTTTAATTTAAGCGTAATTTTAAGATGTTGTGAAATACGCATAAATATATTTCTTTTTATGTCAAAGTAATAATAATAATAATAATAATAAAGAAAAAATAAAATAAAGAAAAAAAGAAAAGAAAACAAAAAGAAAATGAACGTGTAAAAATGTGTTTTCTAGTAGCATCAGTTATTTTTTTAACTTATATTTTCATATATTTTATGAGAATTTTAATTAAAATATTGAAATTTCCTAGATATTACCCTCCACATACAAACAAACGTTTCCTCTTTATATATTAGTATAGACGAAATATTCTTTCGTCTTCGTGCATATAAAAATATATGTTAATTTCATGTAATTTAGTACAATCTAAAGGTGTTAAGCAGTATCTACCTGCAACTTCGCCCATAGGCGTACAGCATTTGAATATTTTGTATATCCCTGTATACAATGAACAAATTTTCCGATTACAATGAAAAATTCCACATAGTATTCTTAAATGATACAGATTTAGAATAGAATATCGACTTTATTCTTCTAGCTATTGTTTGTTCATTTTTAGATATTTTAATACTAGATTCTCATACAAAGATGCACGGGCTAATCGCTATAAAAACCTGATTTTAGATATCAAGTGACCTCAAAAACGTTTAAATACAGCAGAAATTCAATTTGAAAAATATGAATAAAAAGGGCAATACTTCCTTTGTGATATATGAGTGGAGGAAGGTAAAAAAAAAAAAAAAAAAAAAAAAATACCTTTAAGAATAGCAATGATTGTTTTGAGGTTTCGTCTGTAAAAAATAAATAAATGAATAAAAATAACGAGTATTGTAGACTTGAAAATGTAGTAATTTTTCCCAAAGGAAAAAAAAAAAAGAAAAGAAAAGAAAAGAAATGTTTGACGGTTTATTTTAGGTGTAAATTAATTCTAAAGTGTAAGTTATTTATTTATTTATTTTTTAAATAACTACAATGGGATAAAAATACACCGGGACTTAAAAAAAAAAAAAAAAAAAAAAATATTTTACATCGTATGATCCGATAAAAAAGATTACCAGATGATAAAGAATAGATAATTTTGGTAATAATTTTAAAGATGAATAATTCGTTTTAACGACAAATGCAAAAAATGAAAACATGACAAAATGATAGTAAATTTCGTATGCATTAGAAGTAAATAAATAAAATAAAATAAAATAAAATAAATTTAAATTAATAGACGACGTTGTGCTAAGTTAACTTGTACAAAAGGTGACATTTGGAATGGAACGTCAGGAAATAAAATATTTATAATATTTGTAATTCATACCGTTTAATTATATAAGTAGAAAGTATCAATAAATGATTTTACATTTTTTGTTCTGTTATGCTTTGCGATCAAGAATAAAGAGAGAAGGGGGGGGGGGGTAAATTGAATTGACATAGTCTCATTATTGATTAAATTTTAACTTATTATTATTATTATTATTAACTACATAGAACATTTATGAATTTATTTACTACTTTCATCACATTACAAGCCGCGGTAGCCTGGTTGGTAAGAGCAGCGAGTTCGTGATCGAAAGATTGCGGGTTCGGTCCTCGAGCCGGCCGAAGACCGTCGTGTACGCTAATGGCGACTGGTGCACGTTAAATTCCGTCGTGGTCGCAAAGTCCTCCAAGTTCCCATCAAAAATTATACCTCTGGGGGTACCGGATCATTGGTCTAACTCGCTCTGATCCGGATCAAAATTCGAGTTCGGCTGGTGCTGCCATCTTTCACCAGCTCATGGAACTAGAAGTCGTACTTCCTCCCTATGAGGCGTTCCTAATAACGGAAGACGCAACCCTCTTGCCTTAAAATCCGGTAGTTCCACTACCGGGGCTCGGAATTTCCGAGTGGCACACGACAACAACAACATCACATTTATTCTTATTATTCATTACAGATGTGGTTCACCAAAGGGAGTTATGTCCATTACGTCAAATGTAATCCGACGAACCAACAAACGTGGTGTGAAAGAAATGCAAATTGCTAATGTCGATGACTTAGGGATTTAGAAATATACGATTTTTTTCCCTTCAAAAATAAGCAATTTAAAATATTAAAACAAAAAAAAAAAAAAAAGTTTAATTGGC
The DNA here is from genome assembly GCA_963930645.1 of Salticus scenicus. NCBI lineage: Eukaryota > Metazoa > Arthropoda > Arachnida > Araneae > Salticidae > Salticus > Salticus scenicus. The sequence goes on from OZ005653.1 coordinate 274,870,087, forward strand.
CGTTTTTGTGAAGCGATGTAAATTGTATTGTTTTTCAGATATTCACGTAGGGGAGACCGGGGTACAATGAACCATGAGGTAAAATGGACCACCCCTATTATTTATTTTACTTATTTATTTTTATAATTCGTAATTTGGTACATAGATAACAGCATTGCAGTGATGAAACTTATCTAGCATCTTTATGCCTAACTCAGAATTTAGTCATTTTATTCTAGAAATTTAGTTTGTGGTGGCCAAAAGTAAATATTTTTAGCTAAACATTTTTTTCTTTTCATCATTCAAGAATTGTGATCTGGAAGAGGTTATTCAGTACAATAAAGAGCTAACGTTATGTATTATTATATTTAATCTAACTAAAATACTTTAAAAAAAGACTTGTTATTATTATTTTTTTTTAAACATTTGTTGTCAGAGTTCCACATGGGGTAAAATGGACCACCAGGAACTGGTACCCTAGTTCTCTGTCATAATAAACTGCTTTGCGAAATCTACATTTTTTAAGTGTTAGCTGTAAATTATACTTAAAAATTTCAGCGTTAACCTTAATTAGATCTATTATTTCTTCAAAGATGAATAAGCAAGCAATTTACTTTCAGGTTTCTTATTATTTATTTTTAATAAGCATCCATAGTTATTTTTGTATTCTTATATTTTTACAAATATCATACAAGTACAACGAACTGAATTAAATAATGCAATTAAAAAGTAACAATGCACATATGTTATATATATATATATATATATATATATATATATATATATATATATATATTTGAGAAGTTTACAATTGTCATATAAGAACAGTTTTACAGATCATGTAAAGTGAAAAAAGAAATATTTAGTTATGGATCTGCTAATATAAAGGGTAAAACACTTATTTGTTCATCTTCAAAGGCATCAGGCATTTCAAAAAGAACTTTTACACGCACGTATTAAAGCATAAAAATTCTAAATTATCTAAACTAGAAAGCAAAAATAAATCGGCTATTAGATTTAGCCCAAAGTATGCATATAAGCAGATAATTTCGAAGGATGAAAAAGAAATGGTGGAAAATTATATAATAGATGCTTGTACAGTCGGGGAAAAAAAAAACGCAACACCCGCTGTAATTTCGTTATTGATTGACGCAGTAACATCTAATAGACATAATTCAACAGGAAATTAAAAGCACTTTCTGAATATCATGTCAAATTTTGAATTAGGGGTCATCTACATATTGAAATGAGCGCCAACTTTGATTTTTTCAATAGCAACACCCAATTTCGACTTCATTTTGAATTTCTGTGAGTCTGGCAGTGCGGAAAAGTATACTGTTTATATACTTTATCTTTAGTATTTATAGAGTTATAAACAAAAATGTGTTAGGGGGTTATCTGTAAATGTAGAAAAATAAAATTAAGATCCTATAAGAAATGGACAAAATTTTAATGTTTTACACCGGAAATCTTTCAGGAAAAAAATAATTATAAAAATTAATAAAATGTTGCTTTTTTTCCATTTTTACTTTCTTCTATATGTAATATAGAGAAAGTATTGGATTCGCGAAAATTTTCGACCTCCGTTTTTTGACGGATCTACACGTTTTGGGATGTCCTGAACACGAATTGATAGTTTTTAAAAAATGTCTGTCTGTCTGTCTGTCTGTGTGTCTGTCTGTCTGTCTGTCTGTCTGTCTGTGTGTCTGTATCATTTTTTTGTGGACGCTGTATCTCACGAACATATGAATGAAATTTAACCAAACTTGGTATTTAGTTGCACCCTGACATGAACTGGTGCCCATTAGATTTGGGGATCAATAGCTCAACAGGTGGCGCTGTAATCGCATTTTATGCAAATTTTTAACATGGCAGCATAGGACAAAATTCCGTATAAATGGGCATAATGAGAGTTATTTTAAACTTGTGATTGTAAAATTAATTTGAATTATTGATGATAGTAGTAGTTAACTAGGAAAAAAAAATTGTGCATGGGGGGGCATCGGTTCCCCCCCTGGGGGGGAAGTACCCCCCCGGGGGGGTTAAATTTTGAAGATGGGTATCATTCGAAAGATCTCGTCAATACCTTTAAAACGAATGGTTGAACCATAAATCTGTGATAATTTAAAACAAAGTTATCGATTTTTTTTACTTTTACCAAAAAAAAAAAAAAAAAAAAAATTCGATTTTTTTTTTTTTTTTTTTTTTTATTATTATTGTTAGTGATTGAATATGTATTAATTTTCACAAAAAAAAAAAAAAAAAAAAAAAGAAAAAGAAAAAAAAAATCTTTTTTTTTTTTTTAATATTGTTACTGATTGAATATGTATAGGAAAATAGAGAAGAAAGTCTTGTGGTGGCCACAACATACTAGTTTTTTAAATTAATTTGAATTCAATTTTTAGATTTGTATATACTTCAGTACTTCTTTAGATAATTTTAGGTCTATTTAAATACATTACACTTCCGATTAGTCCATACAGCACACTTTGAAAAAAGTGCAATATTTTTCAAGTAAAAGTGTCTATTATGGCTATACTGATCACCATTGAAGCTTAAACTTTCTTTCGTAGGTAGGTAACATAATATACACAAGGAAATAATATAGATATATATATAACAACGCATAAACTAAATCTTTTTGGATAAATAATTGTAAGGGTTCATGAAGTAAATATTAAACAATTTTAATCGCACTTACCAGTTTTGGGTCAGTTAAACTCTTTGGAACTGTACGATTGGTTTTATAATTTCTATGAAAATATAATTTCTTAAATAACCGTTTCGCGACTGCTGATGTAGATTCACGCCATTTGAAAATCTATAACTGTGTGAGCGTTCGTTTCTTTCGTAATTTGTGTGTTACATATTTTTTAAGTGTGTACCCAGTGTTCATATTTTTGCAATAAAATATACTATGGATAGAAATATATTGATTAGAAAGAATGTAATTAGAAAGTATATCCATTTGTAATATAATTGTGAATACAGAAAATTTGTTTTGAAATATTTTATTTTGAGATTATAACGCCCGTAGGCGGGTCTTACTGTCAAAAAGACAAAATCCTGCAGTCGCGTTAAAATATATTTATAAAAGTCAAAATATGTTTTTAAAAATGTATAAAGTCAAAATATATTAATAAAATTTTAAAGACTAAAGTGTCCTTAAAATAATAACCCTCCCCCCTACAAAATAAATAAGTAAGTAAATAAATAAACTAAAATAAAGCAATATATGAAGCAAATGATTAAGCCTTTTTTAACTTTGACGGTATTTAAGAAACGATTTTACAAGTCTGTCTTGCATTCCAATTCCATTCGTTTTTTATATTTGACAATTTCACATTAAACCTATTTTTCTTTTTAAAACAGTAAACCCCGCGTAATTAGTTAATTATTTTTTTTCTTCTAGTGTTCGCTTAAAAGGTTCAAAATTTTTCGCCAATTAATCGATGAAGTAAATACCACTTGTGCATATTTTTGTCAACATAAAATAAGGGGTTTAACAGGAATACTCAATGTCACATTTACTTTTCTTTTCTATATTGTTTTGTTTTGAAAAACGATGAAGGCGGGGCTTGTCTTCTTTAGAACAGGGGTGGCCAACCCGCGGCCCGCGGGCCGCATGCGGCCCACCGCGTAGTTTCTTGCGGCCCGCGAGGAGACTAACGATATTTAAAGTTTGACAACTTTGGTTAACGAATCAAAAATAAATAAATACTTTCTGACTTTTCGAAGTGAAAATACCTTTCAAAAATTGTGGTAGATAAGGAACTGTTGTAATGGAATGTTATTAGATCCATTATTCATTCTTTTTATTATAGTTTTTATATATAGTCGTAATTTTTTTTTACAATTCTATTGTTAATTTATGAATGAAAATAATTTAAATTAATGTATTCTTCTCCGAATTTTCACCCTGCCCTTCTCCGAAAAAAGTATATACATACATGAATCATATACTCACAAACATATATACACATATGCATATGTACAGTCATAAAATAATAATAATAATAGTAATAATAATTTCCTCCCCGACTAATTTCGCCGTAAATCATCGTAGAAACTAGCAGCTGATGCCTAATGATTGGTAATGACATCTAATTTTTAATCCAAAAAGCTTGTCGAAATTGCGGGTTGCCTTAAAAAAAAAAAAATAAAATAAAATAAGTTGATGCCAGTTTTAAAATGTAACCCTTAAGCAAAATCTAACTAAACCGTCTAAACTAGGCCTTATTACTAATCGATTGGCACCAGTCGCAAGTCTCTATATTAATTTACGGCGGAATTAGTCGGTAAAGCAGGGGGGGGGAGGGGGTTATGACTGTACATACAGTGTGGCCCGAATGAATAAAATATATTTCTAATGCGGCCCACCAAGTGTTTTGGGTTGGACCGGCCTGCTTTAGAAAACAGGAATTCTTGATGCTATGTCAAAAAATCGTCATTTTTGTTTCATTTCTTTGCGTTTGACGTTGTTGGTATACAATTTGACCCGTAAATAAAAAATAAAAATATTTTCTTTGTTATTTTTTAAGATTTGATTCGTTATCTCATGCAAAACTTTATAAGAGACGGCCCCATAAACCCCTCCAAAAGAAAGATTTATTTATATCTCGAAAACTAATAACTGGAATGAGCTGCAAATTTGCACACCCATATTTTTCAGCATTAGGATTCATTTTATGTAAAAATTTATATAGGTCATAATTCATAATTTTTATGAATATGAATTTATTAATATTTTTCATAATTAAAAATATGTTTCAGAATCAAAAGTAATGATGGATTATGTTTGGGTTTCTTCACTGTATCTCGTAAAAAAAAATTATACCGATCAAGTTATTTTTTGTGAAGATATTAATAAAAGTTTGAAATATGAATTTAACATTAGCAGCTTCAAACTTTGAACGCTTATAACTCTGTGAAAAAATAAGTAAAATATACAACCAATATACTTTTTCGCGTTGTCGCGATCCCAGGAATTCAAATATAAAATAAAAATGGGGCATTACGATTGAAAAAATCAAAGTTGGTGCGCGTTTTAATATGTAGACGACCCCCAATTCAAAATTTCAATTCATTTTCTGAAACTACTTACAATTCCCCATCGAATGATACCTATTACATTTTTCTACATCGATTAGCAACGAAGTTACGTTGAGTGTTGCTTTTTTTTTTTTTTTTTTTTTTTTTTTTCCCCGACTGTACAATGAAGTACATCTCAACCTCTAAGTAAAATATTCTCATTTAAAAATAGTATCTTTCGAATTACATCCCTTGCCAATAGCTTCTATGCACATGGCGACAACTAAATAAATAACGGTGCATTAACAATTTTAACTTGTACACCAGTAAAAAAGGTTATTGAAGGAGAAGCATAAAATAAAAATAAATAAATAAATAAACAAACAAAAAAGCCGCTTTAGTTAGAGCCAGAAGAAAAAAAAAAAGTTAGCTTTTTTAAAGATAAAAATAAAACTGAAGTCTCACATCATGTTCAAAGAAAAATATGTATTAAAGAGTTCGAGTGCTTTTAAGAATATGTCTGTTTATAGTAATAAACAATTCAGTGATAACGATAAAATTTCACAGCAAGATGCTAATTTTAAAACTAATAAAATAAGTGTAAGTAAATTTTCGTAAAAAAATTGACGAAAAAGGCAGTTTTACATTTTGCTGGTTTAATCACAGAAACAAAAGATAAAGAATCAAAAACCTAATCAAGATCTCTACATCTTTCCTGAAAGTGTTGATATATATCTCTTGTAAATTTTCAAGCTATTGTAATGATGAGTCTTCCAGGCCCTAAAACTTCACAAAAAAACAGCAGACTTTCAGTGACACAAAAATCTTTTGGTGTATCATTTTCTAATTTTAATGTTTATTAATATACATTATTTGTATGAATCGAAGACATAAATAAACAAATATAATATATTCTACATTTCATACTATTAAAATACGCACTACATTAGTATACTTTTTAAATTTGACCTGTGGTCCATAGTACCCCGTGTCATCAAGGGCGAGGCGTGGTTCACAAAACTATAGATGCGATTCCAAAAGCAGAGGAAGAATCAATTCAATCCCTCGACTAGGCGACGTCACTTGATTAGTCCCACTAAGACTCCTATAATACGAGCTGGCTCACAGCTGATCATTGTTGCCCAGCGGAAATATAGCTTGGCGACGTTCAGTTGCAGACGTATTACTCGGCGTCTTTATCGCCTAAAATGGCGAGTTTGCCTACACAGAAGAGCGAATTATCGTTTGTACTTGATAAGTTTGGCGGTAATATTTGGCGAAATTTTCCCATAACCCTTGTAAAAAGTAGCCATCGCTGTTGCTGTTAAATTAGTTAATTTTAAATATTTATACACTTTGAAAAGTAGTGTAGGCTGTAAAATACAACATTTAGATAATCAAACAGCAATAAAAACAAATAATTGATACAAAAAATGCAAGGAAACATATCATAATTACATTTCATATTTGTGATTGAAAGCTAAGCGTCCAATTTTTCTTTTAGACAATAATAACTAATTTCTTTCGCCTTTCTTCATTTGTTGGGAATCTAAACGTTCTAAAAGCAGTTCTGGTATGATTTGAGCAATTTTCGGCTGCACAACCCCGTTTTATGTGATTTGATAACACTTGAAATTCGGACCGCGTGGGCAACAATCGCTGAGTGGGAAACAAAATGCCTGATGAGCCAGCCTGTATTGAAGGAGCTCTAAGTCCCACTACACACTGAAGAGACACGAGACAACGGGGTCGGGGTACAATGGTCCACTTTTTCAGCTGCTATTAAAAAATTTATATAAAAAAATGTAAACCTAATTATTGCTTTTGATTGAGTACAACATAAAACTAAATAATATATGCACACATATTTTCAATAGCCAAAAATCATTACTTTGTGAGTTAGCACTTAAAATTTACAAAAGTGGTCCATTTTACCCCGGTCACCCCTATATATAAGTTGAGTGATTTAATGAAAATCTAGAGTAATTTTGCAGTTAATGTCTTATCAATTCATTATAAGTTTTACAGTGTAACATATTCCAATTGAAGCATGTCAATTTTTTATGCGCGAAAATGTCAAAATGCTCTGGAATAATACTTCAAAATAAATGTTGATTTCCAACAAACATTGAACAGCTTTAAAAAAAAATTATTTGTTAATGTAAATTTCTATTTTAAGTCTGGGTAAATAAAAACAGTACTTCTCAGCAATCAAATTAAATGTTCATTAATTCTTTTAAGAACTGTTCTTAAATTTAAAACAATTGTTGTTAATAATTTATTAATATATATATATATATATATATATATATATATATACATCTAGTATTTTATTTTATTTATTAATTAATTATTAATATAATTATCATTATTATGAAAGAATATGCTTTTCTAATATTGCCTTAAAGCTGAAATCAACCGATAGAAAAATCTGTCACGAATGAGTTAATCCAAAAATTTTAGCGGGGAAGTAAAAATGAGAGATCTCATTTAATTTTCACTGAGATATTTGAATTTCATTAAAATTCTTTTTATACAAATAAATGTATACGTACACATTCACATTTCAGTGGTCGGGAAAATTAACAATCTACTTCAATAAATGTAGATAGCTATCTAAACTGCCTCAGACTGTTCGTCGCACATATGCACATATTGTACTTTTCGAACGAAAACTGCACATCAGTTGTTTGTGCACTCTTTATTATCGTTATTTTTAGCGTCTTCAAATGCACAACCAGTACGAGAAACGGAATACACACTTCAATATATTCATGATTTTCCCTAGTGGGAAATAGGAACCCCTTTTCTATTCCCGATCTGCATTCGGGATTTACGCCCGCACTTCCCATGCGCCGCGGCGGTCAATCTGTTTGATGTAACCGGAGCGAACGGCTTCCTTTTATTTATGGGACGTATAACAGAGTGCTAATTTTGCGGTCTTTGGTGAGAGAGCAAGAGTGTCCTGTTACTAGCACCCACGCAGATGTGGTTCACCAAAGGGAGTTACGCCCATCGCGTCAAATGTAATCCGATGTACCAACAAACGTGGTGTGAAAGAAATGCAAATTGTTAATGTTGATAACTTGGGGATTTAGAAATATAATATACGATTTTTTCCCTTCAAAAATAGGCAATTTAATATCGTAAAAAACCTTCTAATCGGCCGTTTTCGTGAACCGGTATAAATTGTATTGTTTTTCAGATGTTCATGAATATATGAGTTGAATCAGTTAATGAAAATCTAGAGCAATGCACAGTAAATGGATAAAATTTAAATTCACTATAAATATAATTGTGAATAAGTAAAATTTCTTTCGAGGAAATGTGCTCTTTAAACAATTGTAATTTTTAAAGTAGCGCACAACTACTAAAGAAGAGACTAAAAATGATCCTATAATATGTTCTAATTTGTTTAATCTAATTTGTATTTCCTGTAATTTGTTCTAAATCTTGTTTCTATTCTTAAAGCCATTGAATATATCTCCAATAAAACAATAAGTAGATAATTTACAAAAATCGCTGTTGTTGTTGTTGTTGTTATTATTATTATTATTATTGCTATTTTATCACCGAGGAGGGTAGTTAACTTTCGACAACAGCTTCTATTAGACAGGCCCTCCATTATATAAAGTATTAAGAAAAAGTACTAGATGAATTGTAAAAAAAAAAAAAAAATCATTCAGAATGTGAAAATTATACAGCTTAAATTAAAAAGGAAAATTGTATCTTGAAACCCAATCTTATAGTCAATATTTTCATGCGTAAATATATACGTATATATACAGGGGCGTATCCAGAGGGGAAGCTCTCGAGCCCCCCCCCCCCCTTTTTTTTTCATGTCCTACTGACCAGAAAAAAAATTGTAAAAAAATTTTCTCCACAATTTTTTTTTTTTTTTTTTTTTTTTTTTGTTGTTGTTGTTGTTTGCTGGTGAAACCTTATTTATCAGCAATTTTTTGTCTTGTTAAGTCCAAATTACCGAAATGCATATTATCTTTTTGTAAAAAAACTCTAAAAAGAGAACTTTACGTAACTCTTCTCTTGCCAAAAATAGTGTTTAATTCCTTGTAAGACAAAATATACGTCATTCACAAAGATCACAGTTGCATATGGAACTTCTAGTTTTGTCAGTTATGCACATAGAATTGTTAGATTGTTAGAATTTATACTCCATTTCATGGAGTATAAATTCTAAGAAAAAGACAGCCAATATAAAGTCGACTTTACAGAAAGATGAAAGATGGCACTATCTAATCCTACTGAAGCAAAAGTGCCAGTAATCACACCACAGAGTACAGCATTCAGCATGCATATTTGCAGCGAGGCAGAATTTTAGACTAATGTCCAGATTACCAAACCAGACTGAGCTTTGACTGGACCAGGCTCTAGCAGATACATGCGGTCCACAGGTTTCATCACTCCTGCTGAAATTTACGTCGAGAGCGGTTGACATGACGCTTCCCCAGGCATGCTATATTCTTCCTAGGTTTTGTCAAAGAAATTTGATCTCAATTCTCCTTGTTTTATAAAATAAAAAAGAAGTGTTGAACTCACTTGCGGAAAAGCCATCATTTGTGGCCATTCGGTCCACAGGTTTCATCTCTCCTGCTGAAATTTACGTCGAGAGCAGTTGACATGCCGTTTCCCCAGACATGCTATATTCTTCCTAGGTTCTGTTAAATTCGATCTCAATTTTCCTTGTTTTATAAAAGAAAAAAGAAGTGTTGAACTCACTCGCGGAAAAAGCCATCATCTGTGGTCATGCGTCACCAGCATCGTTCAAACTATCACACCTCTGCCGTCATCCATCGCCATGCACCTATAACTAAATAACATTCACATAAGGAATCAGAAGGATTGCCACAATAAATCTCTCAGGGAGAAAAACCAGTAGCATGCAATTGTATAACCCCAAGCAATACAACAATTATTGGTCAACACAAAGTCAGAAAGGGAGCCAAAAGTCAGAAGATGAGCTTTGCTTGTAGTTCCCTGCGTTTGAAAGACCTTCGGAAAGATCAAGTATTGTATTGTATTGTACATACATTGATATGAACCGCAGCTCGCACCCTATGCCAAGTGCAAAGGGAAAGGGAAAGCTTTAAAAAATATATATACGTAATGTTGGAGCCAAAGCTCCCGGAGTTCGACAGACCTCCGAAGACATCTAAGAGGGTCCTAAAACCCAAGTGGGTGAGAGCCGTGATGCAAGCAGAATAAGTGGTTCTGCTATCTATTGCCCTGACAGGCCTTAAAACAATCACACGTCATGTAAACATATTTGTTAAGATCGCCACAAAGCAGACATATCTGAGTCTGATGTGGAACGCAGTGATGGGCCATCGCTGCATTGTTCACTTTCCAAATGATAATCAATGACGACATGCAGCCACTGTTGAAGATAAGCTGTATCACATGAGACATTTGGATATGGTAAACACCCTAGGTACATATAGAAAAGGTAGATAGTTCAACCCGTACGCCATACCAGAAGATTTTCAGCAACTGGAATGTGTATAAGCATGACTCCAAGGTCTGTAGAAGGCACGCCTATCCATGCTAAACTGTAAGCCATATAAGAAGACCACTAAAACCTAAACATGTAATGTGTCTAGGTTTAGTGGACACCAGCACACGAGTCCTCACGTTTCGGGTAACATAATCTAAAGCAGGTAATATTATCTAATTAGAAAACCACACACATATATATATATATATATATTACATTCTTCTACATACATAAGAAGAGGCAAAAGTATTGGATTCGGAAACTTTTAAACTTCCAGTTTTCAACCTATTTACATGTTTTTACATGCATTGAACACCATTAGACTACTTTTGGAAACTTAGATATATATTTTATGTTGATTAGCTTTTTGGGTATATCGCTCAGCAGGTAGAGTAGCTGCACTAAATTTTTCTCTTTATGGATAGGTATATCTCGGTTGTATTAAAAAGAAGCTATATCTTAAAAAAAAAAAAAAGTATTTGAAATATCGTTGTTTCGACATGAATCATACGCCGTACCACTGAATTAGGATGTCAGCCAGTTTTTGTTATATTGAACTTGAATGGGCTTAACATTGCACTAAAGCTAGACAGCAAGCATAGCGATGATCTGGAATTCATTGCTATAGGGTAGTCCTGAATCATGCAATCACAATTTAAAATGAGGTTTTCCCAACTTCAGTATACCCAGCGGTATTATATTTACAAAACATGGAAGACACGACGAATTTTACGTACGCCAGATACCATTATTCTACATGATAGTCTCTGGATGGCTCCAGTATCGATCGCTCAATCCTTCAATTACGAGCTCGAAGCCTTATTAACCGGATTACCAGTTTTTAGTGATTTTTCTCCGTTTGTCAACAATTTATAACGTCACGGATTAAGGAAGTTTCTAGCAGAGAATTGTGCATTTTACAAGACTAGTCCTGTCACTTTAGGTACAAGGCGTTCTGTAGAATTATTATTATTAAATATTTTCTTGGCATTACCGATTTTAGGAGCATTAATTCCGCTGTTTGCCGCCATGTGGCGGTGTAACCGATCTTGTTTATAGCGCATAACCATTTTATTGTTCCTAGATACGAAGTTTCAGACAACTTATATATATATATATTAAGTTAAGGTTATGGGGGGGGGGGGGGGCAAACTTTAGCCACGACGCTCGCGATCAACATCTGAGTGAAAGTTGCTGGATACGCCCTTGCTTGTATACACACACACATATATATATAACAAATGGCAGTTTTCTTACATAATCCTTTTGTAATTTTGTGTTACAATTTTTGTGTAACTCCATGGTAGAAGGTAGAATCAGTCTCGCACAAAGATAAGATTTCTTAATATTGTTACCATAAAAAATCTTTATCATACATTTACAGCAATTTTTATTATTATATTATTATTATTATTATTATAATTATTATTAAATAGGATAGTGATATATTGTTAGAAAACATGGGGGGGAAACGGAAATGTCCCATGACTGACCCTGCACATTTAAACGGAATTATCATTTTTTTCTTTTAAATATTATACTACAAATACTATGCAACACTGAAAAAAAATTCTGTGGCAGATATCTAGAAATAAAATTTTGTTTCGCGTAAAAATAGTTCTATGTCATCCTTATAAATTCTAGTTACCTTTGCTAACGAATTCTAAAAACCTCTATTTGAATTCTATATCGTTTTCCTATATTATCGTGGAGTCAAACTTATTTAAAAATCTTTGCAAATAAATGCGAATACAAGAAACAAGTTAGTAAGATAATCTTGGTTTATGGACCCGATTCTCGGAAATCAAACGACAATTTCTCGCATTACAAAAGATACATAATGTTTATATCATTGTTTCAGAAAAGTATAGACTGGAAATACTTGATCATTTTATTTATATAGGTTATTTGTTTATTTTGTACACATAGCTCGTAAATCTATATTTCTAGTTTATAGTGATCAGAAAATGACTACTTACTTATCCGATCTATAGATGGAAGTGGTTTCTCAGTGAATATAAGTGTTATAAATACTCTTGAACATAAAAGAAAGTTTCCAAATGATATTATAACATTTGTTTATTAATTGGTTGATTCATAACCGTAATTTCTGGCATATAAGATGCAGCTCAGATATACTCGTTTGTTGCCAGAAATTTGATTCAATGCTTCAACTTTCACATCATATTTTCTTTTGAACCTAATTAAAACTATTTTTTAAAAAGGGTTATTAGACATATAGATGACCATAAATATGTAAAAAGAAGACGAAGAAAAAATAAATAAATAAATAGCGATTTTTAACATTCGAGAAATTATTTCTGCTGATTAAATTTAAATAACAATTAATTTAATAAATAAATAATTTTGTTGAATGCAAAAACTCGTAATAGTTATTTTTTATGTCAAAATAATAGCATGACCCGCTACATTAGGCGAAAAAACTAGACATAAGAGCATCATCAAAGCAGCGAGGTGAATTCGCGCCTACAAACGGCTTCTGCATTTCACTTCCTTTGAAACATCAATTGTTAAATATCAGAGCAGTGCTGCTATCTATCGAACAGAGAAAGAATTAAATTTTTTAAAAACGATTAAAACAAGGGGAAAATACTAGAAAATTGTTGCATAAAAAATTTTAAATAATGTCAAATGTTTCGTTTTACTGCTAACCGATGAACGTTAAAAGTTTAATAAATTGCAATGCTTTAGTACCCAGTACGCGCATAATTTTATTTGTTTATGCTGGCAACTACAGCTTTTTTTTTTTTTTTTTAAACATTTAACATATTCTTTCTGAGAGATATTTCATTTTTTCTTATAGTAAAAAGGATAAATATCTATTTACCTTTATTTTAAATGTGCAGCTTGAGAAACTAAAAGGTGTACCAAATTTTTCTTTTTATAATCCATGTGATTTTATTCTACTAAAACCTTTTTAAAATATAATTGTATTGTTTCTATTAAGTTTTTTAATCTATAGTATAATTTTAAAGGACATTATCTAAAGTTTATTATCTAAAGTATAAATATTTATTTATTTAAATACACCGCTAATTTTAAATTCGAATATTTCTATAATTTAGCTTTTAATCATACATATGAAACATTACATACGTTGAAAATAATGATAGATCTAGAACGCAATGCACTGAGAAAAAAAAAATATATACCGCCTTCATCTAGAATGAATAAATGGTCATTTTCTAAATCCTTAAACTAGAAATATAGATTTCCGAGCTAAGCGCATAAGGCCCGCCAATAAACTGAATAGAGGAAATGGTCGAGAATTTCTAATCTACACATTTCTAGATGGTGAAACAATATTCTGAATATTCTAAATCTTGTATTATGAGAAATTCTCGCTTGATTTTGTAGAATTGGGTCATAAACCAAGATTATAGCTGCCCCAAGATTATACCCGCCTCTTGTATTCACATTTATTTGGAGATGTTTTCAAATAGGTTTGTCCTCGATAGTACAGGCAAACGCTCAAGAATTCTAATAGAGGTCTCTCTAGAATTCGCTTTCGAACGGGACTAGAAAATATTTTATACGAAATTTATAAGGATGACATGGAACTATTTTTTCTAGAGCCACAATTTAGATTCTAGATGCCAGTTATAGAATTTTTTCTCAGTGTATTGGTGTGCCTTCTACTCATAGCCCGGAAATCTATATTTCTAGTTTAGGAATTTAGAAAAGGACCACCTATTCGTTCTAGATGAAAGCGATATATATTTTTTCTCAGTGTGAATCTTGTAAATTAGCAAAACTAACCGTAGTAGCAATCAGTAAAAAGTATTTAAAATCTAAAATCTTTAAATTACCTTATCTCATCTTTTCTTTCTTTCTTTTAATTATTTTAAAGTTATTTTTGTTTGAAATTAGAAATTTTTTATACTCGAGGTTTCAAACATTATTTCAATTTAAAATTATTACTTTTTTTATTTTTATTTTTTTATTTTTATTTAATTAAACATACTCTTATACGAAAGTATATTAAAGTTTTAAAATAATAAGTTGTAATAACAACATTATGCTTATTTAAATGGCTTTAGAATTCCCACTGTTTGAAATAAACTTAATGGGGAAAATGCTAGTTCAAAGTTTAGAAACATTTGAAAGTACTTTTCCCTCTATAGTAATATTATTGCAGTGAAACAACATTTTAAGGCAAAGTAGAAGATTATAGAGTCAGCAGTGATACATAACCATGAAAATACTTATTCTTCTTATTTATTTATTTTTTATATTTTTTCCATAGAAATACTTATCTACAAATACTAAGGCTTTAATAATAATAATAATATGATAATTTACGCTCTAATTATTCATAAAGATTTTATTAAAAAAAAAAATCCCTTTTCTTAGATACTAGAAAAAGAGAGAGAGAGAGAGAGAGAGAGAGAGAGAGAAAGAAAAAGCATGATTTTTTTTTTTTTTTTTAATAAAATTTTGAAATAGCTGTATCTTTTATTATTATTGTAGACATTATCTTTTAGTTCAACATTTTATTTCCCTTATTTTATTCACGTTTTTTAAACAAGTGTTTTATTCTGATGAAAGTTAGCATAAAGAAAAAAAAAAAAAAAAAAAAAAAAAAACCTGATGGAACGACTTTTTTGCTGCTAAGACACATAATTCATAAAAATCTAAGCTTTTAAACATTTTTCTACTATCTTTGAATTTTTTGTTAGAAGTATATCCAGCAGTAACTATAAAATCTCGAGCAAAATTTTTGTAATTTTTCTAAATCCAAACTTTAGTCTCCCCCCCCCCCTCTCAAATTAAAAAAAAAAAAAAAAAAAAAAAATCTGTGCTTTTATAGAAATCTCACTGCTTTACATTAAGAGACCTGAATTGGCTTTAAATACCATATTAATTATTATTATTATTATTATTATTATCATCCTCATCATCTTTAAATTATATTATAAACTTTTTAATAATTTCTATATAGAGATGTTAAAAGGTTTTGACATAGTTCTTTGTGAGATTGAATTTTCTTTTTTTAACATAGAATATCGTTTTTGATTTATAGAAAGTTGAAACTATTTTTAATAAGTAATGCATTTTTTAACTTTCCCCCAATCAAATGTAAATTTAGACGTTTCATTTAATATTTATTAATTAAGCCATGCATTTTTCTATAGAAATATTAAAAATATGCTTAAGAGTATCAATTAAGAGTTTCAATTTAATTTTAATTTGCTTTATTTTATTTTATTTTATTTTTTATTATTATTTATTTTTTATTATTATTTAATTATTTATTATTTTTATTTTATTATTTATTTATTATTATTATTATCATTATTATTGCGTAAGGCTTTCGATCCATTGTTTTCATTCCTCTCTCTCTTTTTTTCCAGCTACGTTTTAAACCAAAGAATATTTTTAATTTAAATTTAATTCATGGCGAAACCAAAACCATTACAAAAGGTGTGTAGATAAAAAAAATATATATATCCACTAAGAAATTGTAAACAAATCAAAGTTTCTACTTAATAATAATAACTAGTGGTCGCCCAGTGGTCGAAATTCGACCATAATTAATTAAAATCATAATGAAATCATATTTCGTTCAAAAGGTGGCTCACCATCAACTGTACTAAATATTACTGCTACATCAGTTTGAACTGCATCATTGAAACGGCGTAGATCTAAATCATGATTTACTTTAATGAGCATACAAATTTCTTTATTTTGATTTTCAACTCTTTGACAATGATGTTTCATTGCAATGAATGACCGAACAAAAGGATTACTGCGTTCCAATTCGAGAGAAATTTCGCGCATTATGTTGTTGTTACATGTTTGATTAAAACGTTCTTGTAATCTATAATTGATAGCAGTGTCAACATCATAAAAATATAATTGCGCATAACATGGTGAACGACCATGTGCAGCAGTCATTGGACCCGATCTGTGATAAAAAACATCATGTATTTTGAAATGATACACTCCACTTGTAACTGCCTCGGATACTTGAGCTTCTGAGCTAACCATAGCAAATGATGAATTGTATTTGCGAATATTTTCAAAATAATTTTTTGACTTACTTTTTATTGAAGGTTCATTTGAAATAAGTCCATCATACAATGATTTAAAATATTCATTTTGACTTAAGGGCGGTAATATTGCTTTACCCTTATGACAACATGAAGTGAATGCAGTTCTGTCACCTAAAGTGACTTCAGATTCAAAATGTTTCGCATTGCAAAACCTGCATTCCAAATCCATTAATCCACAATCATAACTATAAAAAACTTTTGGAATGACATTTCGTGCACATTTAAATTTATCTGTCAAATTCACTTCTTCATTCTGTATAATATTAACACTATTTGTATTTTCATTACTATTATTATTATGTGTCCGCAAATATAGATTCCTTCTTCTTTGTCTCTCAATCCGACCCGTTAATGTTCTATGTCGAGGCATAATAAAAGTAGAAAAAAACTTTCATCGTCAGTAGAAAAAATCGTTATTTTTTTTTTATTTTAGGTTGATTTCTTTAGAAACTGATCTATACAAATTGAATGAGTTGAGTTGAGTTGAGTTGATTAATTAGTATATATATAATGCAAAACTTGTGTGTTTTTAAAAAATATTAGCATTCTGCGATAACTCTTTCAGATGAAACTGGCTATTTAAAAAATAACTCATTGTTATTAACTTTTATTATTGTTATTAACATATTAACTTTTTATTATTAATTGAAATTTCAAAATTTTGGCAACAGTATAAAAAAATGAAAATGCTAATTTTAATCTGGAAATAAACCCCGATAATATAGGCTTTGAATTGCACCTTTGTCGTTTCACAAATGTTCCAATTTCTCGTCTTTGTCGTTGTATTTTTAAAAAATATTAGCATTCTGCACTTCTTCTCTATATAAACTATAAGTGTGCGAAATTTCATAATCCTCCGTCCGCGCAATTTTCGTAAAAAGGGGTACAAAGTTTTTGCTTCACGTATTAATATATAGATAATAATCATAATAATCTCAGATTGTTTATTTATTTGGCAGAAGAGAGGCACACGAAAGAAAATAAATCTCTGCTGTCGTCATATAAATACAAAATTCTTTTAGAAACGAATTGAAATATCTATTGAAATTGAGCGGATAAATAATAAACAAGTTAGGCTCTACTGTAAATGTACTCTTCTTGAATGTTTTGTTATATCTTTTTTATTATAGAATGAAAGTCATACGATGAACAAAATTTTTTACATCGTTTGACATTTATTTTATGAAAATATTTTTATTTGTCTAACTTTTCTTGCGGCTTCGAAAATCCTTAGAATTATGGGATGAGTTTTAAAAAAATCTCTTTTTAAATTCAAATTTCCATTTATGCAATACTCAGAAGCGAAATAGAAAAAAAAAAAATACAGAAATCATTTTTACAACCTTTCCACGTACGATAAACTTAGGTTTTTTCTTTTCCCTTACTAAGCTATGCTTGTATTTACAAAATCTAGTGATCTTTGGAACAATTCTTCTCTACTGCATTCTTTCATTCCACACTTATGACACCCGATTTCGCAGATGGTTGCTCAATCTGCCCAATCAGCGGAGAGGGCGTTTCGGCTGCCTACCCCCACTCCCGAGGGAACATCATCCCAGCATTTTTAACCTATCATGTATTTCCTTTTCTCTAAAGGGAGCCGGGAAAAGTGATTGCAAGAACAATGGGGGTATTTTGAGTGCTATTTGAAGGAAAGAGCTTTTCGGATGATTCGGAGTTGATTGGAGTGTATGGAGAAGATTCAGTGTCTAGAACCCACTTTTGAAGATGGCCTGGATTGAATACTATACTTCCACGATCTCTAGAGACTAGGTATGAGAAAAGGGTTTGAAAGCTAAGATCATGTTCTATATAGATCTGATAGAGAAACTCTTTTCATCGGCATAGATCGCGATAGTTCTCAAAATACATTTTCAACAGACATGAATGGAGAATGTGTGTCAGCATTGGAATGACTTTTTCTAAGAACCAATTTATTTTCAAAAAAGAATCCTATAAAAAATGATCCCCCTTTTTTTTGCCACTTTCACTTGCACAATATAAAAACGATAGCAAAATGTGAATTTCCTGGTTTATATGTCACAAAAAATAGCTTCCTACACTTCCCGCCTTATTATTTAAAAAAAAAATAGCATACAAAAAATTTGCATTAAACAAATAAAAGTTCTTTCCCGGTCGGACACTGGTAATATTATTATTTTTAAATATTGTAGATGCTAAATGAGATTTTATTGTTGCTTATTGAACATCTAACACATTATTTAAGAAAATTGCTGTTTACTACATCAAAAATTGCTCTTCATTCTTACGAAAAAATGAAAAATTAATCTCTATGTCTGTATTTTGACAAAACGTTAAATAATAATAATAATAATAATAATAAAGGTAAGAATATCTACCAAGTAGCAAGTTTAACTGATTCTCAAAATTAAACAAGCTTTCACTGATTTATTTTTAATATATTAAAGGAATTTTTAGAAAATTATTATACTATATAAAAAAGAAAAAAAAAAAAAAAAAAAAATCCGTGCCTCTCTCTCTATATTTTGCATTAAGAATAAATTATGCATTTATTAGCTCCTTGAAATGTGGTGGTTACTTACACTAACCACCTAAATTTAATTTCAAGCTACAAGAATTCATACCGGAATTTTTCAACAATATTTTACTTTTACAATTTATTGGAAAAATTCATTTATATCTTTCCTTCTAATTTTATTTGTAAAATTTGATAGCTTTAGATATTAAATGAGTGTGCATAAATCATTCTTGAAAGAGTTAAATTAAATTTCTAAATACTAACAGTTTTATTTAAAAAAGAAAGAAAATAAATAAATAATAATTAAAAAAAAAAGTAGCATCGCTTGTGCTCGCATAACAATTCCCTATAGTTTTAACTTAAGAAAATATTCTTACGGTAGATATTACTTCTATAAAATTCAAAAATTCAAACTATATAACAAAATGCAACCAACATCGTTGCTTTCTTTATTCTATTCTGTTTCTTAAAACAATTTTTATAGATGCCACACGCACCACATAAACTTTAAATTTTACATCTGCTTTTTAAGATAGCACGCGATTATGTTTCATATAAAAATTAAATCATTAATTTCATTTTTTTTACTTATTTTTATTTCGTTTTCCACGCGCATTTTTTATTTCCTAATTCAAAATTATTAAAAAAAACTTTTTCGATAGAATTTGTTCCGATACTGATTATTATTAATTTTCTTTTCTTTTCTTTTTCTAAAAAAAAAAAAAAAAAATGATTTTGATGAAATTCTGGCAAAAGCAGAATTTAGTTTAGGACGGAGAACTACTAGTTTTTTTTTTTTTATTATTATTATTATAACATCGCTTTCAAATTATTCAATTATATTTTCGATAAATTTTAGATTTCGATAAATGTCTAACTATCGAAAAATGACACCGCAAAAATTCCAGATTGAGACTAATAGTCCTCAGTCCTAATAATAATAATAATAATAATGTTTTGAATACTGATGTTATCGGGGTTGTAATCTCCTTAAAAAATAGAAAACAATAATTAGAAAACTAAACTGTCAATCATATGAAATCTCATTTCAAGGGAACAAAATATATTCAGCCCAAAACTACAGAAAATTGTAAATTACACGATAAATTGTTTTTGACTAGTTGACTTTAATTGTCTTTCAGTGCGTTGAATTCCGATTGGGTTGGTTTTCATTCTTTTCGCATTCAAATTGTTGTTTTGTTTCGTTCTGCAAAATGTTTATAAATAATAAATAAAGAATAAAGAATAGTTTTTTAGAAGAAAATTAAATCTGATTAATGAATCATATTATTAAATTGGGTGATGACAAATAAATAATTTTTTTTCTGAAGAAAAAATGTCCTGGCCAGGATTCGCACCGGGAACTTCGGCCAGCTTAGCATACCACTGCTCTACTACAGAGCTATCCTGGACGCTTATGGACCGATATATATCGGCCAAAACATTATCGATTCTGAATAAAATTATTCAACTTTCAATTCTATTAATATTAATCAAGTTGAAGTGAAAAATCTAATCTTATCATAATCCAGCATGCCGCAAAAAAATTTTGTTACCAAAAACCAAAAAGGAGTAGATTAATTTTTTTTATTAAAATGACAAAATAAATCTACAAATTCAGCTAACAAAATAAATCTGGTTTTCTTAATATCACTTTTTTTTTTTTTTTTTTTTTAGATGACTAGGGGGTTCTGCCCCCTGCTCGCTCCGCTCACCAACCCCCGAGGGAGGCTTGGCCTCCCCCCCGACTCACTTTACTTATTAATACATGCAGAGCTCTGCCCGCCTATTCGCTGCTTTCTTTCACTGAAAAGGAATATTAATAGTGCATATTACAAGGCAAAAGCAGAAAATTATTATGGAAATCCTCTTAACAGAAAAAAAATTCATAATATCTAGACCATTTTGATTTACAGTTTTAGTTTACGACCCTTTTTATTTCTTTTTTACAGCCTTAGATCCAGACCGTGGTACCCCAGTCGGTAGAGCGCCGAGCTCGTAATTGGAAGATTACGGGTTTGGTTCTCGAGCCGGCCAAAAACCGTCGTGTACACTAATGGTGGCTGGTGCAAGTAAAATATGTCGTGGCCGCCATATCCTCCATGTTCCCATCAGAATTGTACCTCTGGGGGCCACCGAAGCAGGAGAGCTATCCCCTTTGTGTAGGACCAAAAGTGAGGTGGCACGTCTCCGGAACATCCGTAGGGGTGCGTCCCAGACCGTCGCCAATTATTCATAGCGCAGTAATGCTGCGATGTCAAACACAACCTACCTAATTATCTACCTACCTACAACTATGGATCATATTTTAATTTTCTAAAAGAAGCGAAAAAAAGTTGATATTTATTTTCTTTCTTTTTTATATCCATGGTTTCGGACCGTGGTACCCTAGTCGGTAAAGCGCCATGCACGTAATTGGAAGATTGCCGTTTCGATATTTGAGCCGGCCAAAGATCGGTGTGTACAATAATGGTGGCTGGTGCACATACAATCTGTCGTGGCCGCAAACTCCTCCATGTTTCCATCTACACTATACCTTTGGTGATCACCAAAGCGGGAGGAGGGGGGGGGGATCCCCTCAGTGAAGGATCAAAATTGTGATGGCATGTCTCCGGAACATCTCTAGGGCTGTGTCCCAGACCGTCGCCAATTACCCATAGCGCAGTACTGGTGTGACGTTAAATCCAACGTACCTACCTACCTACGTACAATCATGGATCATATTTTAATTTTCCCGTGTAAAATGACTTCATAACAAAAGAGCAACGTCACTGGGAGAAACTTTTTTCAAAATGGCAAACAGAGTACCTTCATAAACTTGTCGTTTTTAGTTAATAACTACTTTAATTAAAATGATAGAAATTTCTAAGCAGCTGAAATGTCTTTCTTGGAGTATTCGGAACACACTGATACCTCTCATGTCGCGAAAGACCCTGCCCTCCGCTAGAAGATGCTGTCGCAGACCAAAAAAAAAAAAAAAAAAAAAAAAAATGACGCCAGTGACAGTAACTTTTTTTTAATATATAGAGATACTACTGTTTCTTAAAATCTATTAAAATGCAGAATGCACACTGTAAACGTAAACGTCTTAAATTCAGTTAAAAAAGTGTCTTAAACGTATGGTCATTTTTTAAGTGAAAAAAAAAGTCTTACTTTTTAAGACACTTTTTTGCAACTGAAATTAAGACATTAAAATGTCTTAAAACACCGCCATGTTTTTTAGGCTTAGAAATACCGCCATGTTAGGCTTAAAAACACCGCTATTTTTAAGACTTTTTAATAAATAAATAAATAAATAAAGGTGGCCTGAGATTCTCTTTTTCTGTTAAAAATAGATTTTAGAATTCTCTAGAGCATTAAAAAAAAAAAAAAAAAAAAAATTAAATACCTTTCACCCAGCACTGGAATCGAACTCACATCAGTCACGGTATTCGAAACCAAGCATCGGAAGTCATGCACCTTGCCAATCAAGCCACCATTTCGCACACAAGATTCCTTTTTATAATTATATGCAAGTCAGTGTTAGCAAAACGCAGGTAATTATGTCTTATAATTCGTACTTATTGTTATAAAACTATTAATAATATACTATCTAACAGTTAATATGCATTATTATATTAAATTTTGTATCTAGAGGTTTAGAATTTTTAAAAAATGCATATAAAATATGTGAAAAACTATCCTTATTTCGCCCTTAATACTTTTGGATAACGATATCCTCCTTTAAACTGTTTAAAAAAAAAAAAAAAAAAAAAAATTATGAACATGAATATCTGAAAATTCGTTGTTTTACGCTTAAGAACAAGTAAATATGTGGAAGAAAACAGATTTTAAATCGAAATTAAGAATAATAAATAAAAAGCAGTGATGCACAAATTATTCAAGATTCGCATTCTTAGCTGTAAGTTACATGCTTTCATATTAATACTTTTTCTTTAAATATCAAATATTAGCTTTAAATAATAGTTTTTTTTTTTTCTTTTTTTATCGATTAATTTTTGCGTTATAATATATTGCTTTATGAGTTATAATAAACATAATTTCATGCAAATATACACATATCTAGAGTAATATTCATTAAAAATTTAATTTAATAAATTAATATTGTTTAAATTGCTTACTCTTTACAACTTAATATGTAAAATGTATTATATTTATTGAATAAGGAAAGAAATTTAAATAGGCTAAGTATGTTGCTTAAAGTAGATTTCATATGAGAAAAAATGCCAAGAAATGCAAGTGTCTGAATTTCCAAAATGGACGAAAATTTAGACGCATTTTCTGTCTGAAATTTGTCATGGTTATACATTTTAGATATTTTTTGTGTCTGAATTGGTATTTTAGACACATTTCTGTCTTAAATTAAGGTATCTATAATGTCTTAGGTGTATATTAAGGCATTTACGTATCTTAAATAATTTTTCAGTTGTTTTTATGTCTTAAATTAAGACACCTTTATTTACAGTGCAAGTATAAAATTGTCCTTGAGCGAAATACATCGGAATTATACGAGATAACTCCCTGCCAAGCTCGATTCCTTTCAAAGATATTTTTGACTCTGTAGAAAATTATTCAAAATTAGGCTTCTTAGTTTATTAATATTAAATAAATTGAAATAAATAATAATAATAATATTAATAAAATTTAAAATATCGTTATCATGATGTTAAAGAAATGCCAATATTTAGCGATATATTGACATTTAATCCAGCCCTAACTGGCAGTATTAAAAACTTTAAGAGATTCATAAACCAAATGATAAATGGTCTCAAAGAGAAATTTTCTATTTTCACTAGAAATATTTCATGCAAAAATTAAACAAAATATGGCAAGCAAATTGTTTATTTCATTAAAAAAAAAAACTATGGATGAAATTCTGTCTATGACAGAATTTAATTTAGTGCGACAGGACTACTTATATTTGTATTTTAAACCTTTTCAAAAAAAAAAAAAAAAAAAAAAAAAAAAAGAAAGAAAGAAAGAAAGAAAGAAAACACTAGTCTAAATAATCAGGAAACATTCAGCCGAGACCCGTTATTTGTGTAGACAGAGTACACAACAATGAACTCGAAGGTTGTGAGTTTGATTCTCACCAGTGAGAAGTGAGATTAAAAAAAAAATGTATATATATACGTATAAGCTTTCACGGACTTCACAAAATATTTTGAGATAGAGTAAGAAATTAAATGGTAAAATTAGATATTGACAGGCATTTTCGAAGTGAAACACTATCAGGGGTCTGTCCAAACTTTTCGGACAGGGTCCTGTTTTTGTGAAATTGTGAAAAACTCTACACGTATTTTTGTGAATTTAAATTTTGTGCGAAAATAAAGTTCTTCCAAACTTTTCGGCTAGGATAAAAATTGCGAAATTGTGAAAAACGTAATTTTTCAAAATAAAATTATAATTAAAGTTTCATTTTAGACAATGACAGTTTATTTTTATAAAACTAAACTTAAATATATGCATAGAAGCTTTTAATAAATTAGAAATTGAATATCAGCTTTTCGGGGAAATACAGCAAAACTTCTAATTTTTCATAAACAGCCTGTTCGTTCCGTGGAAGATTAGTTTTCAAAATGAAATAGATTTATCAAAGGTCTATTTTTTAGGATAAAAAATTTTGTGAAGGGTCCTGTTTTAGGAAAAATAATTTTGTGAAGGGTCCTGTTTTATAATAAATAATTTTGTGAAGGGTCCTGTTTTAAGATAAATAATTTTGTGAAGGGTCCTGTTTTGGATAAATAATTTTGTGAAGGGTCCTTTAAAGGACCCAGATTTGCCTCTGGACAGACCCCTGACTATAAATTGGTAATGACGCAAAATGCCAGATTGAAAGAGGTAATCTTGCCGTTCTAATAAGGATATATAAGTTCATCTTACTTCATAAAAGATAAAACTAATATTAGAGACAAAATTACTGTGAGCATATATATCTTTTTTATATCCCCCTTCCCCTTTAATAAAATAAAATTAATATAATGAAAAACATAATTAAAAATGTATGGCGCCACCTTTTGGTAAAAGTTGATTAACATCAGTCAAGCTCAAGTCTTCCACAGAAGATGTCGTTCTGAAGAGGGCCGGGTACCCGGCTGAAAAATTTAAACAACGACGCACGAAGTAATGTTTAAGGTTTTATCTATGTTTTTAATTAAAGTTTATACTTCGTTTTTATCTATATATTTAAAGTTAAATTAAGACTTTTTATATTATTATTACTTGCTACTACATACATAAGAAGAAAGTATAGGGTTTGTGAAATTTTTCAGTCATCAGTTTCCCATGTATTTATGCATTTTGAGACGCCTCGAACATAATTTACTCATATTTTTAGAAATTGTCTGTCTACGTGTATAAAATATTTTGTGGACGCTGTATATCACGAACCAATGGAGAAAATTTAACCAAACTTAATATTTAGTTGGGGCCCCGTTCCCGAGGGAGCGTAAATTTTCAATACGGTCATTTTTCAAAAGTGCTTGTAAAAACCTTTAAAACGAATGGCTGAATTATAGATCTGTGATAATTTAAAACAAATTTATATATTTTCTTTTTCCTTTTTAACAGAAAGCAGAAAGTAAAATAAATCATAAAAAGCATTTTCTCAGACGTCGTCACAGATTTGATTTTCTTTCGATATTTACAGTTATACTTCTCTGAGACCAAAATCGCCTGCATTTATCATGGAAAATAACTTTAATAAATAATTTGTACCGCGTGAATTTGAATATGAAAATATGGCAGAAAGAAAACCACAACATATTAATATATCTAACGTTTCGGTTCCATGTATTTCGAGTTGAAAAAGTGTTGTTAATAGATTGTCAAAAATTATTATTGTTTATTTATTTTATTCTGATATACTACAAAAAGTTCTTTTGGGGTTCAAATAGGGCATATACCATATAACCCGACTTCTGACGCATTTCTTTCAGAAAAATGTACAAGTTATCAACTGGTCGGTGATTTTATTTTCTATGATATCTATATGATATTTTTTCATAATGATTTGTAAAACAAAATTATTATAATTGCTCACTATTATTATCATTCGTGAGAGAGAATGAATGATATATCGAATTTACATTTCGACCGACATTTCGAAAATATATGTGGACCTATATCGGAATAATATGTTAATATTATCAATGCAATTTATTAATTCTAATAAATTTAGTAGTTTTGTAATGAAAAAAGCGAAAGTGATTTAACATTAAGACAAATAAATATATGATATCAGAAAAGGGGCTATTTCATCCTTCTGAATAAATGGTTAACTTTTATTTGCAAAGTTTCATATGCTCTTTATATATGTATATATATACATAAACAATATCGAGAAAAGCAAAAAATAATAATTACATTTATTCAAAGTTATCTGCAATGAAAAGGAAAAACGTCTGAATATACTTAGTCATGCCATAAATTCTGTTACACCAAAATATGTCTCTAAAAAATTACCAACACAAGATTGTTATTATTATTTTTTTTTTAATTTTTAAATTACAACCTTTTATAAGTTAAAACAAAAATGGTATTCAAAATGTGGCTCTTTTGATTCTATACAATCTCTGAGTCTCCGGGACCAATCATCTATTGCAGTACGCACCACTTCTTGTGGGAAATTGTCCACTGCTTTTATCAAAGCAGATTTTAGGCTCTCCAAATTCGTGTGTCCTCTGCGGCAAGTCATCCCCTCAGGGTGAGACCACAGTCGATAATCCAGGGGGTTTAAATCTTGTCTTCCTGAAGGCCAATCTGAAGCCTTAATGAACTCTGGAACATTCATTGCCAACCACTGTTGAGTCGTCCGAGCTTTGTGTGCAGGAGCCGAGTCCTGCTGGAAGACCCAATGTTTTCCGGCAAAGAGGGTTCCACTCAGGGGTTTCACTACTTGTTCTAAAACATCTTCTTCATAGTTTTTGGCTCGAGTTTTAGCCCCTTGTTCACAGAAATGGAGTTTTGTGGTGCCATCAAAACTGAGTCCCCACCACACCATCACTGAGGTTGGATGATGGCCTCGTTCAACTCTCCCAATTTTTTCTTGAGCTTCCAAAGAGTTGTGAGCATAAACTTTGTCGTTCTGGCGGTTAAAGTTTTCTTCAATGTTGAATTTTTTTTCATCTGAGAACAAGATGCTGCGGTGGAGATCATTAGCGTACCGGCTCAGGAGAACCTTGGCTCTTTCAGCCCTAATTTTTTTAGGGACTCCGGGTCTTTGTCCAGTCTTTCTACGATGTGCACGCATCTTAAGGTCTTCTTTAATTATCCTGGACATGGATCTTGGAGAAATATGCATCTCCCGGGACATGATTTTCTGTTTTCGGAGTGGATTTCGCCGAATTCGATTTTCCACAGCTTTGATGGCATTTTTCGTCCTCACAGACCTGGGACGACCTGATCGATCGGGGCCTATCCTTGACAGATTGGGTTGCTCTGAAATGGGTTATGGTGCGCCACGCAAACATACGGTTTATACCCGAAGATTTAAGCAACTTGAAAATCTGAGAGTTGGATTTACCTGCCTTGTGAAGAGCAATAACTGCATGACAGTTCTGTTCAATGTCTCGCTCAATTTTCCTGCAATGAGAGATGGATAAGAAATGAGTGGAATTTTAAAGCTATATATATCAAACGTAAACACTGGGCAAAGGACAGGTTTCTGCGGGCTCTTGTTTGTTTTCATTTACAAATCTAAAAGTTGTAACAGAACTTATGGCAAGACTAAGTATGTTATAATCGTTTTTAAGTTTAATGACTAAAACTGTCTTGATATTTAATTTCTTGTTAATTTTCATTCTTTTCTTCCTTTAAACAGAAATTATGAGTATTTAGATTCTGAAATGCAATTTTATGTCGATTTTTTTTTAATACTTCAAAGAAAAAAAATGTAAATAAACAGTTGATATAAAAAAGATTCTACACTTTAACAGCAGACAATACCTAAAATCCTGCCGACAATCAAGGCTTATGTTATTTTATGAAGTCCGTTTTCAGACTCAAAACCTTCACAATCGTTAAATTAGTACGCATTTTCGAAAAGTTGATTTCTGAAATTTTTAATATCTTATTTTCTAGCTAAAAAAAAAAAATAAATAAATAAATAAAAATAAAAACTGAAATATGCATTTAGTTTTTTTTTTTTTTTTTTTTTTTTTTTTTTTAACCAACTAGGGGGCTCTGCCCCCTGCTCGCTCCGCTCACCAACCCCCGAAGGAGGCTTCACCTCCTCCCCGACTCACTTTACTTATTAACACATGCAGAACTCTGCCCGCCTATTCGCTGCTTTCTTTCACTGAAAAGGAATATTAATAGTGCATATTACAAGACAAAATCAGAAAATTATTATGGAAATCCTCATATTCAATGTCAAACTGAAATATATAATATTTATATATACAAATTTTAATAGAAAGAAAATCATAATATCTAGACCATTTTGCATTACAGATTTAGTATATGATCCTTTTTATTTCTTTTTTACAACCTTAAATCCGGACCACGGCACCCGAGTCTGTAGAGCGCTGAGCTCGTAATTGGAATATTGTGGGTTCGGTTCTCGAGCCGACCAAAGACCGTCGTGTAGACTAATGGTGGCTGGTGCACGTAAAATATACCGTGGCCGCAATATTCTCCGTGTTTCCATCAAAATTATACCTCTGGAGGCCACCGAAGCTGGGGAATTATCCCCTTCGTGCAGAACCAAAACTGTGGTGGCATGTCTCCGAAACATCCGTAGGGGTGCGTCCCAGACCTCGCCAATTATCCATAGCGCAGTAATGGTGCGACGTCAATCACAACCTACCTACAATCATGGATCATATTTTAATTTTCCCGTGTAAGAAGATTATTTTTCTAAAAGTAGAGAAAAAAAGTTGATATTTAGTTTCTTTGTTTTTACATCCATGGTTTCGGGCCGCGGTACCCTAGTCGGAAAAGCGCTGAGCACGTAATTGGAAGATTGCCGAATCGATACTTGAGCCGGCCAAAGACCGTCGGGTACACTAATGGTGACTGATGCACATAAAATCTGTCGTGGTTGCAAAGTCCTCCATGTTCCCAATCCACACTATACCTCTGGGGATCACCAAAGCGGAGGGGGATCCCCTCCGTGAAGGTTCAAAATTATCATGACATGTCTCCGGAACATCTCTAGGGGTGTGTCCCAGACCGTCGCCAATTACACATAGCGTTGTATTAGTGCGACTTTAAATCCAACCAACCTACGTACAACCATGGATCATATTTTAATTTTCTCGTGTAAAATGACTTCATGGCAGAAGAACAACGTCACTGGGAGAAACTTTTTTCAAAATGGCAAATAGAGTACCTTCATAAACTTGTCGTTTTTAGTTAATAACTTCTTCAATTAAAATGATAGATATTTGTAAGTGGCTCAAATGTCTTCCTTGGAGTACTCGGAACACATTGATACCTCTCATGACGCGAAGGACCCTGCCCTCCGTTAGAAGATGCTGTCGCAGACAAAAAAAATTGACGCCAGTGACAGTAACTTTTTTTTTAATATATAGAGAAAATAAAGTATTAAAAAAAAAAAAAAAAAAAAAAAAAAAAAAAAAACGAGTGCAATACGTTAACAATTGTGGATTTTCTGAATGTGAAAATGGAATTAATATATATATATATATATATATATATATTAGTTAATGAGTAATTGGGGAAACACATTTTTCTGTAATATCTTGACTGTCGACTAGATTAGGTATTGTCCGTTCTTAACACACAGACACACAATTAAAGTTGTTTAATTTCTGTTTGGAAACAAATTCGTCAAAACTCTGTTTTCAAATTCGGCTAGTGGGATCGTTTTAAAACTGTGAAATGGAAGTATGAAAATTTTGATAGATATATTTGTTACATCTCCAATTCTTTTATATTATTATATATAAAAAAAAAAAAAACTATATGTATACAGGTAATAATTAAACTTCCGTAATAAACTATCTTTTCCCTTGACCAAGTAAGTACAGACGTCCAATTAACGCCAAAATTAATAATTTCATGTTTCAGGAAATGCGCTCAAGGAAAAAAAAAGTTAAAAAGAGGCTACTACTACTAAATGGCAATTTGCATGGTTAAATGGAAATAATGGAAATGTAGGATATAGCTCATGCAGAATGCATAAAAAATTCAAAATTTTTTAGTTATTTTTTAATCCATTATGGGTTAATCAATCGTCATTTATCATTAAAATCATTCATCAAATTTTTCATTTTTTACTTGCAAAGCACCACCATCTAGTGGACTTTTTTTGGACTTATTATTATTGTTATTTAATATTGAGAGTTAATTTTATGAATTGTATACGTACCACTTTTTGTTTAATTTAATTTTGACTTGTTGCATAGAACCTAGACAACAAAAGTATACAGAATTTATAAGCATTACGTTATTTATGAAGTATAATATTATATCATTGGAAATTGCTAATTAAAAACGAAATCAGTCCAGTTGGATTCCTTTTTAAAAGAAAAAAAATACATATAATTTTCTCAAAATTAAAATGTTTTCTAAAAATTTTCATTAAAATTTAAAATGACCTATTGTTCACAATGTTCATATTGAAAAATATCTCTAAATTAAAATTTCACATTTATTTATTTAATTTAAATTGAATATTAAATTATGTACACTTACATTTTATTACTAAAAACTCGTAATTTTAATAGAAGTTTGGATTTCTTCCATTTTCAGATTTTATTTCTTTCATTTCTTAATTGTGTGGAAGTTTTTCAAAATTATGTACCCCAAATATACAAATGAGGAGCAAACATTCAAACCGTGTTTTCTCCTTCGGATACAATTTATTATAAAACACAAAAAAAAAAAAAAGTAAATTAAAGAATATCTACATTAAAATTCTAATTATTGTTTGTCTAGATGTATTACTGGTTTCTAGGAAGACATGTAGACATACTTTACCTAATGAACTTAAATTTTTTTAGAAAAAAGCATTTGAAATTTGGAGAAATCACGTTTTGATTGAAAACCCGAGGAGGAAACATGTTTTGAATTTTTCCAGTGTGGATAGAGCCCTTTTTGAATGAAAAAGTATAAACCAGCAGAGCATGAACAAAATAAACAAACATAAAAACTGGTACGTGGGCAGGCCACATGAAAATTAAAAACATTCTGATTGGCTGGCCTGTCTCCATTTGAATGGAGACAGGCTCTGGAGGAAGCATTTTTTGATTGAAACCTAAATTTTTTAAGTAAGTTTATATTGGGATAAAATTAGTTTTAATTAACAATAATAGTATATTTTCGTACTATTTTATGTTGAGATTAAAGAAAAATCACTAACTCAATTTTTTTATTTTTGGAGAAAACACGGTTTGAATGTCTGCTCCTCAAATAGAAATTAAAAATTAGTAAACGGCTTTTCAGTTAGAATATTAAGAAAAGTATCGTATCAATATTTTTTTTCAAAATTTGTTTGCAACTTTACAAGTTTGAACGCCATTGTTGAATAAAATTTTGCAAGCACCACTATACTATGGACAGACGAAATAAATATATAGTTTGAACATGATTTACATTTCACACTAACTTGATTCTCTCATAATTGCTTCGTTGTATAATGTGTAATTTAGAAAGGTAAATAGAAAAATCTTTGCAAATAGTTTTATAAATGTTTTTCGAAATTTTCTGAAATAGAAATTCACAACGCAGAAATATGCGTTTTATTCCATTTGAAACGTTGTCAAAGTGCATCACAAAGGAAGCTGTGTACGCAGCCATTTTGTTTCTCTAATAATGATATTTTAAAGTTCCATTTTATACCAGAATGTGCCTTAAAAATGCTTTTTATTTTTATTTTTTATTTTTTTTCTTTTATTTATTTAAAAGTATTTTTATTTATTTATTTATTTTTTATTTTTTTTTTACTAGCAGCAAGTTAACAAAAAATAATGTAAAAACAAGTATCTGCAGTTAAAATACGACAACGTGATTCACGCTTAAATTTCTGTAGTAAAAATTATTTATTATTTTTTTTATCCATTATGAATGCAGACGATTTTCATTTCAGAGAGGTATTACACAGACAGAGAGGCTCTACGGAAGTGAATTTTCACCAGGCATATGGCATCCTTACCGTTCTCGGGAAAAATTGCAGTATAGCAGCGTTACCTATAAGCGAACACGCACCCAATATATTCAGTATAATATCTCATAATATGGCCTTTTCATATATCACGTTCTGTTCGATTATACACAATAGAACCTGAAATATAGCCTTCCCTTAAATTGAAGAAAATGCTGTATAGCAGCGTAACTTGATGAATGATTGGCAGAAAAACTTGACATAAACTAATTTATGGCAATATGCATCTGCATATAAATTTATATACAATTTTATGCAGTAGTTCCTGAGATATAGCTTTCCCTGCTACTGCAGAAATCGCTATGTGCAACGTCACCTGTTGAGTGATTGACACCAAAACTTGTTATACTCTTAAGTTATGTAAAAATGCATCTGTATTTTAAATTTATATGCAATTCTGTAAAGTAGTTTCCGAGATACAGTCGTAACAAAACTTTTGTCACACACACACTGACAGACTGACAGACAGACTTTTCTTTAAATGGTCAAATCGTGTTCTGGAACTCTCAAAACGTTTAAAACCATCGAAAATCGAAAGACGGAAATTTTTATGAATCCAATACTTTCTTCTATTGAATACAGAAGAAAGCAATGTTATAACATTATATTATAACATTGCTCGGTTGTGTGAAGGGAATCATAAAAAGACAGCGGGGACATTGCCAGCCTGCACTATCTACCAATAAGTATTTGGACACTTTCGAATTTAGACGTTTTGTCAAATATTTAGAAAGTTGAAGATTATTATGACTTCGTTCGTCTGTCTGTCTTTCTGACTATATACAACTCGTTACAAAAACAATCCTTTTTAAACTTTCTGTTTCAAATATATAAAGGTAGTTTTCGTGAATTTTTTATTTATTTATTTATTTATTTATTTATTTTTTCATATTTTAAAACACTATCTATTTTAAAGCGTCGTCATAGGGATGAAGTCCATTAAAGATTAAACTGTGCAAATGGTAAAGTAAGATTGGAAAATATTTTATAGTATATGCCATTAGCATGACTTTTCTTTCTTCGTTTACCTTTCATTGTTAAAATAATATTTCTGAAAACAAATAACACAAAATAGTTTTCTAACTACATATAAAAAAATACGTATTACTAATAATAACACTAATAATAATTATTATTATTGTTATTGTGGTTGTGGTTCTTTTCATTATTAAAACGTTTTTTCGGATTGAGGGCCTATTAATCTCAATCTGGGATTTTTGCGTTGTAGTTTTCGATAGTTGGACATTTGTCGAAATCATTTTTCGATAGTTGGACATTTATCGAAATCTAAAATTTATCGAATATATAAATGAATAATTTGAAAGCGATGTTGTAATTGGGAAGAAAAAAAAAACTAATAGTCCTCCGTCCTAAACTAAATTCTTCTTTTGCCAGAATTTCATCAAAATCTTTTTTTATTATTATTATTATTGAAAGAAAAAGAAAAGAAAATTAATAATAATCAGTATCGTTACAAGAGATATCGAAAAAAGTTTTTTTTAATAATTTTGAATTAGGAAATAAAAAGTGCGATGAAATAATATGAAATAAAAATAAGTAAAAAAATGAATTTAATGATTTAATATTTTTGTTTTTCGGGGGCTACTCATGCATATAAAAAATGCGTATTAAAACGAGTCGAAGAAGGAAGCGAAATAAGTATTGAGTTATATTACGATAAATACGATGTATAATATGATACCATATAAGACCTATCGTCCAGGGTTAGTAGGCATTTTCGTTGAAAGAAATAGTTTGTTCGTTCGGTGCAACTTGCACATTAGTCCCCTTTAATTTCC
This sequence comes from Salticus scenicus, assembly GCA_963930645.1. Lineage (NCBI taxonomy): Eukaryota > Metazoa > Arthropoda > Arachnida > Araneae > Salticidae > Salticus > Salticus scenicus. The sequence continues at coordinate 274,904,114 of OZ005653.1, forward strand.
TTTTATTATTATTATTATTATTATTATTATTATTATTTAATTATGAATTTATACATATACACTAAGGGCCAAAAATAAATAAATAAAAGCCGCACTTGGATTTTTCCTTTTCTTTTTCTTCAAGGGCTAATTTTATTAAGTAATTTTATGATAAAACTAAATATACATATCACCTTTATACATTAAAATTCTAATAGTAATTTAAATCAGATACTGAAATCTGAAACAAAATGGAGTGGAAAGCCTTGATCTCTCTTATCTTTTTTTTTCCCTAAAATTTTCTGAAAATGCTCTTTCGACATTTCATAAATGTTTATTTCTCCGAATCTGGCATCAACTTCGCGCTTTTTATATTAGACTTTTTTGCATACATTACTTTGAAAAAAGTAATGGCTGCGTCTTTCCAAAGTGGAGAAAACATGAAAAGGTGGTTGGATAAAATAAAGGGGGTTGCTTAAGGGCATTGAGGGTGGTGGGGGTGGGAAAAGAACACAGAAAGATGGTGATGGGTGTTGACGCGCAAAAAGAGCGATACAAATTGTTGAGATTGAAAGCGAAAAAGCTTCTCATAGCTTTAGGGGTTAGCGCCGAAAAAGCGCTTCGCTTTGCTTTGTTTTGACTTTAGGGTGGATTCAAAAATCCTCCAATATGAAGAGATGAGTTGAGTGTCAAACACTATTGTTGTTTGAAAATTAATGAAAAGTAAGATATTTTATTTGTGAAAAAATAGAAAGATTATTTTTTTTCTCTCTTAAACACAGAATTTTTATGAAAAATATAACATAAATGCAGTTTAATGTATTAGTTATAGAAAATATTTTTAATATAAAAGTTACTTCAATTTTGATAAATTTAAAACTAAATATTGTAGAACTAAATTGTAATCCCTGAGGACGTAAGCAATGTTATTTTTTTCCTCTTTCAGTTCTTGGGAACTAAGGGCTTTATTCATCTTTTCTAATAAATTCTTAGAAGGGAAAAATAAAAATAAATAAATAAATAAAAATAAACTCGAAAGCTAGATCGTGTGTTCCAGGATAAATTTGTTTAATTAAAACTAATTGCTTATGAATTTACTTTTAACAAATTTTTGTTGTATTTTGAGGGTTTATCCAGTATTTAATTTTATTTGAGCTTGGACAAATAAAATTTTAATTCAAAAGTTTTTTTTTTTTTCGAATTAACATATTTTATTTAATGTAATATAATTTTTAAAATGACAATCATTAAATAGAATCTAAAAAGTGTTCAGGAAGCAGGAATAAACAAACAAATAAATAAATAAAATAAAATAAAATAAAATAAAATAATAAAATAAATAATAAAATAAAATAAAATAAAATAATAAAATAAATAATAAAATAAAATAAAATAAAATAAAGAAAGAAAAATGGATAGATAGTAGATGGAAAATGAGAGTTCTGCGCCATGAGGAGCAGGAGGAGCCGAGGAGCGAGCAGAGCAGGCGGAGGAGGAGGAGCCGCGTTATCTTGAACGATAGGTTTGAGAGAGGAGCGTTATCTTGAACGGTAGGTTTTTCGCGATAAGAATTTTGGACTGATAAGAAATTTTTACGAGATATTTTTTTGAATAAGGGGACTTAGAAATTTTTCGGTAAGAATTTTTCGGGACTTTAAAAATTTTTTCGAACTTAGTTCAAAATAAAAAGAAAAAATTTAGTTTTTCGAGAGATAGAAAATGTTAACTTTAATTATTTTTTCGAAAGAAAATATTAAAGAAGAAGATATACCTTTAGAGGACTGAATCTTGTGCTGTTCTCTCTTTCAGAATGAACCCTGAAATGAAAATATAAAATCAAGCTGGTTTCCACACCACGTTAGTCAAAGGATGAAATATCCTATTTAGAATATTACAAACTTTATCAGGACGTACAGCTTGCCAGCGCGTTGACTCTTTTTTTTTAATTGGAAAAGAGCTCCCACGGAGGCATATCATGAAAAACGAATTTGTGCAGCACTTTAATTTTTCTTTTTTGTCTTCCAATGACCGTGCGCCATGACTTAGTATTTTTTTGTGGAATTTCAATGAGTTAGATTTAATTTCATAAATTTCGGACTTAGTATTTTTTTCACAATTTCGGAGACTTAGCATTTTCCGCAATGCACAGCGAAGTTGATTGACTGAAACAAAGGTAGATGAGTATTATCTAGTTAAAAACAGGGTATAGACTTTAAAATTTAGGTGTTGCCACCGGAAGAATAGAAACTTTTGAAGAGTTGTCATTCGGGGATTATAAATTAATTACAGAATTAAATAGAAATTTTCCTATGTATTTCAGGGAATTTGACAAAATGAAATAAAGGTTGATGTGTATTATAGAATTAAAAACAGGGTATAGACATTAAAATTTAGGTGTTGCCATTGGAAGAGTATAAATAATTTCCGGTGGGACTTAACATTTTTTACTGAATGAAACAATGAATGAGTGAAGTTAATTAACATCAGTAACAATTTATGTGTATTTTAGAAACTTAGCATTTTTAGAGATTAAAAATATATTGCGTTAAGATAATAAATAAGGAATTTAAATAGGAGTTCATACTTTTAGTGTTATCATTGTAAATTTATATTTGGAAATTTTTACAGAATTTATAGAAACAAGATGATTCTAATACTGCATTCTAATTGGTTAATGAGTACACTTAGTATTTTAGAGCTTGAAATTTAGAAATTTTTACAGATTTAACTAGAAATTTTCGTATTTTGAGGATAAGTGTCATCAGTGGATTAACACACAGATTTAAAAACAAAACAATAATAAATAATTTAAAACACATATTTTTCAATAATGAATGTCATACAATTATATGTATAATTAATTATTTTAAAACAAAAACGATACGCATAAATTTAAAAACAATAATAAATAATTTAAAACACATATTTTTTAATAATGAATATCATGTAATTATACGTATAATTAGTTATTTTAAAACAAAAACGACATTATAAGCAATAAAGTTGTTTAAACTAAACTTTATACACATCATGACTTTATGTTAACACTAAATAAGTTTCACTTTTAAAATTTCTTTAAGCTCTAACTTATAAATACTATTAATACAATCGTTAAAATTGAACGCTGAAACAAAGGTAGATGAATTTAACGAATGGTATAGACTTTGATCTTAATATCTGCTCATTACCATTCGGAGATTATAAATTTATTACAGAATAAATAGAAATTTGCCTATGTATTTCATGGAATTTGACAAAATAAAACAAAGGGTTGGTGAGTATTATATAATTAAAAACATTGAATGTGAATGGTATAGACTTTGATATTAAAATTTGGGTGTTACCATTGGAAGAGTATAAATAATTTAGATGTTATAAATTAAACTGAATACAATAAAAATTATTTAAATTAAACTAAATATAATAAAAATTATATAAATTAAACTTTATATTCTCACTAAATAAGTTTCACACTTATTTAAACTCTAACTTACATTCGTTAAAAATTGAACACATGCACTTTAAAAAATGACTATCATATAAATTAAAAAAATTACTTTCATATAATAATATAAATTAAAAAAAATTACTTTCATATAATAATATTAATTAAAAAAATGCATACAAAGATATACAGTAAAGTTATAAAATAAATAAATAAATAAAAAATAAAATAAATAAAAATAAAAATAAAAATAAAATAAAAATGGCTATCCTATAATAATATTAATTTAAAAATACATACAATGTTTAAAATCAACAATTAAATTTTATATACATTATAATTAACTAAACTTTATGCTGTTACTATTAAATAAATTTATCCTAACACGAAAACTTTACATTAATTTTATAAGCAAAAAAGCTATAAGTACATGAATATGTTATTTAAATTAAACATTATATTGATACTACACAAATATTATTTAACATTTATTCGAGTTTAACGCTGTAATATAATTTAAACTATCTTAGTTGATTTAAATGAAACAGGTAAATACTTTTAAACTTGAAATAATAAAAATTAGTTCTTTTTATAAAATAATTGATATAAACTATAATAATAAAAAGGATTAGTTATATTTAAAAACTATCAGTTACTAAAAGTTATTTTGTATTAAACATTTCTAAATAAATTGCATAAAAATTCAACGTATCATTTTAAATGAAAATAAACAGTTTTCTTAAAAACAGATAATACGGAATATTCTATGAGTCAGTTATCACCTGCAACGGAAAACCCCTACAGCTGATGAATCATGCGTTATATACGCTGGCGAGCCATACATATTAGTAATCAATACTATCTCATATAAAGATTAAGTTAAAATACAGCGGATAATTAGGAAAATGCAATATTTTTTTCACAAAGCATATCATACAATGAGTTTAAACGATTATTACCTACGTATCACTTAAACGGTATTGAAATAAATAAATATAAAAGTAAGTTATAGTTAAAAAATAAAAATTTGTTTGTGAAAGAGTTTTATATATTGCAAAATTTAGTTTTACTCAGATAATTTCTGAACATACACAATTTAAATCGAAACTTTTCTAGATTTCATTTAAGCAGTAAATATTCGTTTGGGAAAGTAGTTTGATTTCTCTCTTCAATAAATCAATAAAAATTGTCTTATGTAATGTTTTAATAAAAGTTATATTTTAGTAATTTTTTTATGATATAAACAAATAAATTTACTAGAGTATACATATTAAGATATTACGTATAGAGTAGAGATACATATTAAGTTAAATAAATTATCAAATAGTAATAATAAATTATGAAACTTACTTAAAATTGAAGAAATGAAACCTTCAGCCTTGCACACAAATGTGACAAACTGTTTATCGCTACACGTTGACTCACATACAGATAAGAATGTTGAATCCTACCTATCTTAGTAGAATGTTGTTAGAGTTCTGTGTTTTCAGAGTAATATAAAATAGTTTACAGAGATCATTTATTTAATATCAATTGTAAACTACATATAAATATTGCAATAAGAGTTGAACTTTGCAATTAACCTGTTAAAATGCGGTTTTTAAAATTATGCTAAGAAAATAATGTGCGTTAAGTCGCGCTTTTTATGTTTAATAAATAAAGTTTTAATAAAATATAAGTGTAATTTTTAATAAATTGTTTTAAAATCACTTAATGGGATAAAATAAAATTAAAAATCTTATTGTTTTAGTAATTATTTTCTCTAGTTATAAAACTAAGTAATAAACTATCTATAAATAATCGGATAGCAAGAGAGATTTTTGTATAATAACTATATAGTATTTTAATATATGCATTACATCGCAGGGTAAAATTTTCAACTTATTTATAGCGAATGAACTATAAGTAATAAAACTTAATCATTTGCATAACCGCTAAATTTTATAAGTTTGGTATATGATTTAAAATACTAAACAATAATCCTTGTAAGAGAATTGGGATGACACTTTCACAGAAAGAAATTGTCCTTTACAATAAGATTTGTTCAGAATGTCTAAGTAAAAATAACTTACCGTGAGGCATACTGGTATCATGCTGTTGTATTGAAATTCATTGTTTTTAGTTAATGGCTGGTTAAACTTCTAATGAGACAATTAATTTTACTAGCACATAAATGTAATTTTTTTTATCATTCCTGTATAGATAAAATATTAAATAATTCATTAAGTGTTAAACTTTGCATTTAATCGATTAAATAAATAAAGTTTTACTAAAATATAAATGTAATTTTTAATGTAAGGGATTAAAATCACTTTAACTTTATAAGAAAAAAACAAAAAAAAGAGGTTTTAAAATTACTTAATAGGATAAAATTAAAAATCTTATTGTTTTTTTAGCAATTATTTTATCTAGACTAAGTAATAAATTTTTAAATTATTTATAAATGATCGGATAGTAAGAGATTTTTGTATAATAACTATATAGTATTTTAATATATGCATTACATCGCAGGGTAAAATTTACAACTTATTTATAGCGAATGAACTATAAGTAATAAAACTTAATCATTTGCATAACCGCTAAATTTTATAAGTTTGGTATATGATTTAAAATACTAAACAATAATCCTTGTAAGTGAATTGGGATGATACTTTCACAGAAAGAAATTGTCCTTTACAATAAGATTTGTTCAGAATGTCTAAGTAAAAATAACTTACCGTGAGGCGTACTGGTATCATGCTGTTGTACTATATTTAAAAGTTTTACTATAGAATAAACATTCACATATGGATATTCATAAGGTTTAAGACTATATGAGGATCCTATAAGCGAAATGCATGAGAGACTTTCTAAGGAATCCTATTGCATATTTAAGCAGGTTTTAGAGAAAACCATGAAATACTCCAGTCGACTAGGTTGATGAAATGGATTCGAACCCAACACTTCCCCTTTTACCATAGAATCGTGCACTAATCACAAGGTTAATGAGTCCTGCAGTTGTATTGAAACTTATTGATTACAAGTCTAAACTTATACCATTAAATATTTAACTGTTGGTTCTATAAGTGGATTGCTCTGTGTGTGAGTCTTTGTAACTTATAGTTAAGCGAGTTTTAGTGAAAACCAAGAAAAACTACAAACGGGTAGATTGTTAAGTTGAATTCGAACCTAGCATTAAACATAGAATCGTTTGATCTTCTAAAATCCTTGTAACAACATGTTTATGAACTTTATAAGAAAATGCTTAATAGGGTTTGCATGCGTTAGCTATATTAAACATCTATTAGATGTAAATTTTTTTCAATATATATTGTTTAAACTATGTTTATACACCATGCAATGTATAATATTTCCTAAAGTAAAAGTTTAAACTGAGTAACTAATCATCAACATAAGTGTTAAATTGAATACATAAGACAGTATATGAATAAACAGTAATGTGAAAATGCTGATTTGTAAAACTTTTTGAAAGTAGTAACTTCTAAATTTATACTTATGAACACACATTGTTAAGAGACTTATATAAAACAATACTATGATTAAAAAAATTTTCAGTATACAATAAAATAAATCGTAATAGATATTCATTTACAATAAGTAATTTAATGATTTAATGCTTTCATTAAAAGATTAAAATTACTAGATTACAGATTTTTGTTTAATATTTTATGAATATAGTAATAATCTTTCACTAATAATATATTTCAATAGATATAAGTTAAAAAAAAAAATGTTTTAAAGTTTCACTTACCTGAAAACATGTCTGACTCCAACAGCAGTCTTAAGAGAAATGAGCGATAAGGATAGTTCTTATCAGCAGCATCAGGTCACGTGATTACGGTGACGTCACGAGTCATATGATTGGTGACGTCAGGTCACGTGCCGAGTCTCTTATCTTATCAGAGATTGCTTATCAGCGATCACAGCTCATTCTGCCATTTGATTTCGTATTTGTTGGTTGCTTCAAAATGTCTGCTGTGAGTTTTATGGAAAACGGACTGAATGTCTACTATGTTTCAAACTTTATCGAAAAGGAACAAGCGGATCGGTATTTTGCTGAGTTAAAAACTTTACCTTTCTACACGCCAACGTTTAAAATTCATGGAAAAAGTATTAAACCTAAAAGGCAAGTTCTAGGATACGGCGATTCGATTTTAAGTTGTGCCTTCAGCGGAACCCATGTGCCAGCTAACACTTGGGCACCTCTGATGTTACAACTGCGGGATCGAGTGGAAAAATGGACGGCTTCTACCTTCAACTATGTTCTGCTAAACCTCTACATCAATGGATACAGCTACATAGCTCAACATAAAGACAACGAAAGTGGATTGGATACAACTTTCCCCATCGTAGTCCTCAGCTTTGGTGCCGAACGAACAATTGAATTCAAGAGGCCTGAAACACCATCGACTTTGATTTCATTAGAACATGGTTCGCTCTACGGTATGTTAAAGCCTACCAACGAACTGTTTACCCATGGCATTGCACCGGACCCTAACATTAAAGATATGAGAATCAGCCTGACTTTTCGTCATTTAATATACAACCCCATCATGTCACCTTTAAAGAAACCAAGACTTGATCTAAGTGATGCTTCATCCAGTGCATGTGATACACCAAAAAACTCTTTATTCATTGATCTGAATACTTTAAAAAACTCTCATTGTGATGTGTCTACAACGAGTGATACTTCTATAAAAAACTGTTCAAAGGACTTGTGTGAAAAACTTACTCCAAACGATTGGTTAAGTCAATGGGTACGAGAACACCCTCTACACCCCATCTGTACTGAATGGAATTTAAAATGGAATACATTTGTACAAATTGTAGTGGAAAAGAATTTTAATGTGAGAATTCATATTCGTAATTTTAAAGAATTACCCACGGGTGAGTGGGTACACACTAAACAAGGTATTGTAATGACATCTCAGACTTGGTATTATTTTCAAGATTTGATTGAAAATTTTAGTTTCAACTCAGTAAGTGATAGTTTTATTAGTAATAACCAATTATTGATGCTTTGTATTAATAAGAATTTCTGTATACTTCAACAAATGTTTACCTTAAACACATGTGAATTTTACTTAAAACCCAATGTCATTAAATTATTTAAAGAGCAAATTTTGAAACTTAGAGAAATCAAAATTAAAATAACTGATTCTATCATTGATGCAATATTTACAATTCAACTTCCTATGTTAATTCTAAGCAAAACCCCCTTTTGTTTATATCATGTTAATGAAGAAAATGCTAAGAGAATCTTTTTAAAGTCTATTGTTCATGAAGTTCGATTATGTATAGAAGATTTGTTTCACTGTGATGAGTGTTTATTTAATTCTTCTCATCAAAGTTCCCTAGATTATTCAACGATATCATTACTTGCAAAATTTCAATTAAATCGCGACGAGATACTTTTAAAATTAAATATGTTTGCTATTGCTCAAAATATAACCTGTACATGTCATTACAATATTTCCTTCTTTAAAGAACTAAATATGAAACTGTATGAAAATCATATTGAAGCCGCTTTATCTAAATTGTAAATTAATCTGTATATATGTTATGCATTTTTAATAAAGAAATTGAAACTGTATATATTGTGTCAGTAGTCCTTTGTATATATTTACAACTATACATAATAATATTGAATTCTTATTAGTATTAATATAGTTAATACAATAAATAATTTAAGAATAAGGTATTAATAATTTTAATAAATATGTTTTAAATAAACAAAAACTTAAATCCATATTTTTAAGTTTTTCGCGATTGAAGTTAAACCTTTGCTTCATTAGTGTGTTTTATAAAACTAATAAATATGGATTTAAGTTTTTGTTTATTTAAAACATATTTATTAAAATTATTAATACCTTATTCTTAAATTATTTATTGTATTAACTATATTAATACTAATAAGAATTCAATATTATTATGTATAGTTGTAAATATATACAAAGGACTACTGACACAATATATACAGTTTCAATTTCTTTATTAAAAATGCATAACATATATACAGATTAATTTACAATTTAGATAAAGCGGCTTCAATATGATTTTCATACAGTTTCATATTTAGTTCTTTAAAGAAGGAAATATTGTAATGACATGTACAGGTTATATTTTGAGCAATAGCAAACATATTTAATTTTAAAAGTATCTCGTCGCGATTTAATTGAAATTTTGCAAGTAATGATATCGTTGAATAATCTAGGGAACTTTGATGAGAAGAATTAAATAAACACTCATCACAGTGAAACAAATCTTCTATACATAATCGAACTTCATGAACAATAGACTTTAAAAAGATTCTCTTAGCATTTTCTTCATTAACATGATATAAACAAAAGGGGGTTTTGCTTAGAATTAACATAGGAAGTTGAATTGTAAATATTGCATCAATGATAGAATCAGTTATTTTAATTTTGATTTCTCTAAGTTTCAAAATTTGCTCTTTAAATAATTTAATGACATTGGGTTTTAAGTAAAATTCACATGTGTTTAAGGTAAACATTTGTTGAAGTATACAGAAATTCTTATTAATACAAAGCATCAATAATTGGTTATTACTAATAAAACTATCACTTACTGAGTTGAAACTAAAATTTTCAATCAAATCTTGAAAATAATACCAAGTCTGAGATGTCATTACAATACCTTGTTTAGTGTGTACCCACTCACCCGTGGGTAATTCTTTAAAATTACGAATATGAATTCTCACATTAAAATTCTTTTCCACTACAATTTGTACAAATGTATTCCATTTTAAATTCCATTCAGTACAGATGGGGTGTAGAGGGTGTTCTCGTACCCATTGACTTAACCAATCGTTTGGAGTAAGTTTTTCACACAAGTCCTTTGAACAGTTTTTTATAGAAGTATCACTCGTTGTAGACACATCACAATGAGAGTTTTTTAAAGTATTCAGATCAATGAATAAAGAGTTTTTTGGTGTATCACATGCACTGGATGAAGCATCACTTAGATCAAGTCTTGGTTTCTTTAAAGGTGACATAATGGGGTTGTATATTAAATGACGAAAAGTCAGGCTGATTCTCATATCTTTAATGTTAGGGTCCGGTGCAATGCCATGGGTAAACAGTTCGTTGGTAGGCTTTAACATACCGTAGAGCGAACCATGTTCTAATGAAATCAAAGTCGATGGTGTTTCAGGCCTCTTGAATTCAATTGTTCGTTCGGCACCAAAGCTGAGGACTACGATGGGGAAAGTTGTATCCAATCCACTTTCGTTGTCTTTATGTTGAGCTATGTAGCTGTATCCATTGATGTAGAGGTTTAGCAGAACATAGTTGAAGGTAGAAGCCGTCCATTTTTCCACTCGATCCCGCAGTTGTAACATCAGAGGTGTCCAAGTGTTAGCTGGCACATGGGTTCCGCTGAAGGCATAACTTAAAATCGAATCGCCGTATCCTAGAACTTGCCTTTTAGGTTTAATACTTTTTCCATGAATTTTAAACGTTGGCGTGTAGAAAGGTAAAGTTTTTAACTCAGCAAAATACCGATCCGCTTGTTCCTTTTCGATAAAGTTTGAAACATAGTAGACATTCAGTCCGTTTTCCATAAAACTCACAGCAGACATTTTGAAGCAACCAACAAATACGAAATCAAATGGCAGAATGAGCTGTGATCGCTGATAAGCAATCTCTGATAAGATAAGAGACTCGGCACGTGACCTGACGTCACCAATCATATGACTCGTGACGTCACCGTAATCACGTGACCTGATGCTGCTGATAAGAACTATCCTTATCGCTCATTTCTCTTAAGACTGCTGTTGGAGTCAGACATGTTTTCAGGTAAGTGAAACTTTAAAACATTTTTTTTTTTAACTTATATCTATTGAAATATATTATTAGTGAAAGATTATTACTATATTCATAAAATATTAAACAAAAATCTGTAATCTAGTAATTTTAATCTTTTAATGAAAGCATTAAATCATTAAATTACTTATTGTAAATGAATATCTATTACGATTTATTTTATTGTATACTGAAAAATTTTTTAATCATAGTATTGTTTTATATAAGTCTCTTAACCATGTGTGTTCATAAGTATAAATTTAGAAGTTACTACTTTCAAAAAGTTTTACAAATCAGCATTTTCACATTACTGTTTATTCATATACTGTCTTATGTATTCAATTTAACACTTATGTTGATGATTAGTTACTCAGTTTAAACTTTTACTTTAGGAAATATTATACATTGCATGGTGTATAAACATAGTTTAAACAATATATATTGAAAAAAATTTACATCTAATAGATGTTTAATATAGCTAACGCATGCAAACCCTATTAAGCATTTTCTTATAAAGTTCATAAACATGTTGTTACAAGGATTTTAGAAGATCAAACGATTCTATGTTTAATGCTAGGTTCGAATTCAACTTAACAATCTACCCGTTTGTAGTTTTTCTTGGTTTTCACTAAAACTCGCTTAACTATAAGTTACAAAGACTCACACACAGAGCAATCCACTTATAGAACCAACAGTTAAATATTTAATGGTATAAGTTTAGACTTGTAATCAATAAGTTTCAATACAACTGCAGGACTCATTAACCTTGTGATTAGTGCACGATTCTATGGTAAAAGGGGAAGTGTTGGGTTCGAATCCATTTCATCAACCTAGTCGACTGGAGTATTTCATGGTTTTCTCTAAAACCTGCTTAAATATGCAATAGGATTCCTTAGAAAGTCTCTCATGCATTTCGCTTATAGGATCCTCATATAGTCTTAAACCTTATGAATATCCATATGTGAATGTTTATTCTATAGTAAAACTTTTAAATATAGTACAACAGCATGATACCAGTACGCCTCACGGTAAGTTATTTTTACTTAGACATTCTGAACAAATCTTATTGTAAAGGACAATTTCTTTCTGTGAAAGTATCATCCCAATTCACTTACAAGGATTATTGTTTAGTATTTTAAATCATATACCAAACTTATAAAATTTAGCGGTTATGCAAATGATTAAGTTTTATTACTTATAGTTCATTCGCTATAAATAAGTTGTAAATTTTACCCTGCGATGTAATGCATATATTAAAATACTATATAGTTATTATACAAAAATCTCTTACTATCCGATCATTTATAAATAATTTAAAAATTTATTACTTAGTCTAGATAAAATAATTGCTAAAAAAACAATAAGATTTTTAATTTTATCCTATTAAGTAATTTTAAAACCTCTTTTTTTTGTTTTTTTCTTATAAAGTTAAAGTGATTTTAATCCCTTACATTAAAAATTACATTTATATTTTAGTAAAACTTTATTTATTTAATCGATTAAATGCAAAGTTTAACACTTAATGAATTATTTAATATTTTATCTATACAGGAATGATAAAAAAAATTACATTTATGTGCTAGTAAAATTAATTGTCTCATTAGAAGTTTAACCAGCCATTAACTAAAAACAATGAATTTCAATACAACAGCATGATACCAGTATGCCTCACGGTAAGTTATTTTTACTTAGACATTCTGAACAAATCTTATTGTAAAGGACAATTTCTTTCTGTGAAAGTGTCATCCCAATTCTCTTACAAGGATTATTGTTTAGTATTTTAAATCATATACCAAACTTATAAAATTTAGCGGTTATGCAAATGATTAAGTTTTATTACTTATAGTTCATTCGCTATAAATAAGTTGAAAATTTTACCCTGCGATGTAATGCATATATTAAAATACTATATAGTTATTATACAAAAATCTCTCTTGCTATCCGATTATTTATAGATAGTTTATTACTTAGTTTTATAACTAGAGAAAATAATTACTAAAACAATAAGATTTTTAATTTTATTTTATCCCATTAAGTGATTTTAAAACAATTTATTAAAAATTACACTTATATTTTATTAAAACTTTATTTATTAAACATAAAAAGCGCGACTTAACGCACATTATTTTCTTAGCATAATTTTAAAAACCGCATTTTAACAGGTTAATTGCAAAGTTCAACTCTTATTGCAATATTTATATGTAGTTTACAATTGATATTAAATAAATGATCTCTGTAAACTATTTTATATTACTCTGAAAACACAGAACTCTAACAACATTCTACTAAGATAGGTAGGATTCAACATTCTTATCTGTATGTGAGTCAACGTGTAGCGATAAACAGTTTGTCACATTTGTGTGCAAGGCTGAAGGTTTCATTTCTTCAATTTTAAGTAAGTTTCATAATTTATTATTACTATTTGATAATTTATTTAACTTAATATGTATCTCTACTCTATACGTAATATCTTAATATGTATACTCTAGTAAATTTATTTGTTTATATCATAAAAAAATTACTAAAACATAACTTTTATTAAAACATTACATAAGACAATTTTTATTGATTTATTGAAGAGAGAAATCAAACTACTTTCCCAAACGAATATTTACTGCTTAAATGAAATCTAGAAAAGTTTCGATTTAAATTGTGTATGTTCAGAAATTATCTGAGTAAAACTAAATTTTGCAATATATAAAACTCTTTCACAAACAAATTTTTATTTTTTAACTATAACTTACTTTTATATTTATTTATTTCAATACCGTTTAAGTGATACGTAGGTAATAATCGTTTAAACTCATTGTATGATATGCTTTGTGAAAAAAATATTGCATTTTCCTAATTATCCGCTGTATTTTAACTTAATCTTTATATGAGATAGTATTGATTACTAATATGTATGGCTCGCCAGCGTATATAACGCATGATTCATCAGCTGTAGGGGTTTTCCGTTGCAGGTGATAACTGACTCATAGAATATTCCGTATTATCTGTTTTTAAGAAAACTGTTTATTTTCATTTAAAATGATACGTTGAATTTTTATGCAATTTATTTAGAAATGTTTAATACAAAATAACTTTTAGTAACTGATAGTTTTTAAATATAACTAATCCTTTTTATTATTATAGTTTATATCAATTATTTTATAAAAAGAACTAATTTTTATTATTTCAAGTTTAAAAGTATTTACCTGTTTCATTTAAATCAACTAAGATAGTTTAAATTATATTACAGCGTTAAACTCGAATAAATGTTAAATAATATTTGTGTAGTATCAATATAATGTTTAATTTAAATAACATATTCATGTACTTACAGCTTTTTTGCTTATAAAATTAATGTAAAGTTTTCGTGTTAGGATAAATTTATTTAATAGTAACAGCATAAAGTTTAGTTAATTATAATGTATATAAAATTTAATTGTTGATTTTAAACATTGTATGTATTTTTAAATTAATATTATTATAGGATAGCCATTTTTATTTTATTTTTATTTTTATTTTTATTTATTTTATTTTTTATTTATTTATTTATTTTATAACTTTACTGTATATCTTTGTATGCATTTTTTTAATTAATATTATTATATGAAAGTAATTTTTTTTTAATTTATATTATTATATGAAAGTAATTTTTTTAATTTATATGATAGTCATTTTTTAAAGTGCATGTGTTCAATTTTTAACGAATGTAAGTTAGAGTTTAAATAAGTGTGAAACTTATTTAGTGAGAATATAAAGTTTAATTTATATAATTTTTATTATATTTAGTTTAATTTAAATAATTTTTATTGTATTCAGTTTAATTTATAACATCTAAATTATTTATACTCTTCCAATGGTAACACCCAAATTTTAATATCAAAGTCTATACCATTCACATTCAATGTTTTTAATTATATAATACTCACCAACCCTTTGTTTTATTTTGTCAAATTCCATGAAATACATAGGCAAATTTCTATTTATTCTGTAATAAATTTATAATCTCCGAATGGTAATGAGCAGATATTAAGATCAAAGTCTATACCATTCGTTAAATTCATCTACCTTTGTTTCAGCGTTCAATTTTAACGATTGTATTAATAGTATTTATAAGTTAGAGCTTAAAGAAATTTTAAAAGTGAAACTTATTTAGTGTTAACATAAAGTCATGATGTGTATAAAGTTTAGTTTAAACAACTTTATTGCTTATAATGTCGTTTTTGTTTTAAAATAACTAATTATACGTATAATTACATGATATTCATTATTAAAAAATATGTGTTTTAAATTATTTATTATTGTTTTTAAATTTATGCGTATCGTTTTTGTTTTAAAATAATTAATTATACATATAATTGTATGACATTCATTATTGAAAAATATGTGTTTTAAATTATTTATTATTGTTTTGTTTTTAAATCTGTGTGTTAATCCACTGATGACACTTATCCTCAAAATACGAAAATTTCTAGTTAAATCTGTAAAAATTTCTAAATTTCAAGCTCTAAAATACTAAGTGTACTCATTAACCAATTAGAATGCAGTATTAGAATCATCTTGTTTCTATAAATTCTGTAAAAATTTCCAAATATAAATTTACAATGATAACACTAAAAGTATGAACTCCTATTTAAATTCCTTATTTATTATCTTAACGCAATATATTTTTAATCTCTAAAAATGCTAAGTTTCTAAAATACACATAAATTGTTACTGATGTTAATTAACTTCACTCATTCATTGTTTCATTCAGTAAAAAATGTTAAGTCCCACCGGAAATTATTTATACTCTTCCAATGGCAACACCTAAATTTTAATGTCTATACCCTGTTTTTAATTCTATAATACACATCAACCTTTATTTCATTTTGTCAAATTCCCTGAAATACATAGGAAAATTTCTATTTAATTCTGTAATTAATTTATAATCCCCGAATGACAACTCTTCAAAAGTTTCTATTCTTCCGGTGGCAACACCTAAATTTTAAAGTCTATACCCTGTTTTTAACTAGATAATACTCATCTACCTTTGTTTCAGTCAATCAACTTCGCTGTGCATTGCGGAAAATGCTAAGTCTCCGAAATTGTGAAAAAAATACTAAGTCCGAAATTTATGAAATTAAATCTAACTCATTGAAATTCCACAAAAAAATACTAAGTCATGGCGCACGGTCATTGGAAGACAAAAAAGAAAAATTAAAGTGCTGCACAAATTCGTTTTTCATGATATGCCTCCGTGGGAGCTCTTTTCCAATTAAAAAAAAAGAGTCAACGCGCTGGCAAGCTGTACGTCCTGATAAAGTTTGTAATATTCTAAATAGGATATTTCATCATTTGACTAACGTGGTGTGGAAACCAGCTTGATTTTATATTTTCATTTCAGGGTTCATTCTGAAAGAGAGAACAGCACAAGATTCAGTCCTCTAAAGGTATATCTTCTTCTTTAATATTTTCTTTCGAAAAAATAATTAAAGTTAACATTTTCTATCTCTCGAAAAACTAAATTTTTTCTTTTTATTTTGAACTAAGTTCGAAAAAATTTTTAAAGTCCCGAAAAATTCTTACCGAAAAATTTCTAAGTCCCCTTATTCAAAAAAATATCTCGTAAAAATTTCTTATCAGTCCAAAATTCTTATCGCGAAAAACCTACCGTTCAAGATAACGCTCCTCTCTCAAACCTATCGTTCAAGATAACGCGGCTCCTCCTCCTCCGCCTGCTCTGCTCGCTCCTCGGCTCCTCGGCTCCTCCTGCTCCTCATGGCGCAGAACTCTCATTTTCCATCTACTATAGATAAATAAGAACGTTGTTAGTAAAATTATATAGAATTATACATATATAATTTTATTACCTTTTATCGAGAGTAACATTTCTTACCCGAAATCCAAGAATAGATTTGCTATTGTATATTTCCTAAAGTACCTTGGGATTTAAATCTAATTTAAATCAAAATGGTCGTTCAGGGGGGCCTCCCTATTTTCCAGCATGGCTTTGAAGATAACATTCATCTCAAATTGCTATTTAGTCAAGATTTTTTTGTTTGTTTGTTTGTTTGTTTTTGTTTAATGAAGAAATAGCATAAATCGAGCAGTAACATAAAGCACCACCGGGCCATGCTGACGACTACAGTAAATATTAATTGCGATTTATGTAAATTTACTTGTATATCTTTATTTTTATTCTTTATTCATGGAAAATGCAGGTGCCGTTCAACAGGTCTTTGACTGAAGATATCCAGGAATAGTACACTCTGCTACATAGTAAAGTAAAGCACCGTTTATACATCTTTCAAGGGACTGGCGTAAAAGGACGCATAAATGAAAAGACGTATAATCGAAATTTTAATGACGCTTTGATTACTACAAATTTAATGAAACTGTAGCAAAATTTATATGAAGATACTAATTAATAAAGTTTCTTAAGTTATTAAATGTATATTATACTTTTTTTAAGCCAATAATTAATTAAAAAAAAATATTATAAAAAGTGAAAAAAATCATACTTTTTATGCATGACTGGGCACTAATTACATATATCATATATTGAGTGTTATATTACATTTCTTAAGAACTACATATATGAACACATTTTGAATATTAATTACATATATTGCGTGTCTTTAATAAAAAGCATACGATTTATGTCCATATAGATAGCTATTTAATAACATTAAAAATCTTTAATATTCGTCTGATGTGATGCTTGTCTATGAGTATTAAAAATTCTACTGTGAATTCAACTGATTCTTTGATCAGTATATTCTTCGATATTTCCTGTGTTTTTCCACTTAAGATGCTTTCTAGGAAAAATCCGTCTTATTTAAAATGAAAAATAATGACAGGTCAGGAAATTTTGCGAATTTTAATAAAGTGGAAAAGACATATAACTGATAATAGCGGCGTATAAACGAAGAATTTTTGCATTAAAATGAATAGGAATGAATCGAGAATTCACTGAAAGGACGTATAAATATAAAAGAAGTATAAACGGTGCTTTACTGTATATGAAGTTTCTGTTGGAGATCAGCTCAAACATTTATTACTTGACTAAGTCTATAAAAGGAAAAATTTGTCTGTGGTTGTCAATTCTGCATTTACTATCAATCTTATACACACTGAATCTGTTTCAAATATTTTGTATCAGAGTTTTGTACAAAGAATTTCTGGAACCTTCTGATCCTATTTACTCCAACTAAAATTTTTTTTCTAACTGCTGAATAGTTTTTATTGCATATTGAAATTTCAAGGAGACTTAGATTCACTCGAGGCATTTTAAAGAAACTTCTTAGAATATAAACAGCAACTTTAGAACTTTTTGCCATGTATTTATTAGAACAAAAATTACGTTATGTTTTCATTTGTTTGAGAGGTTTTTTTTTTCCCCCACAACTTCACGCTTATGAATTACATTATTTATTATCTATCAGAGAAAAAACATTTAAACGATTAGGAAGTAATGTAGAAAAGAAAAAGAAAGAAAGAAAGAAAGAAAGAATCTGGTGTGTCACTCCCACGACTTTCTCTTACCCCGAATTTCAAAACTATAAAGATAGATTGTATATTAACTCTTAAGAACTATAACGTAAGATAATGAAGTTCAATTTACTTTTAAAATGATCTAAAATTGGTTTAGGAACAGTTTCATTTGACATGTAATTCTGTGTGAGGGGGATACCGCCTCCTTCAACCTCCCGTTCAATTAAAATGCATACAGTTATTAAATATATATATAATATTAAGATTGAAGTTTATTAAGATATCTATCATTTATATATATATATATATATATATATGTGTGTGTGTGTATTGTTATTAATTTGCTTTCAAACTTGGCAATCTTGATCAAATTTTTAAATGGCAACCTAATGCGGACTTAAAAATATCAAATTTGAAATTTCTGCTGCTTTTTGGTTTTAAATTATGTTGATAACAGATACACATACAGATCGACAGCTAAAAACTGGACTTTCGCAATGGTGGCACCTGAAAACGTAATATTTTACTCAAAAAAAAAAAAAAAAAAAAAAAAAAAAAAACAGAGTTGAAAATTCAAAAAATACTTTGTTTACAGTATGTGTATGAAAAATCCCTTTTGCTTCCTGAGCAGTGTTCGTCGACATAGTAAAATGTAGCAAAGCACTTCCATCAATTATATTCAAGAGAAAAGAACGTTAAGCTTAATTTTGGGTAACCCTGCGTATTACCTATAATAAATATGCATAATATAAATAATATTGTGTACTTAAATTTAGTCTTACTTGAATAACATCTAACACAAAAGGAATTACATTTCCAGTAATTTCCAAGTATAGCAGCAATATACCTCAGTAGCAATATATATATATCAATATAGCTTACTTTGGGTAGCCCTGTAAATGGAGGATGAATGATTTCAATACAACAGTCTACACAAAACATTTCCTTTTGTTTAAGTCAGCCTATAGACGTTACACTGTACTTACCAGAAATTTCCCCATAGACATAATGTATTTGAATTATCTTAGATATTCCTGTACAGGAACCATTTCCTTGAATTCAACGAAAAGTTTAGTGTAGCATATGATATACCTTTACAATACCAAGTTTGGACTCCCTGTTAATATTTGTTCTTGAGATACTGATAAGAGATAGACATGCAGAAAGACACACAGACTAACCGCTAAATACATGATTTTCGGATTCAGGAGACCTCAAAACATGTAACGATAACAAAAATTCAATTTCGAAAATTTGACCCAAAAACAGTACTTTCTGTACCATATATAGAGGTAAGAGAAAGTATATAGAACTTGAAGATGTAGAAAATGACGATTAATACTGCTAAATTACTTACAATAGGATAGATGTAATTATATTAGCATTGATGTACGGATTATAAAAGAACAATGCATAAAATATTATAGAAAACTCTCAAGTTTGACTTTCTTCTTCTTTCAAAATTAATTTTAAATTAAATTAAATTAATTATTATTTTTTCTTAAAGGGGAGTGAGGGTATAATTTAAAAATGACAGGAACTGATTTTTATAATACAAACAAAAATATTTCCTTACTTACTAGAAACATGGGAGTGAATATATTCAGTTTATAAATGAAACGGAAACATAAATATTTATCCATGAGAAACTGATAAATTATCTCAGCTAAATATCATATATATATATATATATATATATATATAAGGAGGGATATGTATAAGGAGCATACATATAAAAGGAAGAATGGTTTGGCGAAATATCTTACTTTACATTTTTCAATCTTCTGTATCATAAAAATATTCTTCTCATACATACTCCAGCTTTTATCTTCATATTGTTTTGATCGGAGCCACGATTGAGCAGATATATGCATGAAACGAACTGGATGCAGAGAAGCAGATGATGAAATAGGCCATCATATGTCGATTTTGAGCTTCTGTTGTAGCCCCGTTTTTTTCTATAGTCATTTTTAGAAATATGCAGAAAAGATTTGCTCGGGTTTAGAACAGATTTTTGATGCTGGGAATATAGATTTTTCAAGAGAAGAATATTTAACATAAGTAAAAGGAAGGGGGGTAGGGTTTAGAAATTTTCGTTCTCTATCTCGGTTAGTTTAAAATACAAGATGAGATGTTATCTAACACTCGTGTTAAGACGGCAGTTTGGTTGCGGCAAAATAGTCATGTAAATATAAGAGTTAAGCTTCATAGGGGAATTTACATTTGTTGAATAATTTGTTTTAAATTTCAAACAAGAATTTACGTTTATTTTTTTATTTTTTATTTTTTTGAATGATGTCATAAATCATCAAAATTCTCACGCCTCTCCATTAAATAATATTGGAAAATGTTAAAAATGCTTAGCATAATTAAAAATGCAAGTAGGGGGAGAAGGAGAGTTCTGAAACACCTGTGCAAGAATGGTGCGTTGGTGCGCAGGCAAGCCGTGCGGGTGTCACACCACCCCCTGAGGGGTGTGGATGACTTGGTATCGTCCTTGAGACATCCTCTGACTTAATCGTAAAAGATGACGAGGGTGTTAATGAGGAAATTTAATTAAAAAAATTAATGAGTGATTTTTTGTAAAAGGTGACGATGGTTTTAGAGAGATGTTTTTCGGTAGAATGAAAAAAGTAGGATATTGTTTGTGAGTTATTAGAAAATTAATTAGGGAGTTAATTAAGAAATTAATTATAAAATTTAAAAAATGAGAAATAAAAAAGGAATGAATAAAATATACGAATGTGTATGTGTATATACTATGAAAGAAATAGAGTGGTCTGACTGGGGTTCGAACCCGGTACCTTGCAGTAAAAATATTTCAGTAGTTTTCACGTGTGTGTGAGTGATTTTTATAGTATATGTCTGCACTGTTCTTTTAAAACTATGAATGCTAGTGTCCGAAAAGAATTCAATCGTTTTAATGATATTAATTAGAGAATAATAATTAAGAAAAATATTAATTAAGGATCTTCTTGTAAAAAATCGTCAATTATTTTCCGAAAAAAAGGCAATGAAAGCAAAAATTAAGTATAAAGAACGAAAGAAAGTTTAGAAACATAGATTTTGACTGAGATTCGAACCCGGTACCTTGCAGTAAAAAATATTTCAGTAGTTTTCGCGTGTGTGTGAGTGATAATTATAGTATATGTCTGCACTGTTCTTTTTAAACTATGAATGCTAGTGTCCGAAAAGAATTCAATCGTTTTAATGATATTAATTAGAGAATAATAATTAAGAAAAATATTAATTAAGGATCTTCTTGTAAAAAATCGTCAATTATTTTCCGAAAAAAAAGGCAATGAAAGCAAAAATTAAGTATAAAGAACGAAAGAAAGTTTAGAAACATAGATTTTGACTGAGATTCGAACGATTCAACCATTTAAATTATATAAATTTACAGAATAATAATTAATAAAGTATTAATTAAGCATTTCCTTCTAAAAGATTACGAATGTTTTATGAAAAATGACATTGAGAGTTAAAATTAAGTATAAATAATGAAAGAAAGTGTAGCAATAGAGACACCTGACTGAGATTCGAACCCCGCGCCTGTTTGAAGTGAGGAAACAGTAGTTTACAAGTACTTTAACCACTGTTCTTTAGAAATATACCTACACAGATCTTTTTAAACCTAAGAATACAAATGTTTGAGAACGACTCAACCATTTAAATAATATTAATTACAGAATAATTAAAAAATAATAATTGAACATCTTGCAAAATTCGCTAATATTTTATGAAAAAAGATGATGTATGTGAAAATTAAATTAAAATATGTTTAAAATCTCAAATGTATAAGTGAAATTAAATTAGAATGAAAGACGAGAATTGTTTTTTGAAAGATAACTAAAAAGAGTGATTAAAATTTCTTATTAATTACTTAATTGAAGAAAGTTCGTTAAAAAATACTTTTCATCATAAAGATTTTTTTAATTGTGAATACTAACTAGTATCCATTTTAAACTGTATATATTTTTTACTAAATAGAATAAAGATCGACTTAATTCGCCAATGGTGACGTCACAATGTTTTTAGGGAAGGAGGTGACCATCCCTTTAAGCATTTTCTTAGAATCGGGGGAGATGCTATTGTACATTCAATACAAGAAAGAGGAGGAAAAATACCAGTTTTGTCGCTACCTTTAACCGTGTTTAAATTTGATTATTGTTAGACGTTTTAAAAATATAAATTCATTTCTTTCTATCTTTAGAAGAATCTCATTGATTATTTGATATACAATATGGGAATATAATAACTTTTAATAATAGACATTTTCAGTAGATTTTTACAAATCGCTACAAAAAATTCATTACAACTTCAGAAAATCAAAAGTTTTTTAGATATAATTTGTAACTTTTTCGAATAATCCTTCACATATTAGACTACACCCTTACATTTCTTTAGTGTAAACCCGTGAAATTTTACCAATAAAATCAGAAATAGGGTCGTAAAAATAAGAATTTGGCATGATTTTAAATAAATTTTAGGATATATCTACAAAAATTTTAGAGTATTTGGCGATAATTCGGATTTGGTGAGAAACATCTAGTATTAATTTCGAGTGGAGTAAAATTTTGTCACATGCTAACTTATTTTTGCGTGAGTGAAGACATCTGTTTTTTAACCTGAATTCAGTACTACATAAAAATTATTTTTTCAAGATGGATGTCAGAACAGATATTATTTTGTTAAATACATTTACTCATATATTCAATAGATCACATCTACGCAAATCAGAACTAGGTATTATAAATCAGCTTAAATTTCGAATGAATGAATTTATCAATTCAGAAATTAGCAATCAACTTTATGAAAATGTTGATATGTTATCTGATGAAAATTTTTATACCTGTTTAGATATTGTTTTAAAAGAAATGATAAAAAATGAAATTAATTGGGATAAAGTTGTAATTTACTTAGTATTTTCAAGTAAACTTATGGCAAAGCGCTTTAAGAGATCTGGAGAGTTTATCATACTTTGGATAAAATTTTTTAATATCTTCCAGAAGTATTTAGGTAGTTGGATTATTGATAATCAAGAATGTATAAAAGTCAAAGAAGTGAAAAAATCATTTTTTCAAAGAATGTGGAGTTTTATCACTCGATCATAATATGAAAATTGTAAAAATATTATCTGCTATGTTGAATTATGTTCAGTTCAATCTGTAAAAGAACAATGTTCAAGAAAAATGTATGTATGTAATGTGAAATTCAAAGTAAATAAAGAACTTTAAATGGGAATTTTGTTTAAGAAAAAATTATTTGAAGTAAAATTCATCTTTAAAAAATAAATAAATAAAAATAAAAATAAGTTGATCAATGTAAAAAACTGAAAAATTCACTAAAAATATAAGAAACGCATTTTCACAATAATAAGATTGTAAATGTGAGATAAAATCTCAAAATTACCAGCATAAGAGACTGTAGGTATTCGAAAAAAAATTATGAAGTCAACAATTTTGGTGTTAAACAGCACATCTTATTTTACAAAGTACTAAGTTTTTTAAAATCATTTAGTTTGAACTTTTTCAAACTTATACTTATAAACTGAAATTTTTGTGAATGTAAAATTTTTTACACAAAGTATTTTAGAAAAAATATCATCTCAGAAATTAACTAACTTATTTTTAGAATAAAAAATATAAGAAACTTATTTTTACTAATGATAAGAATGAAATGCAAGGTAAAATCTCATTCTTACCAATTTAAGAGACCGCAAGTATTTGAAAAATCATGAAGTATGGAATTTTAATGTTTGACACGTGTTAATAACGCGTCTTATTTTACAAAGTACTAAGTTTTTTTAAAGTCATTTAGTTTGAAGTTTTTCAAACTTATACTTATAAACTGAAATTTTTGTGAATGTAAAATTTTTTACACAAAGTATTTTAGAAAAAATATCATCTCAGAAATTAACTAACTTATTTTTAGAATAAAAATATAAGAAACTTATTTTTACTAAAATATTTTTGTACAAAGTATTTTAGAAATTTAGATAACTTGTTCTTGAATAAAAATATAAGAAACTTATTTTCACAATAATAAGATTATAAATGTAAGATAAAATCACAAAATTACCAGCTTAAGAGGTTGTAGGTATTCGAAAAAATCACGAAGTCAACAATTTTGGTGTTAACAACACATCTTATTTTACAAAGTGCTAAGTTTTTTAGTCATTTAGTTTGAAGTTTTTCAGACATATGCTTATAAACTGAAATTTTTTGTAAATGAAAAATTTTTTACACAAAGTATTTCAGAAAAAATATCATCTCAGAAATTAATTAACTTATTTTTTAGAATAAAAATATATGAAACTTATTTTTTCTAATGATAAGAATGAAAATGTGAGATAAAAACTCATTCTTACCAATTTAAGAGACTGTAAGTATTTTAAAAATTATGAAGTATGCAATTTTAATGTTTCACATGTGTTAATAACGCATCTTATTTTACAAAGCACTAAGTTTTTAAAAGTCATTGGGTTTGAAGTTTTTCACACATATGCTTATAAATGAAATTTTCGTAAATGAAAAATTTTTACACAAATTATTTTAATACAAATTCTATCTCAGAAAAATTAACTTTTTCTTTTTAGGTTGAAAATGTAAGATAAAAAATCTAACACTTATCGAATTTAGAAGCTGCAGATGTATGATGAAATCATGAACTTGAAACTTTAAGTATTAACAACCTACCTTCTTTGAAAATACTAAACCACAAGTTTCGACAAATCTATAATCAACTGTTAAAAAACATAGAATATTTTTTTCCCTAAAATGTTTAACGTAGATGCTACATCCATAAAAATACAGAGTGAAAGTGTACAAATTATCTGTTTAGACATGTTGATAAACTAGAATTTTCCACAAGATTCGAGTATTATAGCAAGGTATGGGATAATATTTGGCTAAATTTCCACTAATATTGGCGATAGTTATAAAAATTTGGCATGAAATAAGAGAATTTGCCGTAAATTCTTAAGTAAAACTGATGAACGAAGAAAAAATTTGAATTAGTTACATTCTTTTCTCGCTGTAGAGTTGTCTAAGTTCTCATACTTAGTAGTTTTTAAAGTCTTACTTTTAGAGTGATTTTTTACACTTCGCTAAACTGAAGTACAAAATGAATAATACTTTAACGTCCGAGGAGACACATGTTTCCGTTCAACAAACCCCTTCATCAGGATTTGAGGATGAGAAGTTATCTAAGCTTTTTATTTGTCCAACTTGTAAGAAGCCATTTTTTAAAAAATCCTATCTTACTAGACATGTCAAGGTTCACAATGATATTAAACCTAATATTTGTTACGTGTGTGAGAAAGGATTTGTTACTTTACATCGTTTAAAAAGACATATGACACCCATAGAAAAATTTCCATAAGATACAAATGTGAATATTGTATTGAAAATTTCAATCGCAAGTGTGATTTATTTAAACATAAGAGATTATTTCATCAAAAAGTCTTACCTGAACATCTATGTATTATTTGTAAAGATGCTTTTAAACACAAGTATGAATTGGAAAAACACAAGAGGGTGCATTATCGTAAACCTGAGTATCTATGTGAGGAATGTTCTATAACCTTTACAACAAAACATGCTTTTTCAAACCATAAGCGAAAAAGTCATAAAAAGACTTTACATACATACTGTTGTGACGAATGTACTGATACTTTTTCAAACAGACGACATTTTTTTAAAACATAAAAGAAATATGCATAAAAAAACTTTAATGCAAACTAGATGTGATGAATGCAGTGAAACTTTTCAGTGTAAGTATGAATTATTGCAACATAAGAGAAAGAATCATCTTAAAGACTTTAACATACGTAGAAATTGTAATGATCGAAGCACTAACAATGAATTATCAACAGTTAATAATGACAGTGAGAATCTGGACTTGTTAAATTTTTTGGATAATTTTCACATTGAATGTGCGAATGGTGTTTTTGACTTACATTCCAACAACTTTCAGAATGAAAATATAGACTTAGACTTAAAAAATTTTTTGAACAATTCGAATGTGGAATATACAAGTGGAAATAATATTGATGATTTATCTGCCAAAGATGAAAATAAGGACTTAAATAATTTTAACCTGATACAAACTGATTTACCTCTAGTAAACTATGACAATGAAAGTCTGGACTTGTTAAATTTTTCGTATAACTTTAATCCCAAGTGCTTGAATATTTTTTCTGCTAACGACGAAAATATGAATTCGAATAATTTTAGTGCGAAGGAAAATGAGTTGATGACAGATAACTTTAACAATGAAAATCTAGACTTGCTAAATTTTTTGAATAACTTTAATACTGAATGTATGAACGATATCCCAACAATATAGATTTGCTGTCTTGTATTATTGTGAATGAATTTCAAATAAAAAGATTTCAATGAAAATGATTTGTTTTAATTTTTATTACAAAATCATCTTTTTTATAATATTTTCTATTAGAATACAAACTGAAGTGTCATCTTTTTTTAAAATAAAAACATGTAAAAAGTTTACTTGTGTATTAACGATATACTTTTTCATTACTGTAGTAGAATTAATTGAGTATAATATTTAAACACTAAGTAAAAATTATGCACAATAGTAGTTTTATAAACTATCAAACTTACATCGAAGAAGAAAAAACTTGTAAAATTGTTTTACCACTCAACTGTAAAGTACTTGTGAAAATCTTAAATGAATTTATCTTATTGACAATTTTCCTGAAAAACTAGCTTATAAAAATTTTAGATATAATTATGAAGTTAGTATTTTCCTAAGTATCACGTTTGAATCTTACTTTGAATATACATCATCAAAGTGTTTTATTCTTTAACTAAAATCACAATCTCTATTCCAAAGAGTGTAAAAATAATGTTATAGTAACAACTTAAACTTTTATATATAGATACTTTCACGATTGTATTTTAACTTTTTTTATTTTTTAGAATACAGAAAATATTTTGTAAGAATTGTGAAAGCTTAATTTTAGAAGTTTGTGAAATTTCACAAAATTTTTTTAAACATTTTTGTCAAATGTTTTCTTTATGTCACATCACTTAAAAAAATTTAACTGTTTTTAACAGAATTGCTAACACAAAACATTAAGTTAGAAAATTTATAGATAAAACTTATAAGATACGAAAAACCATATGTGAAGTAATAACAAAAGGTGTATATACTTTCAAGTTTAGACATGGTTCAACAAGCTTGAGGAGACACTAAAACTTGTAGCTGACGTCATAACCCCTGTAGCGTAACTTTTCCCTTACTACTACGTCACAAATGTATAATTTAACAAAAAGTACTTATGTCACCCTACAATTCCTGTCTTGTATTATTTTACTTTGTGTATAAAATCAATGATCTATAAAAAAGCTTTGTCGTTTTTATACACTTTGAAGTAAAAATTTTCTCCAAAAACATCAAATTATATTTCGCAAGTATGAATTGATATGTATTTGTTTTAAATATCTCTAAGTTACATTATACCAAAGTATAATTTCTAATATTTAAACAATTCTCACTTTACAAAAATTAACTTGTATACATTTCTAGATCTTTAATAAAAATCTTTAATTTTTTTATCTCAAAGACTTTAAACTATTCGAGATATGTGCAGCTTAAGTGCAATCCAATACTATTTGCATAACAATGTGGAATATCATATGTTAAGAAAATCTTAAATTTTGAATATTTTTCAGTTATTAAACGAAAAATTGTCTAAAATTAACAATTTTTTACTTATTTATTTATTTATTTATTTATTTTTTATTTATTTTTATTTTTTAATTTGTTTTTGCAATAATGTTTTAAAGATTTCTCTTATATTGTGTGTTTATGTCCACGAATGTAACTTAGTGAATTTAGTATTTCTTGTCAAAACTTTTTAGTGTAATTCTCTTCTTTAGTGAAACACTTAGTAAATTTTAGACAATTTTTCGTTTAATAACTGAAAAATATTCAAAATTTAAGATTTTCTTAACATATGATATTCCACATTGTTATGCAAATAGTATTGGATTGCACTTAAGCTGCACATATCTCGAATAGTTTAAAGTCTTTGAGATAAAAAAATTAAAGATTTTTATTAAAGATCTAGAAATGTATACAAGTTAATTTTTGTAAAGTGAGAATTGTTTAAATATTAGAAATTATACTTTGGTATAATGTAACTTAGAGATATTTAAAACAAATACATATCAATTCATACTTGCGAAATATAATTTGATGTTTTTGGAGAAAATTTTTACTTCAAAGTGTATAAAAACGACAAAGCTTTTTTATAGATCATTGATTTTATACACAAAGTAAAATAATACAAGACAGGAATTGTAGGGTGACATAAGTACTTTTTGTTAAATTATACATTTGTGACGTAGTAGTAAGGGAAAAGTTACGCTACAGGGGTTATGACGTCAGCTACAAGTTTTAGTGTCTCCTCAAGCTTGTTGAACCATGTCTAAACTTGAAAGTATATACACCTTTTGTTATTACTTCACATATGGTTTTTCGTATCTTATAAGTTTTATCTATAAATTTTCTAACTTAATGTTTTGTGTTAGCAATTCTGTTAAAAACAGTTAAATTTTTTTAAGTGATGTGACATAAAGAAAACATTTGACAAAAATGTTTAAAAAAATTTTGTGAAATTTCACAAACTTCTAAAATTAAGCTTTCACAATTCTTACAAAATATTTTCTGTATTCTAAAAAATAAAAAAAGTTAAAATACAATCGTGAAAGTATCTATATATAAAAGTTTAAGTTGTTACTATAACATTATTTTTACACTCTTTGGAATAGAGATTGTGATTTTAGTTAAAGAATAAAACACTTTGATGATGTATATTCAAAGTAAGATTCAAACGTGATACTTAGGAAAATACTAACTTCATAATTATATCTAAAATTTTTATAAGCTAGTTTTTCAGGAAAATTGTCAATAAGATAAATTCATTTAAGATTTTCACAAGTACTTTACAGTTGAGTGGTAAAACAATTTTACAAGTTTTTTCTTCTTCGATGTAAGTTTGATAGTTTATAAAACTACTATTGTGCATAATTTTTACTTAGTGTTTAAATATTATACTCAATTAATTCTACTACAGTAATGAAAAAGTATATCGTTAATACACAAGTAAACTTTTTACATGTTTTTATTTTAAAAAAAGATGACACTTCAGTTTGTATTCTAATAGAAAATATTATAAAAAAGATGATTTTGTAATAAAAATTAAAACAAATCATTTTCATTGAAATCTTTTTATTTGAAATTCATTCACAATAATACAAGACAGCAAATCTATATTGTTGGGATATCGTTCATACATTCAGTATTAAAGTTATTCAAAAAATTTAGTAAGTCTAGATTTTCATTGTTAAAGTTATCTGTCATCAACTCATTTTCCTTCGCACTAAAATTATTCGAATTCATATTTTCGTCGTTAGCAGAAAAAATATTCAAGCACTTGGGATTAAAGTTATACGAAAAATTTAACAAGTCCAGACTTTCATTGTCATAGTTTACTAGAGGTAAATCAGTTTGTATCAGGTTAAAATTATTTAAGTCCTTATTTTCATCTTTGGCAGATAAATCATCAATATTATTTCCACTTGTATATTCCACATTCGAATTGTTCAAAAAAATTTTTAAGTCTAAGTCTATATTTTCATTCTGAAAGTTGTTGGAATGTAAGTCAAAAACACCATTCGCACATTCAATGTGAAAATTATCCAAAAAATTTAACAAGTCCAGATTCTCACTGTCATTATTAACTGTTGATAATTCATTGTTAGTGCTTCGATCATTACAATTTCTACGTATGTTAAAGTCTTTAAGATGATTCTTTCTCTTATGTTGCAATAATTCATACTTACACTGAAAAGTTTCACTGCATTCATCACATCTAGTTTGCATTAAAGTTTTTTTATGCATATTTCTTTTATGTTTTAAAAAATGTCGTCTGTTTGAAAAAGTATCAGTACATTCGTCACAACAGTATGTATGTAAAGTCTTTTTATGACTTTTTCGCTTATGGTTTGAAAAAGCATGTTTTGTTGTAAAGGTTATAGAACATTCCTCACATAGATACTCAGGTTTATGATAATGCACCCTCTTGTGTTTTTCCAATTCATACTTGTGTTTAAAAGCATCTTTACAAATAATACATAGATGTTCAGGTAAGACTTTTTGATGAAATAATCTCTTATGTTTAAATAAATCACACTTGCGATTGAAATTTTCAATACAATATTCACATTTGTATCTTATGGAAATTTTTCTATGGGTGTCATATGTCTTTTTAAACGATGTAAAGTAACAAATCCTTTCTCACACACGTAACAAATATTAGGTTTAATATCATTGTGAACCTTGACATGTCTAGTAAGATAGGATTTTTTAAAAAATGGCTTCTTACAAGTTGGACAAATAAAAAGCTTAGATAACTTCTCATCCTCAAAACCTGATGAAGGGGTTTGTTGAACGGAAACGTGTGTCTCCTCGGACGTTAAAGTATTATTCATTTTGTACTTCAGTTTAGCGAAGTGTAAAAAATCACTCTAAAAGTAAGACTTTAAAAACTACTAAGTATGAGAACTTAGACAACTCTACAGCGAGAAAAGAATGTAACTAATTCAAATTTTTTCTTCGTTCATCAGTTTTACTTAAGAATTTACGGCAAATTCTCTTATTTCATGCCAAATTTTTATAACTATCGCCAATATTAGTGGAAATTTAGCCAAATATTATCCCATACCTTGCTATAATACTCGAATCTTGTGGAAAATTCTAGTTTATCAACATGTCTAAACAGATAATTTGTACACTTTCACTCTGTATTTTTATGGATGTAGCATCTACGTTAAACATTTTAGGGAAAAAAATATTCTATGTTTTTTAACAGTTGATTATAGATTTGTCGAAACTTGTGGTTTAGTATTTTCAAAGAAGGTAGGTTGTTAATACTTAAAGTTTCAAGTTCATGATTTCATCATACATCTGCAGCTTCTAAATTCGATAAGTGTTAGATTTTTTATCTTACATTTTCAACCTAAAAAGAAAAAGTTAATTTTTCTGAGATAGAATTTGTATTAAAATAATTTGTGTAAAAATTTTTCATTTACGAAAATTTCATTTATAAGCATATGTGTGAAAAACTTCAAACCCAATGACTTTTAAAAACTTAGTGCTTTGTAAAATAAGATGCGTTATTAACACATGTGAAACATTAAAATTGCATACTTCATAATTTTTAAAATACTTACAGTCTCTTAAATTGGTAAGAATGAGTTTTTATCTCACATTTTCATTCTTATCATTAGAAAAAATAAGTTTCATATATTTTTATTCTAAAAAATAAGTTAATTAATTTCTGAGATGATATTTTTTCTGAAATACTTTGTGTAAAAAATTTTTCATTTACAAAAAATTTCAGTTTATAAGCATATGTCTGAAAAACTTCAAACTAAATGACTAAAAAACTTAGCACTTTGTAAAATAAGATGTGTTGTTAACACCAAAATTGTTGACTTCGTGATTTTTTCGAATACCTACAACCTCTTAAGCTGGTAATTTTGTGATTTTATCTTACATTTATAATCTTATTATTGTGAAAATAAGTTTCTTATATTTTTATTCAAGAACAAGTTATCTAAATTTCTAAAATACTTTGTACAAAAATATTTTAGTAAAAATAAGTTTCTTATATTTTTATTCTAAAAATAAGTTAGTTAATTTCTGAGATGATATTTTTTCTAAAATACTTTGTGTAAAAAATTTTACATTCACAAAAATTTCAGTTTATAAGTATAAGTTTGAAAAACTTCAAACTAAATGACTTTAAAAAAACTTAGTACTTTGTAAAATAAGACGCGTTATTAACACGTGTCAAACATTAAAATTCCATACTTCATGATTTTTCAAATACTTGCGGTCTCTTAAATTGGTAAGAATGAGATTTTACCTTACATTTCATTCTTATCATTAGTAAAAATAAGTTTCTTATATTTTTTATTCTAAAAATAAGTTAGTTAATTTCTGAGATGATATTTTTTCTAAAATACTTTGTGTAAAAAATTTTACATTCACAAAAATTTCAGTTTATAAGTATAAGTTTGAAAAAGTTCAAACTAAATGATTTTAAAAAACTTAGTACTTTGTAAAATAAGATGTGCTGTTTAACACCAAAATTGTTGACTTCATAATTTTTTTTCGAATACCTACAGTCTCTTATGCTGGTAATTTTGTGATTTTATCTTACATTTACAATCTTATTATTGTGAAAATGCGTTTCTTATATTTTTAGTGAATTTTTCAGTTTTTTACATTGATCAACTTATTTTTATTTTTATTTATTTATTTTTTAAAGATGAATTTTACTTCAAATAATTTTTTCTTAAACAAAATTCCCATTTAAAGTTCTTTATTTACTTTGAATTTCACATTACATACATACATTTTTCTTGAACATTGTTCTTTTACAGATTGAACTGAACATAATTCAACATAGCAGATAATATTTTTACAATTTTCATATTATGATCGAGTGATAAAACTCCACATTCTTTGAAAAAATGATTTTTTCACTTCTTTGACTTTTATACATTCTTGATTATCAATAATCCAACTACCTAAATACTTCTGGAAGATATTAAAAAATTTTATCCAAAGTATGATAAACTCTCCAGATCTCTTAAAGCGCTTTGCCATAAGTTCACTTGAAAATACTAAGTAAATTACAACTTTATCCCAATTAATTTCATTTTTTATCATTTCTTTTAAAACAATATCTAAACAGGTATAAAAATTTTCATCAGATAACATATCAACATTTTCATAAAGTTGATTGCTAATTTCTGAATTGATAAATTCATTCATTCGAAATTTAAGCTGATTTATAATACCTAGTTCTGATTTGCGTTGATGTGATCTATTGAATATATGAGTAAATGTATTTAACAAAATAATATCTGTTCTGACATCCATCTTGAAAAAATAATTTTTATGTAGTACTGAATTCAGGTTAAAAAACAGATGTCTTCACTCACGCAAAAATAAGTTAGCATGTGACAAAATTTTACTCCACTCGAAATTAATACTAGATGTTTCTCACCAAATCCGAATTATCGCCAAATACTCTAAAATTTTTGTAGATATATCCTAAAATTTATTTAAAATCATGCCAAATTCTTATTTTTACGACCCTATTTCTGATTTTATTGGTAAAATTTCACGGGTTTACACTAAAGAAATGTAAGGGTGTAGTCTAATATGTGAAGGATTATTCGAAAAAGTTACAAATTATATCTAAAAAACTTTTGATTTTCTGAAGTTGTAATGAATTTTTTGTAGCGATTTGTAAAAATCTACTGAAAATGTCTATTATTAAAAGTTATTATATTCCCATATTGTATATCAAATAATCAATGAGATTCTTCTAAAGATAGAAAGAAATGAATTTATATTTTTAAAACGTCTAACAATAATCAA
Source organism: Salticus scenicus (assembly GCA_963930645.1). Classification (NCBI taxonomy): domain Eukaryota; kingdom Metazoa; phylum Arthropoda; class Arachnida; order Araneae; family Salticidae; genus Salticus; species Salticus scenicus. Next base: position 274,938,314 of record OZ005653.1, read on the forward strand.
ATTTAAACACGGTTAAAGGTAGCGACAAAACTGGTATTTTTCCTCCTCTTTCTTGTATTGAATGTACAATAGCATCTCCCCCGATTCTAAGAAAATGCTTAAAGGGATGGTCACCTCCTTCCCTAAAAACATTGTGACGTCACCATTGGCGAATTAAGTCGATCTTTATTCTATTTAGTAAAAAATATATACAGTTTAAAATGGATACTAGTTAGTATTCACAATTAAAAAAATCTTTATGATGAAAAGTATTTTTTAACGAACTTTCTTCAATTAAGTAATTAATAAGAAATTTTAATCACTCTTTTTAGTTATCTTTCAAAAAACAATTCTCGTCTTTCATTCTAATTTAATTTCACTTATACATTTGAGATTTTAAACATATTTTAATTTAATTTTCACATACATCATCTTTTTTCATAAAATATTAGCGAATTTTGCAAGATGTTCAATTATTATTTTTTAATTATTCTGTAATTAATATTATTTAAATGGTTGAGTCGTTCTCAAACATTTGTATTCTTAGATTTAAAAAGATCTGTGTAGGTATATTTCTAAAGAACAGTGGTTAAAGTACTTGTAAACTACTGTTTCCTCACTTCAAACAGGCGCGGGGTTCGAATCTCAGTCAGGTGTCTCTATTGCTACACTTTCTTTCATTATTTATACTTAATTTTAACTCTCAATGTCATTTTTCATAAAACATTCGTAATCTTTTAGAAGGAAATGCTTAATTAATACTTTATTAATTATTATTCTGTAAATTTATATAATTTAAATGGTTGAATCGTTCGAATCTCAGTCAAAATCTATGTTTCTAAACTTTCTTTCGTTCTTTATACTTAATTTTTGCTTTCATTGCCTTTTTTTTCGGAAAATAATTGACGATTTTTTACAAGAAGATCCTTAATTAATATTTTTCTTAATTATTATTCTCTAATTAATATCATTAAAACGATTGAATTCTTTTCGGACACTAGCATTCATAGTTTAAAAAGAACAGTGCAGACATATACTATAATTATCACTCATACACACGCGAAAACTACTGAAATATTTTTTACTGCAAGGTACCGGGTTCGAATCTCAGTCAAAATCTATGTTTCTAAACTTTCTTTCGTTCTTTATACTTAATTTTTGCTTTCATTGCCTTTTTTTCGGAAAATAATTGACGATTTTTTACAAGAAGATCCTTAATTAATATTTTTCTTAATTATTATTCTCTAATTAATATCATTAAAACGATTGAATTCTTTTCGGACACTAGCATTCATAGTTTTAAAAGAACAGTGCAGACATATACTATAAAAATCACTCACACACACGTGAAAACTACTGAAATATTTTTACTGCAAGGTACCGGGTTCGAACCCCAGTCAGACCACTCTATTTCTTTCATAGTATATACACATACACATTCGTATATTTTATTCATTCCTTTTTTATTTCTCATTTTTTAAATTTTATAATTAATTTCTTAATTAATTTTATAATTAATTTCTTAATTAACTCCCTAATTAATTTTCTAATAACTCACAAACAATATCCTACTTTTTTCATTCTACCGAAAAACATCTCTCTAAAACCATCGTCACCTTTTACAAAAAATCACTCATTAATTTTTTTAATTAAATTTCCTCATTAACACCCTCGTCATCTTTTACGATTAAGTCAGAGGATGTCTCAAGGACGATACCAAGTCATCCACACCCCTCAGGGGGTGGTGTGACACCCGCACGGCTTGCCTGCGCACCAACGCACCATTCTTGCACAGGTGTTTCAGAACTCTCCTTCTCCCCCTACTAATGCAACTCAAGCAGTTTTCAGTCATAACATCTAATGTATCTGAATACTTTTGTGTTGCCCTGTAAACATTACTGATAATCATACCATATTCTATAGAAAATGTGTTTTGGTGCATAGGAATAATAAATGTAAATTTCATTATTTTTTCTGGAGCACAAAGGTATTATTAAAGTACGATTTATATAAATACCTCCTATAGAACGTAATACATTTATTTGATTGCCCTTCTGCATACAAACCAGAGGTGGAATTTGCACCATTTTCAACAGAGAATATCCCATAGTGAACTTGAAAAACATATACCAGTTATAAAGGAGTTACATGAATATTAGCAGAAATTAGAAACAGACAGACAAACTAAAGTCATAACTACTATTCAACTTTTTTGGAAATTGTTATAAAGAATAAATTTTATTGATAAAGATACTTCAAAACCTTTCCTAGGCAAATATGTTAAATACCTGCTTCATTGCAATATCATAGAGATTGTGTGCTCTAGTGCATTTAAAAACTATGCATATTTCACTTTATTTTAATTCAGACATATCATTAAAAATTATATTTTGAATATAGATTGTTTTATTTAGAAAATATATCTGGTAATATAATTAATTTTTTAAATTCCACTTCTGTCTTTTAATCGGAATAAATTATGATAATTTCAATGATTATGTTTGAACGTATTTCATTTTCACAATTTTAAATTCATGTTTGAAGTAATATAAAAAATATGTAATAGACGAACACCAACAAATGATTTTCAGAGAAATGTTTGCTTAGCTAACTTGGTTTATTTTTTTACTGTCCTAATAGATAATTTTAATATTTTTGTTACAATTTACAAAATAATTCATAAAAAAATATATTTTTTTTAATTCTTCTATTTATTATTATTATTATTATTATTATTATTAATTTGATGAAGAGCATTAGAAATTTTTTTATCTAATATTTATATGTTATTTCTGAATACGTTCATACGCGTATGCAATTCATTGTGTAATGTACGATCACCTTAAATAAGTTTTGAAGTCTAATAATAATAGTAATAATAATAATAATATTTCCTCTATTTTTTTTATACATATAATAAATAAAAACAAATTATTCAAAATTTTGAGCATATATAAAGTAGCAATATACAAATAATATTTTATAAAATTTCCAGCCCGGTGTGACCCAGTTTTCGGAGAACCTCCGGAAAAGCGATAGATAAGATAACGCATGATAGCTTTACCTAAAATTAAAAAATATTTTTTTTTTTTTTTTTTTTTTTTAACCTTTGAAACCATGTAACCCTTCTTATGTAACTACAAACTACAAAGAATAATAGTTTCATTTGGAAAGTCTCAATAAGTTGGTTGGTTGGTTGTAGGATTTAAGGCCGATTGACTCCTAAAGTGTCCTAGGCCTACAGGAGGAATGCCCTCCGTGGGGGTCTTTCTAAGGGGTCCTAGCCCGTATTTACGCGAGTTTCGGAGGAAACCACGGAAAACTCCGAACGGCTAGGTCGATGAGCGCGACCTCAATAAGTTGGAGAAAGCATTATGTGTTTGGATTTTAGTGTGTGATTATGAAATGTTTCACTGAACTGGTTTGTATAGCCAATTTTTTTTTTTATAGTACATACATCGATATTTCTCTTTTTAAATTCGCGTAAGTATACTAGAATCGTGTTTTACACCTAAAGTATAATCCGAAAATATAGTACAGTGAAACCTGTCAAGTTGGAAACCCCTCTAAGTTGGACACTTTTTCGCGGAACGGAATGTATTCATATAAGATTAACATTTATGTCCAACCTCTATAAATTGGACACCCCTTTAACTTGGAAGTTGGACATTCAAATGCTGCCTAAGTTGGACTCTATCACCCGATGAGACAGGAAAAAAAGAAATAAAACTTCCATTTTCGCACTTTTTTTTTTTAGAAATTTTACTTATCCCTTGAAAAAATAGCTGTAAATATCTAAAAAGCAATGTTTCTTATCGCAATATATTCGCATCTATCTTATCTTGTAAAAATTATTTCTTTTATTCAGTTGTAACATTCACAAATTACTGCAATTTAGCTCATAAGGCAAGAATCTTTCTTTTTATTGGTTTGCATGCATTGTCCTTGTCCTTTTCTTTAGGAAATATACAAAAGAGAGCCTATAAGCATGTTTTGACTTAAACAGTTTAAAAATGTGCATTAGACATATGTACATTTTAGTTGTTAGGGTTCTTTTTCATTAGCCACTTTTATTTTTCATACCAAATTTCAACTTGAGTGTATAATAATTGCACTAAACTTAATATGTGAGAGGTTTATAGTGACGAATAATACTGATTGAATTTAGGTGTGTATAAACCGACAGGTGTTGCTGCTATGCTGCTGTTTTTAGAAAACCTGTATTAGAGTGCTTGATTTTTAAAGCAGGGTCTCTAGCAGTTTTTCCCGTTAAACGGAAAACTATATCTCAGTTTTTATTCGGCAAACTTCATATGTGAGATAACAATTATAAAAATGAATATTAGCTTAATTTGGGTTTTATATCAGCTGACAGGTAATTCTATCAGCTATCAGCTACTACTTTTACTCACATTTTTTGATTTTTTCATATGACTATCTGAGCGTCTATTTCATAAAATTGTACGAAAATGGATATAAGAAATATTTTAAATTGGCAAATAAATTTTTGTATATCAATCGTGAATACTTAATTATGTTATATTTAAATGTGATTAAAAGTTAAAAGGCGTGTATAGATACAGTTTAAATAAGTCGAAAAATGTAAACACCTCTCTAAGTTGGACATTTTTTTTCTTGAACCGTATGTCCAACTTAGAGAGGTTTTACTGTATTTTGATGTTGCTTTTCTGACAATTCTTATTATATCAAAATTTATTCTTATTTTATTTTATTGTTTTAGTTTAGCATAAAGGTAATTTGCATACTGACAATTATTTTTTTTTTCTTCTTCTTCTTTTACAGATTTGAAATAAGACTATGATTTGAAATGGAAAAAGAATACAACTTTCAACTTCTATTCAAGCACATTATTTGTGATCTTTCCGCATTCACGGAAAATGTAAATGACATGCACTTTTTCTCTTTGTATTGTAAGAAATAAATGATTACTAATCACTGAAATTAAATAAACGATTTATTCCTTTAAACTAGCAAAAATATTTGTTTCCTCAAATATCACATCAGAGAGAAAAGAAAAATCAATGTCTAAAATAATTGGCATAAAATTCAAAGAATGTTTAGGTATTTTTTTTTCTTTTAATTTCCCACCGTACTACACATTTAGTGAATTTAAATATCCGTGAAAATTTTCGACCTCGGTTTTTTGACGTTTTTCATGAGCCGTAAGGGATCTGGAAATCACAAAATCGATGGTGTCCGTCCGCAGGTAAGATAGTTTGTCAGTGTCTTAATTAGTTAATTAGTTAGTCTGTTAGTCAATATAGACATTATCTCAAGAAATAATTGTTTTAAAGTAGTGGGACTAGTTTAAAATATCACTGGCATGAACTCTAGTGGTTTTTAACATTCTAATTAGAAAACTTCGTAAGTTATTCGATAGGTCAAAATTTCTCATAAACGTGTATTATGAAAATTATTGCACTGGAAATATTATGGAATTGTGTAATACGCTAGAATAAGAAATTAACCATAATAGAATTAATTATCAGATTAGATAAGGTAAATATATTGAATAGGAAGTTGAATAGCCTAGTGGGTAAAGCATTTTTAGTGTGGACCATGCTGAGTGATCGTTTGAATTCATCTTCTTTAATAGGGATACAGCATGTCCTATAGCAAAAATTTATGAGGATAAATATATGACGCGGAACTAAACCGGGTTCACCTAAACTAACTAGTTTAATACAAGTTCGCGGTTATTTTATAGTATTTGGAGGATCTAGAACACAAATCACGATGACAAAATAAATTTGAAAGGGGTGGGGATTAGCAGAACTTAATAAAAAAAAAAAAAATAAGTCAGTCGATTTTTACCTTCCATACATACATTTTATAAGGAAAATATCGTAATCATGAAAAAATTCGATCAATTTCCAGGCATAATACGAGTATTTTTTCTAATGTAGCATTTTCTAGAAATATTTACACTTTTCATTGCAAATATGTCAAATATATAAGGAAAAAAAAAAAAAAAGGTGCCAAATGAATAATAAAACTTTGAAATAAATACTTTTGTTAAAACTTTAAAATAACATATTTACAATCACATACTATTTAAATCGTGGAGATTTTTTTTTCCCAGTAACAAAATCATTTCTTATATGTCTAAAATAAACTTTTAAAAAATGTTCGATAATACTATTTCACGAAATTTCAAAACTGATAAAAAATATACTGTTTCTTAATAATTTATAAAACTAGCTTTTAAAACGATGGTAGTTCCAATTTTTATTTCTCTTTATGCCTCAGGCAATGGAAACACTCAAGTCAGGCTTTTACTTTTTTTTTCTTCATCTTATCTTCAAAGAAAATATTTCTCTTTCACTTCATAAAACTTTCATTATTAGAACTTTATGAAACACATCATAAAACTCTCAACTCGCCGCCAGAAACAATAAAAATGGCATCTTATTTATACAAGAGAGAGAAGTAGACTGTTGCCACTCGACTCCTCAATGGATACAAATTCCCAATATTTTTTTGGACGATAAAAGGTGAAACGAAAGAATAAAGAATTCAGTAAAAAGAAAAAAGAATAAAGAATGTGAAGAAGTTGGTTTTTGTGGGCTCCAAACTGAATTTGTATCTACAAAAGATGAAAAGGAAATAAGTGATAGGATGAAAGAATAGTTTTTTGCCCAAAGAATACCAAACAGAAATAACTATTTGGGAAACGAGGTTCGTTTGCAAATGGCGTAAATGTAAATGTATATAAACCTAAATGTTCTTGAGGCAATTGACTTGTAAAATAACTAGAAAAGATCAAAGAACCTAACAATTTCATTTCTTTTATATTTTTGTAGAGGAAATTGCGTCAGTGGTATTTATATTTCTGTTTCGTAAGAAAATAAGTATTTTACAAGCTGAAATGTACATAATATGTAAAAAAAGAAAAGAATAATATAATTTTGGAATACTTTATATGTATAATCAAGCTTTTATGAATAATACTCAAATTAAAAAATCCCAAACAAGCAAATTATATGATTCTTATAAAATGAAAAATGATTACCTTTGATCTTTAGCATAAATCCTCATTTAAGATCTTAAATATACGTTTACATTTAAGATCTTCACAATGGAACGACGTAAGTTTACATTTATTTCAATCTTGTAGGTCTACTTTTAATATATGTCCACAATTAAAAGCATTCTTCTCACGCTTTTACATTTTTACTTTCTTCTATAAAAAATAAGAAGAAGAAAAGAAAATCACTAATCCAATACTACAATTTTCGATAGATTTACACATTTTGAGATGTCCGATTTAACTATTTTTAGACGATGTCTATCTGTGTGTGTGTGTGTGTGCACAAAAATATTGTGGACGCTGTATTTCACAAACAAATAATCGGTATTTAACTAAACTTGATATGTAGTCCCATACAACCACTGATATCCATAAGACATCTAAATCACATCCAATGATCCGTAAAAGGTATAAAATATCTAAAGAATGTCCTTTAAAAGTCCTGGATATCCTGTACTAATTATAGATATCTATTAGATGTTTAAATATAGACGAAATTTAGACGTGCCTTGTTCGATGTCTAATAGATGTAACATGTTAGATCAAAACAAAATTTAGATATTTTCAATATCTATTGGATCTAATAAGTCCAATTATTGGAGATTTGGAGATTTACTGGATATGTAGCAGACGTCTAATGGATGTAAAAAACAGTGACATTTCTTATGCTAATAGATGTCTGTAGAATATTTATAGAATTTAATGGATCATTTTTTTTGGGATAAGTCACACGACACGTGGCGCTGTCACTCCATTTTTTTAAAAATAATTTTTAATAGGGCAGTATAAGACAAAATTTCGTATAAATGAATATAAGGAGAATTATTTTTAACTTTTCAATGTGAACTTTAAACATATATGTTTATTTATTTATTTATTATAGCAATATTCAACTATGAAAAATATTTTGTATATATAGAGGAACAGTTTCACCGCCTAGGGGAAGAAATCCTCTTCCTTCTCGGAGGGTTGGTGTAAAACTTCTTTACAGGTATCTTCCAAACGAACCAATCAACACCTTTAAAACGAATTGTTAAATCACAGATCTGTGATAATTTGCAACAAACTTATCTGTTTTTGCATTAATAATAATAATAAGACGAAGAAGAGCACAGAACATTTCTTCTGATGCCGACTTAAAACTGACATTCTTTTTATTATTCTCTTCCTAATTGTTACATTTCTCTGCGATGAAAATGGCCTGCATTCATCATGGAAGGTAATTTTATTAAATAATTTGTATTATGCGTGAATTTGTGTTACAAATTATAGAAGAAAGTTCCGTGATGGTTCGAATATACTACTTAATGTTACTCTCAATAAATTCAGTAAAAAAAAAAAAAAAAAAAAAAAAAAAATGCAATGAAACTTTTGAAGTTTCTTTTAATGAATAAAAAAATAAAATAAAATAATCTAAGAAAGATTAAACGAGTGTAATACGCAAATGGCTATAGCTCTGTTCCTTATGACAATCAATAAATAATTGATTTCAAAGAGGTTTGAATGCTTGAATACCCTTTGCAGCAATCTTTTCTTTTAAGGATACATTTTATTATTATTATTAATTTAATTTTAAAATAATCTGGTGTGTCACTCATGCAACTTTCTCTTACCATACATTTCAATATTATAAAGGCAAATTGCAGATTAAGTTGTAAGATCAATAACATACAAGATATTAAGGGCCCTCTTCACTCACCGCCGCCGGAAGCCGAAGCAAATGTTATTCTATGGGAAATTTTTCTTTACAAATAACTTATTAACTAATACATATTTTAAAATTCTGTTTTCACATTCTGAAAATTCCCAGCTGTTAAATTGACGGACCTTTTTTTTTTCAAAAATATTTTTTTTATTTTTTTTATATTTTATTTTGAAGCTGCAAAATACGCATTTTCAATATGTCAAATTTTTTCATTTTTTCATTTTGCAATTTCAAAATAAAATATTAAAAATTAAAAAAATACATTTTTAAGAAAGGTCCGTCAATTTAACTGTTGGGAATTTTCTGAATGTGAAAAAGAATTTAAAAATATGTATTAGTTAATAAGTCATTTGTAAAGAAAAGTTCGCCATAGAATAACATTGGGTCGGGCTTCCGGCGACGGTAAGTGAAGAGGGCCGTTAAAGCTCAATCTACTTTAAAAATAAGCTAAAATAAGTATAGGAACAGTTTTATTCGACATAAAATTCTATGTGAGGGAAGCTGTCGCCCCTCTTCAACCCCACTCTATTCAATTATAGTTCCTACATTTATTTAAAAAATAAATAAATAAAATAATAAGGCTATTATTAATTTGCCTTCAAATTTGACAATCTTGATCAAATTGGTCAATTGGCGACCTAATACAAACTTCAAAATACAAAATTTGAATTTTCTGCAGTTTTTTATTTTTAAGTTTTGCTATACATAGAAATCAAGTGCTAAAAATTGAACTTCTCTCTCGCATTCAGGGCATCTTAACACATAGTATTATGTATAAAACCAGAGTTGAAAATGTAAATACTTTGTTTACAGTATGAGTATGAAAAATGAATTTTCCTTCTTAAAGCAAAGCACTTCCATTAATCACATTCAACAGAAAATTACGTTTAGCTTAATTTTGGGTATCACACTGTATATTATCTATAATCAATATGCACTATAAACAATATTGTGTACTTAAAATTAGTCTTACATGAAAATCAGCTAACACAAAATGAAATACATTTCCATCAATTTCGAAGTATAGCCCGAATATATCCAAATACTTTGGGTAGCCCTGTAAACGAATAAGGAATGATTTCCATACCACAATCTACGCAAAATAGGTTTTTGTTCATATAAAAAAATATGTTTGTTCTATATTGTTTTGGACAGCCTATAAATGTTACACTGTATTTACCAGTACTTTCGCCCATAGATGTAATGCATTCGAATTTTTTGGGATGTCCTTGTACACGAACCATTTGCCTCAACGAAAAGTTTAGTGCAGTATTACTCTATATTTCAGATTTAGAATACAAAGTTTGGACTTCCTCATTCAGTTTATTCTTGAGATATGCTGATAATACACATACACATAGACAGACACTCAGACGGATAGATACACATACAGAAAAACCGTTAAAAACATGATTTTCGGATTCAGGGGACCTCAAAACCTATAAATATACCAAAAACTCGATTTCGAAAATTTGACTCAAAAACAATACTTTCTCTACCAGTATATATATGTATGGTTAAGGGAAAGTAAAAATATTCAAAATTCTGAACTTAATCATTTTAATGTTCAAGTAAAAAAAAAAAAACAAAAAAAAAAAAAAAATCTTAAAGGAAAGCTTTACTTATCGTAGCCAAATCCAAGCTGCATGTTATTCTATGGAAAAATTTGTTATGAGAATTACGTTGTTTGATGAATATTCTTCAAATTCAATTTCGTATTCAGGAAATTCGTAATCGTTAAATTTGTATTTGTTTTCAAGAAACTGATTTTTTTTTTTTTTTTTTAATATTTTGTTTGACGCAAAAAAGTCAAAAATAATCTGAGTGCATTCTTCGAATTTTATTACTTCAAAATTAAATGTTAAAAATATAAAATAAAAATAAAAATAATTTTTATGGGAAAAAAAAAATTAACAGTTGAGGATTTTCTGAATGGAAAAACGGAATTTATATTACGTGTCCAATAAGTCTGTAGACATCTTAGAAATTTATAAAACTTGAAGGAATTGGTAGAATTGAACGCGGTTTGTGAAAAGGTTATTCTCGTAAAGTGGGATTCATTTTGTTAAAGAGAGAGAGAAAAAAAAAAAAAAAGTTAAAATTTTCATTGATAGAGGGCGCTGCACGGATGCGTAAGGAGAAATATGCAAATCAGAGTTCAATAAATTGCACGATTTTACGTTTAACATATCTTATATCTTATTTTGCCCCTTACATGCGCATACATGAAGTTTTAATTGTGAGGCTGACTTGATTGATAAAGCGTGTTATTGATGATGTTTCACGTCAGATTAAAGCCGACGACTGTTGCTGCAATTAGCAGTGTTATAACTCGTTTGAAAACTGTAATTTGTGGTGACGACGGATACAGAAGAGGATTTATATTCCTGTAAACATTTACATAAAAAATAAATATAGTTTTTCATGGAAATGTGTCATTTGCTCACGTACAGCGCCCTCTATCGAGGAAAATTTTTAAAGAAAAAATAATAAATAAGCTATTTGTCGATAGAGGGCGATGTGCTTGACCAGATCGTACATTTTCACGGAAAACTGTACTTATTTGCATGCTAATGTTTACAGGCATATAAATCCTATTCTATGCGTTCGTCGTCACCACAAATTACAGTTTGCAAACGATTTATAACACTGCTAACTGCAGCTTCAGCCGGCGGTTCTTACCCGAGGGAAAACATCTTTACCAATAACGCTTTATCCACCATGTCAGCATCGCAATTAAAACTTCATGTACGCACAAATAGGAGGCAAAATAAGAAATAAACTGTCCTAATCACAAGATTGTGCAATTTATAGGACTTTTTTTTTTTTTTTTTTTTTTCACATCCGTGCGAAAAATTTAGCTATTTGTCTAACTATCGTCGACAGAAAATTTAGCTATATTTTTTCTTTACCAAAAAAAAAAAAAAAATCCCTCTTCACGAGAATGATTTTTTCGCAAACCGCGTTTAATTCTGTCAATTCATTCAATAGTTGTGAATTTTTAAGATGCCTACAGACTTATGGGACACCTGATATACATATATGTATATATATATACATATAATCATTTTCAGCCTTTAACAATCCACTGCAGGATGAAGGTTTCTCCTAGTTGATTCCAATCTGCCCTGTTTTCTCCCATTCTTCTCCATTCTACTCTTCAAAATTTTACAATTTTATCTCTCCAACGACACAGTGTGGTCTCTTTCTCGGTCTTATATTATCTCTCAGTATCGAAGATAGGACTTTGATGGTCCAACTATCCCCATTTCTTCTGGCAAGTTGCCCTGCCCAGCTCCACTTTAACTTCTTAACTCAAGAAATAACATCAAAAACTTTGGTTTGCTCCCTAATCCAAGTGTTTCACTTTCTGTCTCTTCGAGTGAATTCTATATGTACCTCTCCATGCTTCTCTGGGTTGTTTGAAGTTTTTGCATAGTTTAATGGATTAATGGAGATTAATGGGATTTAATTTATTAATCTATCTCAAATGTAAATAATAATAATAATTGTAAAACGTAAAAACGGAGAAAACCTAGACACGAAGAAAAAAACGTTTAAAGATTTTGTTTATAAACAAGTGCCTTTAAACAAATATTCAGACGAAGGTAAAAGAAAGTAGAATGAATGCCGTACTAGATCATGTAAATAATTTTGGAATTATGGGTCATTTTATACACTGGGTCGGTGTATAAAGCGATTTATTCACTGGTTTTATTAATGTTAGATGTGCATTACGTTTACACATTGCATTAAAATGCAGTATTTTTTATTACTTTTTTTTTTCTTTCTTTCTTTTTTTTAAACAAAAAAATAGCTATTAAGGGCCCGCTTTACTTACCGTCGCCGGAAGCCCGAGCCAGTGTTATTCTATGGAAATTTTTCTTTACTTGTAACTCACTAACTAATACATGTTTTTAAATTTTGTCGTCACATTCAGAAACTGTTAATTTGACGGACCTTTTTTTAAATACTTTTTTTTTTTTTTTTTTTTTTTTTTTTACTTTAAATATTTTTTTTTTTTTCTTTTAAGCTGTAAAATACGAATTTTCAATATGTGAAATTTTTCAATTTAGATTTACAGAATAATATATATAAAATTTAAAAAATTCGTTTTTTAAAAGGGTCTGTCAATTTAACAGTTGTGAATTTTCTGAATGTTAAAACAGAATTAAACAATATGTATTAGTTAATGAATTATAAGTAAAGAAATTTTTCCATAGAATAACATTGGCTTAAGCTTCCGATGATTAAATGGAAATTATGAAAGTGTTCTCTCTTTTATTAAATTACACAAACACTCTTTAAATTATCTGTAAAAGACAACTATGTTAAAACACATGTTATTGATATTTACTATTTAGAATAAAATCGATTTAAAATCGCGTTTACTAAAACTATATTTTATTTAAAAACATTTTAAAATTGTATAACATTCAAAGGTTTTCGCCACCAAAACGTTTCAAAACCAAAGCATCATCAGGAATTTAAAACATATGTTTCTAATCATAGGATGGATGGTTGGGTTTTACGTCGCACTAGTGCTGCGCAGATGGGCAATTGGCGACGGTCTGGGACACACCCCTAGAGGTGGTTCGAAGACATGCCATCACAATTTTGATCCTCCACGGAAGGGATGGCTCTCCCGCTTCGTTGACCCCCAGAGGTATAATTTTTGATGAGAACATGAAGGACATTGCGGCCACGACAGATTTTACGTGCACTAGCCACCATTAGTGTACACGACGGTCTTTGGCCGGCTCGAGTACCGAACCCGCAATCTTCGAATTACGAGGCATGCGCTCTACCGACTGAGCTACCCCTAATCTTAGGTATAGTAATTCATGTAGATCTATTATTCCCATGTTAACAAGCAAAGATTTTTCATACCGAAAATTTTTTTTTTTTGGCATCAGCCATTAGAGAGTATAAAAATCGTAAATAGTAATAGAATAGAATGTTGATGAATTTTCAAAATGTCGAAATGTTGCATAGCTTTTAATTATTCTAATAAGTATATGAAAAGAAATAAATAATTTATCATAAGTAAATTATATTTGACTAAATTATGAATCAGTTGCTTTGTTATTATTATAATTTAAATACTGTTTTGATTTTTAATGGAATACTTTTTTTAAAGTTTGATATTTTTTAAGATGTTATATTAGTACAGTCGGTGACAAAAGTGTCCGAACACTAGAAAATATTCCTATGTAAAAAAAGTACACTTCATACGGTTTTGTTAAATAAATCCTTGTCGAATCATGTTCTTAGTCAGTGTAAGAATATGATTCGATAAGGATTTATTTAACAGAACCGTATGAAGTGTCCTTTTTTCACATAGGAATTTTTGCTAGTGTTCAAACACTTTTGTTACCGACTGTAAGTAACATAGAAATTTCAAAATTCTTTTAAATTTAGTTAGCAGCGGCGCAGGTGAAGACCGTTAGTTTTAGTATATAAAAAAAGTTTAAATATTAAATAAATTAATAGATATAGTAAAAAATGAAAGAAAAATTAATTTGAAACTGTATCTAGAGTTTTTCATTTACCTTTAGTACATAAATTATTCATAAATTTTATTTGCTAAATTATCTGTGTGTATTCCTGTGTGTAATTTACTCGGGGAAAGACAGCCATTAGAGTGACTTTTCCCGAGTAAAAAGGAATCACTTTTTCCTCCTCGACGATCAATCTGTGTCTTATTACTATATCTATATTTCTAATAAGCAGTTTATATGACAGTTGTTCGCAAGTTACCATTCGATATGCTCAAGACTCCTCTATTAACTAAAGGACTCTTTAATTGTCAACCGTCAATTGTAAATATATATATATATATATAAACTACTTATCAGAAACATATATTTTAAATTCCTGTTGATGCTTTGGTTTTCAAATCGAAAAGCTTTGAATGTATACAATTTTAAAATGTTTTTAAATAAAATATAATTTTAGTAAACATGATTTTAAAGTGATTCACACAAGTGATAAAAACACTCTTTTATCAATATTGATTATTTTATATGTATATATACATATATATACTTGAAGGTTATTTTGATTATTTTATTTAAAAAATATTTATACACTGATCTGTTTTTTTTTTTTTTCTAATTACCTTGAATTTTAATCTAAATATTATTTCACAAATGGTCTATAACCTAATATATTTTATCAATGTATTGATCCAACATAAAATAAGAGGCTAAATATTTCAAATTTACTTTTACCAAACAAATAGTACTAATTCCAAATTTTAACAGTTGTGAAGCTAAATTGAAGCAATTTTTTTTACAACTGACGTACCAAATTAAACTGCTTCTTATATATTATCCTCTAACAGTTCCTGCCTGGAATATGCAAATCTCCGGTTACAGTGAACGCTGTCAAGTTACAAAGAACTGAAATGCTCATGAATTATAAAAATATAATCAGATAATAGTTGCCAGATTATTAAATGACTGTTTTATAAAAAGTTATTTTGACCCAAAATTTTTCTTCACATTAATTTCTGTCTCGAAATTTTATCTTAAAGAAATAAAATGTACAAATACAAGACATAAAATGTCATCATCAGAAGCACACATGAGAAGTTAATACACTTGCGTTGAAAAAAAAAAAAAAAAAAAAAAAAATATTCCAGCATAAGCTTTTCTACACCTGTGTCCATTTTTATCAGTTTACGTCCGGATCAGAGGGCATAAGGGGGTGTCGGAAGAATTCCAAAGAGAGATTCTCCGAGGGGGGCCTTTGTTACAGACACATGAAAAAACACACCCGCTTCTTTTAATGTTGTGGCATGTTATGTCATAGCTTGAAGATTTAATTTAGACCCTGCGATGACAGCATCGTCTGAAGTAAGTGAAGTCGACCTTTTGTAGCTTTAAAACTGAAGTGTGAAAAATAACGTGCTTATAATGACGTAACTCAAAATATAAAATAAGCGGGGTTTTTTTCATTTATTTATAAAGAATATGAATTTTAAAAATAAATGCGTACAGTTATTTGAATGCCGTTAAAATTAGTCCTTTTTTGAAATGTATTTTTCTACAGACTATTTGTATTGCAATTGAAAAAAAGGTTTCCTTGTAAATGTGATGGAAAATTAATTGCGGAAACGCTTTTTATTTTATATGTTTAGCTGATCATCTTGAAAAATACATGGAACTTTATTCTGAACTCCAAAGATGCAGAAAACATGTTATACCTCATATTATAAAGATGCGCCAGAAGACTTGAGTTGACGCACTGCAAAAGGAAGAAGCGACATTATTCGCTTTAGCACACGTGCCTGTTTTGTTCGCCTGACAAAGGGTCGTATTTTATTTTGACTCGAAACAATTGTTGCGAGTTTTTTAATTTTATGGTGTTTATTCAGAGTTTTTCACTTATTATACGTCATATGTTTTAATGGAAGTTTTGTTTCGATGTCGAAAAGGGGGCAATAACAACAACAACAACAACAACAAAAAATCTGTAAATAACTCTGTAAAAAATAATTCAGGAAATGTGCTGCAACTGTAACATATGATTACAATGCTTTTGGCGAAAAATGTGGCCCTTTTTTCTGCCCCTTCTCAAAATTTCACATCATTAAAAGGACCTCTTCTCAAAATTCAAATTCATAAAATGGGCCTTTACACAAATTTCAAATTTATAAAATGGGCATCTTCAAAATGATCCTTTTATAAAATATTTTCGATATTATTTCTTACTGAATGCCTATATACGGTTCAGTGCAACTGTATTAACTTGATATTAAACTTTTTATAGAATGACTGTTAAAAGAGATGTTTTTACACGATATTATTATTATTATTATTATTATTATTATTATTATTATTTGCAAATATAGATAAGATTTATCAAAAGCATTTAGTCTTTCACAAAAATAGGCGCCAAAAATTAAAACCTAGATCGACCCCTGTTATCTGTATTCATTTCTATGTCGATGGAGTATACAGGGAGTCCAAAATTAAACGATACTATTTTAAAGTTGTCTACAGACGTAACTATTTTTGACTAAGTTATGAAATTTTGTGTAGGGCATAATCAAGGTACGGGAATTTGTTTGAGTGAATAAAAATATATTTCAATGTCATTAGTTTTTTAATAAACTACACATAAAGCATACATTTGTGATAGTTTATAAATTTTATTACAACAAGACATGTTCAACATGACGGCTATCATTTTCAACTATCATTTTCGGAATCATACGATAGCATGTTCCACAGCTGATAGCAGTGTGTTCGGAGAAATATTACATGCATGTTGTGAAATGCTGTCATTAAAATCAGGTAAAGTTATGACATTATCACGACTTACCAGACCTTCGAAAGTCCCCCAAAGCTAAAAATGCCCCCTAGTGACGAAAATTTAAACTAACTTTTTATTCGCTCAAACAAATTTCCATACCTTCATTATGTCCTACATAAAAATTTATAACTTTCTCAACAATAGTTTCGTCTGTAGATATATTTAAAATAGGGTCGTTTAATTTCGGACCCCATCGATCGGTGTAAAGATTTCTTTAAGAAAATCGAAAATTTTCTATATGTTGCTTGTTTATAACACACTTTTTAAAACCAATTCAATGTCATCTTTAGAAAACCTGACATCTGTATTAGACAAAATATAGTGCAATTGAAATACAAGGATTTTAAATATTCGATGATATATGAGCAATTTTACTAAATGATTTTTAACTGCACATGGCGAAAGTGTCAGCAAAAGTTCACTTACATAAGTTATTTGCTAAATGAACAAAGTTACTCAAAAAATAAATAAATAAGTAAAATAAAATAAATAATAAGAAAATAATAATAATAATAATAATAATTATGGTTGAAATTTAGAAAGACATATACGATGGAAAGAGTTGAAATTCAGTTGCTTCTGAGAAAGAAGCAAATACTTAGGGGATTGTATCCAGTTTTTTTTATTTTGAACCAACATATGCATTATATTATTATTAATTGATTTAAAATACAAATTTGGATAGAGCAACTAAATTTAAACTCATTCTACCGCATATATCTCTTTGAATTTTAATTTGATTTTTCTTTTCACAGTAACTCTATACATTTGGCTAGTAAATTAAATGACAGAACCTTATTTAGTAAAAATGCTCATATTTCGTCAAATAATTTATATTTTTATATTCTGATTGCAATACACTGTATTTAATGTAGTATGTCAAATGGTATTCTAAAGCTGCCAGTGGCATTGATTTGAACACACCTGTTGTATAAAAAAGAGGGAAGGGTAAATATTTTTGACACTTTTTATTTTAAGAAACCTTTATATCTCCTTGAATATATGTTTTATTCCCATAAAAATGAATAGCTAAAATAAAAAGAAACTTTTTTACAGAATAATCCTAAAATTTTTTCCATTTAGTTTTATTTTTGACTACCCTCTTTTCGCTTTCGCTACAAACACAGTCATTGAAACATACTAGTTATAACACATTATTTACATTCCTGTGATTTCAGGATTATGCATTATGTATTTTTGATGGTAATCCACAAAACGTGTGAAATCAAAAATGTCTATTATACCTAACATCCCGTTTGAAGTAGAACATATCTTAAGCAAATCCTCAAATACAAAAAACAGTCTATGAATAAATAAAACGAATCTAACCAGAAATATTTTTTTTACATATTAGTACAAATAAAGAAATGAATAAATGAATGGAAATTATAAGACAAAGTCTGATATAACATATAGAAATCAGCTTGTTGCGTTCATCACGAAATTTTCTTTTGAATTTTCCTATGCAAGTTCACGTTGTACAAATTATTTATGAGAATTATTTTTGATGATGAATACACACGATTATCGTCTTACAGAAATCTCTCTATACATAAATGGCTAAGAGAGATTTTTCCTGTAAGTCCATGGCTGGACGCAAGTTGCAAGTTGATTGGCTAAGAGAGATTTTCTTCTGTTTGTCTGTGTGTTGTTGCCACTTGCTTTTCATACTTTAGTTAATTTGAAAAAATCTAATTGTCCGATGGATAAGTTAATTAAACCGACGGATATAGAAAAAAATGTCCCTTTCATTTGGTACCTTATTTGCAACGAAATTTTAATTAGATTTTTTAAAATTAATTAAAATGTGAAAATAATAACCTGGTAAATGCTTTAAATGTGGACATTTAAAATTTTAATTGTTGCTAAAAAGAAAAAAAAAAATTACTTTTTTTTTTCAAACATAAAATTAAATATGCTTTCACGCGAAAAATAAAAAATTATAAAATGTTTTACTCATGCACATGAAAAAATGAAAATTGAAAATGGAGTAAAAAAACAATTTAGATAAAGTTACACGAGAGTTCCAAAAATTAATGGAAATATAAATGAACTTTAAATAAATAAAATAGTAGTCTGCTCAATCATGTGATATTGAAAAACAAAGAATCGAATTCAGTAAATATGGAAAGGAAAGGAAAGGAAAACAAAAGAAAAGAATAAATAAATAAATAAATAAATAATAGCATAAACCAACGGGAAAACAAAGCGGGCTTTAAAGCAATTTTATGATTTCTTTAAATTTTATTTTTGTTTGTAAAGCGATATAGAAAAGAGTTTCCTTTAAATATAGTGACCAGCGAAGCGAAGAAAGCCTTCGTTGATTCACTACCTTCATTGGTTTCATGAATTAAAAAATGGTTTCGTTAACAAACTTTGATCTATTGGCACGCAGGCAGCATCAGGCCGAGTTCTGTACATTTCGAGTTTGATTTTGAAAATTTTCCCGGTTCGTGCCCGAACCGGGGCTTTGCTAGTATAACAATAAATGCCGAAAGAATTCATATTCTACAGACGATACCTAAATAATGCATGTTTTCAGGACTATTTTCACTTTTTCTTTTCTTTTTTTTTTTTTTTTTTAATGAAAAAAGAAAGGAAGAAAGAAAGAAAACAATAATTTTCTTTTAAATTATCACAGATCTTTGTTGCAACAACTCGTTTCAAAAGGTATTAGCGAGAGCTTTTGAAAAATATTCATATTAAAAATTTACACAAAGGAAAGCGATTCTCTTAAATTTACAAAAATAAAATAAAACACACACACACACATATATATATATATTGACCATTTTCAGCCAAAAACATTAGTTATTATGATAAAAAAAAAGTTAATTATTTTTTTTTTCTTCTTTTATCTTTTTAATTCAATTTTAGCGTACATTTTAAATTTAAAAAATACATTAATTATTAGTTGGTGTATAAAATAAATTTGGTGAATAAATAAATTCTTATGAACTTTAAATTAGTATTACAGACGTAAATAAAAAGGAGTAAATTTATATATATATATATGTACTTAAAAAAAATATTTGATAATTTCTCAGATATACCTAATAATCATTCTACATATCGTCATTCTTAGCCAAAATCTATGTTATTTTATGGGGAAATATGTTCGTAGAGTTATTAATTATTGCATTTTTACTTTCTTTTTCCTATATTTAATAAAAGAAAATATTGGATTCGTGGAAATTTTCGACAACCAGTTTTCTATAGATTTACACAGTTTGAGAGGTACGAACACGATTTGATTATTTTTAGAAAATGTCTGTTTGTCTCTGTGTCTGTGTGACAAAAATTGTGTTTCCAGAAACTAATGTACCGGATTTCACCTTGACATAAATTGATGCCTAGCAACTTTTGCTGCATATCGCCCAATAGAGGGCACTGCTAGGCAAACTTTTTTGCAGTTTAAGAGAAAGCTTATACTCCAGTTTCTAAATTCTATAACTCCACAAGCTTGATATGTGAAAATCCATTATGAAACACTATGCTGATTAAATTTGGGCGTATATTCGCCGACTGGTGGCGCTGCTAGGCTGCAATTTTTTTCTTGCAAAGGAAGGCTATAATTCTGATTCTATTGTGTATAATGGCACAAAACTTGATATCTGAGATAACCATTATGAATATGAATTATGTCTTAATTTGGGTGTATAACTGTTAACAGGTGGCGCGTAATAACCATTTACTTTTGTAGAGATATATTACAATGAAAATGTTCTAAATGAAAAATTGAATTTCTCAAAAATACATACTTACATTTTCTCAAATGGTTGTCTGAATTCTTTAAAAATACATAGTTAAAAGTAAGAATAATAATTTGAATTAGATATAATTAGATAATTTTTTGCCACTGAAAATACTCTGAAATTGTTGAGTATACATTCATAAAGACACTTTTTCACAAAGTATACAACAATTGGAATTATCATCATGAGCAAGCCACTTAAACATTTCATTTTAAGACTTTTTAGTTATCATCATATGAAGTCAGATAACATAGCTTAGATACCATGTATCAGCATACACTGCAATATTTTATTATTATTGCATCGGTTTATGCCATTATTCGATAATTATATCATTGCTGTTTTTTTTTTTTTTTTTTTTTTTTTTTTTGAGTGCATGTTTAATTTAAAAACTGATACTGTAGCTACACTGTAAGAAAAAATCCCGTAAGATTACGGGGAAAGCCCGAGCCAGAGATTCCAGACAAAGCCCGTAAAAAGAAACGCTTAGACCGTAAATTAAGTATATAGTAATCTTAAATTACGTTACATGCCTGTATAAAAATATTTTGCCCGTAAAACCAATGTTTTTTTTTACGGGCTTTGTCTGAAATCTCTACTGCCGGGCTTTCCCTGTAATCTTACGGGATTTTTTTTACAGTGTATTACAGTTTGCATGAACTTTATTTTTTGCCTCTGAAATTTTTAATTTCTATAAAATGATCCTTTGCACTTTTTAATATTAATACGTTAATTGCAAATGATTTATATGAGAATTTTAATGTATCGTTAAAATATAGATTTAAAAAAAAATATATTAAATTTTCAATTTGAATCAGATTTATACTTTGGTTGTAACAGTACTTCTAATCAAATAAATTTTTGCTCTTTCTTAATGCTAAAAGATAAACACACGTGACAAGCTTTCTGAAAAATGAATGCAAACTCATGTAATAAAAATCTATTTATACACTTTAACTCTTCTT
The DNA here is from genome assembly GCA_963930645.1 of Salticus scenicus. NCBI lineage: Eukaryota > Metazoa > Arthropoda > Arachnida > Araneae > Salticidae > Salticus > Salticus scenicus. Next base: position 274,960,091 of record OZ005653.1, read on the forward strand.
AGAAAGAGGTTAAAAAGCTATTATCATTCTATATATAAAGAACTCCATTTAACACTCCAAAAATGCAACTTCAGTGTCAAAAAAAAAAAGAACCAAATTAGAGAATAAAGCACGACAACAGCCCGCCTTTTATCTGATTTTCTATGTGCCTCAAGCATTATCAAACATTGTCTTTTCCACCAGTGTACATACTAACCTTTTAATGTATTTATTCTGTCGTTCCAACATCAAAATGGCGTATACAAAATAGTTCCCCTGAGAACCACATGCGTCTTGTTTGGAAACTTTCATTAACGCTAACATTTTGACGCTTCCCCGATTTAATTTACGAGGCGAGAGGCAGTCTTTCGTTAAAAGCTGCTTTATGGAGAAATTGTTTGTGATAATTTAATACCAAACATTTGACGCCTCTGTTCAGCGGTAACATAGTTAGCGGAATAAACACAGAAGGAGGACAGAGTCTTCTAATGTGTGGAGATGCGCGTGCATAGTTATTTGGCAAAGAGAGGACAAGCTAATGCACGCGCATTTTGATTGTGCGGAGACTGTCAAATTTATTGAGTAAGTGGTGTTACGAGAGGTGCATTGACTTGTTTGATTAAGTTTGCAGATGCAAGGGGCTTTGTGTTGAACAAAGGTAGGGTGTTTATGTTGTTACAAAATGGGAAACAAAGGTTATATGCAAATGACATCGTGGCTGTTCTAGGAGGCGTTAGTAAAGATAGTTATATAAATATGGTGATGAACATATAAATATAAAATATTGTTAAAAATTCGGAAAAATCTTAAATGTTATTAAAAAATGCAGCTGTTTTTCTCGAATGAATTATTTATCATTGTTCTTGCCTTAAGGTCTATCTGTCAACATACTTACAGAGAAAAAAAAAAGAAAAAGAAAACTACAGAATATTGATTAAATATACATTTTTCAATTCCTACTATTAGTTCACACTCTCCCTATATATATACTGTACAAATCTTGCAATCGATTTTTAACTGACTTCCCGACTAGCTAGAAATTTGAAACTTTCAGGATTGCTCAGAACACGGTGACAACACAATACTTCGAATTTCGATTTTCGAATTTTTTATTAGTTTTCTTATAATTAATTAAAATATGAAAATAATAACATCCTAATAGCGTTAAAATAGCCATCAAAATACTAGCTATAATTTAATTGTTGCCAAAAAAAAAAAAAAAAAAAAAAAAGTTCATTTTTATTTGACATAAAAATAAATACATTTAATTAAACGTGAACGTTAAAAAATTATAAAAAGTTAAGTTATGCATCTCACAAAATTGACGTCATTATCACTTTAAAAATTTCATGTACATTGATAAGAGCTCTATGATTCATCAGAAAATTTAAAACATGGTATATAAAAAGTTTTTTTAATCTTATAATTATTTTTATTTAATTTTGCGCGAGCTTTTTATATCCTAATTCAAAATCATTAAAAAAAAAAAAAAAAAACTTTTCGATAGTGTCTGTAAGTAGGAATTGACTTTAAAAAATTTTCTTTTATATTACTTGTTTTAAGTATAAATATGCGATAAAATAAAGAAAATAAATATTATTTTGATAACATTTCTTAAATTTTTAAAAAATAATGCACCATCTTATATAATAATTAAACAACATTTTCCCCTTTACGCCAGATATATACAGTGCATCCGATTTAACTAAAAGTATTTCAGCTTCATTTCTACTTCAACCGTTACTTATGCAATTAGCTAAAAGTTTTACCATATTCCTTAAATTAACTTAAATATGTCGATCATGGGAAAAAACACAATTATTTTGTAAAGAAAGTATTTTGATTGTGTGTACAAACAACTGTAAAATGACCAAATTTATACACAGAGCTTAATTTTTAGTTCAAAACATAGGGAATAAATAATGAATAAAACAATGTATAAAATTTTCATGTAAATAGTTTTTACGCTTTTAAAAATTATCTTTCTTGGCACAAAAACAGCTGAAAAGTTTGTTTTTCACCACACGGAGGCATTTAAAGATATTTACTCGTATTTCTGTAAAAATTTTACACTCTTAATATTTCATAGTTTGAAAATTCACCACACTTATTCTCTACAAATTAATTTCGCCAATGAATTTTCTTTATAAATTTCTTCGACTTTCATATATCTTGAATATTTAATTGTAGTTCTTAGAATATCACTTCAGATTTAAATAACTGACTATACAAATTTTTCGCACAATAAATAAAAACAAATAAATAAATGAAAATAAATAAATAAAGTAAAATAGTGTTCGAAACCAAAAAATTCCCTCTGTAAAATAAAACAAAAAGCAAGAAATCTCTCTCTCTCTTTCTCTCTCTCTTTTTTAAGGTTATTTAACATGGACAAATATAGTACGAATTATAAAATGGAAAGAAAAAATGAACCTAAAATAACGAAATAAATCTTACGGAATTCCTTAAACTCTCCAGATATGTATTGAACAGTAACTAATTTCTACAAGTGTTTTTCTGGAGATGATCATTTATTTTAAATGTTAGAGTGTAATTTTAAAACATTCAAGTCTATGAAGTTTAAACATTTTTTATTTATTTTAGAGTAAAGTCTTGAAGAGCTGTAAATAAATTGAAACTATATACCTTTTGGAAATTCTGTTTAGATTTTACATAATTGTGTAACGTCATTTGTTGAGTATTCCATATTTTGAAGATATTTTTTTCTTTTTAATCTTAAAAAATGAATGCCAAGGATATTAGCTCTCTTGAAATATTTCTCTTACACCGGTATCTTATAATATTCGAAACCAATAAAACAAACAGAAAATAAAATAAAAATAAAAATATCCTTTGAAGCTTAAAATTATAAATATATAATTTTTTCCCATGGACAGAAATTTCATTACGAATTAACATTTCAGAGTATTGTGTAAAATAACGCACACACACACACAAAAGTATCTGCGACTTGAATACTTCTCAATTAAAATAGTATACTCAGTGCCCGCAGCGGTCCTATATTTTCACGTGTGTTTTATTATTTTAATACCACTATTTTTTTATACATTTTTTGTCAAGATTTTCAAGCTAAAGTGACATGCAAAAGTATACCGATTGATTAAAGTGGTGGGAAAATAATAAAATGTGTGTAAAAATATAGGACTGCTGCGGGCACTGTATACTCATTCTTTACTATTTATTTGCCTGCTTTTTGTAAGATTTTCTTTTAAATAAAGTATTACATAAACTTTATAGTATAAAAAGGACATTTTTAGGAGAACCCGTGTACTTTGTTTTTCATTTACAGAAGTAGTGTAACATTTTTCAATTACTTTATAAATATTTATGGCAAATGTACCAAAAAAAAATAAATAAAAAATAAATAAATAAATAAATAATAATAATAATAACTAATGTGTTTTAAAATTTCTTCTTTATTAACTTTTTTTTTTTTTCGTGCATATGTGTAAGTGTGTAATAAGTCTGTGAATGAGCTTTTTAAATCAATAAATGTTTTCCATATTTTTTATAAAGATAAAGTAATTTTCGGAATATGATGCCAAATTGGATACTAGAGCCAATTTTCACCTATTTTATGTTAAAGAGACTCCCAGTTGTGTACAACAGACGGCTTTATCAAGACTTATAAGTGGACACCTGAAATGCCTTAGATTTGATCAAGGAAACAAGATCTTCCTCATATGTAGTAAATGTAGTATCGCGCATTTCACCCCTGAACATCCGCTTTCCTGCTTGGGACTTGATAAAGAGGACTTGTTTCAAAGTCCTCTCCTTGTTTTGGACATTTTGACAGCTCATGGTTTCATGGATCTGGCTTAGTCTATTGGCTAACCAGATAGGATAAGCAACAACAACAACAACAACAACAACAACAAGAGACCCAGGCCAAGATACTTTTAATACGAAGTGTAATACATTTAGGATAAAATATAAACAAACATTCCGTTATTAATAATTTCATCAACAATCAACATCCGTTATGAAATCCTTATTCCCGTGTTACCAGAGATATGATTTCCACCTTTGTGTCGTCAAGTATTTTCTGACGATAATCACTATTCTACTCAATAGCAAAAAAATACTGTAAAAATGGGAACAAAATTCTGAATGAGATTAGTGATATGAAATTTGGGAAATCATATCCAAGGTTACCTGTACCCAAATTTTGAGTCTGTATATACATAAAAATAGATAAATACACTGTTAAAAAAACACGTAAATTTACGTGCCTTTGCCCGTTTAATTTTTACGATCATGACCTTTTTTTACCTACAAAACTGGCACACCCTTGACCCCTATTTTCTGATATGTTTTGATATTACGCAACAACGTTCTCAGCAGTTTTTTACCGCTTTTTTTTAATAATAAACTTCATTAATCGTTTATAGTACATATCTTCAAAGGAATAATACAAAAATTGATTTATATATAAAGTGGTATTCAAAATGGTAAATTACGGGCAAAACATTGATTAATGGCTATTTGGCCGGAACTTTTGTTGACGAGCAAAAACCCATAAATTTTGCTGCAATTTTTTTTTTACAGTGTAGATAGATAAATAGATAGACATATAGATGAAGAGAGAGAGAGAGTGCTTGAATTTACTGATTATTATTATTATTATTTTATTTAAAAGATGTGCACACGAAATATCTCTATTATTTATAAGGAAAGCCATAACAAAAGTAGGTTATGATGGTGCTTTCCTTTCTAAATTCACGCCTGCCGTCGCTATGTACGAATATATAGGCACATTACCCCAACAAAAATTAAATGAATAGAAAAACTACTAGTTTACCGTCTGATCCGAATTAAATATCCTCTTTTACAACCTTCCGCCTAATTCCCACTATTTATCGAACTCGGGGTGAGAAATTGAGTTGTCTTTTGTTGGCCCTTTCCCATCCATTTGTTCGGAGAAAAGGCTTGATGAGTCTGTTAAAAACGAACGATCTGACACATCTCCATTTAAAAACTCAGCATGCAGATGAAGTGCATAACTAGATTTAGTTCCGAAAAAGAGCTCGTGATTGGCCAATTAGAGAGTAGTCCTGTTCCGAAAGAAGAGGGGGAGGAGGGTGTCCTCCCGTGGGATCGTCATCTCATTCTTCCGGAGAATTGATAGAGAGTAGATGTTGGTGAATCTCTACTCATATAATCTGCCCTTTACTTTTTTACTTTTTTTTTTTTTTTTTTCTTATTCATGTGTGTTGAGGGGAACAGAGAATTTGAGGAAATGAAGTAGAATCAGAGATTAAAGAGAAGGCTAATCTTTTATTTGAATAGTGGGGGATTCTAATGTGGGGACATGTTGCGAGTAATTTGTGGCAAGGGTGCTCGTATTATGAGAAAGACGATTACGGTGATGAAACGATCAGTTTGTTGAAAGTCCGCGAGATAAGTGAATGCTGATACTTTCATCACTGATATTACACAATATATTCATTGAAATTTTTTAGAAAAACTGTTTTGATTTGTATTAGATTGTTATCATTGGTATTTGAGAAAAGTGATTATTGAGAATTTTTAATTAATTCTGATATGAGGTTTTTATTATTGGTTTTCGGAAAAAATATGGTTTTAACATTATACGCATACTTGTAATTCCTTATTATTAAGATAAGATATGTGTTAAACACAGGTATGCAAAAAAATAAAAATAAATAAATAAATAAATTAAAAATTAAATAAATAAATAAATAAATAAAAACAAAAAATAAAATAAAATAATAATAATAATAATAAAACTTGCATAGGATGTTTTAACTGTTTCTGAAAAATGTCTACTCATTTAATCGGAAAATATTGTAAAAAAATTTCATCACGACATTTTTTATTTATTTATTTATTTTATTTATTTCTTTATTTTTCAAAGTTTATAATACAAGTTCAGTTTTGCGTGAAAACATTTTGCGTGTATGCCATTGTTTATTATAAAAGCCCTATTCAATAATTACACTCTATAACAAAAAAAAAAAAAAAAAAAAAAAAAAGGCGACGCACCAAGAAGAAGCAGAGACAAAAATTGGTAGATGGGGTGGAATGGGTGGTCCGAATGGGACAAAAATTGGTAGATATGATGTACATGTGGAGAAAAATAGTTGATTACAGTTTCAGAAAATTTGAATGATTTAATCAAGAGAAAGGGCCTCACAAAGTAAACAAGTCAATAACGCGCTGGTCCACTTCTGGCCCTTATGTACGCAGTTATTCGGATTGGTATTAATTGATAGAGTTGGCAGATGTGCTCCTGTGAAGTATCGTGCCAAATTCTGTCCAATTGTTGCGTTAGATTGGTAAAATCCCGAGCTGGTTGTAGAACCCTTTTTATGATGCTCCAAATGTCCTTAGTGGAAGAGAAATCCGGGGACTGAGCTATACCCCATTTCACTGAGCCGCGTATTAAGGGTATTTGAAGTCACTGAAGTACCAGTTGCACGTAGGATCGACGATAATGATGAATTGGTGCTTGATTCCATCAAAACCTGTATGTATGTCAATTTGTGTCCAGTTTGCATTACTACTTCTTGGTGCATCACTTTTTTTGTTATAGAGTATATTTCGTACTTTTAAACATATCCTCCCTGAAGGATTGAAACTGTCCTGCCATGCTTCCGGACCATTGTTACCATATCTGGCGGATTTTTTATTCAATAACCACCAATAATTTTGAGATGGGATATTTGATATACATAATAGACTATCAATCTTCGAAGTGATTAGGCGAACGTTACAATTAAAAATTATTGGTGGTTATTGAATAAAAAATCCACCAGATCTGACAACACCGTTCCGGACCACCCTTAGTGTTAAGTTCCAGACCGTCGACAATTGCCCACAGCAGTGAACCACCAGTGCGGCGCAAACCTCACTCAATAACACGCCCTATCTTACTTTAAAACAATATTGATAATATTCATTGTAAAAAAAATATAAATAAAAACGGAAAATAGGAGGGATGCGAAGCAGGGTTCGAAATTAGCAGTCGTTAGGCGTATTTTGCATCTAGAAATATAAGTTTGGCGACCATTAAATCACACTCAGGCGTCATTTTTGACGCCTAACTGTTGACCAAATTAAAAAAATCAATTTTGTCATAATACATATTTTCTTTGTGATTTACAAAATGCTAGTTTATTTTCATCTTAAAAAAAAAAAAAAAAAAAATCTTACATTTTCATTTTCAACACATGTAAATTAGCGAAAAAAAAAAAAAAAAATCCAGCAAGTATAGAAATACATAAATGTTGTTTGCAGAAAATTATTCCAAATTCATAAAAAATTTCAATTTTTTTTAAAAACTTTATTACTTTATTGCTATCACTTAGTTTGTATACCATCAGAAATTTCCCATCATGTTAATTTTTAAAATACTGAATTAATTTCAATCAAATTTTTGCTTATTAAACCTGAAAGTATAAATAAATAATTTATAAGAAGTTTAAATGGATATTTTCTGGTAGTTCTCATTTTGCTTGAAGTCGTAATACATGGTATTTGACTTATTTTAAAAATCAAGTCGGCCAACAGATAATTTAAAAACTTTCTTCTACTGTTTATTCTGTTTTAAGTAACATATCGTTCAATAAGTCCCGGAACTAATCCCTAGATAGCGTCGCAAATAAAATATTTCTGTGTGGGTAAAGTAAACCTAACTTTCAAAAGATACGCGTTAAAGTTTCATGATATTTTGATAGTTTGTTGCCGAGATATCAAAGTTTTAGTGACCCTACTTTTGATGTTTTCAAGATGAGGGACAAAGCTGAATTTCATGAGTTGATTAATCATTGCTTTGTGATAGGCAAAAATATTGTTGAAATTTAGCTATGGCTTAACAGTTTCTACAGTATTTTTGTCCATCAAAAGACATTGTTTAAACAACAAACGGAATTCAGTTTTGTCCCTCATTTTGAAAACATCAAAAGTAGGGTCATTAAAACTTTGATATCTCGGCAACAAACGATCGAAATATCATGAAACTTTAACGTGTATCTTTTGAAAGTTAGGTTTACTTTACCCACATAGAAATATTTCATTTGCGACGCTATCTGGGGATTAGACCCGGGACTTATTGAACGATGCGTTAAGTTTTTAATTTTTAATTAATTATTATTATTATTATTATTATTATTATTATTATTAATGTATTCATTTGTTAACTTTCGTGTTTGTATTTATTATTTAAATAAATAAATAATCATAATCATAATTATTATTATTAATATAAATGCATTCATTTTTTAACTTTCGTGTTTGTATTTATTATTTAAATAAATAGATAAATAAATAATAATAATAAACTTTTAAGTTGTATTCTGTTATGATCCCAATAAACAATTAAAAAATAAATTACACCTGAGTAGACCCTTTTGATAAGTTAGAAAAAATAATTTAATGCCACTGACACATGACTTTCGCATTCCAATTTCTAACCCTGGTGTGAAAGAATGCAGTTAAAGGGGTTGAAAGGAAAGCGTTTTCGAAGAGACAGAAACAAATAAAAATGTTGGGTTTTCGTTCTACGGTCATTTTTAGCACATTAAGGTTGATTTGTCTGGGATCTCACGGATTAAAGTGGATTCCAAATTACTAAGAACATCCATGCCTCACACGGGATTCGAACCCAGCACCTAGCATTTAAAGGTCATAATGCAAACATTGGGGCTACTAGACGGGTAAAAAGAAGAAGAAGAAGAAAGTGTTTCAAAGATAAAGAGAGTGAAGGAAAAATCTATAATAATAAAAGGAAAGGTTTGTCTGTCTGTCTGTCTGTCTGTCTGTCTGTCTATCTGTCTGTCTGTCTGTCTGTCTGTCTGTCTGTCTGTTCTTTTATACGTTCAGCCCCTATTGAACGCAGAAGTACAAAAATTGACATACGGATGCTCTGGAGCCTTTCCGATGTTTTCCTCGAAACAGAATTTAAAAATTTTAATTAGTTGTGGAGATATTAATTAAAATGTCCACTCATGTCTAATCTAAAAGCGATCTCAAAGCAGAAAAAGTGGAAAATAATCTATAATAATAAAAGGAAAGGTTTGTCTGTCTGTCTGTCTGTCTGTCTGTCTGTCTGTCTGTCTATCTGTCTGTCTGTCTGTCTGTCTGTCTGTTCTTTTATACGTTCAGCCCCTATTGAACGCAGAAGTGCAAAAATTGACATACGGATGCTCTGGAGCCTTTCCGATGTTTTCCTCGAAACAGAATTTAAAAATTTTAATTAGTTGTGGAGATATTAATTAAAATGTCCACTCATGTCTAATCTAAAAGCGATCTCAAAGCAGAAAAAGTGGAAAATAAATTAGAAATATTTGTCCGATCGTTACAATTTCGATACCAAATGAAAGGGGCATTTTTTCTGAATCTAAGTGTGCAAGTGGTTTATCGGTACAACAATTAGATTTTTTAAAATTAACTAAAGTATGAATTTTCTGTGGCAACATCATTTCAAATGCCAGTAATGAAGACCCATCGTCTGTCATCAAAAAGGAAATGATTGCAACCGATCAAGATGTCACGTGTTTTGTAGTAGGGAAAAATATTGCAATTTTCAATTTTTTTCAAATTTTAATTCACGTTACATTTGAATTCATATTCGGCCTAGACAGCATATTATAAAGCTACTGTTCAATTTTCATGAAAATAAGTGGATAAACAAAAAAAATGAGATTAAATTTTGTATTATATTTTCAACTATTTTAAATTGAGATATGCCGTTGAAATTTCGTAATATTGGTGTTTTTAACGCCCGATATTTCGATTCTGAATATTTTTGAAAGTGTAGAATTATTAGGAAGGGCTTGAAGGGGAGGGGGGGGGCAAGCAAACGGCCAGAAAAAAAATATATATATATAAATAAAAATAAATAAATAAAAAGAGTTACAGCGTTTGAAATTGTTATTATTAGGTTTCAAGGAAAGATAAATCGATTGCGGATATTTTCAAGTGTAAAATTATTAGAAGGGACGGAAAGGGGGGGAGGGGCAAAAACGTGGAAAAGAAACGGTTGTTTCGGAGAAAACAACGAAAAACCCAGAACGCCTTTATTCTTTTATATTTTGCAGAATTTCGAATTCTGGTACTCCTTTCACATTTCATACTATGGATTTTGAACAGTATTTAGCCCGGAATTACCCAAGTTTCGGAGAAAACCACGAAAAAGTCAGACATAAATCGTTTTATAATAGTGTTTATATCATTTTTGTATCTCAGCTTCTAATTAGCATAATTTCAAAAGTAATATGTCATTTTGAAACTTATTTGAATGGAATTTCAAGAGTAGACGCCACAAATTTCTGTCACCTTCCATTAACCGACTATCATAAGTAATGGAATTTGAGATTTCACGTGATTTACACGTTTTAAGGTTTCCTGATTAGGTTTTCTTTTGTATCTCAGCTACTAATTAAAATAATTTTATAAGTAATACATTATTTGAAAGCTTTATTGATTTAGAATTGAACAGTAGATTACAGAATTTTCTACCTCCAGATGGCGCTGTAATATTTTTAAATTTCAATATTTCGAATTCTGAATATGATTAAATTATTTTTAATACATCATTCGAAAGATATTTTAAAGTACTTTTATACTATCGAAAGTGGGATTCGAGATTTCACCTAATTTACACGTTTTGAGGTCTCCTGAATCGGTTTTCTTTTGTATCTCAGGTACTAATTAAAATAATTTCATAAGTAATACATCATTTGAAAGATTTGTTGATTTGGAATCGAACAGTGGAATACAGAAATTTGTACCGCCAGATGGCGCTATAATATTTTAAAATTTCAATATTTCAATTTCTAATTATGATTAAATTATTTTTAATATATCAATTGAAAGATATTTTAAAGTTCTTTTAAATTATCGAAAGTTTTCACCAGATTTACATGTTTTGAGGTGTCCTGAATCAGTTTTTTTTTTTGTATCTCAGTTATTAATTAAAAAAAGTTCATAAGTAATACATCATTTGAAAGCTTATTTTAGTTGATACACATTTTAAAGTACTTTTACATTATCGAAAATGAAATTCGAGATTTCACCCGATTTACACGTTTTGAGGTGTCCTGATTAGGTTTTCTTTTGCATCTCATCTACTAATTAAAATAATTTCATGAGTGATGCATCATTTGAAAGCTTTGTTTATCTGGAATGGAACAATAGATTACAGAAATTTCTACCGCCAGATGGCGCTGTAATTTTTTTAACTTTCAATATTTCAATTTCTAATTATGATTAAATTATTTTTAATGCATCATTCGAAAGATATTTTAAAGTTCTTTTATATTATCGACAGTTTTCACCAGATTTACACGTTTTGAGGTCTCCTGAATTAGTTTTCTTTTGTATCTCAGCTACTAATTAAAATAATTTCATAAGTAATACATCATTCGAAAGCTTTTTTGATTTGGAATCGAACAGTGGAATACTGAAATTTGTACCGCCAGATGGCGCTGTAATATTTTCAAATTTCAATATTTCAATTTCTAATTATGATAAAATTATTTTTAATACATCATTCGAAAGATATTTTAAAGTTCTTTTAAACTATCGAAAGTTTTCACCAGATTTACACGCTTTGAGCTGTCCTGAATCAGTTTTCTTTTATATCTCAGTTATTGATTAAAAAAATTTCATAAGTAATCCATCATTTGAAAGCTTTGTTGACTTGATACACATTTTAAAGTACTTTTACATTATCGAAAATGGAATTCGAGATTTCACCCGATTTACACGTTTTGAGGTCTCCTAATTAGGTTTTCTTTTGTATCTCAGCTACTAATTAAAATAATTTCATAAGTAATACATCATTAGAAAGCTTTTTTGATTTGGAATCGAACAGTGGATTACAGAAATTTCTACCGCCAGATGGCGCTGTAATATTTTCAAATTTCAATATTTGAATTTCTAATTATGATTAAATTATTTTTAATGCATCATTCGAAAGATATTTTAAAGTTCTTTTATATTATCGACAGTTTTCACCAGATTTACACGTTTTGAGGTCTCCTGAATTAGTTTTCTTTTGTATCTCAGCTACTAATTAAAATAATTTCGTAATACATCATTAGAAAGCTTTTTTGATTTGGAATCGAACAGTGGAATACAGAAATTTTTACCGCCAGATGGCGCTGTAACATTTTAAAATTTCAATATTTCAATTTCTAATTATGATTAAATTATTTGTAATACATCATTCGAAAGATATTTTAAAGTTTTTTAAATTATCGAAAGTTTTCACCAGATTTACACGTTTTGAGGTGTCCTGAATCAGTTTTTTTTTTTTTGTATCTCAGTTATTAATTAAAAAAAGTTCATAAGTAAAACATCATTTGAAAGCTTATTTTAGTTGATACACATTTTAAAGTACATTTACATTATCGAAAATGGAATTGGAGATTTCACCCGATTTACACGTTTTGAGGTCTCCTGATTAGGTTTTCTTTTGTATCTCATCTACTAATTAAAATAATTTCATGAGTAATACATCATTTGAAAGCTTTGTTGATCTGGAATGAAACAATAGATTACAGAAATTTCTACAGCCAGATGGCGCTGTAATATTTTTAAATTTCAATATTTCATATTCTAATTATGATTAAATTATTTCTAACACATCATTCGAAAGATATTTTAAAGTTCTTTTACATTATCGAAAGTGGAATTCGAGATTTCACCTGATTTACAATTTAAAGTGTCCTGATCAGGTTTTCTTTTGCATCTCAGCTAATTGAGTAAGACCGTTCAAAATTGGTATATGCAAGTTAATTAGGAGGGGCTGGAACGGTGGGGAAGGAATAGGCGCGCATGGGTTTGGGACCCGGTGCGAGTTTTTACCCGTTGATAAAAGATTTTTTTTTTAATTTTATTTTCTTAATAATAAAAGTTTGAGTTGAGAAGGAATATGCGTGTACAGCGCACGTATATCCTCAAACGTGCGCGCACAGCGCGCATTGGTCTGCGCGGCCGACGGCAGTGGCGTCCCGGTGTGAGTTTTTACCCGATGCTAAATGATATATTTTTTAGTTCCTTTTCTTAAGAATGAAAGTTTATGAGTAATAACATGGAATTTTGAGAAGTCATAAGGATGGTGAAGGAATACGTGCGCGCAGCGCACGGGTCTACGCTGCCGAAGGCAGTGGGGACCCGGTGCGACATTTTTCCTGATCAGAATTTTTTTTTCTCTTTTTTTATCACATAATAAAAATTAATGCAATTTTGAGAATTCATTAATTTTTGTGATTCATTTAAAAATAGTGACCAGCGAAGCGGGCGTAGCCTGCTAGTGTTAAATATAACTAACATATGAAACAAATAACATCCCAATCAAATATATTTTTTCTCAAAAATATTTAAAACATCAATTCAATACATTTAACATATCTTCTTGAATATATTAACTTCTTATCCTTGAAGTATCTACCTTCTAAGAGATAAATGGATTTCGTTATAATTAATGTTATGAATGTATCTATTTCTAAAATTAGCATTATGTTACATATATAAAAATCAAAAGACCGGCTTTAAAATAATCGTTAAAAATTTTATCCTAAAGATATGTTTTTGATCATAAGTAAAATATAGTTGCTTATTATTTAATTTACACGTACAATTTTAAATAAAATTATTTTCATGTTTAAATATATGGTTTTTGTGGTTTTGGTGGTCTTGTGTCTGTTGCTTGGCTTCTACTGCGCTTAATGGGTCATTATTGTTCATTACAGGGTTGTCTTTTTTCACCTTGAAATATTGTCCTAGAGTCAACCTTCTTTTCATCAGAGTCTAATTACGCGGTCCTATTTCAATTTTCAACAGGTATTGTTGTACAGTGGATTGGCGTCAGTGTTATTGTTGAACTTGATAATTGAATGAATTTGAAAAATCTTGTTGCTTTGTTTGGCGTGTGTATGTCTCTTTGGTGAATTGTTTGACTAACTATTCTTCGTTCTCGTTCTTTGTTTCTTCTATCAAAAGGATTATATAAATATAGATATATATTTATGTATTAGTGTTATATTTCATTTAAAACTAGCTTTTTTTTTATAAACATGTTGTCGTGTCTTAAAAAAAATTAAATTGGTTAGAAATAAAAATATTGTATTGTAAACGATATATGTGTAGACGTTGATATTAGGTAAAGCTGGGAGAGTTTGCGCACATTTCAACGAAACGTTATAAAAAAAATCTAAATTTAAATTTTTTGCCAAACTGTTGGTGCATAGCTTTGAAGTGATTCGTCATCTACGCATTTCCATTACTATTTTGTCATTATACTATGATTTAAAGCAACAGCTGTAATAAAACCAAGAGAGCTATTTTGCACAATCTCTCCTTATGGGGTAGGAGAGATTGCGCTAAATTTTAACTACAATTAAATTGTTAACAATAATAATTGCTCTTAAATGGCATTGGTATAAGGGTTTTGTAAACAAATATTTTTTATATTACATGTAGATATTTCGATTTAATAATTAAAAACTAGTTGGCATAGGTGGACTCTGCTCAGTTCCCCATCATATTTATGTTCTCATAAATTTCTAGTGCGAGACATATTATAATCGTGTTAAAAGAAATGAATTTGACCAAAGCTTGATACAGTGACCGAATGAAATCCCCGCCTAATAGGCTATCCACCGTTCACTTCGATATATTTATCTTATTATAATCTATTAATTTATTTTATCAGGGTCGATTCTGTTGTTTAGTTTTCATGCTACTGTTTCCAATGCAATAATCCTCAAAATTCATATTTATATGAAAAATTTACAATTTCGCTATGTTGATAAAATCGTAAATTACGAATAATTTACGAAATTTTCCTATTAGAATATTTGTCTTCAATCATGTTCAAACAAATATCATAAATATAATTTTGAAGTTGTCTAATGTATTTATGATCCTCAAAATGGATGTTTATGCTGAATTTTGCCTTTTTCTGACATGTTAAGTAAATCGTAAATTCCAAATAACTTACGAATTTTTTAAATTGGAAAAATCATAGTCTATGGTATTCATGCCAGTATCCAAAATATTATTTAAAACGTGGTTTGACATCTTTACGATGAAAATATCCCTCAAGATTGACGTTTATGTGAAATTTTGCTCTATTCTGCCATGTTAAGAAATTCGTAATTTTCCAATAACTTATGAAATTTTTATATTGGAAAATTCATAGTCATTAATATTCATGCCAGTGTTCTAAATAATATTTCAAAAGTAGTCTGACATCTTTACGATGAAAATATCGCTCAAAATTAACGTTTATGTGAAATTTTGCCCTATACTGTCATGTTGAGAAATTCATAAATTTCCAATAACTTGCAAAATTTTCAAAGTAGCATATTTATAGTTACTGATGTTAATTCCGGCATCAAAATTGATATTTTAAAACTAGTCTGACATTTTTACAGTAAAAAGTTTCCATTTAATGCACGATTAAGTGAATTTTTGTCCTATTCTCCCATGTTAAGAAAATCGTAAATTTATCATAACTTACGAAGTTTTTTAATTCGAATGTTGCAAATTAATAGGGTTTTTGCCAGTATCGAAAGTAATATTTTAAAACTGATCTGACTTCTCTGCGACAATTTGTTCGTGAGATATCGTGTTAACGGACTAACACACTAACGGACTAACACACTAACGGACTGACACACTAACGGACTAACACACTAACGGACACCCTACAGACAGACACCATACAAATTTTGTCATTTTCGGATTCCTCACACCTCAAAACATATAAAAAAGTAAAAAAAACCTAGGTCGAAATTTTTCACGATTACCTAAGTTCCCCATACCTATAGTATGATGGGGAACTAAAAAACAGAAAATGAAAAAACAATTAAAAAGGATTAAAAATTTTTACTTAAAGAAAATAAATTAAAGAAGCAGATAAAAAAAAAACAAGACTAGATAATAAAAAGTAACATTTAGTAACAAGATAATATGTTTAACTTAAAATTAATAAAGTTCCTTTTCAGTTTGAATGGTTTCTTGTTTGTTGACGTAATCTGTCGTTGTCTGTAATCGTTGAACTCCTTGTTATAAATGATGCAACTTTCATGCAACCACCTGCCACAAGTAACATTTATAAACGAGTCCATGGGAAATCGTTTAATTTGAAAATATTTTGTAATGCTACCATTCTATAAAAATCCCTAGAAAGGGTTTTGAAAATTTAAGCAAACACTTTTTTTAAAACGAGACAAAATAACCATGTTTAATCTTAAACTGTTCAAGCAACGAACATGCACATTTAATTATGGGCACTCCGCTATCGATATTGTAGAACTACCTGGAGTTTCAGAGCGCCCATTGAACTCATTCCTGCCGGTCCCCTATGGGCGCAATCTCTCCCAGCTTTACCTTACTACAACTGAAATAATTTTTAAAAATAAAATATTTATGTAAATGAACCAATGAGTTTTGTATGTTTATATTATAATTTTAACAATAAAAAATTTGTCAAATACATGAAAATCATGGAAAGGATTTTATTTTCTTTTTATCAATACATTGGTACAATTGTGATATGATTTTTTCCGTTAAATTACCCATTTCCATTATTTAATTTAGTTGAAATGCACATATGGAAACCATGGAATTTTTACTTTCTTTATTCCAGTACATTGTTGTGGCAATGACATCAATTTTTAACATTACCCCGTTATACCAAAGCTTTTATTATTAAGAAGAAGCGTGTGGATAAATCTAAATTTTATATAGCGAGTTCGAGTTTTGGTGGATCATATTTGTTTTAGTGGCAAGTTTTATATTTCATCTTTATTTATATTAATATACATTTTTAGGAGTGATAAAGTATTATGTATTGATTGCTAAAAATACCTTGTTAATATTAACAATATATGTAAATTCGATAGATTACAATCCATAGTACACAACTTGAGGCGACCAATCTGAACATCACTATATGACCTTACCATAAAATATCAATAGTCAGTCACTTTCACAAGCGACTTATTTATTACTTTCTTCTATATTCAATTGGAGAAAGTTTTGGATTCGTAAAAATTTTAGACCTCGGAATTTTGATGGATTTACACGTTTTGAGAGCTGTAGAACACGATTTGATCAGTTTTAGAAAATGTCTGTCTGTGTGTTTGTGTGTAACAAAATTTTTTGGCGACTGCATCGCAGGTACTATTGCGTAGAATTTCATACAAATTGGTATATAGTTACACATTGATATAAATTAGTGCTTATCCACTTTTGGTAAAAATTGTCCAACAGCTTGCGTTGCCATCCCGCTTTTTTTAAATTTTTAACGTAGTGGTATAGGACAAAATTTTGTATAAATGCTCATAAAGAGAATTATTTTTTAATAATCATTATGAAATTTAAAAGAATTATTTGTAATACAGACAGTCAACTGGGGAAAAAAAATTGTGTATGTAGGAGCCTCGCCTCCCCCCCCCTGGAGGGGAGTAAATTTTCATGATGGCTATCTTTCAAAAGAGCTCGCCAGTACCTTTAAAACGAATGGTTGAACCATGGATCTGCGATAATTTAAAATAAAGCTATCGATTTTTTTTTTTTTTTTTTTTTTTAATATTTAGTGTTATACAACTTTTCTAATATGGAAATCGTCTGCATTATCATGGAAGATAGTTTTTTTAAAATAATAATTTTAATATTTTTACTGAGTGAATTTGTATAGGAAAATATAGAAGAAAGTCATGTGGTGGCCACAACACGCTAGTTTTTATATGAATTTATTAATTAAACAGACCTCAGTTTCTAAATATTATAATTATTCAATGATAATACATATTTAACTTTTACTATGAAATTACAAATTAAATAAAGATATGTTTTACAAAATATTTATTTTCCTTTGTTAAACATAAATTTCGCTGAAAGTATCATTTAAAAACTTTATTAAAAAAAAAAAAAAAATTAGATTTAAAAATTTCAAATAATCCTTAATTTTCTTTTATACAATTTGAGTCTGTGTAAGATGCCCATCATTGCAATGGAGTACGATATTAAAAAATAAAACTATTTGACATTCTTCTGATTAAAAAAAAAAAAAAAAAAAATTAACCCATTCCTTCTGATTCAATTTTATATTTTACAAAATATTTTTCAACTTCGCAGCTATCAATTTGTACTTAATAACTTCAGGAAGGATAACTTTTTATCAAATATTAGTTTCTCGTGTAAAGAAACACACAGCATCAGTATTAACTGTAAATAGTTACATCCGTATTCAATAAGAACACAAAAATTTCATGCTATAAATCAAATTTAAAGAGCAGTCGAAATCTCTGAAATTGAATATCGATCACCGGAAATATCTACATTTAATTACAAAAAATAAAAAAAATAAAAAAATAAAGATAAATGCACGTGCTGGTACAATATTACTTATAACAATCGAGAAAAAGAAAAGAAAAAAAGTGATACAAATCTTTGTCGATTATTTCTCGAATTGTATGGTGGGGTTGGAACCTTTCTTGAATTGAATTTATTGCTTGAGTGAAACTGGAGATCATCTACTGTGTTTTCTTGGAAATTGATTTTTGAATACTTTAAACGGAGACTGTGTAACACAATTCTATTCCGAATTGAGAACGTAGTTTTCTTGATACTACAGTGGAAAATAAGAAAGAAAAAAAAAAAAATTGAGAATGTCGAAATAATATATTTTGGAATAAGGTAAATTCCAGGGGACTGGAGTAGCTGATGTTACGATTTTCCTTTTTGTTTGTTAACATAAATGATTTTATTTTGTGATTGAAGAGCAAAGTCAAAATTGATTACTGTATTTTAAAGGTTGCGTAACTTCAAAATATGATTTCGTAAGCTGATGTATTTTATTGATGGAGTAGGTTCTGGAGCATATTTTGAATGATGAAATGTTTCACTTAAAAGTTAATGTTGTGAGATGCCTCTAGCTTTAATTAATAACATTCAGGAAAATATTTAATTAAATCACAAAAAAAAAAAAAAAAAAATCAAATATTTACAATATTTAAAGGTAATTCAAACAAAATTTCCTTAAAAAATAGTTACATATCAGACTGAATTATTTTGGGATACATACACCGATGGTTAGCGGCGTCATCATTTATAATAATAATAATAATAATAATAATAATAAATCTTCAAATAATTCTATTTTCTATCGCAATTTAACTGCGCGAAAATGAGGATCATACTAGGAAGTATTACACTGTTATCAAAACAGGTATGTGCTTAGTAAAATTTTCCTTATGAACTCTCTGACCTCCAAGAATAAGGAAAAACTTGTGAAGTTGTTTTCACCTTAAGTTTTTGCAACATAATAAAATAAAATTAGGCTGTCCATGCTCTTCTGTTGAGAGAAGTTCCGTTTGCCATCATAGAATAAAATAAAATATTAAAATCAAGGTTATGTCAACCTGAGATTAAAAATATAACAATTCGAAAATTATAATTATTTTATGACTTTTATATTGAAAATTAGTATGTTGTATCCACCACAAAAGTTTATTCCATATTTTCACATCACATGATCTATGTTTCAACGATTCATTTTAAAGGTACTGACGAGTTCTTTTGAAAGATACCCATATTGAAAATTTACAACCCACCAAGAGGTGATGTCCCTACATAAAAAAAAAAAAAAAAAAACATATATAATCATCAATCATCATCATCAGTTTCAGCCTTTATCACCCCAACTGCAGGATGAAGGTCTCTCTTATTCATCTGCCCTGTTTTCTGCAATTTTTCTTCCTTTTGCTCGTCCAAACTTCACAATTTCATCACTCCAACGGCACAGGGGTCTCTCCTTCTGTCTTTTCTTATTTCTTGATATCCAAAATAGAACTTTGGTGATCCATCTATCGTCATTTCTTTTCGCAAGGTGCCCAGCCCACTTCCATTTTAACTTCTTGATTCTTGAAATAACACCAGTAACTTTGATTTGTTTCCTAATTCAAGTGTTTCGCTTTCCATCTCTTTGGGTGAATCCTAACATGCATCTCTCCATGCTTCTCTGGGTTGTTTGAAGTTTTTGTATAACTTTACACGTTAATATCCAAGTTTCTGAAGCATAAGTTAAAACAGACAAAATGCACCGACCAAAAACTTTTCTTTTCAAACAAACTGGGAGGTCGCTTTTGAATATAACGATATTTCTTCCGAATGCTCTCCATGCAAGCATAACTCTGTTGTTAATTTATTCCATTAAGTTTCCGTTCATCGTAAGGACTTGTCCCAGATAAGTATAACTGCATACTGTTTCTAATTCATCCATATCAACAGTGGTTGCGCTGCATCTATAATTGTTTCTGTAAGCGGTTTGTCAGAATTTTCATCAGAATTTCATACAAAATTGAGAGCAGACTGATTGGACGATAGCTTCTAGTTCATATAATATTTTATGTGTGCTAAGTCAGGTGTTTCTTATTAATTAATATTTCATAATTATAAAAGTATTTTACAAATCTTTAAGGAGATTTGCCGATAAACTAGCAAAATAAATTCAAAAATATGCTCAGCAATGGTCTATAATTTTGTTGGTTTTCGAAGGAAGTAATTCTATGAGAGTCTATTTAAGAGTTTAAATAAATTACAAACAACGGAAGGTGCCCCGATTACTTGGTAAATTAATAAAAAATATAAATATAAATATAAAAGAAGAAGAAGAAATGATTTCTTAATTCATTGATCCATTTATCATCTACATTTAGGTTTTAAATCATTTGTTCATTCATAAATTCTTCAAATGTTTTGAAAAATTGAAAAAAATTGTCTGTTAGTTCTTAAGATTCAAATTTGATCCACAGTTACAAAAAATTGCAAGTATATTATTAGTTACAAGTATATTATAAGTAACAGTAATGATAATTTATACGCAAAGCGGGTTTTAAATGAAGGAGCAAAACAACTCTAAATCAAAAATGAAATAAAATGAAATAAACATTATTGATAAATGTCATAAGAATAAATGATAAGTATTGCTTTCTGTTAGTTATAATATTATTTAAACTTTTAAAAAACTAAACAACAACAACGAAATATATATATATATAATTACATTCGTTACAAATTTTTTCACGTTTCACCTAACCCAATATATTTAAAAGAAGTCAGTAGGTGTGACAAATGAACGTATTTATTACTTCATTTGCATTAGCAAAAAACAACACTTGTTAAACAATTATTACATTACAAAAAATATTCGTTAAAAAACAAAAGCATTTTTTTTCCCGAGTAAAAAAAAAAAGAAAAAAGCTCATTAATTTACAAAATTACGCATTCTTTTCTTGTTCATCAACCTCGCACTTTAATTATAATCTCCAAAATAAAGGATAAACCATTTCATAAAATAATTCCTCCTTAAATTGTTGATTAATATTTGCACTTTATTATAATTATGATTATACTCTAATTAAATCCCCCTACTGAGCATTCTTAACGTACCGTGAATGCACTATACATTCCATCTCAAAGGTTTATTCTCGCTTATTTTAATTACAAAACAGGCTTGCAGCTTTAGAAAAAAAAGGAAAAAAAGAAGATGAAGAGAGAGAAAAAAAAAAAAAAAAAAAAAAAAAAAAAAAGATGAAACCTTCTCATATGAATAATTAAATGCTAAAAGATCGCTACCATTGTAAATTGAATATAAGATCTATTAGCCGGTGAAATTTTTGTTGAAGTTGTGAAGGGAGAGAGATACCAAGCAAAGAGTTCCAATGAATTTAAAAGAGAGAGAGATGGGTGGGGGAGAAAACCTTTAGTAAAAGCCTGTAAAGTTGAAACGCCGTTTCACACTTGCAAACGTTAAAAATTAGCTCGCGAGTTTTGAAATAGATTTATTGGAAAGCGGGTACCTTGAAACATTAAAAGCGTTGTAAAAAGGCAAATTCATCCCTTGAGATTTAAAAAATGAATATAGAGGATTATTGGTTGAATATGCAATCACAGAACAAAAAAGGTAAAAAGAGAACCTTTTGTTAAAAAGAGTTCTTTCTCTCTCGCTTTCAAAAGTAAGCTCGTTTGCATAAATTGGAGAAAAGGGTTTTAGAAGTTTTAATAGCATATATATTTTTCCGAAAGATTTAATTTCATTTGAATTCTTATTCTGTGTGTTCAATTTATGCATCAAGATATTTTTTAGTTAAAATTATTCTCAATTAAAATATTTTTGCCTGTTTTATTATTAGAGTAATACGAATAATGTAAGCAGTTTTAATTTATGCACCGAGGTATTTTTTTTTTTCTTTCTTTTTTTAGTTAAAATGGTTCTCAATTAAAATATTTTGTCTGTTTTTATTATTAAAGTAATAAGAATAATGTAAGCAATTCTAATTTATAAACTGCTTTTATTTTTTTTTAGTTAAAATTGTTGCCAATTAAGATGTTTCTGCTGTTTTATTATAAAAAGTGATAAGATAAATGTGTTTCTCCGACACCATTTTAGTTTTGTGATTTTGTATATAAGTTATTCATTGAGCCGTACGAAATCTAAGAGGGAAATCTTGGTACAAATATTCTTACAAAGGATTTGATTGGAATATAAATAGATAATGCTTTGTTATTGTTGTTGTTGTCAAGGGCCCATTCAAAGGGTTTCGGGGTTTCAAACCTCTCCAAATTTTGCAGATTTGTGAAAATTTTTAGTTATACTTCATTTTTAACATTTTTTCCCCTTCACAAAGTTACTCTTACTTAACAAATTTGAAGAAAAGTGCAGTTTAGTTGTAGTGAATAGTAATATTTTCCGTACTTCATTTACACCCCAGGTTCAGTTAGAGTCCTGTACCCAAAACCCGATAGCTAATATCAAGTCAACACGACACCCGACCCGAACTCAAAAAAGACATGTTCATTTTCCTAAGTCCAACCAGAAAGCGAACAGAAACCAAATAATAATAATATTATTATTATTATTATTAATTTTAAAAAATTCGAAGAATCAAAAGGTTTGATGTGGGGATTAAGGCTGATTGACTGCACAAGGGTCCTAGACCTGAGAGGGAGTGCCCTCCGTGGGAGTCTTTCCATAGGTCCTAGCCAGTATTTACGCAAGTTTCGGAGAAAATCACTGAAAATTCCGAACGGCTAGGTCGACGAGGAGAATCGAACCTGCCACCTCACATCTACTACCTATGAGCGAAGAACCGCTCGGTCGAAGAATCAAAAGAATTTACTCTGGAAATTAAAAAAGTGTCCTTTAAGTAGAGACATCCAATGATGTCTGATACGAAAGTTTACTTTACTTTAATAATTTGCATATGCGCATAATCTTCATAATAATATTAATAACAAAAGCTCAAGTTTCTGGAAATTAACGTTCGAAATTTATGTCATTGCTGCTCGAAAAATATATTGAAATAACAAAATATTATCCATGTTTTCAATTTTTTTTTTTTTTTTTTTTTTTTTTAAGTTTAATTTAATAGTTTAAATACTTCTCATAGAACACAATGCTTTGGAATACTTTTGGGTGTCCCTGTACACAAAACGGCAGAGGTATTCACTGCATTTTCAATAGGGAACATCCAGTAGGTAACTTGAATAACATATATCTATTTCAAGAAACTCCATAGATATTTATGGGAGTTAGAGTGCAGGCAGACGGACAGACAGACGGGCAGACGAACAGACAGAGAGATACACAAATTGAAATCATATTCACACTTAAATGTTAGAAAGTGCTAAAAATGCTTAATTTAAACGAAAGTGAATTCCAGGAAGAATAAGAAAAGAAAGACAGAAAGTTTGATCCGAAAAAGTTCCAAAAGAAATAAAAATACATTTTATATGTTTCTCCCTCGGAGCGGGGGGGGGGGGGGGGCAGGGCTTCCCCTTAGAGGAAAGCAATGCTGCCACATATTAAAAAAAAATCCATTTGTCTATCATTTTTATAAATAATTCTTTTTAATTTCAGAATGATTCTTCTTCTTCTTCTTCTTCTTCTTTTTTTTTTTTTTTTTTTTGTACATTTATACGAAATTTTGTCTTATACTGCCACGTCAAAAATTTAAAAAGCAAAAAAGCCGGATGGTAACGCTACCCGTTGGATGATTTTTATCAAAAGTTGATAAGGCACTAATTTATGTCAAGATACAACTACATATAAATTTGTATGATTTTGTGCTGTAGTTCCCGAGACACAGTTGCAACAAAATTTTGTCTCTCACACACATTTTCTAAAAATGGCCAAATCGTGTTCTCAAAACCTGTAAATCCATCGAAATACAAAGTCCTAAACTTTTATGAAACCAGTAATTTTTTCTACTAAATATAAGAAAGTAAAAAAAAAAAAAAAATTAATAGAAGGCAGATTTTAATTAGTTAAAGCAGATTATTTATCTATAAACATTTATATAATATAAATGAAAGCCATGAGGTAGCTACAATATACTAGTTACAGATAAGATTTTGCCTAGAAAGACTTGCCGATAATATGAGAATTCTATGAACAATACTAAAGAATGGAAGTAAAAAATAAATTAAAAGAAAAACAACAAATTACGCAATGTATCGTAAAGTTTTAATTATTACTAAGAAGCAACTGAGGTATTTGGGTACATTTTATTCTTCATACTAATTTATCCTCATAAACATAATATTGTACATTATAACTATAAATATTATTATTTTTACTTTCTCTTACCCATAAGGTAGAGAAAGTACTGTTTTTGGGTCAAATTTTCAAAATTGAGTTTTTGTTATATTTACACGTTTTAAGGTCCCCTGCATCCAAAAATTATTATTATTATTATTATTATTATTATGTAATAATTTAACTTTTACGTTACTGCCTTCATTAAAATTTGTCTTCGTTATATTTAAAAAAAAAAAAAAAAAAAAAAAAAGGCTTTCGAAAAAGCGAGAAATGCTGGGGAAAATGTATAACTCCCGAAGGTGACTAAAAGAGTTGCTGCAAATATAACAAATAAAAATTGAATTTCTATCTCGATAATTATTATCATTTTGTGATACCATCCTCGTTACAATTTATCTCCGTTATATCGTAAAAAAAAAAAAAAAAAGGCTTTTAGTATTATATAGACTAGATTGTAAATAAGAGATGTTTGCAATAAAATAAAGAAGGAGAAAAAGAAGAAGAAAACACTACTTCTTTTTGTGAATTTAATTTGTAACTTTACATAAGATGTAAAACCATATGGTTATTATCGAATTTCATAATCTAATTTTCTATTATTTTACTCTAAAGAATTTTGTTTTTTCGACAGTGTGGCATCTAATGGTAACAGTTGGTAATTTCTCATTTTGAAAATTAAATCACCATAGTGGATATCTAATCGAAATATGTTTGACTTCCGTATAGCACATTTTTTATATTTTAAATTTATTAATGCCTAACTTGCAATTCTTATTTATTGTGAATAGTTGAACCACGGAGAATATGTATTGGTAAATAAAAACCCTAACTATAAATCTTTTTCCTTTTTTTTTCTTTTTTAGATCTAAATTTTGGATGTTTTGAGTGTGTCAAGACCGACATCAGTGTGAGTACTTTGGAGCACTAAATGGTCTCAATTAATGCTTACCTCTCTAAAGAATATATGTATATATAAAAAAAATTTTTTTAAATAAAAATAGCCAAAAAAGTTTAAATTTATAATTCTTATTTCTTTGAAAAAAACAATCTCCGCGAAAGCAGAGATTATTAAGAGTGTAACACCAGGAGTACAGGAGAAAAAAAAAAAAAAAAAAAAAAGTAATAAAGACTTAGTGCAACAGGAAATATGTCGCATGCATCGACGAGACGAGCCTGAACGACGAAAAAAAATTAAAACCTGAGGCAATGAGTCCTAAAAAACGCAGTAAGTACCAAGCAGCCTTTCAATATATATATATATATATATATATATATATATATATGTGTGTGTGTGTGGGTGGGTGGGTGTGTGTGGGTGGGTGGGGGAATACATTTTGTACTAATTAAATTTAAATTCTAACTCAATTTTAACTCAATTTAATTCTAAAAATTGTTAATTTTATTTCAAATTGTAACCGGTGAATGGTTCAACATTCTTTTTAAATGTATTGACTAGTTCATTTAAAAAATACCAATATTCAAAATTTTTACCGCAAAGAAGGAGAGGTCAAGCCAGAGGAGAGAGCGACGCTCCTACATAAACATACATTTTTTTTTTTTTTTTTTTTACCTTGTTCACTGTTACTATTATAACTACTTCTGTTCTAATTTCGTAATGATTGTTAAAAAATAACTCTTTTTGTGTACATTTACACAAAATTTGGCACTATACTGATATATTAAAAATTTTGAAAAAAAAAAAAAAATGTTGCCAGACTTTAAATTATGTGAAGGTTCAACTACATATAAATTTGTATGAAATTCTTTCCCTTAGTTCTTGAGCTAAATTTGTTACATAATTTTTATCACACACAGAGGCAACCAGACTGACATTTTCTAAAAATGGTCAAATCATATTCTGGACCTCCCAAAACATGCAAATCCATTGAAAACCGGAAACTGGAAATTTTTTAGAAATGCAATACTTTCTGTTTGCATTTCTCTCAGTTAAAAATCGTTTATTAATAAAAAATAAATAAAAGTTTGGATTTATTTTGTACGGATTGAGTTTTGTTTGAATAACTTTTAAATGAATATAAACAACATTAATAATGCTTTTTGTTTATGTGCTTTTATCGATTTAAACATCTCCAATGCTTTTAAATTGATTTAATCAAAGCGTAAATTGCACGCACGATTAATTATGATTGAAATTTTTAATTCTATTAATCAACACATAGTCAATTTAAACCAACAAAGTTAATCCTCTGGCAATGTTCGAGCTCTTTTCCGAAATTTGGTACTTATTTAACCAAGTTTCATCTTCATTTCAGTAATATAGTGAGAACGACGGTGAACCGTCTCTTGCATTGTGTATGAGCTGCGCGATCTTCATTTGCCGGTTGATCGGCGGATTCCCGGATGTCCGGGAGACGGCGGTAAAAAAGCTAAGCACGCGACTTCCCCGTGGCACGCAGTTGAATATCTACCACGCAAGCAACAAGCCCTTTGAACTAATTGGTCATGTACATTGTCTGAGAGGCTTGTTTTTGAAATAAACCTTAAACAAAAACGATGCAGCTTACCATTTTTAAGCTTTTCATTATACTGTAATATTTAAAAGATATATAAACAAACAGAAATAAAAAGGCACAAAGCCGAAAAAAATTTATAATGGAAAATTTATTTTCGTCCGCAAATACATAGTAAGGCTTTATCATTTATTATATATTATTGTTATTGATGTAATGATATATTATTATATATAATATATTATTATGTAATAATTCATATAAAATGTACATTTAAAGACGTCAAATTTCTGTTAACATGGTAAAGACTCGATATGACGATCATTCGTGATTATGACAGTTTAATTATATCTAGCGTCTCAAGTGCTCACAAAATAACGTAACTTGTTCGAGGTTGTGTAACTCTCTCTATTGTGAGCCAAATGAGATAAAAATTTGCTTGTAGATGTAGTTTTGATTTCTTAAGGAGATTCTCTACTTATCATCACCGGCAGCTAAAACCCATGTTATTTTATGGGGAAATTGTTACGAAACTTTTTCATTAACTACTATATTTAATAATACTATAGAAATCCAAATAATCTTATTAATATATTGCAATTATTTTAAAATGAGGAAAGGTACTGAAAAACGGAATCCTGCGACAAGCCGAAAATTTTAAAGTACCTTGTAACTGAATCCAACACAAGTAATATACAGGGTGTTTATAAAGTCCCGGACCCATTTTGATGTTTAATAACTCATAAAATAATAAAGATAGATTAAAATTAATAACATAAATGGTTAGATAGACTCAAAAAGTTTCATGACCCTTGTCAATGAACTTCCACGTGTGCCCCCTTCGTCGCACGGAGAATATCAAGTCGATAGACAATTTCACGCCAGGTAGCGGCAAGCATGTTGGCATCCACAGAGGCTATTGCGGTTGTAATTCTGACTTTTAGGTCATCAATGTTCGACACTCTCCTCCTGTAAACATTGTCCGTTACAAATCCCCAAAGGAAAAAGTCCAGCGGCGTTATATCAGGTGATCTGGGTGGCCAAGGAATTGGACCTCCTCGCCCAATCCATCTTCCTGGAAAATGGTCATTCAAAGAACTACGAACGATGGTACCCCAATGAGGTGGTGCACCATCTTGTTGCAAAAAAGACATGTGGCTGAAGCTCTTCTAGTTGTGGAAATACGAAGTTTTCCAACATGTCTAAGTATGCGACTGATGAGACCGTCTTTTCTGTAAAAAAGAAAGGCACAATGACTCGGTCGTGCATTAGTCCACACCACACATTAACCTTTGGGGAATCCCTTTGTGCCTCACGGTATTCATGGGGGTTTTCAGATCCCCATATGCGCACATTATGGCGATTAACAATGCCGGAAACATGAAAGGGTGCTTCGTTGGAGAACATTTTGCTCTTCAGAAAATCAGCATCATCTTCTATCCTTCTTATCATATCTGTTGCAAAGGCCATCCTCCTAGGCCTATCGTCCGGTTCCAAAACTTGAACAATTTGAACTTTGTATGCATGCAGTCTTAATTTTTTCTTAATAACCTTGTACACCGTCGAAATTGGCATATCCAATTCTCTTGCCGCTGATCTCACAGATCTTCTAGGATTGTGTAAAAATGTCTCTCTGACACGGTCAACATCAAAATCACTTGTGCAGGGACGTCCGGAACGTATCATATCTGCGATACTTCCAGTTTCTAGAAAATTATTTTTCCACCGCAAGGTGCTGCTTTTGGATGGAGGATCTTTTTGGTAAATTCTTCTGCAATTTCTCTCTGCTTACACTATCGATTTCGTTTCTATGTACCACCATAAAATCTGTTCTTTCTCTTGTGGTGTATGCATTCTCCTTAATATCCGCTCGAATAAAACATCACATACAAAAGTACTATATAGAACAAACACATCAAAAGTAAACATAACATTGCAATAGTTGCCAAAAACAAAAGAGAGAAAAATGCAATTAATAAGCAGACGATATTTAGAAAAGTACAGATATTTAGACTGGAAAATGAAATTCTGAAATTAACCACACGCGCAGACGATATTTACAAAAGTAAAGATATTCAAACCTTAAAAGAAAATATATGAGTTATTCCATCAATAAATGCCGTAAGTTTGTTTATATCTTCATTATTTTATGAGTTATTAAACATCAAAATGGGTCCGGGACTTTATAAACACCCTGTATATTTAGAAAAAAAACTGAAGAATTTCGTAAATAACTATTAGTTGAGAAAGCAGTATGTAGTTTAATTCTTTAGGTTTATGATACAATATCTATTGTTATCAAGTCAGTTATTAATAAAATATTAATATAAACCCGCAGGGTTTCGCAAATAACTATTAGTTGAAAAAACAGTATGTGGCTTAACTGTTTAGGCTTATAATACATATTGTTATCGAGCCAGTTATTAATGAAATATTATAGCAAAGTTTCTTGAAACTTTTACAGGTTATGTTTTGATGAATCTAATAAAAATGTAGTATACGTATAGCTTTTAACGAATTATATAGTTGAATTATTCTTTCCTCTCTTTAAAAGAAAAAAAAAGCTTTCCATTATTTTGTTTCAGGTATTCCTTAAATAGTCCGATATACAAATCCTTTATTATATTTACAAAATAATTTTAAACTTTGAAATTTTAATTTTCTATTTATCAAAAATCTCCAATAATTTTTTAAAGCATAAACTTAAGCTATACAGATTAAAACGTAAATCATAATTTATAATATTTGGTGGTCAACAGCTAGCACCACAAATTACAGCACATTATCAAAAAAGTTTAGTGTCTGGGGACTAAAAAATATATTTTAACTTTTTTTTTTTTTTTTTTTTTTTTTACTGTATGACGAAAGATAAATTCATATGAGAACAAAACATTGATCATTTCTTAGGCATTTAATCATTGTTATAACAAACATAATTGAATATTGGATCCTTGCTCTTAATGATTTCAGAAAGGGAAAAATACTAAAATAAAATAGATAATTTAAAAGATAAATATGAATTTCATAACTGTTAATGTCCAATAAATAAGATTATTATTATTATTATTATTATTATTTTAATGAGCATTTCTTTTGCATCATAGCGTCATTGACTCGATTTTTTTTACACAGACCTTGTACATATATCCTATATTTGTTTTTTTACTTATTTAACACGAAATTCTTTTTATCGTATTGAAAAATTCAGGAACTCGTTTTATATATTTCGATGTTTTCCTTTCACATTCGTGTTTCATTTCTCTAACATCGAACTTGATACAAATAATCTCTGTGAAGAATAACATTTATTTCTGTTTCTCTAGATATACATCATCTCTCGTTTAAGCATTAGTATCATCGGAAGTATACTTAATACGTATATCATGAACACGCGTCACTAACTGCGATATGACTGATGGGCAGTTGACATGGCAAAAGAACATTAACCGTCCTTGAAGCATGGTGTTCCGGTTTCAGACTGTTGTTACATTGTTTTGAGGGAAATTAATGTAAAAATACTTCTGATTTGTACCTTCTAATTCAGGTCAATTTTTGCGCTCAGCCCTCCCCCCCCCTCTTTAAATTAAAAAAGAAAAGCTATTATTATTATTTATTTATTTTTCTTATGATTGTTCGATTAAATATATACATTTTGGTGGGAATGATATCTGAACTGCATTAAATAATAATGATAATAATAATAAATTATAATAAAAGCAATCAAAAATCAAAATCGAAATCTGTCTATACAGATTTTGGTAGTTTCACTCAGAAAGGTATTTCTTTCCCTACAGGGGGAAAAATGTTTCATAATGTATATGGGCTGAATTATTTTACTTTATTATTTTTACTATAATATGGATTTGACTTATACACTTGTAAATATACCTCTTGCAATATGGGAAGGTGTTTTATGATACTTTAAAACAGATATTTGTCTGGTGACGACGTTTCTACAGTTATGTGAAATAAATATCTTTTGTAAGGCTGATAATTGACTACTTAACAAAATACCGCTAGGGTAAGTGCACCAGTGAATGACATTTTTAGAGCAATCTCTGATGTTTTTAATGTTCTAGTCATCAGAAAATATTTTTAGAAATCTTAAGTTAGTACATATGGTATGAAAGACATTCAGAACCACATATATGTTAAAATATATACATTTGATAACAATTATTTTTTTATGAACTTTTATTTGACATTCGTTCAATGTTCCAGTAATTGACACTGCCAGTTTTTTCTTTTATTAGTAATTGGCACCCTATGTTCCAGTGTTTGACACTGTTGGTTATTCATTTTACCAGTTATTAGCACCTTATGTTCCAGTGTTTGATATAAAATATTAAAATTCTTATATGTAAAATATATGATTTTCTTATTTTTCTTATTTATTATTTCGGGATAGATGTCAATTACTGGAGCATGCCAATCACTGGAGCACCTACCCTACGATAAATTTCAATATAATTTATTCAACACGGTCGAAAATAAATGCAGAATTTTGTTCCTCTTTTTATTATTTTACGAGAATGGATCCGAAAAAGGGTTACAAGGATAATAAAAAATTATCTATTGACAGAAAAAATAAAATAAAATTAAGAAGCATAATTTCCAACCACTTTTCTACATAATCAAGAAACCTATGTCAGTATATTATCTGGACGTAGAGTCAACTTGTTTAATTTGGCTCAATACAAATCATGTCCTTGCCCATTGAGCTAGTTCTATGAAACTATTTTCATATCACTATCAAAAGAGAATCTTGTGGCAAATAAATGTTCCTTTCATTTTATAGAAAAAATAAATAGTGATTGGATATCAAATCTGGACAATATGAGGAGTGATACCCCGCAGACTTCCCACTTGAATTTTTTTAGTACTTTTTGTTCTTGTTGTGTAGTATTAGACCGGACATAGTCATGCAAGAGGATGGCGTCATGACTCAACATGTGGATATATTTTTAGCCCATAAGAAACTAATCACGTCTTGTACCACCAAGCTAGGCCACTTTCTAAATGTCATGTCATTTCAGTCACTCTGATACGTCGGTGAGATAACACTATCTACCCGCACAACTACAGCGCAACAACTAGCACAATCTATCTCTACTCTGAAAATAAATAAATAACTAATAAAATTAAATAAAAATAAAATAAAATCTCCACAATTATTACTTTTTAAATGCGTTGATGCTGCTTGCACCTTTTTTTTTTTTTTTTTTTTTTTTAATCAACTTTCGTACATTTCCTTTCTGAAATTTCCTTCATCTATATTAATAAAATCAGAGTTTTGTCTGTAAATTTGTCGGAATCGAAAAATTTTGCGATATTTTCACGTTTCACACCCCATGAAAGACGAAAATGACTTCAGAAAATTTTGCCTGTGTGTGTGTGTGTGTGTGTGTGTCTGTGTGTGTGTCATCGTGTCCGTGTCGCTTTTTTTGTCCGGGCATCACTTGAAAACGGCTGGGCGGAATTCAACGGCGCTTGGCAGGAATTTAGGTCTTCACCCAACTTAAAATTATATGTATCAACTTTTCAGAAATTCCCCCCCGTTCCCCCCTAGGGGGTAAAAAACTAAAATAAGTTTGTCCGGGCATCACTCGAGAACGGCTGGACTGAATTCAACGGCGCTTGGCAGAAACTTAGGTCTTCACCCAACTTAAAATTATATCTATAGAAATTTTCAAAATTATGAATAGTGTTTAAATTATGGTTAAAAACGCCTACGCATGCGCCATAAATATTTTTTCACTAAAACGCTTTGAATGGAAAAATAAAATATAAAAATAAATTTTTAAGTTAAAGACTTTTTTATTTGCGTGATACGGATTACAAATTATGAAAAGATTGAAATGAAGTGTTGCCATCTAAGTTTCATACTTTAGTTAATTTTAAAAAATCTAATTGTCGTATCGAAAAACTGTTTACACCCCAGGATTCAGAAAAATCACCCCTTTCATTTGGTACTGAATTTGTAACGATAGGTCTGATACTTCTAATTTATTTTTCCCTTTTTACGTTTTTCCGTTGCCACTTAAATTTCATACTTTAGTTATTTTTAAAAAATCTAATTGTCGCATCGAAAAACTGTTTGCACCCCTGGATTCAGAAAAATCGTCCCTTTCATTTGGTATCAAATTTATAAATATAGGTCTGATATTTCTAATTTATTTTACCCTTTTACCGTTTTTAACCCAGATTCGGTAAAACGTTTTATATTTATATATAGGAATTTATATATTTTTTTATTTTCCAGAAATAAAATGAAATATTTTTAATTTCACGTGAATAAAAATAAAAATTAGAGAGAAAAATACAAAAGTTGGTAATTTCTTTTTTTTTTTTTTTAAATGAGGAATTTGCACGTGGATATATATTTTCATAGAGATATTTGGCATTAGTTTAATATTTTTATTTAATTAAGCAGTACTTTTCTTTCCTGCAGTAAAACAAAATTTTTTGTTGTTATTATGTACCTTATGAGGTTTTTTTTATGTTCTCCCCTTAATTGTAAATGATTATATAATTTGGATTTTATTAAGATTTTTTTATTTTTATTTTGTAAATACCAGAAAAGAGTTTTTATTTTATTTTATTATTTATTTTATTTATTTATTTATTTTGTGTATGGAACAGCTTTATTACAGGATTCCTTTGGCAAAATTTGAAATTCGGAACCGAAGTTGCTCGGACGTTTCTCGCCAAGATCTTTAATTGCACAATTGAGATAGCCAATTCAGTTCATCGCAAAAATGGCTTAAAATATTTAAAGTCCCCAAAGGTTTCCCATACTAAAGCTGTGCGTTTTGTATTTATTTATTTATAATATTTTCTATTAAAGACTTCAGTGGTCACGAAATTTGGTGCATAAATTGTTTGTATGCATCCGGCACTTATTGTAACTGGATTTCACGAAATTCGAAATCCCCCCCCCCTTCTCGGAGTCGGAGGGCAATAAACGGTATAACTTTCGTATAACCCCACAACTGAATTTGGCGATTTTTCTTTGGCGCCGTTTTGAAGGATAACGATGTCGTTCTGGACTGTTTGCGATATAATATGGCAGCCTAATATGTTGTTTATTTTGGATTTATGATTTTATGATTTATGATTTAGATTATGATTTTATCATTTACCATATATGATTTATGATTTTTAGATTTATGATTTAGCCATAATCGCCTACAAAAAAATCGCCAAATATCGTTGTGGGGTTATACTGAAGTCGTTTCTTATAAACATGTAAAAACATGTTTTTCCGTTTGAATTCGCTTTGAATTATCTTAGAATGGCGAATTTTGGTGTGCGGATATTGATTAAGTGTACGCATTATGTACATTAGTGGGATTTTGCAAAACTTCGAACTCACCCGCTGAGGAAGGGGAAATAAGAAGTGGGTAAGTTGTGCCGAAGGCAGTGGGGACCCAGACTGGATATTGATTAAGTGTACGTATTATGTACATTAGTGTGATTTTGCAAAACTTCGAACTCACCCGCTGAGGAAGGGGAAGTAAGAAGTGGGTAAGTTGTGCCGAAGACAGTGGAGACCTAGACTCCTCACTTTGCGAGCGAGAAAACCTCTACCAATCACAGCAAGAACTTAGGTTATTAATAAAGATATGGGATTTTAACAACTTATTTAAGTTTAATGTCCAGCGAAGCGGGCAAAGCCTGCTAGTGTTCAAATATGTTTAATAATCTGTTTCTAGTCAGCATTACTAAACATTTACAGTTCTCATATATATTTTATACTATACGAATTCGAAAAATACTTTAAAATATCCCCCCCCCTCCTCCTCCTTTTTATTTTTATTTATTTATTTATTTATTTATTTATTTTTCTGCAATTTATAAACTGCTAATTTTTTTTTTTTTTTTTTTTTTTTTTTGTAAAAAATTCTAAAACGTTTTCACCTTTTAACTACGCTAATATAAAAAATTTCCAAGAAGCAATCATGTTGATGATATATAGAACACTTTAAATTACTTAACTATAGACATAAAAATATTACTGCATACAGAATGCATAAATTGTGGCATTTTATTTCAACTTCCCACCTCCACCCCTCTTAATTTGGAGACGCGGTAATCATTTTAATAACCATCATATCCATAAAATATTTTGTTAGTAATATTTTGATTTCATTTATTTAGTATAATATCTTAATGGGGGGAAAAATTATAAAAATGCTCTATTTACTTGTTTACTGCAATTTTTCTTATAATTTTATTAATAATTATTCCTATATATTCTTTTATAATTTCCTATAATTTCCCCAATAATTTTGGATAAAATTAATAAATACAATTTTAAGTTCATAATAAAATACTTTATATGTTACGATTTTTTTTATTGCTCTATAACTACTCAAAAGAGTAATAATAAAAGTAAAATGCATAAACACAGAAATAAAAGCACCTTATTAGTAGATTGTGAATAATATATTTTTAAATTTTCAATCAATCAATCTGACAATTAATATAATCACCAACCACTCTTCATACATTGCAATGCATCTTACATACATATTATGCAAAGGCTGTTAATACGCATTTTGTACATAGTACAGTGTATATTCTCTCTAAGTTGGACACATATGGTTTCTGAAAAAACGTGTCCAACCTATAGAGGTGCTTACATTTTTTGGTTTTATTAAAATGTGTAACTATATACCTTACCATAACCTTTAATCACATCTAATTATAAAACATTCAAGTATTCAATAAGTTATTTGAAAAATGAAAATGTATAATTAAACCGGCATGTTGTACAGTCGGTAACAAAAGTGTCCGAACACTAGCAAAAATTCCTATATAAAAAAAAGTACGCTTAATACAGTTTTGCTAAATAAATCCTTGTCGAATCCTGTTCTTACACTGTAAAAAAAAATTTCAGTATTTTACAACAAAAGGTGCTGGCACCGCGGCTGCCAGCACAGTTGCTGTAAAATTTACAAGCTGCTGTTTTTATGGTGCTGTAAAATTTACTGCACTTTGCTGTGAATTTTACAAGATGCTGGTTTTAGTAGTGCTGTAAAATTAACTGCATTTTGCTGTGAATTTTACAAGATGCTGTTTTAAAAAGTGTTGTAAAATTTACAGCAAAGTGTAGTTAATTTTACAACACTTTTTAAAACAGCATCTTGTAAAATACACAACAAAGTGCTGTTAATTTTACAGCACTATTAAAAACAACATCTTGTACAATTCACAGCAAAGTGCAGTAAATTTTACAGCGCCATAAAAAACAGCCGCTTGTAAATTTTACAGCAACTGTGTTGGCAGCCGCGGTGCCAGCACCTTTTGTTGTAAAATACTGATTATTTCTTTTTTTTTTTTTTTTTTTAGTGAGGCAGTGATGCCAGATTGGGGATTTTGTCCCCATTTTGGGGATTTTCGAGGCAATTTTGGGGACCAAATGTTTGTGGGGACATTTTTGGGGAATTTAAAAATTTTTGGGGACAAATCTGGGGAGTTCTTCAACTTTCTGCCAATGTTGGCAACGTAATGATTTATCCCTACGACTAGAGACTTTCAATAGCTTTATTGTTATTTGAGGATTTTTTTTAAAAATTGCCTTCATTTGGGGAAAAATCTGAGCTCAAATCATGGAAAAATCTGCTTGATTTTTTTTTTTTTTTTTTTTTTTTTTTAAGAAATTTTATTTTCCCTTTTTAGTAGAAATCAAGCTGGGGATTTTTTTTCGGGAAAAAAAAAAAAAATAAAAATAAAAACTGATTTGGGAAAATTTGAAGACCTGTTCGGGGAAAAAATTTTCGACCATTTGGCATCACTGAGTGTAGGCGCCCCGCGCCATCAAACACAGAAAGATCAAAAGAGAGAAAAGACGTTTGTTTGTTCCTTCAAAGAAAACATGATGCTGCTAGTTGGATCTAGCTTCTAGGTGCTAGAGATTTGTTTTCTCCAATATAAATATCAGAAATATTTTAATGGCAAATTTTCGGGATGACAAATTTGTGATTCATAATCGCAAAATAGGTGCCAACTGTTTCCATTTGAAGACAACTGTCATTCTACTGGCTGGAACCATTCATTTTGATTTTCCTTTCTTTTCTTTTCTTTTTCTTTCTTTCTTTTTTTTTTTTTTTTTGTATTATTTTTAGAAGTTTTTTTATTCTAAGACTTTAATTATAAATTCAGGATTTCTAGTACGAGGAAAAAAAACCACTTAATAAGTTTTCTTTAAAAAAAGAAAAAAAAAAAAAGAAAGAAAAAGAGAAAGAAAGAAAGAAAAAAAAACTTATAAATTTACTTAAAAAAAAAATAATAAATAAATAAAATTAATTCTCTGTTACATTATTTTCAAATAAGGGATATATAAACGATGAGGATATGAAATATATAAACGTATATATGATAATAATAATTCATCATTACAATGATCGAACACAAAAAAGTAGGACTTGACTTAATCAATAAAAGATTATATATGTACTGATAAAAATATCTGTAACTGATATCTAGAATCTAAATTGTGTCTTCAGAAAAAATAGTTCCATGTCATCCTTATAAATTCTAGTCGCCTTTGAAAGGGCGTTCTAGAAACCCCTATCAGAAATCTAGAGCGTTTGACGATATACTCGAGGGCAAAGTTATTTAAAAATATTTACAAATAAATGCGAATTAACGAGGCTGGTTTCAGCAACTATAATCTTAGTTACCCAATTCTAGAAAATCAAGCGAGAATTTCTCGCAATACTATTCAGACTATTGTTTCAGCGTCTAGAAATGTGTAGACTAGAAATTTTCAATCATTTCGTCTATACAATTTATTGGCGTGCCTTACGCGCATAGCTCGGAAATCAATATGTCTAGTTAAGGGATTTAGAAAAATGACCACTTATTCATTCTAGATGAAGGCAGTATATATATATATATATATATATATATATATTTTTTTTTTTTTTTCTGAGTGTGAAAGTGGAGCCTTATATAAGGCAAAATACAGGGTTATTACAAAAGAATCATCGGGTTTCCGAAGCACTTATTTCAAAACATAATTGGGTTACAACAATGAGTTATACATGAAAATAAACAGAAAACATCCTAGATTGACGTTCATACTATAGATGCAAGAAGTCTGTGAGGACGATGACTTTGCAAACAAGTTTGTTTTAAGTGACGAAGCTACCTTTCATCTTAGTGGCAAGGTCAACCGACACAATGTACGGATATGGGGCACTTCTTCGTTTGGGAATATGTTAAAGACTGCGTCTACGTACCACCATTACCTACCACTTTGGCTGAGTTGCGGAACCGCACAACGACTGCATTCGCGACCATCGACGCGACCAATCTGAGTAATGTGTGGAGCGAACTGAACTATCACCTTGACATCTGCCATATCACTCAAGGAGCACATATTGAACATTTAGTTATAGTATGGACATCAATCTTGGATGCTTTCGGTTTATTTTCATGTATAACTCATTGTTGTAACTCAATTATGTTCCGAAATAAACGCTTCGGAAACCCGATGATCCTGTTCTAATAACCCTGTATATTGAAAAAATTAATGAGTTCTTTCTAAGACATTGATATATGAGATCATATAAAATAAATATGAAAGAAGTATGGCAGAATATATACAACTAGAAGAAGGAGAAGAGGCTACCATGACTTAAGACGAGTGAAGTAGGTTGACCTAGTTTGGTGATTATCCAATTTCCGGCA
Source organism: Salticus scenicus (assembly GCA_963930645.1). NCBI lineage: Eukaryota > Metazoa > Arthropoda > Arachnida > Araneae > Salticidae > Salticus > Salticus scenicus. The sequence continues at coordinate 274,998,845 of OZ005653.1, forward strand.
AATCCTATGCAATACTATATGATAACAGAAATTTTTAATTCCATTACCCGACTACCGTAAGTAATGGAAGTATTGTATTCGGTCCAAAATTTCGATGTTGAGATTTCACTTGATTTACATGTTTTAAGGTCTCCTGAGTCCAAAAAAATGGTTTTTGGCAATTGGTCAGTGTGTGTGTGTATGTGTGTGGGGAATCTCCTGCCTATTATATCTCCAAAACTAATAAAGATACAGCTTGAAACTCCAGAATAAAGACGGAACTAGTGTACAGATGAATTTTGCAAATTCTGGTGAAAATTGGAAAACCGAAAGTGGGACTTTCGGAACCGGAAGTGAAGCTGTAAGTCCGTATCTCAAAAACGGTTCTAACGATTTTTCTTTAAAGTTGCTATATAAACACTCTATTAGATGTCCTTTTGAATGATATGGTTGCTTAGTTCAGGAAAATTGATAGGCGTCCTGTATAAATAGCTGAATTTCAGATACTACGAGTGGATTTCTTTCAAATCATTAGAGCCGTTTTTGAGACACCGATTTTTACCAAACTTTGCGTATTCAGTTGTTGACCGGAAAACAACAATAACATACAAAAGGATATTTAAAAGAGTGTTAATATTGCAAGTTTGAAAAAAATTTATACAGCCGTTTTGAAAGGAATCCACTCGGAGTACCTAAAATTCAACTATTTACACAGGACGCCTATCAATTTTCCTGAACTAACCAATTATATCATTCGAAAGGACATCTAATACAGTGTTTATATAGCAGCTTTGACGAAAATCGCCAGAGACTTTTTTTTTTTTACTTACGTTTCCACTTCCGGATGTCCCATTTACGGTTTTCCAGTTTTCACCAAAATTTTGAAAATTCATCTGTACACCAGTTCTGTCTTAATTCTGAAGTTTCGTAACTGCATCTTTATTAGTTTCGGAGATATGTTAGTCAGAAGATTTCCCACACACACACTGACCAATTGCATAATCCACTTTTTCGGACTCAGGAGACCTTAAAACATGTAAATCTCGATACCGAATTTTTGGACTGAATACAATACTTCCATTACGTACGGTATTCAAGTAATGGAACTAAAAATGGTAGAGTTACTTTTTGAAACACCAACTTCCGAGATCTAAAACTGATCAATCTAAACAGGATTACTGTTAATTTTAATGTAATAACCACGTAAAATAAACGAGAAAGAATATCTAAAATGGATTTATGTAACAGTTTTTAAGAAAATCGTTAGAGCCGTTTTTGAGATACGGAATTACGGCCCCACTTCCCGTTTTCGATGTCCCACTTCCGGTTTTCCAATTTTCACCAAAATTTGGAAAATCCATCTGTACATCAATTCTGTCTTAATTCTGAAGTTTTGTAGCTGTATCTTTGTTAGTTTCGGAGATATGGTAGTCAGAAGATTCTCTGCACACATACATACACACACACTGACCAATTGTCAAAAAACACTTTTTTGGACTCAGGAGACTTTAAAACATGTAAATTAGGTGAAATCCCCATATCGAATTTTTGAACCGAATACAATGCTTTCATTGCTTATGGTAGTCGGGTAATAGAAGTAAAAAAAGTAAAAATGAATGTAAATTTAATTAATTAAGATAGTAGTTATATAACCAAAATGTAAAGAGCATATTTTTTTTTTTCCTTTTAGATTTGAGTTTAATTAATAATATTAATAGTATCGATAATTATGTCAGGTAACATTTTATAATATTTAAAAATCTGATGTAAAACAACAACACGACTTCCTTTACCCACACGTATTATATGTTTTATTTTTTTTTTTTTTTTTAAGATAATATGATCAGAAGACATCAAATTAACCAAACGAATTATTGAAAACTAAAATTTTTCCTGCATGAGAAGAGTGAAGACACATAAAACAAAGTTTACATGGCTAGTTAGAAAATAACAGAAAAAAATGATAGAGCTATTTTTTTAAACACCAATTTCCGAGATCTAAAATTAGCCTACCTAAGCAAAATGACAGCTATTTTTCCTGTAATACCCATGTAATATATGAGAAAGGATATCTAAAACTGATTTACGTAACAATTTTCAAGGAAATCATTAGAGCAGTTTTTGAGATACAGGCTTTCATCAAAACTTAACAAAATAAATTTTTGATCAGAAAACAATTACATATGAAAGTATATCTAAAAAAGAGTTATTATGCCGAGTTTGAAAAAAATCCGTACAACCGTTTTTAACGGAACGCACTTGTGAGACCTGAAATTGAGCTATTTATACAGAACGCCTAACAATTTTCCTGAATGAACCAACTATATCATTCGAAAGGGCATCTAATTGAGTGTTTATATAGCAACTTTAAAGAAAATCGTTAATGTCGTTTTTGAGATATGGACTTACGGTCTCACTTCCGGTTTCCGATGGCCTACTTCCTGTTTTCCAAATTTCACCAAAATTTGGAAACTTCATCTGTACACCAAACCTGCATCAATTCTGAAGTTTTGTAGTTCTCTCTTAAATAGTTTCGGAGATATAATAGCCAGAAGATTCCCCAAACACATACATTATACGCATACATACGCACACACACACACACTGACCAACTGTCGAAAACCCTTTTTTTGGACTCAGGGGACCTTAAAACGTGTAAATCAGGTGAAAACTCGATATCGAATTTTTGGACCGAATACAATACTTCCATTACCTACGGAAAAATTAAATTAATTTCAACCACTGTATTTGAATTACATTTAAATTTTTGATATATTTCATTCTGCATACTATGTCCATGTATTATATTCTGCCTCCATACTTATTTGGTTTTAAAGTATATTACAACAAATCTATCTTTAATAATTACCATTACTATATAACATTTATGGATGAAAAGATATATTCAGATATAAAATGAATGTAATAAAAATAATTGATAAATAACAAAAGTTTTAATTAACATCACTGAATTTGTATATTTTAAAAAGTAAGGTTGTATGTGAAGATGATTAAGATAACGGATTATTATGTAAATTTGAAATCAAGTAATTAGTATCTTTAACTAACATGAAACATTATCTACGTAATTACTGTTATCTTTAACATTACTCACTAATCTCATTTGAACCAAATAAAAAAGCTGTGTTTTCTACATTTTGATCATATAATTATTTTGTTAATTAATTAAATTTATCTTTATTTTAATTTTTTCTTCTGTGTAATCACAGAGATTTGCACACATTTGGTAAAATTGGGCTTACGCCAAATTGGCATCATACGCTCTAAGAGACTTATGCCGTGGTAGCCTCTGCTCCTTCTTCAAGTTGCTATTTTATTTTATTTTATTTTTCATTTTTTGTCATATTTATTACATACGATCTTATATATCAGTATCTCAGTAGAAATTTATAGTAACTTTTTCAATATTTTTTACTTTCTATAAGGCTTCATTTCGTATTAATTAATTGCCTACTGTGAGCACTAGTGGGACGTTAAACGCAACCAACCATACGTAATTGTTTATCAATTAATTCAAGGCCCCTTTCATGATGTCTGATCATTGTTAAGATTAATTATTATCATTATAGATGGCATTATAATTAATAATTCTGCTATTGCGCTAATTAAATTGAAATTTTTAAATGACCGTTGGTACATTTAAAAATTACCAGGCTTTATAAAAAAAAAAAAAATAATAATAATAATAATAAGTAAAAAATAAATTCCCGAACATTTCAGTGGTCAGACAATTGTAAAAGTTACAATAGCGTTTTTAAAATTTATTCCCATGTTTATAGCTTTTGCTATTACATCTTAATTGTTTTGTGTGTCACTGCAAAATATCTAATTGGGAACCTGTAATTTCCAGTAAAAGCGATACTGTAAAAAATTAATAAAACCTATATCGGTTTCATTCTTTTTTAAATAACTTAATGCACTTTAGGAAATTAGTCATAGGGTATAAATACTTGTTAATATTTGTTTCCCTGTAAAAGAACTACAAATAATATGCATGTTTTTTTTTTTTTTTTTTATAGTAATCGTACTTTAGCGAATGAAAGATTCAAAGTAACGTATATCAGCCCTATTCTCTTTAAATAATTTAGCATCATTAACACTAATTTCAAATTATTTGAGTCTATATATCGTATTATATAAAAATTCGACTCCGTATCCCTAAGTAAACTTTGTCCCGCAATCATAAAAGTCTGTATATTTCTGTGAATGGTGACCTGTAACAAGCCTTCTCAATGTTACCTGAATCGAATGTTCAGGTTAGATGCTAGCATACAAATATTTTGAGCCATTAGGCCATAATAAATAATAATAATTTTTTTTGTGTTTTTATAAAAGAATTACAAGTTCTACGCGCATGCATATTTTAAAATATACCATTATACAATCTGCAATTCATCCGACAGTAACACAATCTTAAATTTTTAGCTCAAACGAACAAAGAAAGCGTTTAGAGACTATGATGTTCAATCAAACATATATATATATACACACACACGTAATCGTATATTACCAAGAATGAATTCAGGAAACCTCAAAACATAGATATACATTAAAATCCCACTGTCAAAATTTTTAATGTGTATATTTTTTTTTCTTACATAAATACATTGAGAATGTAATAAACACGGTGCTTTAAAATCCATTTTTAGTTTTAGATCAGTCGACATTTCTTTCTTTCTTTCTTTTTTTTTTAATTAAATAACTTAAGTTCAGGTTTTCTTTACTTTTGATTCATTGACATAAAATTTTTGTAATAGATAAAAAAATAATCAAGATTTTCAATTTTTTTTTTTTTTTTTTTTAATGCAGTTTACTATTTTATTTGTCAATAAAATTTTAAATTCAAGGTTTCTTTTACAAAAAAAATAAAAAAGAAAAAGAAAAGAAATTCCTAACACAAATATTTTGCTTTTAATAATTAAGTAATAGTTTTAAATAAATATATAAATTTATTTTTTAATATCTCCGTTCAGTTTGATCTGTAATTTAATAAGAAGTTTTTTAAGACTTTCTAAAGCAGTTTTTGAAAGTGCATGGTATAAAGTAATTGTATAAAGTTTATATAAAGTAAAAAAAAAAAAAAAAAAGAAAGAAATTACATCAAATTTATATTATTTTCTAAATAAAATAAACTTATTTAAAATTAAAATTAATCTTTAGCGCATATATTTATTACAATTTTATAATATTGAGCTAGAACAAGAGCCCTGCAAAATTCGGATTTCAATCAACACTTATTTGACAGTTGAATTTGATATCAAGCCAAACTCTGACCCAATCTTGATAATATAGTTAATATGGACTGAAAAACTAATTCAAAACCAACTTAGACACAAAATTTTTTATTCTCAAAAATTTATCTAAATAATTAAATAATTATTTCTTCTAAAATTTATGAATTACTTTTGCATAATTAAGAAATCAATATCTATTAAGTTGGGGAAGATTATTAACAATTTAAGATTTAAATTCACCTCCCCCCCCCCAAAAAAAAAAAAAAAAAAAAAAAAAAAAAAAAAAAATTACTACAAATTAAATAAGGCAGTTGATTTTTATAGCCATCTGCTGTCATATAATCGATGATTCATCTAAATATTTTACTGAAAAACTCACACATCCGTTTTAGATCAAATATGTTTTGCTTACTTAGACAGAATTTTTTTTTTTATGAAGACAAGAGATGTTTTCAGCTGCACGTTTAAAAGATTCAACTGGAAAATTATGCGAAAATTAAACTGAAATTAGAAATTTATTTTGTGCACACATTTTAGTGTCTAATATTTATTTCATTATTTATTAGTGGTAGTAACTTTAGTGATTACATTTTTCAAAAATAGAAAAAAGCATTTTTATTTTTTATTAAGAAAAAGTACCATTTGAAAAAAAATAAAAATGCAGAGTAAAGATTGAATATCTCCAATACTTATTTTTAAATGAATACTATTGTAAATTTACAGTGACTCTGGATAATTATATTATCGTTATAATGTTAAAAATAATCTTTTGTGACGTTGGCACAATTTTCTTTTACTCTGCAGTATTTTTTTTTTTTTTTTTTTTTTTTTTGCTGAGAATTTTTATTATATTATTCATGCACTAGCTGGTTTTACCCGCTTAAAGAAAGAAAGAAATAAATCACTATTTTTCATATCACTTTATACAAAGAAAACTTAAAAAAAAAAATAATAATAAATAAAAAGTAAATAATCATGACATCGCTTAAAGTATCTGCTGCCTACGGTAGCATCTTTCCCATTTGCGCTGTGTCCGGTCAAGGTTACTGACTGCAGCAACTTAATTTTTGGGCACTTCAATTTTGGTATTTATCAGATAAATCGTGGAGCTGCTATTACTCAAGAACTACAATTTTTAAAAATGACTGTAGCTCAGTATCAATTACACATTTGAGTTTTGAAACCATGTATTTTATAGACCTCGATCTCTCTAAATTATTACCATTTGATTTCAGTTAGCACAATATATATAGATATATTACTTTTCAAAAAAATTAAATAAAAACAAATACATTTTAATTAAATTTAAAATTCAAGACGTTTAAACTTTTTTACACACTACCATTTGTTTCTGATAAATACAATAAATAAATAAAGTATCCTTCTCAAAGGAATATATATATATATATATATATATATATATATATATATATATATATATATATATATATATATATATTATAAAACATAATGTAACAACCGAGCTGCTAAGAGATGCTGACGAATAAAACTAAAGAATAAATTTAAGAAAATGAAAAGAAAAAAGATTAAAATTAGGAATTTGAAAATATATCAGTGAGGTGTACAGTCGTCCTAGCTATCTATTTGACAAAATGTGTAAGCTGTGCGATTAATAGCCTGAGAGCAAAAGCACTCACAAAAAAACATTCCGCTTTTTTCATAAGTTTACATTTAATGTATGTGTTAAATAAAAATATCTGAAATAGGTGTATATTTAATACTCTTACATATTTTATGCAGCTACATTTATATTGAACGAATTTCTAATTACTATAGTTTAAAAAAAAAAAAAAAATATTCACAATTTGACTTGGCTAATCAAAGAATAACCAGACCATAATCCGATTTCAAAGGAAAGTAATTATAATAATAATAATAAATTCGCCTCACAAAAAAAAAGGGGGGGGGGGGGCTTTAAGGGCCCTCTTCACTCGCCGCCGCCGGAAGCCGAAGTTAATGTTATTCTATGGGAAATTTTTCTTTACAAATAACTTATTAACAAATAAATATTTTTAAATTCTGTTTTCACATTCTGAAAATTCTCAGCTATTAAATTGACGGACCTTTTTAAAAAATATATTTTTTTATATTTTATTTTGAAGCTGCAAAATACGAATTTTTAATATGTGAAATTTTCTCATTTTGCAAGTTCAAAATAAAATATTAAACTATTAAGTAAAAGTACCATTAATCAATACAAAATATTAATAAAAAATTAATAGCTAACCTTTTTGATGAACGGGAATTGCTCGTTCCATGATCGTCTCTTCATTCATTCATCGTGCATCTGCATCTAAGTTTAGAGACACAGATTTTATGTTTCAGCGCAGATGTTCGCCTCTAAAGTCCACAGGAAGTCGATTTTACAACATTTAGTGCTTGAATTTATTAAAAAAGCGCCAATGCTTGAAAATATACAACAGAAAGTGCAGGAAAAATTACAGCATTTTTTTACAGTGTAGACTAACTAAGAACAAGATTATATAAGGATTTATTTAACAAAACAGTATTAAGTGTATTTTTTTTTACATAGGAATTTTTGCTAGTGTTCGGACACTTTTGTTACCGACTGTACACAATTTTGAAAAATAAATGTTGAGACTTAGTCAGAAATTACAGAAAAGGAGTTAAAACAGAGTCACTTGTCGGCTAATATACGCAGAAATTAAGCCAAAATTTCTTTTCATAATAACTAAATCTCATATCAAGTTATTTATTCGCTATAGGTATAGCTTTCCCGTAAACAGGGAAAACTGCAGCACAGCAATGCAACGGTTTGCTGTGCAACGGTTGTTATCAACGATTGGTTGATATGCAACCATATTGAATCAGCATCGTTTTTCATAATGAACCTCTCACAAATTAAACTTTGTGCAATTATACATTCGGATTAAACCTCAGCAGAGAAAACAAGAGGGGCAAATTGCAAAAGTAACACAATTCTAACAACAGAAGTATACCGTTCAATGCCTATTTTTAAACAGTCAAAGTCAAATCATCCTATGCTTTTAGGTTCTCTGTTGGATATTTCATGCACTGTTAAAAATTTCTGTAAATTTAATGTAAATATTTATCCAGTGTCTCTGTAAATTTACAGTCGGCTGCAAAATTATTCGAGCACTAGCAATAATCCTTGGCAAAAAAAAGTACACTTAATACAGCTTTGTTAAATAAATCCTTGTCGAGTCATGTTCTTAATCAGTCTAAGAACAAGGATTTACTTAGCAAAACAGTCTTAAGTGTACTTTTTAAACATAGGAATTATTGGCTAGTGCTCGAATAATTTTGTAGCCGACTGTACAGCAATTCTTAGTTAAAAGTGAATAATCTAGATTCTGAATCTTTATTCCGTATTTTTACCTAATTTTATTATTTAATTTTTTAATTAAAATTAAAAATGACTGTTTCTACTTTAGAAAAAGCAATTCTAAGTCCGAAATATGTTCTCACCAATAATTAATTAAATTAATATTAGTTATTAAAACGAATGTATAAAATAAGTTTTTTAACATCTCCGTTTATTTTTCTCTGTAATTTTACGTAAGACAAGATAAAAGATTACACAGAGTTTTCTGTTGAAATTTTTAACAGTGTGTATGAAGGAAAAGGACATAGTGGGTGCAGATCAATGAAACTAAAACTCTTGCATTATGCACTAAATTGGAGTAATTCAATCTAGAAATATTTCAACTGGTTAAAAAGAAAGTTATTATTATTATTATTACTTTAACAAAGTAAAAAGCGAGTAAATATATGGACACAAGAAATATTGCTTTTCCATGAGGAATAAGTAAAATTTCCAAAAAAGTGTGAGAAATGGAAGTTTTTTTTTTTCGTCTCGTTGGGTAAAAGTATTTAACTTGCAGTAACATTCGAATGTCCAGCTTATAGAGGTTGGACATAATGTTAATCCTAAAGACGTATTCCGTTTCGTGAAAAGTGTCCAAATTGGTGTGATGTTCAACTAATAAAAGGAATTTCACTATACATGTATACATAATATACACATAGTACATACATAATGCATATAACATATGTATATACTTGCATAAAACTCTTTGCATAAAACTTACTATATTACGGCAACATATATAATAACAGATACTAATATATTACGACATTTTTATACTTATATATGGTTTGGCGATACTATAACATTTACAATGGATACTTATGTACAAAACATGCGACAACCCTATATATAATCTCAGAAAAAAAAAAAAAAAAAAAAAATACACTGATGCTAAATCAAAGAAGAATATCCAGAAGAAGTCCTTCATACACTTAAAGTGAAAAAACTAGAAATTTCTTACAAAGAAAAAAAATGGAAAATACTGGAATGTGCGTTATCACCCTATACTATAAGAAATGCAAGAACCTTTAGATAACAAAACATCCTCATAGTGTTAATAATAATGATGATGATGATGATATACAGCTTCAAGTGATACATTTTAAATAGTTTTTTTAATTAATTATTTAATTAATTAATTTATTATTATTATTTTTTAATCAAAACGGAATGAGAATGGTATCTTCTTCAGTAACTTTTAAAACAGATCTTATCCATAAGAAATAATCTGCGAATTTTGTATAAATATCCACATCTTCCACCTGTTGTATTAATTTATTAATCTTAAGGCAGATCCGATTACATGCTAAAGAACAATAATTATTCTGCAATGAAAAAAATAATTTTCGAAGCCTCACGAGCTCCCAGCAGGTAAGCTCATGAAGATATTGATATAATATCTCTCAATATCTTACATTCGACTCTCTAACAGAAACCTGCTGTTTAACTGCTTAGTATAATATGGACATATCTTTTATTTAATGTGCCATTGCTTTTGGCACGTGCCCCTTCTAAATTGTCCGTCAGTCTCCTGCTGTTGGTATATAACGATCTCGCGTGACACTGGGCGCATGTTTAGTTGGACATCGACGATTAGCGTCTCGCTATTTTGGTCTGAGATTTTTGCCGGCGATCATAAACAAGCTCATTTGACGCAAAAGTTTTCGTATAACATTTTGCTCAACCGGAAAGAGAAATAATACTTAATGTGAAAGTTGCACGAAAGTTCCAATTTATTTGTTACTCTATTTTTGTTGTCGTATAAAAAAACTTAATGGATGATATTGCGTCAGGGTTTCCAAACGACAAAACGCAACAATTAGATCGTTCTTAAAATACAGTAATGTTACATAAATAAGATTAAGGATGAGCCTATTTAAATAAACTGCATGGATATACGTAATAAAATAATGTTTAATCATTATATATTAATATTAAATTCATTATTTTAAATCTGTTATATAAAATACGTAAAAACATAATTATAAAACAGTCATTAAAAAAAAAAAATAATAAATAAATAATAACGTTAGTATTAAATTCCAAATGACTATTTTCTGATACATGTGTTGAATGTTTTTAAGAATAACTTTTGCTTTATATGAAATGAATTTTTTTTTTTTTTTTTTTTTTTTTTTTGTTAAAAAAGATACCTTAAGTCGATTTTATAACTCATGCTGTATTCTATTTAGAAAAAAAATAGAATCAAGTCAATAATAAAAACTACAAAACTTATGTATTTTTGTCTTAAATAACTCCAAAATAGCTTCAAAAACTGTTGAGTTTCGAATGTTTTTTTAGAACCCACTTTAATAAATATGTAATATATAGATTTAATATTAATATCATTTTATAAAAAAAAAAAAAAAAAAAAAAAAAAAACTAGCATAGTACATTTTGTATCCGCTTTGAGTAGCAATTCATTGCTCAAAACAAAATGATTTTTTCAAAAGCATCTTGTCGTATGCAATCTACAACGTTAGAAATTCCCTTTTCTTCATCTGTAATGTTATACAATCAAAATATCATGTGTTAAGAAAAAAAAAAGGGGGGGAGGTGTATGTAGACTGCTTGTTCTGTACTTCTGATAAGAACAGAAATAAAATTAGCTTACCCCTCTCTCTCTATCATCAATATTCCATGCATAAGTACCATGTCAAACTTTAAATGTTGGTGTTGGTCACACATACAAAATCAAGTAATTTTTACAGTAGAAAATGGTATTGCAAACTATAAGAGAATCTGGTAGAAAGGAGCGATTTGTCAGTAAACTAATTAAAAAAAAATAATAAACTAAAAAAAAAAAAAAAAAATAATGAATAATAAATTATAAATTATAAATAAGAATATAATTCAAGCCAAATTCATTCAGTCACAAATTCCCGATAGTACAACGTACAACGAGTAAAACACAGAAATGTAAGTAACAATTTTATATCATATACAGTGTTACATGCTAAGTCGTCCCTCTTATGTAGCATTACCATTACATACAGCAATAAAACATATTTTTACTACTACTTTCTATGTAATTGATATACGAAAGCAATACATGGATTGTAATCTACATGCATAAACCTTCGTATATATTGAAAGGTGACAGGCATATCAACATCAACATTATCACCTACAATGTTCAGTAATCAAAAACAACGTTATAATAACAAGTAGCACATATTAGTGTTACAATGGCAAATAATACAAAATAATGCATTTGCATGTAAAAAGCAGTAATAGTTTTTCATTAATTAAAGTAAATTTCAATAAAGATAAGTCATTGAATTAAATATTTTGTTTTTAAAACATTAAATCTGTCATGATTTAATTGTTTTAAAAATTCTACAATGACAATAAATCCATTTTCATCTTTACCAATTTTCTATATTTAAATTACCACACTCTGCCATCTACAAAAGTAAAAAGACTCTAGTAATGAAATGCTGAAAAGATTGGACATTCATGCTTGATTTTTCTTTATCAGATTATACAATGAGGAAAATAAAAATTAGTGATGAATAAATTCTTAGCTAAAAACATCATAATTATTCAACACAGGAATGAAAAATTGATTTTTCTGACAAAGAGCTGAAAATTTCGCTATTGTGATTAAATTTTTCTCATCGTTATTTGGCATCTATTCCATTTCCATTTAAATATAATGATTTCGATTATTCAATATTCAGAGCTTGTTTTTTCTCCTTGTAAAGAACTTGATGTGGCACAATAGAAAGCTCTCTTAATTTGATTCAAGAAGATTTAAAATGCGTCATTTTTGTCGCCGTCGAAATGGAAAATCAAATTACGACTACGGATTTCTTCTTATCTTGGCAATGGCTTTTCACTTTTTTTCCTCCCGCTATTCATATTAGATTTTGTTGAATGGCAACATTTAGAACATCTTCCACGTACCAACGAAACATTTTTAAAATAAAGCTTCTCAAAAATGAGGCTAAAGTTAATTTACATCTGCCGAAGAATAATAAAAATGAAGTTAGAACCTTAGTAGCGTCAAATATTTGCTCTTTGTTAATGAAAAATTAAATGAATTTGTTGATTTCTTTTCAGTATTTGACAATTATTAATAAAATAATATTAAAAATCACTCAAAAGTTGGAGATGTTAGGAAAATTTAGGTTCGTTTTGTGCTTAAAATTAGCATAGCATTTGCATTAGGGAAAAATATTTTCAAAATTGCACTTTTGTTATACTAATTGAAATTTATAAATTACAGTCAAAACTCTATTGAACGAAATTGCTAAATCCAGAAAAAAAGTTCGTTATATAAATTCGTTAATTGGTGATTCCCTTTTTATGACATTTTAAACTCACAAGCGCTATATATTTCATGTGAAAAAGTATTAAATTGTGCTTTTTTTTTTTTTTTTTTTTTTTTTCAAAAATTATATTCATTTATTACAATTATTCTATCTAAAAAAAAAAAAAAAAAAAAAAAAAAAAGAATAAAACAACTTTACAGTCTAGAAGTTCTTATTCGTTTATATATATATATATATATATATATATATATATATATATATATTTAAAACTACGTGTATGATTATATTCTTTCTAATGTATTATGATATTACTACATTCATTTAATCAGTGTCATTTTAGGAAAGTCCTTATACGCGTCCTTCATTATAATTACGGATAAAAGTCTCAATTTTTTCTGAGTTGTTTGTGTCAAAAATGTTTTATTTTATAACGTGTCTTACTTTTTTGTGTCAAAAGCGTTTGATTTTATAATGTGTCCGGCATCTTTGCAAGGCTTTAAAAACTTTTTATGGTGTGTGTGTGTGTGGGGGGGGTGAGGGTTTCCTTAAAACTGTAATCCTTAAAGAATTGTTTCAAAAGATTTCAAAAGATTGCCGAAGAGTATCATCTGGGTTCGAACCCACCACCTCCCCTCAACGCAGAAAAACAAAAAATGTTTTGTTGAAACAACATTATATATATGTATATATATATAATTTGGTTTATTTAACAAGTTGTTTTGTTGTTCCAACAAAGCTTAATAGCCTTTCTTTTCTTTCCATTTTCTTTCTTTCTTTCTTTCTTTCTTTCTTTTTTTTTTTTTTTTCAGGATATAACGAGAAAAAATTTGGTTGAATTAACAAATTGATTTGTTGTTCCGACAAATCTTTGGCATTTTAATAAAATATTGTGCTAAGACAGCTTTTTCTTCCTTCCTTTTTTTTTTTTTTTTTTTTTTTTTTTGAGAATATAGCGACAAAAAATTTGGTTAATTTAATAAAGTGATTTGTTGTTTCGACAAAACTTCAGTGTTTTAAAATGATTTTTGTGAAAACAGCATTTTCTTCTTTTCTTTCTTTCTTTTTCTTTTCTCTTCCCCCCCCCCCCCCCCCCACACACACACACCACCTTTTTTTTTTTTTTTTTTTCTTTTGAGAATATAACGACAAAAATTTGGTTGATTTAGCAAATTGTTTTGTTGTTGCGACAAAAGTTTTGTCGTTTTAACAAAATATTATTATTAGTCACATGTTAGTTCTTCAATTAATATCACATCGTGATACCGATCAGTAATCACTATAGCAACCGATAAATCAACTAATCTATGCACAAATGTTGGATTAAAAGAATTCTGAAATTTCCAGTCAGTCATTCAACAAATTAGCCCTTCAATTAAACCATTCATCATGTCATATATTATCTATCAAAATAATCAATTAAACAACCAATTAACTAATCTATGCAAGTGCACAATTAAAAGAATTCTGAAATTTACATTCAGTCATTCAACAAATTAGTCCTTCAATTAATCCTTTCGCCGTATCATGGTATCATCTAATCAATCAATCAACCAATCTATACAAAAATACACAATTAAAAGAATTCTGAAATTTCCAGTTGATCAATCAGTATATTTCCTTTCCAATTTATACATTTTTCATATCATGATACCTACCAATATTCAATTAACCAACCAATTAACCAATTTATGCACAGACGCACAATTAAAAGAATTCTGAATTTTCCAGTCAGTTATTCAATAAATTTGTCCTTCTATTAATATATTCGTCATACCATGATATCTATCAATAAGTCAATTAATACATACACCTATACAGCATCTTATATAATTACATAGATGCTGCATGTTATTTTATTATTACATAAGCAGGGCCATACTTAAAATTTACAAACAGAAGGCACTTATAACATTATATATTTCTAACATATACTATTTATAATGCAGAAATACTATAAGAATGTAGATACTTACATACAAAGATTTAGAATGTATGCAACGTACTTTCTAAATACATGTGTACAACAGCGTTTTAATTGTTTACTGAAAAAAAAAATGGAACAGTGTTGTTAACAAACAGGCATTTAAATTGAGAAATCTTCTGTTAACATGAACTTTTACAACTTTCCAAGAACGCATTTTTAATTAGTAGAAATATAGCAATTTCTTCTCTAAACTAGTACAGTCGGCAGCAAAAGTATCCGAGCACTAGCAAAAATTCCTATATAAAAAAAAGTACATTTAATACTGTTTTGTTAAATAAATCCTTGTCGAATCATGTTCTTAGACTGACTAAGAACAGGATTCAACACGGATTTATTTAACAAAACTGTATTAAGTGTACTTTTTTAATATAGGAATATTTCTAGTGCTCGGATACTTTTGCTGCCGACTGTAGGTACAGATAGACAGTACTCAATTCCGGATATGATAAGCTTTATAAGAACTAAATTATTGATAAGAGCGTAGAGCTCGGCTGATTTCCAGACCTGCCCGAAAACTGTAATATCCCCCACTCACTATTGTACCATGCTTTCCATGCATTTACTATATTCTAATTTGCTGCACAACTTTTATTAGCGACAGTTTTGAATGCTATATTATTTTTCGTACAACTCTATGCTATTCCCCTTATAATAATTTCCATAAAGTAAAATTTGCGAAATATTGCATGTTAATTTTTTTTTTTTTTTTTTTTTAATTTTGAATAGTCTTTAATGCAAAATGCTGATATCAATAACGTTTATGACAATATCATAAATATAATTACAAAACTAGTTCGACTTTATTGCCATAAAAAGAAATATGTAAATAAAAAATATTCCAATAATGCAGGTTTTTGAGAAATTTTAGCCTATTTTATCATGCTAAGTAAACCTTAAATTTCGAATAACCTAGGAAAATTTAAAAGACGGATGTTGTTATCTAAGAATGCTCTGACCGGCATCGTAAGTATATACAGGGTGATTATAATAAAAGTTACGATTTCGAAACGCTATAATTTTAAAACTACCCGTCAGAGCGATTTGATATTTTACCAAAGTGATCGTGAGGCAATGGAATTTTGTTTGAAAAAAAAAAAAAAAAAAGTTCCAAAATGTGCCGTTAATTATCCGTAAAGTATTTGTTTCATGAAGCTCCTCTTTTTCTCTTTTCACTATGACTGTTTCCGCTGTAAACACGTATTCTTGCTTTTTGCTCAAAAAAATTGTAGTAAACCCTTGAAGTCTATTGTTTCCTGCTATTCCATTGTGTTGCTAACAACATTCCTGTGTTTAATGAGTCCATTTTGGCGTTTCCACTGACATTACCCTGACAGCGCCCTCTATAGGAACATGTTGGAACTACTTTTTTCCTCCCCCAAACAAAATTTCTTTTCTTCACGATTGCTGTGGTAAAATATCAATTCGCTCTGATGAGTAGTTTTAAAATTATATCGTTTTGAAATCGTAATTTTAATTATAATCACCCTGTAGTTTAAAATTGGTCTGCTTCTTTGCAACGATTCATTCTTGCGATAATGTCTACACAAAAACTCTAACTAATAAATTATCTAATCTATAGACGGACTACAATTCAATTTTTGGATTTTTGAATTCAGCATACCCATATTTTATAAAAACATTAAAAAGAAAGAAAGAAAATTTTTTTTATAGGTAAATCTCTTTCTTTTCGAAAAAAGCGACGAAAATTTTTACAAATATCGAAATTCCCCGTACTTATAGAACAATGTGGGAACTAAAAATTTAGAAAATGGTCCAGTTACAAAAGAAACGTATATGATTAACTTCTAGTTACAAAATCCTAAAATATCATGCTGTTAAAACCTTCAACTTGCATGCAATTCCATTTTAACCTAAAAGATAATTATGAATTTATATTGATGAAATACTTTTTGTCATTCACGATTATATTGATTCAATTTTTTTAATTTTTAAATAAATATAGGTGTGAATAAGATATCTAACACAGTATGAAAATTTAATTTCCAATTTATTTTGACAAACGCCTTCGCACAACCAAGCCTTCGGATCCGAATGCACGTTTATTTTCGATGAATCGATTGAGTCAATATTTCTCTAAAGCTAATTCATCAATCATTTTCTCTTTGAATTTATAATTTTTTATAGGTAAATCCCAATGAGTAACGAGGAAAAATAAAAATTTTCCTTTCTTTCTATGCTTTCCACAGAAACAATATACCCACACGTTTATAGTTAATAATTCTAATAATAATAAAATTATTATTTTTTAAATGTTTCAGCAAACAGGATAAAAACCTTGTGCAGAAAGCACAGATATCTAAACACAGTTCAGCGAAGTCATATCAGCGCATTAGCAATTCTGGTATTTACTTGAAACTTCCAGATTTAAAAGTGTCTTCCCCTCCCCAAATTGCTCACTGTTTTTTTTTTTTTTTTTTTTTTTTTTTCCCTTTAATACGTGTTTTTATTGCCACGAATATTATATGTATACTTTTTTTTTTTTTCCTGACAATATTAAGAAACTAGCCTTTCCTTTGCAGAACATCTGCTGATAATACCCTACATACTTAATATAACTTTTAAAAAAATTTCGTAAATAAAATCAGTGGAAATTTTCAGTTTTTATTTCTATTGTTGTTATTGTTATTATTAAAAGAGATTTAAATCTTTGACATTAACATTATAATTTCAGTTCTAGAAATATATATATATATATATATATATTCAATTCCTACTATTAGTTTACACTCTCCCCATATATATCTTGTACAAATCTTGCAATCGATTTTTAACTAACTTCCCGACTAGCTAGAAATTTGAAACTTTCAGGTTTGCTCACGGGAGAACACGGTAACAACACAATACTTCGAAGTCCGATTTTCGAATTTTTGATTAGTTTTCTTATAATTAATTAAAATATGAAAATAATAACATCATAATAGCGTTAAAATAGCCATTAAAATATTAGCTATAACTTAATTGCTGAAAAAAAAAAAAAAAAAAGAAAGAGTTTATTTTCTTTTGACATAAAAATAAATACACTTAATTAAACGTGAACGTTAAAAAATTATAAAAAGTTAAATGATGCATCTCACAAAAATTTACGTCATTATCACTTTAAAAATTTTTTGCACATTGATAAGAGTTCTATGATTCATCAGAAAATTTAAAACATGGTATATAAAAAGCTTTTTTTTTTTTTTTTTTTTTTTATCTTATAATTATTTTTCTTTCATTTTGCAAGCGTGCTTTTAATTTCCAAATTCAAAATTATTTAAAAAAAAAACTTTTTCGACAGTGTTTGTAAGTAGGAATTGACTTTAAAAAAATTCTCTTTTATGTTACTTGTTTCCTTTCCGCTGCTATAAGTTAAAAATTTTTAGAATTGATTTAAATTATTGTTATATTAAAAATCAATTACTTCCTAAAATTTGACGGAATGAAATTATCATATTACTATGCATAGTAGAAATTCTATAGTTAATAAATGTGTATAAATAAATAAATAAATGAAAAGAAATAATGTTCATTGTATTTGTAATGAATAAAAAATCTTAAAAAAAATCTAATAGATTGCGCCACCAAATTCTTACCGAATAGTCACTATTAAATGCGGGCCAAACTGGCTTTAAATTCTTCAAAATAAACATTTAAATGTGAGATATTGAGCATATGTTTTAACACAAATGGTTAATATTTTTTCAATTTCTTTATGAAAATGCACGTTTCAAATGTATTAGATTAAATTTTCGGACCCGAAATCTCCAGCCAAAGTACTACTTATAATCACTTCATCTTTATCAGATGGATTTAAGCTTTGGGTCTGGTTTGGCCAATCAGACCCAAATTTACGACAGTGACGTAAGGCGTTATGCCTTACGTCAATGTTGTAACGTTTCGACAAAATTTATCGTTACTGATCCACGTTGGAGAAATATTATAGAGGAGAGTGGGGTTGAATGGGACAATAGCTAGATTTTTATGCTTTGCAAGCACTGGAAACTTGAAATTTTTTCTGATATATGGCAGTACTGAGGTCATTCATCAAGTGTAGTTTCAGAATGGTGCTATTCATAGAAGGGCAGAAAAAAATTAAAGTGTCTTTTTCAGCTACCAAAGAAAGTTTTTACTGATTCAATTAGATAGTAGTTAGGACATTAACTATTTGCTTAAAGTTAATATAATATATGGTGAAAAGACATAATCTTTTATTGTGTTTATGATATTCAAGAAGATTATTGACAATTGTTCATTATTCCTATTTCCTGTTTTACATGATCATGTGGTGGTTGGGATGAATGGGACAGTTTGAATGGGGATGAATGGGACATTCTCCACTATACGCTAATTTAAAATTGTACACAAGAGTTATATTAAAACAAATCTTAAATAGATTTTCAATATTTTTATAGCCTGTAATTCAGAAATTATAACATGGAATTATAAAAGTAGCATGGATTTAGAGAAAATAGATTGAAATTATTTGTTCTGATTTTTGTTTATAATAATTATGATTAAAAAAATTATTAGAATATTCAATGCAACTTAAATCAATAATTAAAAAAAAATAATAATAAGCTAATAATAATTTGATTAAAATCACGATTTCAATCAAGCTAATTAAATAAATCCTGGTGATTATTAATGTAATACAGAATAGATTGCTGATTTTCCCCGATCAGACGCAAATAAAAATTTATCTGGATAATTTGTACTCTATTACAATAACTTATCTCTTTTTAGTGTTTTATTTATTTTTTTATTTTTAGATTAGATCTTATTAGATTAAATTATCAAAGCCTAGAGCACTAGGAACTGTGCGAACCAAAGGACTTTTGTCTTTTGATGTTAATTTTAGTCAATACATCAGTTTATATTAATTTCAATAAATTCATAGTGAGTAATAAAATCACATAAACCAATTTAACTTTAAAAATGTATTTACTTTCTATTTTGTTTTCTTTTTTTGTTAACTCCAGTCCTGTTCCATTCATCTCCATAGGTGGGGGTAAGTGGCACAATGCACATTGATGTGAAAAAAAAAAAAAAAAATATATATATATATATATATATATATATATATATATTAATTAAAAATGGTAACTTTTTATTAAAGTTATAGTATGTTTATATGTAACTGATTACTGAAGTGTATTTATGAGCAATGTTACAAAAATCTGAATTACATATGGTGAACGTTATCAATAAAAACATGAGATTCATCCCCACTCTCCCCTATAGATGATTATAGATTAAAATCTAGGTAATGTTGAAAATCGAAAAATTCTCTCATTATGTATTAAAATATTGCTCTTTTGTCCAGACTCCCATTTTCCGTACATGATTTATTTAGAGAAGTTAAATATTTTAGATAGCATACTATTTTTTCCGGTTGTGAATGATAAACACGAATTCCGGCTGTGTGTTACGGAATAGGTGCAATAAATTGTATTAAAAACATATGTCTAACTTAATTCAAATATTACTGCTTAAATTATACAAGGATCACAAAATGTCGTAGGTCCTGAAATCCCGTAATCGAACCATGCAGTTTAGATGCAACATACAGTCGGTAACAAAAGTATCCGAACACTAGCAAAAATTCTTATATAAAAAAGGTAGAGTTAATACTGTTTTGTTAAATAAATCCCTGTCAAATCATGTTTTTAGTCAGTCTAAGAACATGATTCGACAAAGATTTATTTAATAAAACAGTATTAACTCTACTTTCTTTACATAGGAATTTTTGCTAGTGTTCGGATACTTTTGCTTCGCTTTAAAAGTCTATTATTAAAACCATGCATGGAAGGACGAACAATACCATTTACTTCAGTCCAGAAAGCTATTGTAATAAATTACCTTATTCCAATAAGAATATTTTAAAACTGATTTGTGAATCATTGAATTTTGTTCCTCTTAATATCTAATTGTAATTGCAAAACTTTTCTTGGTGGAAAAAAGCATGTTTATTACAATTCAAACTTAAATTCGTGATTATATGTTATTTTAAAACCGTATTTATTATCTTTGGAAATCATTATAAGAAAAATTAAATCCCAAATCTCAATAAACAGTAGATTTTCATAATTAACTGGAATGTTATTTTCGATATATATAAACTTTTATTTAAGAAATTTTCCAATGTTTTTTAATTGATCGTTCCCAAACTACATTTTAAAGGTAAAGAGAAAATTTCTAAAAACTGTGGGATACTATACCAAGTTACACAACAAGGTATCGTAAAGTATTAATTATTACTAAAAATAGATAAAGAAAGAAAGAGAAAATAAATATAAATAAATAACCGATAGAGAAACTTTTTTATTTTTATTTATTTATTTATTATTCTTAGGACTTTTCTACAAACTTACCATCCAGAATTATATATTTCTACCAGCGTTACTTAAGCTTTCTAAGATCATCATTTTAGATTAAGCTAGATATAGGTTATTTCAATCTAGATACTATACGCAGACAACAGACAGTCTGTGCTGAGAATATCTTAAAGTGTTTGAACTTTGAACTATTTTCGGCATAAAATTACTGATAAAGGCAATAAAAATCTGTATACAGCATCTGCATTTGCATATATTTGTCTAATCATTCTATACTTTTGATTTTGACCTACCAAATTATAATCTACACTGGAAAAAAATGTTTCGTAGGGAAAACCAAATTTATTTTGTTGACTGATTTTTAGATTTATTTTGTCGTGGCAACAATAATTTTGTTCAATCAGCCAAATCAACTTGTCTCGATTAACCGAAAGAATATGGTTGAAATAAGAGTTGTTGTCTCTTGATATTTCAGTAAATTATGTTATCGATCTCTCTGTAAGCAGACAATGAATCAATAATGTGCTGAATCAACAAAACTGTTTTGTTAAAATGATAAATCGATTTAGTTAAAACAACAAAATAATTTCACTTGATTCTACAAAATATTTGCTTTTTCAAAAGAGAGAGAGAGAGTCTGCGTAGGCGGTATTTCTGAACCTTTAAACGTTCAGTGCTGGTGTGAACTCTAATACAAAAAAATTGTCGCTTTAACTCAAAAACTAATGCATGAAAAGTATATATGAATATCTATGAGGATGAAAAATTTGTAATTTAACACCATAAATTGCAAAGACACCCAACAATTGTTTCTGGTCGAAATAATACAACACGGCTCTTCATCAGGCAAATACATCATATACAGCGCAAGTATTTAAGTGTATTTTTTTACAACAAGAGTATATAGTTGTTCTTGTGACATTAACTGATGCAAAAGAAACCTTGAAGTTGAGAAACATTCATATGAAATGTAATATCAGTAGCATCACAGGAACAAAAATGAGTATCGAGGAAACCATTATTCACGGGACAGACTGATAGAGGATGAAAGTAGACATGTTAAGACAACCTTAAAAGCAAAAAATATTAAGTAGATACCGATGAAGTAAATTGGCATGAAAGAAGAATTTTCAGGGCAAGAAATTTCTATTGCGTATTTAAGTTGGGATGCGTGAAAATGCATTATATTATGTGCTTTAACACGAACAGTTGACCAATTAGTCAGACAACTACATGTTACACTAAATTATTATTGCGATCGTATCAGAAAATCAATTAATAATTCAATAATTATCATTTACTAATTAAAAAATAGGGTGAAATTGCTGCGTGACAGCGCATGATCGCATAATGCAATGGTGAAGAAGGAAATTTTAACCCCTTAACCTGAACACCAACATCATCGAGAGAATTTTTCGACCACTGGTAGAGCCAAGCGATATAAGGTCTCCCGACAGGGGACTGAAAATGTAATTATAAATTAAGGAACTGGCGTATATTAAATATTTAAATATAAAAATTTCTTCACATACCATAAAAATGTAGTGTCTTATTCCATTGAGGATTGCCCCTTTCAAATATTTTGCAGGAGGTACTTCAAGTTGTTAGCTCCGCCACTGAGTTTTAAGTGGAAGGAACTGCATTTAATAGAAATTCTTCTATTTCCAAAACATAAATGAGAAAAGTATATGGCAAATATATTTGTACCAAAAAAAAAAAAAAAAAGAAAAGAAAAAAAAAAAAAAAAACATACGCAACATCCGAACACTCTGTTTCGTTTAATGCAGATCATATGAGGTTAAAAAAAAAAAAAAAAAAAAACTTAAGTTAGTGAAGTTGTTCGTATTAAAGTATAGATATTTATGGAGATTGTTTCGAGTGCGCATTTAACCTATAAAAGAAATAGTCAATAACTAGAAAAGAAATAGAAGTCTGCAATAGTACGCACATTAACATATCTATTTTAAATACTTTGAAGTCTTATACAAGTTTTCGAAGGGTAGCAGGATCATAAAATTCCCACATTTAGAAATAAATTATGCGTTCAAAGTTCCTTTTATGACTTAAAAACTTGTTTCTACAATAACGTTAAAAAACCAAATAAAATGTCTTGGAACATCATTTACATTGAGTTGAGTTGTGAGGATACATACGATTAATTTCATGTTCAGGTAGTAGTGGATGAGTAGTGGATGTTATGTAGTGGA
Source organism: Salticus scenicus (assembly GCA_963930645.1). Lineage (NCBI taxonomy): Eukaryota > Metazoa > Arthropoda > Arachnida > Araneae > Salticidae > Salticus > Salticus scenicus. The sequence goes on from OZ005653.1 coordinate 275,022,255, forward strand.
TGTGTAGTGCTGCCATCTATTACTTTATTGAGCAGTAAGTATTTTTCCTTGGAAAGTACTGCACCTTTTTATTTTAATATTCAAATGTTTGAATTATAAAATCATTATCTTTATTTTATTTATCTTGAAAGAATTTAATAAATGCATTCAGAAAAATAACGATATAGCTTGTATGTCGCTTTTTAGCTTAGGGAGCAATTTTTTGAAAATAATAAATTTTAATTTTTCGTTTAGAGATTCAAACTTAGAGTCCTAAATTTACTTAATAAAATAAAATATTCAAATTATTATTATTATTATTATTATTAAATTGCTCACAAAGCTGAAAGACGACTTATTCATAGGGCAATATTAAAAAAAAAAAAAAAAAAAAAGAGATAGAATTCGAAAAATTCATTTTTGAATGAGACATAACTATAAAACAAAGTAACGGAAATCCTATTGGATTGATAGTAAAAAATCTCCTTATATTATTAAAATCTGTGCGCATCTGTCTGTCTGTCTGTCTGTGAGAAATGCCTTGTGACCGCTAAAGCTCCGGCGCTAATGGTCGCAGCGCCTCGAAACCGGTGTCGACAGACGCAGAATTTCTTCATATCGACATCGCGATAATTCGCTAAGCGATGCGAACCTAATTAGCAGAGATATTAATTAAAACGTCGACCCATATCTACTGAAAAATGACCCAGAATTTATGATTAAATGCTTAAAAAGTGACATTTTTACGGAAAAAGTGAAAAATAAATTAGAAATATCAGTCGTATCGTTACAAATAAGATACCATTGGAAAGGGCTTTTTTTTCTTAATCCGATGGTTTAAACGGCTTATCGATCGGACAATTAGATTTTTTTAAAATTAACTAAAGTATGAAAAAAAGGTGGCAACAAATCACAAGAGTTTTATTAATTTCCTTCTAGACGTATTTCGGTTACCATGGCGCCGGGCGAAAGAATAAATAGATTTTACTTCCTGCTTTACTGATTGTGTACTGGAAATAAAAATTGCAAATTTCAAAATGCTTCAATTTTCTTCAAAATTATTTCAAACATGCTACACACTTTTAACATCACAAGACGAAGTTGCAGTTAAAATTTCACCGGGTTTCCAGAATAAATAAAAAATGTACAATTTAATTGCAAATTAAATTTTATTCTGATACGCGTATTTCAAATTCTAACTATGATTAAATTATTTTTAATACATCATTCGAAAGATATTTTAAAGTACTTTTATATTATCGAAAGTAGGATTCAAGATTTCGCTTCATTTACACGTTTTGAGGTCTCCTGAATCGGTTTTCTTTTGTATCTCAGCTACTAATTAAAATAACTTCATAAGTAATACATCATTAGATAGCTTTGTTGATTTGGAATCGAATAGTAGATTACAGAAATTTGTACCGCCAGATGGCGCTGTAATATTTTCAAATTTCAATATTTCATTTTCTAATTATGATTAAATTATTTTTAATACATCATTCGAAAGATATTTTAAAGTTTTTTATATTATCGAAAGTTTTCACCAGATTTACACGTTTTAGGTGTTCTGATTAGGTTTTTTTTTGCATCTCAGCTAATTCAGTTAGACCGTTCATAATTGGTATATGTAGGTTAATTAGGAAGGGCTGAAAGGGTGGGGAAGATATAGGCGTGTACCGCGCGCACGGGACAGCGCTGCCGAAGGCAGTGGGGACCCGGTCCAACTTTTTAACCGATGAGAAATGATTTGTTTTTTCATTTTCTTTTCTTAAAAATAAAAATTTGATTTGAGAAGGAATATGTGCGCGTAGCGCGTGTATACCTTCACACGTGCGCGGGCAGCGCGCATGGGTCTGCGCTGCCGAACGCAGTGGGGACACGGTGTGAGTTTTTACCCGATCAGCGCAGCGCGTACGGGACTGCGCTGCCGTAGGCAGTGAGGACCCGGTCCGACTTTGTACCCGATGAGAAATGATTTTTTTAATTTTCTTTTCTTAAGAATAAAAATTTGATTTGAGAAGGAATATGTGCGCGCAGTGCACGTGTAGTATCACACCCAATCAATAGTATCATACCCAATCAGAAATGATTTTTTTTTTTATTTCTTTTCTTGACACTAAAAGTTACTGTTAGTGATTCATTAATTTTAGTGATTCATTTGAAAATACTGACCCGCTAGCGGGCGAAGCTCGCTAGTTTATAATAAAATTGAATTGATAGCAAAAAATGCTAAATGTTATGGTTTCTAATTAATTAATTGTCTATTATCAATTTTTAAATAATTTTTTTTTTTTTTTTTTTTTTTTTTGTCTCATGACGAAATCTAACCCCGCAACATTTGCATATTAACTAAACAGGTGTTTGTGCACAATACCATGGCTATAAAAGTAATTTTAAGTATGAACTCAATCACACACCAAAAAAATAACAGTGCTCGTCATGAAAATTGCCTCTGACACCATTTCAGCATATTCTATGTAAAATGACCTCCTGAATTCGAATATGTCGCCCATTTTGCTCTATCGCCCACCGTTTTTTAGGAATGCACCCAATTTTAACCATTTTTCGGTGATTTTATGTCTATAAATTTGATTTTTAGGAGGGGAGAAGATTATTTTAACCATTAAATATCTTATGAGGGGCAACAGAGTTGGAAAATTCTGAAACATGGATATTTGCGACAAGGAAAAATTTTTAGAGGGACTTGCCACTAAAATTATGCATTACCTATCTTATATTTTTTAAATCTGTCATTAATGTTATTTTTTTTTAATTTGAATTTTTTTGTGTTTAGGTATAAAATTAATTTTTCATTCTTCAAATCAAATTCCTGGTCATAAAATCATCGAACAGGGAAAGAAATTGAGGAAGGGGGTGGTGTATCTAGAAAACGGTGGGTGACTGAGCAAAATGGGGTCATATTAGGATTCAGGAGGTCATTTTACATAAAAATCAGCAAGAATGGTATCAGATCTCGAAATTTTTTTTTTTTTTTTTTTTTACAGAGCAGTGTAATTGAACAAGTTATCTCAATTTAAATTATATGGATTTATTTTTGACTTGTTGAAAAATACTTGAGGACATTTATTCGGCTACCAGATGGCAGCATTAAAAGATAACAAAGTTAGATTGCAAAAGCATATAAAAGAGGCAAGATACAAAATTATAAAACGTATATTATGGTATGTTACGCGTTTCCTTACAGCAGAACTCTAACACCACTATTATTTAAAAATAAAAATTTTCTTAAATGCATAGGCTTATTTTTTTCGAAAAAATGCTATTTAAAATTATTGGTATACAAATTTAAAAACCATCATGGGAACCTTGCATAGCATTAGTACTATGAAACAGTTTGAAATATAAAATCCTGTCGTTGTGATTTGTTAATTATTAATTACTTTGTCATACTGATACTATATTTAATGCATTTATGCCTTGTATTGTTAAAAATATATCTTTTGGATGTTCATTTTCATTTTTTTTTTCTTAATTTCCTTTCTTTTTATTAAGAAGGGAACAGTTGAAAAGAAAGTTAGTTTTACGCTCTTTCTATGGGGTCCTAGCCCGTATTTACGGAAGTTTCGGAGAAAACCACGAAAAACTCCGAACGGCTTGGCCGACGAGCGCGACCTGGGACCTCACATCTACAAGCTTTGACCGCAGAACCTCTCGGCCGCTGAGCCCCCCCCCCCCCCAAACGTCAAGTTCTGGATCCCCCACTGCCTGGAAGTCCAGAAGGCAGCGTCTGCCGACCGAATCACCAGGTCGGCTGCAGTAATCCAAGCATATTGACAGAACTTAGAACACAAACAGACCGATAAATAAATAAATCAAAATCAAAATTACAATTTTTTTAAAATTTATATTTTAAAGTGTTAAAAAGAGAGACATTAAATAAAACACTTTTTATGTCCTTCGCATAACCATTTAAACGCTTAAAATAAATTGTTACAGTAAATTTTTTTCCCATTTTTGATTTTCAATTTTGCCTATGTCGAGCCTGCTAACAGTAGATTTTTACAATTTTTCTTTTTTCTTTTTTTGTAATTTAAATGGCACAAAGGTTTCAGATTTAATAGATTTATCTGTGTTGATTTTATCTAAATGTTAATCAAGGAAATCTATTACTTGTCTGGGTTCATAGAAACAGCATAGATCGCAATCGTAATAAAAGTCCATACTATATTTAACTAATATAATTTGTGATTCTTTAAATAATTTACTTTCAATGGTTTTCTTCCATCAGATAACGCTGGAGAAAATACTTAAAAAAGCATCATTTTTAACCTTTTATAACCTATCAAAATCTTCCTCCTTCTTTTCCCACATTTTGAACTTCACCAGTTTTTCTGTTGCCATATCTCACACCCAAGTAAGTCATAAACATCTGAACTTTCCTCTAAATAAACACTTCCTGCATGACAAAAAAGAATCTACGTTTTTATGAGATTATCAGTATTCTATCAACGCGTTTATACAAGCTTTCTATTTATCAACAGGTGGAATCAGAAGGAAAAAAAGGACAAAAATTCAATTTGACGGCTTCCCAATTTCTCATTCATTCTTTTATTCATTCTGGGGTTATTTTTATGTCTTCGAGTTCACAGAGCTATTTTTATTCAAATGACGTTTATGACCCGACATTCTCTAACAAATGTATGCCTATAGTAGCTCAAGGAGTGTTTATTTAAAAAATATATATGTAATTCAGATTAAAGTTAAGGTTTTGAACATTTGCTGTTGGGCAATTTACCGTATCCGATGCTCGTCTTCAGAAGCGTGTCACTTTATCAAGGTTACGCTTGGTTACTTAGGGGAAACAAGATTGTTTTATAAATTGTTTAAGAAAAAAACATTCTATTTATCTTCTAAACACTATGATAAAAATATTTTGATTAACTCATGTGATAGTTTCAATTTTATGTTGAAGTAGTTATTTTGAAGTATGCTGAAATAGTTCCAAAGTTCAGTTATAATAGACAATTCTTCTGGTTAAATTGGTCTGTTTTTTTTTAGGGAATATACTTTATATATAATCGGATTATATTTCCAATTCTTATTTCATAAATAATGTATTTGTTTTATTTTAATACAGTCATAATAAATATTACTGGTCTAAGTGTATGGGTTAAAGTTGTTTGTCTATTCAAGCGACCTAGGCTTGGAAAGAAATGCCCTCTATGGGTCTTTTGAGACGTAGTCAATACGACTTAGTCCTCGATGTAATAATCTATATAATATTTCTCTAACGTAGACCAGTTATAATTAATTTTTGTCGAAACGATACGATACGCGAGGATAAAAAAAGTAATATTTAAAAGTGAACAATATTTAAGCACACGAACTCAGTTGAATGAACTAATAAGAAAAAATGACGACATTTGTCTGATGACATTATTTTACTGAAAAATGTATTTTTAAAAGTTGCTTCTGCAGAATCTTCGCAATCGTCATTTTAAACCTAGCAGTACTTTAAAGATAGATACAGAATATGAATTATTATTATAAATTGATTAAAAAGCACAAGTATAAAAAATATAATCAAAATTGGAATTAGTTTTTTTTTTTTTTTTTTTTAACAAAAAATTATACCAAAATGAATAAAAGCCATCGCCAACATGGCGACAAAAATTTAAAAGGCGTCGTGTGTGAGTCCGATACTAGAACCGTACTGCCTGTGAAAGTATGAAAACTGCGTCGTGAACCATGGATTTTATTTTAAAACCTAACTTTGAATGATTTTGGTTTCACTATTGTACAATATTAATTTAGTTCTAATAATAATTTGGCTTCTGGTAAATTAATTTTTTAATTAGGTGGTGAAATCGGTATAATATTTATGAGTGTCAAATTTTAAAGGTAAATAAGAAAAGAAATAAAGCGCGAAAATTTCGCACGGGTTTGCTAGTAATAATAAATCCATGAATCTCTTTCTAAGGGATCATCTTCCGTGTTTACACAATAAAGAGGAAAAACCTTTCAATTTTTTTTTCTTTATTTCTAATACAACGAAATATAACCAATCAAACCATTTTACCATCACAGGTTTAGTGCTTCAGATAAGAGGGATAAATCCATTCCGGCAGTGGAGATAATTTTATGTTTCTGCAATGTTCTCAATTGTTTGATCCCTAAGGGAACAAGTCATTATGAAAATTATCAAAATCGGTACAATTAAAAATATCCAGATAATTATTACAAAACGTATGATATTATACAATATTTTTTAAATAATATCATTCTACAGTTCTTGAAACATTATTAAAAAACTTTTTCAAAATTTTAAACATCAAATTTATTTTTCATGGGTTCCAATTTTCGAGAATAACCAGTTGCTTACAATGGCTTCATGCGAATTTCTTTTCATCCAATGCTTTTCAAAATTTGTACGAATATTGATCTGTATATTTATCACAACATTAGGTATTTATTTTGAAATCAAGAAATTATTACTTGTATAACTAACTCTCAAATTCCCTGGCAAGACCAAATTTCATTAAAAATGCAAATTTTGTTTAGGCATTTTTTGGTTTCTAAATAATTATATAATTAAGGCATAAAAAATTATTTGAAATCTGATTTTATTGATCATTGCTGTCTTGCAACATTATAGTTAAAACAAAACGTTTATAAAATCATAAATCATAATAAATGTTTATAAAAAATATGATAATAATGACTATAATAAATAATCATAACAAATGTTTATAAATTCATAAATCATAAATGTTCATAAAATCCTATAATATCGCCAATACATGGCGACGTTATGCGATGTTTTCATATATGTTGTCATCAATTGTTTAATTTATGAAGAAAAATAATTATGATGTAAACTTTCTGACGTAGTAGTTTATTCCTGTTTTATTATTCCAACGCCAAGTCTCCTGCTGTTATATAATTTCAAAAAGTATATGAATTTCTCTCTGCTTTAACGGGATGGTGTACGATATAAATCTTTTTTGTAAATGACTGTCTCAGAGTTATGAAATTTTATTCACGTATGCTTAGAAATATAACAACAATAATAAATGCATTAAATTTCTCGAACATTATTTAAATAAAAATAATAATAGAATTCGAAATTTTAAATTTTATGAAAATTTTCAAGGAGCTCAATGCTAACTATATTTTTAATTTTCTGTCTGATTTTACATTATTATGATTTTAATTAAATTATCTAAACTTATTTGGACAATACTTTATATTTAATTGATAAGTTAAATAAAGAAAATAAATTGTAGTGATAAGTTATGGATTTACCGATAAGTTAACTTTTCAAAAATATTTTTATGTTTAAATATTGAAATTTAATGCAAAATTTTAAATCTAATACTTATAATATATATAGATATTAATTATTTTTTATTAATTGAGATACATGTTATTCAGTGACAAGGATTCAGAGGATCAGGGTCACAAAATATGAGTACATCTTTTAAAATGTTAATATATATATATATATATATATATATATATATGTGTGTGTGTGTGTGTGTGTGTGTGTGTGTGTGTGTGTGTATCTTATTTGCGTAGAAAATAAGATGATATTATTACAAATAGAATGTGGAAAGTGGGGAAATATCAGTAGCATGTTCCATTTTTATTTGTAAATTTAATATTAAACATTAATGAAAAATTATTGATATCTTTGAAAAAAAAAAAAAAAAAAACTCTAAATCTCAGATCTTATTATAATTTTTAGAGATCGTCATATCTGTCTGAAAGAAGTTATTGCAAAATGGGTATCCGAGAAAATAATTTTGGTAGGTTCGGACTAGAAACTATTAACATTTCTTATCTCGAAATTATTATGTGTTGAATGTGGATAACAGGCAAAAATATTAATTTTATAAAAAGATAAAAGTTATGAAATTGAACGAAATAACCTTTAAAAGTTTTTTGATTTTCTTCCTTTCTCTAAATATATATACAAACATAAAATAACTTGGAAATCTATAGGTTAAAGGCTACCTGTCAGTAATTTCTGCATCAAATGCGGCAAGTTGTAAAGGCCGCTTAATCGATTAGGTTATTTCTTCAAAGTTTTTGAGGTTTTCTTTTAGATATAGCGCAGGTTATATGACATATTCTGTTGATATGCTCTCCATTCAAGTCCATTGCTCTCTTAGATTTTCTGAAGCAAGTAAGTACTATTTTGTAGCTTTCTAAAACAGTTAAAATTTTATTCAAATAATTAAAAAATGTTGTTTTTCTTAAATTTTACTCCGCTAAGTCAAATCCAAAGATCTGACTTCCTATTTTTATTATTTTGGTTGTTTTATTTAAATGCATTTTAATATTGCTCGCTTGGAAATTTTGCATGCTATTTCTTTTTACTTTAAAAAGATTATTTTATTATTATTATTATTATTATTATTGTTTTTTTTTTTTTTTTTTTTTTTTTTTTTTTTATGTATTATAATATTGCTCGCTTGGTAAGCGTGTATATTTCTTTTTATTTAAAAAAAATTTATATTTCAGAAATATGGTAGAGCAATAAATATATGGTTTTTTGAATGTTAAATACAACATTTAAATTAAGGATGTTTTTCCGATTGAGGATTGTCACGAAGCTACTTTGCGCATTTGGCAACTTATTACACACTGAAGACCAAACGATATTGCTACTAGAAGATCAAACCATTTGAGATTTTCTTCTGTCACGCATTTTATCTATGTAGACAAAGCTGAAAGTTTGTCGTTCATCTGTCTTGATTTTTAATTCGCTATACAAAGTTACACCATTCAGTCGATTACTACGAAAATTGGTACATTAGTAATCAAGACAAAATCTATCGAACGCCGTATTTTTTTTTTTTTTTTTTTAGTTCAATCGGATAATTGGTTCAAAAGTTATTGGATTAAAACCCCATTTTAACTTTAAAATTATTAAAAAATATATATATAAATAGCAAAAATAAATAAATAAATAAATAAGTTACATTTTTTTTTTCATACATAAAAGAAAATATATTTATTTATTACACATTTTTTCTTTTTTTAAACTTTATTATTTACGTGTAAATACGTCGAAAAAAAAAATGAACACGTAATTTAATTAATTAATTTATTTTTATTTAAATAAATTATTTCTGGTTTTATTCGTTTAAGTTCTCACAATGAGCTCAAATTGTTATAATTAAGATTTTATTGAGATGATACATGTCATTATTCATTTTTCTGTTTTCTTTTTATTCCATTACGTTTTTATTACAGCCCGTTAGTAAATTATAATTTAATTATAATTATAAACATTCCATATAGGACTTAAATAAAATATTTCTAATAAACAAAATTGTCATGACATTTTCTAATATGCAATAAATTAACAGTATAAACGATTTCCTCACTTCCCCGCGGACAAATAAAGTTAATCGAATGAGTAACTCACATAATAATGCTACTGGTTCATCTAAAACTTCTGCAGAAAGAGTCATTTTAACCAATGACCCTCTAAATTTTAACGTTTAAATAAAGTCACAGTATCACAAAGCTGGAAAATTTCTATTATAATTAAGTTTAATTTAATTTAAATTCCAGCACATTCTTTCTTTACTTTGTCTTTTCTTTAATTGAAAAATTTTTTATAAGCAGTATTTCAGTTCGAGTAGCGCCGAGTAGACCTGATAGTAGACCATAATTATATTTTCTTCTTCATTTGTCATTATTCATATTATTATTCATATTAGAATTTTTTTTTATTAATTTTTTTTTAATAATTTAATTAAATTTATATTTATTTTATTAAATTTCTTTTATTGTTAATACTGTTTATTATTTGAATTTATTATAATCATTTCAGTTATTTTTTAGCGTTGTTTATAACTTAGCTAAATATTTTGAACACAATTTGTCGAATATTGTGAAAGAAATCCACCAAAAGGTCAAGTGACGTTTCTCAAACGGAAACGTACTGAATTAATCTGTTCTGATTTATAGCTTGTTCCTTTTTATAGTAAGAAAAGATTAACTACAATAGAATCGTAATACGAATTTAAAATACTGTTTCATATTTCTTTTGTTGATTACTATTACTCATAATAAATATGGATATCTATCATCATATCCCTTGTAACTCCGAAGGTATTAGTGCATTTGCACCCTAGCGGACACAGTCCGTTAGTAAATTATAATTTAATTATAATTATAAACATTAGATATAGGACTTCTTATCTGCTAAATATAATATTTCTAATAAACTAAATTGTCATGACATTTTCTAATATGCAATAGATTACCAGTATAAACGATTTCCTCGCTTCCCCGTGGATGAATAAAGTTAATCGAATGAGTAACTCACATAATAATGCTACTGGTTCATCTGAAATTTCTGGAGAAAGAATCATTTTGACCAGGAATGCTAAAAAAAAAAAAAAAAAAAAAAAAAAAAAAAAACCTCTAACTAAAGGCAATGTTCCATCGAAATTGAGTCACGTATTACATTTCTATCAACATTTTGCAACAGTTTCGAAAGCATATATTCTGTATCCTAAGAGAATAAATGGCCACCACAGTTCTTACCAAGCGATGACGCGTGACGTCTTCTAGAAGATTACGTAAGTACATGGTCTAGCACTGATTTTGAATAAAATTTCCATATCTCAGTTGAACTCTAGTATCCTCAGTCTATTTTCTCAAGTCGTGATTTATTGACTCGATTTCTTCTCATCTGCCTCTACTATGAAGATCAATTACATGCTTAAACTCCTTAAGGCAAATTTTTCCAATATTTATATTAAAAAAAAAAAAGAAAAAGAAAGAGAAGAAAGAAAGAAAAAGTACTGTGCGTCATTTAAATACCTTCATAAAAATCTACTAAATCATATGTTTTTACATTCACGTTCGTATAACGCTTGATTTATATCAATATATATGAACCATTTCTATTAAGCAAAGTGAGCAAAAATATTGATGTTATATGCCATAAAGTAGAATAACCAGGGCCAGATTATGGCACGGGCACACGGGGCACTGGCCCAGGGCCTCCAAATTTAGGGGGCCTCATTTCCAAAAATTGAGAAGTAATAGTACAAATTTTTTCATTATATGTGTATTAAAAACAAAAATTGATTACATTTTTCTTTCTATATTTTATTAGAGAGCTTAAACAATTATAAAATTTTGTGACTAATTTCCTACACATTGGCTAATTAATGTGCTACATTTTTTCATTTGTCTTGAACATAAAACTAATGATTTTGTTATAGGTTGCTAAAAAAAAAAAAAAAAAAAAGAGGAAAGAGAAGGTCTAATTGAAGGAAAAAATTAAAAAACGCACTATTTTTATTTATTTATTTTTGATTTTGAGAATGGGTCTTTTTGCTGAGCTCTTTATAGCAGGGTATGGGGGCCTCCGAATAGCGTCAGTGCCCCGGGTCTTCAAAAAGCATAGTCGGGCCCTGAGAATAACCCATTATATAAAGGAATATTATTGATTAAAATACTGACTGAAAAACAAAAAATAAATATGTATGTGTGTTGGCTCATAAATTTGTTCTTACCCACTAGTCATATTATGTAAGTAGATGATTTTCAGAAGCATCACCTATATTTGAATGAAATGTCTAGGGAAAACGTTACAATGAAAATTGGCAAAGATCCACAAGTCATATTATATAATGATATTCACTAATCATATCATGTAAGTAGATGATTTTCAGAAGCATCACCTATATTTGAATGAAATGTCTAGGGAAAACGTTACAATGAAAATGAACAAAGATCCGGATGTCCAGGCCTGTTGATACTTATTTTGCTTATTTTGTTATTTTTTTCAACCTTTAATTAAAAAAAAAAAAAAACACTTCCAGTTTTGAAGTACATTAAATTTTAAATACAGTCAACCTCGTTAACGTGAATCTCAAGGGGGATAAAAAATTTGTTCATGTTATCAGTAGTTCATGCTATCATTAACTAATCTTCATGTAACAAAACTAATCTTCATTTTGATGGGGATTGTGAAAACAGTTCATGTTAAAAGTAATTCACGTCAACAGTGTTCATGTTAACGAGGTTCGGCTGGTATATCACTTTAAAAATCCATTAAATGCATCCGTGTATAAAATTTACGAAATTTAATTTTTTTTTTTCTTTCTTTTTTTTTTTTTTTTTTTATCTATTTATTAGCAGGCTTTCCCTACTTTGTTAGTCACTAAGTTTAAAAATATTTCCAAAAACATTAATCAGTAAATTTTTAATCAATTTATAAATACAAAAAAAAAAAAAAAAAAAAAAAAAAAAATATTGAAATCTTCGGACCCCCGCTTCCTCGTTACCAGAGCGGTAATGGACTCCTTCGGCAGCATCTTCCCCGTCTACTCATATCGTTAGGTGCTATCGTTAGGTGCTGATTGGACAGTAAGTGGCGCTTTTATTTTCAAAACTTATGTTTTTGGGACAGACATTTCTCGGACACATTACCATTTCCACTCTATGACAACAGATGGCACCACCAGTAAATTTCTCCAGCTGCAAAAATACTAGTTCATTAAAAAAAAAAAAAAAAAAAAAAAAAAAAAAAAACTAATAATAAATTCCAAAATCGAGCTTCGAGATGCATCAGGAAATGTCAAAACAGAACTCCATACAAAACTCTGTATCTCTACGATCAGCCGTTATCGGGCATAAATTCACTTAAAGAAACTAAACAATTACACAATTATAATCGCAGGCATTAAAGGAATTGCTCATTAATGAAGTAATATTTAAAAAAAAAAAAAAAAGGACGAGGTAATTAATTCATGCACAAAACTAATATAAAAAATAATTTTTCTGCATTAGCTTTTTTGTTAAATGCCTGAAAATAGAAAATGGCATAAAAAATATTACACATATAAAACACTTCCAATAATTAATTGCATAATTATACATATAATTAAATTATAAGCCTCATTAAATGTATTTACTGGTGTTTTATTTCTATATAACATTTAAAAATAAAGAAACGAATACAAATATATGCTCTCCACATATGACACCAGTTTAATGAAAGGTTTTGCCATAGCGAAAACGTTTTCTGAAGTACCATTAAAAGGAAAAAAATAATAATAATAAATTTCAAGAGACAATTGTTTTGATTTACCAAATGCCATATATATAATTCATCAGTTCATCATTACAATTATCAGACACCAGGAAGGAAGACTTGAATTAATGAACAAACAACCACATAACACACATATGGACATGAAGACTTATACAAGGCAAAATACATTTTAAAAGTTAATATGAATTGTTTCTGAAACATTGGTGGATTAGATCATATGTATCGAATATGATCAAAGAATAACTAAATAATAATAATAATAATTAGAAGTAGAAGTAGAAGAAGGGGTAGAGGCAGTGGTATATTCAGAGGGATGCGGCTGATAGGAAACAGTCCCTTCCAAAATTTTCTTGAAAGTTTAAAAAAATAAAGATTACTTACTTCTGTTTATAAACTTAAAAAAAAAAAAAAAAAAAAAAAAAAAAAAAATCCTTTTATTCCGTCTCTCTCTCTCTCTCTCTCTCTCTCTTTTTTTTTTTTTTTTTTACTTTTTCCTACCCGTACACGACAGAAAAAAAATTTCCTAGCCATTGGCCCATCAATAGAAATTTAGTTGGCATTTGTTTAGTTGAAATACTGTCAGTAGGGGCAGAATGGCATATTTTTTGTCTCCTTCTTTAACATACAATCGGAAACAAAAATCTCCGAACACTAGCAAAAATTCCTATGTAAAAAAAGTACACTTAATACAGTTTTGTTAAATAAATCCTTATCAAATCCTGTTCTTAGCAAGTCTAAAAACAGGATTCGACAAGGATTTATTTAACAAAGCTATATTAAGTGTACTTTTTTTTTATATAGGAATTTTTGCTAGTGTTCGGAGACTTTTGTTACCGATTGTACTATTAATCAGCTATAATTAGCCCACTATAAAAACAACACTATAACTCAAACGGTAATTTAAGCGTTAAATTTGTATATAATGACCTAATGCTAACCTTTGCGTAACTTCAAAGAGAATATATAGTTTTATTCCATACATTAATTAAAATAACGTAAAGGACGTTACTATTTCACGTGAAAATGTAAAAATAACAAATAACAAAATTTAGTTGCCGACGTAAAATTTTGTATTTCGGGCATATAGTTGAGTTGTCTATATAGTTAAAAAAGAAATCAGTAACATTTGAACCAGATGGTGTAACCATCTGGTTCAAATGTAATTACCATGGAGTGGTAACCAGATGTAATTACCATGAAGTAGTAATTCTTCTCAAATAATGTTATTTTGACACTAGTAGCCACAGCCGTCCACTTTAGAAATTCCTGGTGATACTGTAAGCCTGCCTTTTACATAATGACAGACAATTACAAACTTTTTTAACTACATAGACAACTTAACTATATGCCCAACATACAAAATTTTACGTAAGCAATTAAATTTTGTTATTTGTTATTTCTATATTTTCACGTGAAAAAATAACGTCAACGTTACTTTATTCAATGTATTGAATAAAATTATATATTCTCTTTGAAGTTACACAAAGGTTAGCAGTAGGTCATTATATGCAAATTTAACGCATCAATTACTGTTGGAGTCATAGTGATGTTTTTATAGTGGGCTATAGTCATGTTCTAAAGTTCAAATTGTTAGGATTGACATTTGATTTATACCTCAAACAGATCTTTTGAATACTTTTCATCAGGTCAACAAATGCAATTATTAAGTTGCTGGATTGGGTTGAGTAACGTCGCACAAGAGCTGCCTAGTGAGTAATTATTAAGGAGTTCTGCAGTAAAGCTGATTCAGATAAAGACACATACGATTTTCCGAAGTACAGAACAACTGGTCTCCAAACTCGATATTGATTTTGCTGTAAGAAAATTATCTATTAGACTCATACGATTTTCCGAAATATAGAACAACTGGTCTCCAACTCGATATTGATTTTGCTGTAAGAAAATTATCTATTCTTCAGAGAAACAGACCAAATCACCCAAAACCGGGTCCAGAAATTTATTAGATGGCTACATTTCCCCCCCCCCCTTAAAAAGCCCATACAGGTAATATTATATCATCTTTATATGACAATTTCACATATAATTCACATCACTGTTTATTATTATTGTTATTATTAAAAGAAGCTTGCTGATAAAAATTGCATTTTTCAGATATATTCTTTTTTATGGAGTCAGTTTTATTCAAAAGCTGTTTGATTTGCATTGCTTTAAATGGGAAGTCATGTAAAGTCTATGCATGGAACCCCTGTGGCAGAAATTTATTATGCTTTCTGCGACAAGCTTCATCAACACCAAAATCTTTCTGCAGGAATAGTTTGTGAAGTTACCATTTGCGAATTCAAAATAAATTATTTTTAAATAGTAAATAATATTCAGTATAACCAATGAATTTAAATTTTAACCAGGCACAAATGCATATATCTGCACTATTGCAAGAAAATACTCTTTTTTTTAAAGTGAAAACTTCTTTAGGGGCGTTGAGCACTTTTGGGTGAACAAAGATCATGAAACTCCCGTGATCGTCAGCGAACGCTTCCATTTGAAGTGAAAACTTCTTTAGGCGCGTTGAGCACTTTTGGGTGAACAAAAATCATGGAACTCGCGTCATCGTCAGCGAACGCTTTGAAATTCTGCAGGCGTTCATTACCATGACAACCCATTTACCCCACCCCGTCTGGTCGGGAAGAAACATATTTTTACCAATTGACATCACGTGGTTTTTCTACTAGGAATAAAAATTGCAAATTTCAAAATGCTTCAGTTTTCTTCTAAATTCTTTCAAACTTTCTGTGCGCCATTAACAGCACAGTGGATAGTTGCAGTTCAAAATTTCATCGATTTTGGAAAAAAATTACATTTTAATTGGAAATTAAATTTTATTCTAATACGCGTATTTCAATTTCTAATAATGATTAAATTATTTTTAATACATCATTCGAAAGATATTTTAAAGTTATATTATCGAAAGTGGAATTCGAGATTTAACCTGATTTACACATTTTGAGGTGTCCTGAATGGGTTTTCTTTTGTATCTCAGCTACTAATTAAAATAATTTCATAAGTAATACATCTTTAGAAAGCGTTGTTGATTTGGAATCGAACAGTAGATTACAGAAATTTCTACTTCCAGATGGCGCTGTAATATTTTAAAATTTCAATATTTCAAATTCTAATTATGACTAAATTATTTTTAATACATCATTCGAAAGATATTTTAAAGTTCTTTTATATTATCGAAAGTGGAATTCGAGATTTCACCTGATTTACACATTTTGAGGTGTCCTGAATCGGTTTTCTTTTGTATCTCAACTACTAGTTAAAATAATTTCATAAGTAATCAATATTTTTACCTAATATAAGGCTTAGTTCATTTAATTTGGGTAGCTACAAATATTGTGCCGAATCATATAATACAGATCATAAACACTTCTTTTCAAACCAAAAATAGTTCGAAAATAATAATCTAATAGCTCGACGATACAATTCACAAGTTACTTAGTTTTCACTTCCATCGGCAGTCCCCAAAGACTGCTTTGATATATATATATATATATATATTAAGAAAGGTGAAAATAAATCTATTGATCTTAATTGCTTCAGATTTTTTGTTCACATTAATATACAATATTGTTTATAAAATATTCAATGAATTCAAACCATAAAATGCAGTAACACATCAAATATAATCTTCAAAAATTTTTAAGGCATTTAAATTATGAAATGTCTAAATTAAACAAATGTTACAAATACTTTTAAAGTTTCATTACTTTTTATATTAAATATATATATTTAAATACGCAAATGCACTTATTTCATAAGGTGCAAACCAAACAACATAAAATATAATACAGAAATCAAAATTAAAATACAACAAATGAAAAGTAAAAATTAATATAGGATACTGAATACTATAATGAAATATGAATAATTTACAACATTTATAGTTTTTGAGATTATTAGAAATATGCACGATAACATTCTAATACACAAGATTCATTTTTTGTATTATATACAAATAGCATAAAGATGTGTATTTGAAATCTAAAAAATGTGATTTGACATTAAAGAATTCAGAATGTATAGTTATACCATCATTTAAATACATAAAGTAAAACAGAATACAAGATCTAAGTAACACAATTATAGACAAAGCATAGTCGAAATATTTTCATAAAGATTGAGGCAAGTGAAATATTTAATTTTTAAGGAAATGTTGAAATATGAAAAGTAACAGATTCCATGGATAAAATCTACTAGCTGGCTTCACCAGCTAGCTGGCCAGAGACCCAAGAAAATTTTTACCAAAAAACAAGCTCTCGGGCGCCAGCGACGCCAATCGTAATTTGTTCTCTCTAAAAGTCGCATAATATAGAAATATTGAAAATTCAAATATTTTTAAATAAAATCTTAGGCGCCTGCGGCGCCAATCATAACTTGTTCTCTGTAAAAGTGGCTTAATACTAAAATATTAAAAATATAACGATTTTAAATTAACTCTTGGGTGCCTGTGGCGCCAATGGTAACTTCTTCCCCTATTATTAGAACATTTGTATCGCTCTTTTATTTTTTAAGAAATAAAACACGTAAAAGAAAATATATAAGAACAAAAACACTTAGAGATGATAATAAATTTGTTGTTGGGTGAGTACACTGTGGGATATAAAAGTTTAAGGCTGAATAATTATGTTATTTTTACAAATTTATAACTATACATATATTTTATAAATCATCAGAAATTTTAATAAATCATCACATTTAAATAACTTTCTACTGCAATGCTATAAATTAAAGAATTTTAACTGTTAATATTAAAATATATTGCAGCAAACAAACAAAAAATGTGCTACCATTTTATAAACGCATAAGAAAAATTTATTAACACATTAAACGCATAAGAACAGTGCCTGAATTGCATTAGTCCAAATCGAAGATGAAATTTAAATCTTCTGCATTTTCATTAAAACAGTAATCCATTTCTGTAGTTCTTGAATGGTTTAAGATATCTTTCCAGACGATATTACGAGTATGGCATTGATTTTCTATCGGCAAAAGTACTTTTAATGATGTTTTTCTTTTAACTCTTGAAAAAGCTACATAAAGCATTCCATGCATAAAAACTGGTACTCTCAGATCAACACCTACAAAGTCAAAAGTTTGGCCCTGTGATTTATGCACTGTCATAGCAAATGCTGCTTTTACAGGAAACTGATGTCTAGATATTGCGCAACCAAGTTGACCTTATGATGATTGAAGTTTGATTCTTGGTATATGTACATCTTGGTCACAGTGTTCACCAGTTATTATTTTTGCTTTAATAATATGATTGCACAGCTCAGTAACAATTAATCTTGTACGATTGCAAAGGCCTTCTGATACATCTATATTACGCATCAACATAATATTAGCATTTTTTTTTTTCAGTTTAAGTTCATGAGGTGGTAAATCGGAATTTTCAACAGAATTTAAAAAGTAAACAGTAAATTGAAGTCCTCCTTCGGGTTGGTTATTTACAGTATCGTAACTGTGATAAGTTTTGTACTTTCCGGGTAATTTCGAAATAATTTCAGTATTTAACCTCTCAACATCTTTGTTAAGAGGAGCAAGTATAGCTCTATTTTTCATCTCTTCATAATTTTCATTGACAAAGCAAAATCCAAAAACCTCATCAATGAGATTTCCATTTGAAATTATGTCTTCGGGTAGCTCTATCTCATCTAAAGACCTAATCGGTAATTCTCCATTACCAACTTTTAAAATATAGTTTGCAAAGTCTCTTTGTTCTGGATCAACCCGCATATTCTCATCCAGTGACTAATTCCTAAATTTACACCAAAGCACACTCTTTTTAATTGATAAGTCAATAAGTTCTTGTTTATTCGCTCGCGGTTGAACTGGAAGACACTGTCTGAAATCTCCTCCTAAAACCATAATTCTTCCACCGAATGGCAAAGTTGCATTTCCAGTTTTACGCAGAATTTCGTCCATTGCATGCAATGCATATTTAGGAAGCATAGGTGCTTCATCCATGAGAAATACTTGAACTTTAGAAAGTTTTTGAGCTTTACAGGAGCACGGTTTGATTGTGGAACTTGACTCTGGTGAAAGGGTCACCTTCAATCCAAATGTTTTGTGTGATGTGCGTCTTCCAGGAAGTAGAATCGAAGCAATGCCTGTAAAAGCCATACACTGCACATTAAAGTTCCCTCCTCGCAGAAGGTAATACAAAGTCTTGTATATGAAAGTTTTTCCAGTACCACCAGGTCCGTCAATAAAAAAGCAATTTGATTGAATATTCTCATCATTGACTGAACGAAAGATAGCATCCACAATTTCAATTTGTTTTCCTCTAAGAAGTTGATACATTTGTTGACCAATAGCTGCTGATTCATTGACATTTGACAATTCTTGATTCGATTCAGTTTCATAATCATCAATATCATCAAATGAAAACTTTTCAACCCAATATTGAAAATTTCTACCTTCTGTCGCTTCTGAGTCGAGTTTATGGGCAATTACACGGCATGCTCGCTTGATAGAATCTTCAATTGAAATTCCAGTTCTTTCACCTTCATGAATGAAATCTTCTGCGAGATCTTGCTTAAACATTTCCCACAGCCGTTTTGGGTTTTCTGGTGAGCCTAGAATCAAAATTTGTGTAAAAAGTGTTCTCATTGCCCTTGGCAGTTTTGAGCTTGCAGATTCGGACAATCCTTCAATCCATTGTTGGTCATCATAGCATAATCCTCGTGCTAGACAAGCTTGCTTGTATGTCGCATGTTCAATATTATTCACTGTCAGTAAATCCTTAAAGCTGGTTGCATCTTTTACATGATACAATAACAGTCGTAAGTGATATAATTCAGGCTGTACAACAAAATTGACATTATGTATTCTTCCAATAACTTTTATCTGTCGTACTCTTTGAATCCATTCACTGTTTCTTGCATCCCATCTAAAGTGTTCAGGCATTTGCCAGTAGTAATGATAGATTGGCTCTTCCTCCGTGTCTCCATTTGATTGCCTAATTTCATGTTCTTCCTTAGCCTTTTTATTGTGCTTGAAATATGCTTCCAGAGTCGAACCTTTTTGTCCTGTATCAGCTAAATTTTCCTGAGCCTGATCTAAATTTACAATTCTGTACTGGCCAGGAAGGTGAATTGATAATCGTAGCACACTATGACTCTTCTTCTGAATTTCATTTCCAAATAAACGCCAACATGCCTCTGGTGGAGTGATGCATCGACCCTCAACATAAGTATTTGCTTCATTCTACATGATTTGTCTTCCTCCTTCAACAACTTTAAGTGAAGCACAATCAAACCCTTTATATATGTACTTGTATAGATACTTCACAGCCATAATGCTTCCAACATATTCAACGTTTATATGACAATTGTACTTTTTCAGTAAATATGCATTATAAGGAACAACATGACGATTATCTCTTGTTATGCGGCTGCCATCAACACTCTTACGATACACTGCACTTTCATGAGAGAAATCTCGACTGTGAGGGTCCAATTTGGGATCATAACGCCTTCGATAATTTGGTTTTGCATTGTCTGCCAATGAAGATACATCCTCAAATGATTTTGGAAATTGAAAGCGGCACTTCATACGTCCACTTTTATTTACCATGCATGCAGCGTTTGGGTTCTGTTCGTCACAGGGGTTATAAATCATCCACTTTATTACAAGTTCTCTCAGATCTGTATCTTCAAAGTTGGGAATCTCTGCAGAAATGAGATCATCCAGTTCTTCAGGATTATGAATCTTGTCTTGAGAACACATAATTAGAAGAAGGTGAATGTGAGGAAGACCTCGCTTTTGAAATTCGATTGAATATACATAAGCAGCAACTTTTCCAAATATCTGCTTCTTATCAAAATCTTCAATTATTTCATCAAATTTCAATTTTGCAACTCGAGTTACAACATCTGGTCGGTCTTGAGGAAGTTGTTGTATAAAAGATCCATTTTGTAACTGAATGTGCAAAGCGCTTATTTCAGGCCAGTTTGCAGTTTCATTTATTCTCAGTAAGGTTGAAAATGTTTTTTCAGTTCAGTTCGTATTTATTCTCAGTAAAGTTGAAAATGTTTTTTTAGTTCAGTTTTTTTAATTATTTCGTCGAAAAAAAAAATTGGCAACAATTAAATTATGGATAAAACATAGAATAATAATAAAGGAAGAAGGGTGCGTACGTGTTTATTATTATTCTATGGGATAAAATTTTAAAATTTAAATGGCTTATTTATCAGAAATTAGAAGGTTCTTATTTTCACATTTTAATTAATTAAGAAAAAACTAATCATCCGATTGCTAAGCTGTTTAATGCATCGGATTTACAAAAATTTTCCCTTTCATTTGGTATCTTATTTGTAACGATGCGACTGATATTTCTAATTT
The DNA here is from genome assembly GCA_963930645.1 of Salticus scenicus. Lineage (NCBI taxonomy): Eukaryota > Metazoa > Arthropoda > Arachnida > Araneae > Salticidae > Salticus > Salticus scenicus. The sequence goes on from OZ005653.1 coordinate 275,043,652, forward strand.
ATTTTCTAATATTTCTGATTTATTTTCCTCATTTTAAATAAATGTACGTTTTTATTATTATTATTATTATTATTATTATTATTATTATTATTTTGTCGAAAAAAAAAATTGGCAACAATTAAATCATGGATAAAATGTTAAAATTTAAATGTCTTATTTATCAGAAATTAGAAGGTTACTATTTTCACATTTTAATTAATTAAGAAAAAACTAATCATCCGATTGATAAGCTGTTTAATGCATCGGATTTACAAAAATTTTCCCTTTCATTTGGTATCTTATTTGTAACGATGCGACTGATATTTCTAATTTATTTTCTAATATTTCTGATTTATTTTCCTCATTTTGAATAAATGTACGGTTTTTTTTTTTTTTTAATTATTATTATTTTGTCGAAAAAAAAATCGCAACAATTAAATTATGGATAAAATGTTAAAATTTAAATGGCTTTTTTATCAGAAATTAGAAGGTTATTATTTTTACATTTTAATTAATTAAGAAAAAACTAATCAAAAATTCGAAAATCTGACTTCGATGTGCACAATGACCCTTCGGGGGGCACCTTTGTGTTAAATCTCGTGACTGTCCGAGCTACCGTTTTTGAGATCAGTGAAATATACACATATTGCTCACTTAATAGTATAAGATAATAGAAAATAATGATTACAGATGAATGAAATAAATAGAAATCAATTAAAAGTAATATTTGATATCGACATCTATACGATTAAGTAAATAAAAATAAATAAATAAAAGACTTAATGTTTTATTAGTATTTATTCAAAACAACTACTATTAGATAAAATTCCTTTTGCTTACAAAAAAAAAAAAAAAAAAAAAAAAAAAAAAAATCAACAAAACCTTTTGTTTGATTTTTATTCAAAATAACTTTTTAATTTGCAATATTTCAATTAAATAAATAAATATTTTTTAAAAATTCAAATGTTTAAAAAATGAAAAGAACAAGCTGTAGAAACTAATGATAAGAGTATTTCTGTAAAATGAATTAATAAATTTTTTAACGACTTCATATGCTTAAACAACAAAATTTAAAGCTAAGAATTTTAATCACAATTAAAATAATTAATGATTAGTAACGAAAAAAATTAGAAAAGTTACCAATTTTATAACTTAAGATACCCATTAATATTTATTGCTAAGATCTTTTACTTACATATAAAATGCTAAATACCAATAAAGTATTTTTAAGATTAATTTCTTAATTTTCTATTTTTTGAAGCAAGGTTTGAAGCTTCATTTTTTTGTTTTGCATATAGCTACCGACGTTACAAATTTCACCATAGTCTTATTTCTGTATATATTTGTGAAATGTATTGCATACATTAAAATTAATGCAGCTTTAAAAATTTACGTGTATTTACTACCACGCACATATGCACGCTTCGCATACATTAATGGAAAAAAAAAAAAAAAAAATCACTAGATGCAACTAATTTGTCGTGCGTAAATCAGAAAATGTATGAAAATCGGTACAACAGCAATCACGTACTTAAAAAAAAAAAAAAAAAAAAATCACTAGATGCAGCTATTTTGTTATGCATGAATCTGAAAATGCATGAAATATGAAATTCGGAAAATGGTCGCAAAGCCACATTCTTTCGAAAAAACATCTTTTTGCAACACAATAAATACACATGACATGAGCGGCAGGCGCGGCGCAAAAATAAAGTTTGAAGACATGAAAATGAAGTTCTGATGTGAAGAGGTTACCAGTGAAAAGTGTCGATACACCGAATCATATCACTGCATCACGAATCGTTAATGCATGCCGTATCAAAGCTAACCCAAGTGAGTTACATCCGCTTTATCTCCTCTCCTTATTCAGGATTGAGGCAGAAACTAAATCTGCAGAAACTAAAATTTGTTCTGCAGAACAGTTTATAAACCATTCTTTGAGTTTATTTCTCTCTCTCTCTCTCTCTCTCCTCTCTCTTTTTTTTTTTTTTTTTTTTTTTTTTTTTAACACAATGGCAAAATTTATTTGACTTAAGTAAAATCTTTCTGCAAGAACATTTCTGTTTCTGCGACATTGTCGCCGTGTCGCCGTGTTTCTGCCACGGGGCATGGAACTAGGGTGATTAGATTTTTTTAAATTGAATTTGATAACAAATAAACCAGTGTCAATTTCGAGGACAACATAAATAAATCACCTTAAATTGTAAAGTTTTAGTAATTTTTATGTACAGTCGGTAACAAAAGTGTCCGAACACTAGCAAAAATTCCTATGTAAAAAAAAGTACACTTCGTACGGTTTTGTTGAATAAATCCTTATCGAATCATGTTCTTAGACTGACTAAGAACCGAAAATTAATCTCCAAAAGTTAATAAACTCCAGTTTATGTCAGGGTACAACAAAATATAACTTTTTATGTTCACTGGTGCTTGATGTAGAGTTGCCACTATATTTTTGTTACACTCACACAGACATCATAGATAGACAGACATTTTATAAAAATGTTCAGATCATATTCTGTACATTTGACGTGTAAATTCATCAAACACCGAAAGAAGAAAATTTTTACGAATCCAATACTTTCTTCTACTGAATGTAGAAGCAAGTAAAATTATCCTTTATAGACGTATACATACGTATGTGTGCATACATATTTTTAGGGGGGGGGGGATATAAAATATTCTGAGCGCTCTACAACATGTCTCTAAATTCAAAGGCAATTCATCTTACCATTCTAAATTAGAAATGTGATTCAGAACCAGTTAAAGTAAGCTGAATGTAAGAAATAGTACAAAACGGACTTGAAATGAGTCATTATACAGAAAAATAAAAACGTGTCCTTTTATTAACATGGTGTCTCAATTTCTAGTGTTAAAGACCTTTTAATTTGATGACGCACATGAATGAAGTTCTTGGAAAAGCTAAATTAGTCGGAATGTTATATTTATTGCTGTGTGGAAAAGACTTCACGCTCCAATGATGCCGACATCTTCTTTTTTCAGTTAATGAGATGAAGAACACTTGAAATTATTCATTGTGGGCCATTCGTCACCATTCGAAATTTGTAAGACCTATTACATTATACGTTAGCTCAATCAAAGATTCCAACACAATGGCAGAAAAAAGAATGCATATATTTCGCACACAGTTTTATATATTGTGACAAAATCTTTTTTATGTAGATGTACCTTTATACAATCAAATGAACAATTCAAACATATATATTTGGAATGAAATAAAATAATTTAAACAATCGAGCTCGTTTTTGCGTGAGAGGTTTTGAAAAAGTAATCCTTTTTTTTAGTAACTTTAGCTAACTTCTCTTCCTAATTTAAATTTCATTAATTTTTAATCTTCTTTATATATATATATATATATTATATATATATATATATATATATATATTGTTTTACAATTTTATTTGAAAATACTGTATTCATAATCCATTTTTGATTTTAAGGTCATTTACCTTTCTTTTGTTTCATTTTTCTTTTTATTTCCTGTTATAATTTTCCTTTTCTTCCTCTTAGATCTTTGTTAATTGCATATTTTGCTGAAAATGAAAATTTTGAGCACTATAAAATCATTTTAAATACCTAATGACGCCTTTCACTTTTAGCAGTTGTTTTAAACATATAACTCTATTAATACAAACTTGATATATATTATTCATTTATTATTATTATTTATGGTAGTACATTATACATATATGTACACATCTATACGAAAATCTTCTACAGTTATTTTGAGGTCTAAAAGTCTCTAAAACGTTTTTAATAATTTCTATAAAATCATAAATTAGAGGTTTTACTGTCAAAATTTCAACTCTAAGCTTTTTTTTTTTTTTTTTTTTTTTTCAGTGCCTTAAAATGGCGTTAATAATTTCAGGATAATTAGAGATATCCAGTCACTGAGCCGTTCTTCTTTTTCCCAATACATATATAATTCAAAATTATATAATTATTAATTTTTGGTTAATTTTGCAAGTTTAAAGATCATAGGTAATAGCCATAAGCATTAGTTACTGTGCAGCAAAAAAAAAAAAAAAAAAAAAAAATACAATTTGACTTCCGGTTTTTAATGATTTTATACTTTTTAAGAGGTCAGGAGCATGTTTTAAAATGGTGTCTGTCTGTGTGTGTGTGAAAAAAAAAATTGTGACAGATTTTTATTAAGTACTAATGCACAGAATTTTCTGAGATTTTATATTTAGTTGTACCTTGACATAAGTTGATGCCTATCAACTTTTGGGCATAACGCTCAAAAGGTGGCATTGCTATACTGCAACTTACCCCGTTTACGAGAAGGCTATATCTCCGCTTCTACCATGTATAGTTGCATAAAAAATTAACACGTGAGAGGGCCCCTTTAAAATACTATGCTAGTTGAATTTAGATGTATATCATCCAGCAAGTAGCACTGGTGTGCTGCAACTTTACCTGTTTACGGGAAGGTTATAGCTCAGCTTTTATGACTACATGTGCACCAAATTTTCTATGCGATATAATCATAAAAAATGCTTATTTAATTTGGGTGCATATCGGAAGAGAAGTGGCGTTATTATGCTGAAGTTATTTATGTTTACGAGAAGGCTGTATCTCAGCTTCTATGATATATAAATGCACCAAACTTGATAGGTAAGGTAAATTTTGTAAAAATTGTGTTGCTTTCATTCGGGTTTATATTGGTCGGCAAATGGTACTGCCATTTCTCACCTTTTACAATTTTCTATATGGCTACATCTCATCATCTATTTGTTAAAATGTTCCCAAACTGCCTATATAAAACTTTTATTGGGAGAAACTATGATGATTACATTTTTGTGCATGTTAACTAGTACTTTGCGGTGCTATTATATAGAATACATATAGAAGAAAGTTTTGTGACGGCCACAACATACAAATTTTATAAAAAGTTATTTATTTAATTGATAGCATTTATTTTAAATCACTTCATAATACTTACATGGAAACATATACATTTTACAGTCGGCAGCAAAAGTATCCGAGCACTAGCAATAATCCCTATCTTAAAAAAGTACACTTAATACTGCTTTGTTAAATAAATCCTTGTCAAGTCATGTTCTTAGTCAGTCTAAGAGCGTGATTCGACAATGATTTATTTAACAAAACAGTACAGTCGAACCTCGCTAACGTGAACACTGTTAACGTGAATAATTTTTAACATGAACTATTTCCACAAACTCCGTCAAAATGAAGATTAGTTTAGTTATACGAAAATTAGTTACTGATAACATGAACAAATTTTTCATCCCCCTTGCGATTCACGTTAACGAGATTCGACTGTATTAAGTGTACTTTTTTGATATCGGAATTACTGACTAGGGCTCGGATACTTTTGGTGCCGACTGCATCGAAACGGATTTAGGAAATTCTTCGGTAATCAATAGTACAGTCAGAAATTTAAAAAAAAAAAAAATAAATAAATAAAAAATTATACAGACACGACATTATTTCATTATTTAAAACATGAAAATCGGACATTGACAGATTTTAATTTAGTGCCAGAGGCCTACTGCTAAACTTGTTAATATCGACAAATTCTTCTTTAGTTAATTCGTGACGATCTAAATTCCATGATAAAGTTTTCATTAAATCAAACCAATGTGTTTCAACTGCAGATATTGTAACAAATAACGTTGGAAGTCCAAACTGTCTTATAGCCGCAAAACAACGTTTTTTCTCTTTTTCCCAATGAGGGGGAGGTGTGCCTTGGGGGGGACTCATGTCAAAGGTGTGCCTTGGGGGGGGACTCATGTCAAAGTTGTACCTTGGGGGGGACTCATGTCAAAGTTGGGCCTGGGGGGGGGACTCATGTCAAAGTTGGGCCTTGGGGGGACTCATGTCAAAGTTGTACCTTGGGCGGGACTCATGTCAAAGTTGGGCCTGGGGGGGGGACTCATGTCAAAGTTGTGCCTTGGGGGGACTTCATTCAATAAATCCCCATTCAATAAACCGACTGAAATAGGCCCTTAGCACTATTAAGTGTGTATTATAAAAATTCGACAACGCTGTACCGACTGAAATAGGGGTACCTTGGGGGGGACTCATGTCAAAGTTGGGCCTGGGGGGGACTTCATTCAATAAATCCCCATTCAATAAACCGACTGAAATAGGCCCTTAGCACTATTAAGAGTGTATTATAAAAATTCGACAACGCTGTACCGACTGAAATAGGGGTACCTTGTGGGGGACTCATGTCAAAGTTGGGCCTGGGGGGGGACTCATGTCAAAGTTGCGCCTTGGGGGGGACTTCATTCAATAAATCCCAATTCAATATACCGACTGAAATATGCCCTTAGCACTATTAAGAGTGCATTATAAAAATTCGACAACGCTGTACCGACTGAAATAGGGGTACCTTGGGGGGGACTCATGTCAAAGTTGTGCCTTGGGGGGACTTCATTCAATAAATCCCCATTCAATAAACCGACTGAAATAGGCCCTTAGCACTATTAAGAGTGTATTATAAAAATTCGACAACTGTACCGACTGAAATAGGCCTCTAGCACTAAAAAAAAAAACGCCAATTAGTTGCAATTTTTTTTTTTTTTTTTTTTTTTTTTTTTTTTAGTGCTAGAGGGCTATTTCAGTCGGTACAGTTGTCGAATTTTTATAGGTCACTCTTAATTAGTGCTAGAGGCCTATTTCAGTCGGTTTATTGAATGGGGATTTATTGAATGAAGTCCCCCTAAGGCACAACTTTGACATGAGTCCTCCCCCAGGCCCAACTTTGACATGAGTCCCCCCCCCCAAGGTACCCCTATTTCAGTCGGTACAGCGTTGTCGAATTTTTATAATACACTCTTAATAGTGCTAAGGGCCTATTTCAGTCGGTTTATTGAATGGGGATTTATTGAATGAAGTCCCCCCAAGGCACAACTTTGACATGAGTCCCCCCCAGGCTCAACTTTGACATGAGTCCCCCCCAAGGTACCCCTATTTCAGTCGGTACAGCGTTGTCGAATTTTTATAATACACTCTTAATAGTGCTAAGGGCCTATTTCAGTCGGTTTATTGAATGGGGATTTATTTAATGAAGTCCCCCCAAGGTACAACTTTGACATGAGTCCCCCCCAAGGCCCAACTTTGACATGAGTCCCCCCCCAGGCCCAACTTTGACATGAGTCCCCCCAAGGCCCAACTTTGACATGCGTCCCCCCCCAAGGTACAACTTTGACATGAGTCCCCCCCCCAAGGCACACCTTTGACATGAGTCCCCCCCAAGGCACACCTCCCCCTCATTGGGAAAAAGAGAAAAAACTTTGTTTTGCGGCTATAAGACAGTTTGGATTTCCAACGTTATTTGTTACAGTATCTGCAGCTGAAACACATTGGTTTGATTTAATGAAAACTTTATCATGGAATTTAGATCGTCACGAATTAACTAAAGAAGAATTTGTCGATATTAACAAGTTTAGCAGTAGGCCTCTGGCACTAAATTAAAATCTGTCAATGTCAGATTTTCATGTTTTAAATAATGAAATAATGTCGTGTCTGTATATATATATATATTTTTTTTTTGTCGTGTTTTGTCTTAGCGCGTTTCACGGGTGTTCACTTTAGTTATTCAAATAAGTTTAGATACAAACACAATACCTTTTGTTAATAACCTTCATTTTATTACACATCTAAAATTTCTGTACTTTTTTTCCGGTGTGAATATTAATAAATAATTTACTCTCTATGCGAGATCATAATTCATTTTTTCTAAATATGTGGACAGACCCCTAATTCATTTTCGTTTGTAACTCTATCAAGAATTAATGCATTAATTTAAAGTATATAAATAGGACTTTTTCCGAACCATCTTGATCACAGAAATTCGGATGTGATGTCAAAAATAGGGGTCGCCATTGAAAAGAATGAAGTTGATGCCAGTTTTAATATGTAGACGACTCCCTAAGGAAAATATAACTGTACCTTTATAAACTAGACATTGTTACAAATGGATCGGTACCAGTCGCATTATTCTACGATAATTTCTGGCGTTTTATTTATTTATTTTCCTGGCTGTACCTTCTTTAATATGAATGCGCGGTAAAATCTGCTAAATCGTTTATGAGTAGGGCCAGTAATGTTCCAACGAGAATACACTATAAAACTACGAAACGTAGTTTTGAATATTCCTTGTTTCGAGCCGGTCTGACGGACTGAAGTAATCTATATAGATTTCCTTAGATCCAATCAACATTGCTTCATTGTTGACATTACCTATTTAAATGAACTTTTTATCAATTGCAGTGCCTGTGCGATGCAGCTTTGTTTTTATCATTTCTTTGTACTGACCCACACGTGTTCATAATTTTTGAATAACCAATAATTGCTGTATTAATAATATTTCCTACCATGTAATGTGTTCTAATTTACGTATACGTTATAATGTATATTTTATAGTAAGCACAGGGTTGACAAAAAATAAATTTCTCCCTTCAGAAGGCCCTAGAATGCGTCTATTGTTCCAAATAAGATAGAAATTTAAATACAAATAATTCAAATGATGCGCCTGACATTTTTGAAAAAGAAAAGAAAATATAGTACAAAAATTCGCCGATGAATGACACTGCTATACACACAAAAAAATCTTAATAATATAAACAAAAAGTAGCACTAAAACTGTTCAATATGTCTCCCATTACTTTTCACAGCATGTTCTAATCACAAAACCATATTTTCCACAACTGACTATTGTGAACCTGTCGGGATATCAAGAACATGGCGCCGAAGTCGAAGGCTGTCTTTCAGATCTGGTACAGATGCTGGCCTTTTACGATAGACATTGTCGTTCAAGAAACCTCAAATCAAAATTCGCAACCGGCGAAAGAGGAGGACGACGGCTGATCACCTATGCCTTTTCCTTCTCATGGCGAACGGAATCATACTATGGAAAATGACGGCTAATTACCCGTGCATCTGTGAAAGGCTGATTACTTTACGCAACGATCAATGTGAGAGAGTACGTCATCCTGCCCGAAAATGATATTCTGAAGGCATCCACGCTGTTGAATTGCAGTTAGGGATTACAAAATTCCTCAGCATATCACGGTAGAATTGTCCTGTGACGAAACTGGTTGGATTCCTTTTGCAATTATCTTTTCAAAAAAGAAAAGTCGAATGATAAATGTAGCCGTTAAATCACACTATACTATAACTTTTTAGGATGTAAAGTTTGTTCCTGGATAGCGCGAGGTTTTTCAGCAGTCCAAATTCTACAATTGTGAGAACTTGCCCATTGAAGAAAAAGTTGCTTAGTCAGTCCACAGGATGTTCCATGGCCAAATGATGTTAACCACCTTGTAAGCTAGGAATTGAAGTGTTAAAGGTTTACGAGCCGTTGAATTCCCGTCCTGCAGTAGATGCACAGGGTTGATTTTGTAAGAATAAAAATGCAAAATTCGCCGTAAGATTTTTCGTAGAGTGGAATAGGACATATTCAATACACAAGAAACAACTAGCATACACACACTACCATGCGGCGACACTGACTGCTGTCCTTAACGACCGTGGTAGCCGTAATCTCGATGACAGAAGACCGCATTTACTTTCGTTTTCTATCTGAAAGAATGCCGAGTTGACCAGTTGTTTGTTTCAAATTTCTGTGTTAACTTGCGTAGAACATATAGACACATTGGACTTCTTTGTACCTGTTTCATACGACGGAAATGTATTACAGCTGCAGCGGACTTCTACTGGTTCTCGTTGAACAATTTTGGCAGTTGTGCTTTTTCTTGCAACATAGTCATGACTATATAGTATGAAGAGAAGTAACTAATACTCGTGCAGAATCCGCCTTCTCTTTATCCAAAAAATATAATGCTAATAGGTATGACTATAACGTTTTCAATATATGCAAATAAATACCATTTGCATTACATCGACATCTATTTGTGAATTTTTGTACTAAAATATTTTATTTAATAAATGCCAAGCGCATCATTTGATTTATCTATAGTTCAAATTTTATCTCATTTGGACCAACAGAACGCATTCTAGAACCTTCTGACGTGGAAAATTTATTTCTTGCTAACCCTGTTTATGATTAAAATATTTTAGTAAATTGACATCAGCCTGGCCTGTCAATAAACAATTTAGCAGATTTAACACCACATTCACATTAAGAAAGGTTTTTATCTAATATATACACATTTCCTTCTTAGAATACATGCCTAATGAAATTATATAAAATTTGAATGTTGAATAACACTTGTTAGCTGATAATATTGAAAGATATCTTGTAATACAAGGAAATTTTTGCATAGCATAAAAATATTTTTATTTAAAGTGTTTTTTTTTTTGTTTTTTTTTCGTTTGTTTTTTACTTTCTTCTATATTCAATAGAAGAAAGTATTGGATTCGTAAAAATTTTCGACCTCGGGTTTTTGATGGATTTACACGTTTTGAGAGCTGTAGAACACGATTTGACCATTTTTAGAAAATGTCTGTCTGTCTGTCTGTGTGTGTGTGACAAAATTTTGTGGCAACTGTATCGCATGAACTACTGCACGGAATTTCATACAAGTTGGTATGTAGTTGCACCTTGACATAAATTAGTGCCTATCATCTTTTGGTAAAAATTGTCTTACAGGTTGCGTTGCCATCCCGCTTTTTCTAAATTTTTAACATGGTGATATAGGACAAAATTTTGTATGAATGTGCATAAAGAGAATTATTTTTTAGTAATCAATATGAAATTTACAAGAATTATTTATAATAGAGATAGTCAACTGGGAAATTTTTTTTGTATGTGTAGGAACCTCGCCACCCCCCTAGGGGGGGACGTCCCCCCTCGAGGGGAGTAAATTTTCAAGATGGGTATCATTCGAAAGGTCTCGTCAATGCCATTAAAACGAATGGTTCAACTATAAATCTGTGATATTTTAAAACAAAGTTATCTATTTTTTTTACTTAAAAAAAAAAAAAAATCCTTTTTTTTTTTTTTTTTTTTTTTTTTTAAAACGAAATTTAACCAAACTTGGTATTTAGTTGGCCCCTGACATAAACTGGTGCTGGGGATCAACCGCTCAACAGGTGGCGCTGTGATCGTATTTTTTTTTTTTTTCTAAATTTTTAACATGGCAGTATAGAACAAAATTTCGTATAAATGTACATAATGAGAGTTATTCTTAACCTGTGATTGTAAAATTACTATGAATTATTGATAATAGTAGTAGTTAATTAGTAAAAAAAAATTGTGCATGTGGGGGCATCGCTTCCCCCTGTGAATTTTTAAGATGGGTATCTTTCGAAAGGTCTCGTCAATACCTTTAAAACGAATGGTTGAACCATAAATATGTGATAATTTAAAACAAAGTTATTGATTTTTTTTACTTTTAACAAAAAAAAACTTGGAAAAAAAACTTTTTTTTTGGTTTGTTATTGAGTGAATTTGTATAGGAAAATATAGAAGAAAGTCTTGTGGTGGCCACAACATACTAGTTTAATAAATAAAATATATTTCGATGTGGAAAGTAATAAGTAAATTAAATTAAAACTAACTGAAAATACCCATTAATGCTTTTGTGTTTAGGAAATACCGTATTTTCCGGCGTATAACGCGCAGGTCACATTAATGAGTTACACACCAGAAAATTTACTTTACAAATAAAGCTAGATTTCCAAGAAACAAAAGCTTGTTAAAAAATAGCTTTTACTGTAAATTTAAATTTCTGGTGCATAATTTATTTAACAAAGCTGCGCGTTATACGCCGGAAAATACGGTACATTGTTTCAATTTTAATGAATTTTTCGCATATCATTAATGATAATTTTAAGACTAAGTTCTTTATGATAAAGCTATTCTTAAGTTTTTTATTCTAAACTAGCAGGCTTTGACCGCTTCGCTGGATACTATATTTTATTGGGTTGTCAAAATCCCATATCATTATTAATAACCTAAGTTAATGTTTCCGCTGTGTCCGGTAGAGGTTTTGTCCGCTCGCAACGTGAGAAGTCCGGGTCCCCACTGGCTTCGGCAGCAACTTACCCGCTTCTTACTTCCCTTTCCCCAGCGGGTAAGTTTGAAATTTTGCGAAATCCCACCAAAGTACATAATGCGTACACCTAATCAACATCCACACACCAAAGTTCGCCAATCTAAGATAATTTAAGGCGAATTCAAACGGGAAAACGTGCTTTTACACATGTTTATAGCCCTCTCGACACCAAGGGGGTAAGTGTGTGTGTGGGGAGGGGGGGGGGATTTCGTAAAATCTCGATTCAGTAAGTGTCGGATATAATGAACAATTTATGCACCAGATTTCGTGAATGCATATCCCATAGATTTCCTAAGAGAAATTTAGCACAAAAAAAAAAAAAAAAATGTGTTTTTGGAAATATCTTAAAGAAGACACATGGTTGTTTTCATTACCTTTGTACTATTTTTAGTGGAGTTCTACTCAAAAATCCGGAATTTCTGAAATTTTCCCCTCTTAATTTAAGAATCAAGAATTCCAAAATCACACATAATGTTTTATTTATATTCAAATTTAGTCCCCTCATGTGCAATTTCTTCTTTCCTCACTGTGAAGTAATTTGGGGCCGAGTTATGCTTACAAAAGTTTCTTTCTTCCTGCCCCACAGGGGAAAATGAGGGGGAGAATTTCAAGAAATCCCGTCACTTTAGGTGTAGGATACATATAAACAATCCAAGCACCAAACTTCGTGACCACAGCTCTCATAAATTTCCCAGGACAAATTTAGCGCTAAAAGGGGTGTCTCGAAATTTCCCTTCGTAACGTTTTTATTTATTACCTATCTCACGAATTTTAATAGTACCTTATTACTTTTTATGTTGATGCAAATTTTATTGATTATCTAAACTTTTGGGTCACGGTGTACTGCGAATTAGCATTGGCCGGGGGGTCGCCGAAATGATGACCATTTGTGAAGGTGCACCCAATGAGCGGTCAGCGCTACCCCTAACAGGGACAACACATCCATGCCTTCTCCGGGATTCGAACCCAGGCCCAATCGTGTAGGAATCAGGGACGCTAACCACTACACCGTCTAGGCGAAAATTCCTAAATCGCAGATAAAGTTTTATTTGTACTCATTTCTAGTCTCCCCATGCGCAATTTCTTTACCTGTGAAGTAATTTGGAGCCGAGTTATGATTACAAACGTGTTTTTGACTTTTGTTCCACCAGAGGGGGAACGGAGGGGAATTTCGAAAAAGTTGGTAGATATAATTTTAAGTTGGGTAAAGACCTAAATCTTGTCAAGCGTCGTTGAATTCCGACCAGCCGTTCCCACGTGATACCCGGACAAAAATAGCTTTACAGACATACTACAGACCGGATGACTTACACTCACAGACAAAATTTTCTATGGTGTGTGAAACATGAAGATATCGCAAAATTTTTTGATTCTGACAAATTTACAGACAAAAGTCTGATTTTATTAATGTAGATTAAAAAAATAAATAAATAAAAAAAAAAAGAACAAAAAATCATGCTGTATGCATTGATTATTAACACTACAAAAGTCTGATTTTATTAATATAGATAATCTCATTAGCTATTATAGGTTTTGATTAAAAGCTCAATAAATAAGTTGAATATTTGAAAATATTTTGCATTTATTTAGAATGTCATTTTCTTAATAGATGAATACTTTAAAAAACTGCAGCCACAAATTCCATCAGACGAAAAAAGAATATAACCAAATAAAATAAAGAATAATTGGAACTATATCTATTGGTGTATTTTTCTTTTAAAAATACTCCGTTTTTAATTTTATTAATTTTCTGGAAGTCATTAATAAGAACTTTTAAATATTTTTACTTTCTTCTATATGTAATATAGAGAAAGTATTGGATTCGCGAAAATTTTCGAAGTCCACTTTTTGATGGATTTACATGTTTTGGGATATGGAGAACACGAATTAATAGTTTTTAGAAAATGTCTGTCTGTCTGTCTGTCTGTCTGTATCATTTTTTTGTGGACGCTGTATCTCACGAACCAATGAATGAAATTTAACCAAACTTGGTATTTAGTTGCACCCTGACATAAACTGGTGCTGATTAGATTTTGGGATCAATCGCTCAATAGGTGGCGTTGTGATCGCATTTTATGCAATTTTTTAACATGGCAGCATAGGACAAAATTCCGTATAAATGGGCATAAAGAGAGTTATTTTACACTTGTGATTGTAAAATTAATATGAATTATTGATAATAGTAGTAGTTAGCTAGGAAAAAAATTTTGTGCATGGGGGGGGGGCATCGGTTCCCCCCCGGGGAAGTAAATTTTCAAGATGGGTATCTTTCGAAAGGTCTCGTTGATAATAGTAATAGTTAACTTGGAAAAAATTTTTGTGCATGTGGGGGCATCGGTTGCCCCCCCACCGGGGGGGGGGGGGTAAGTTCCCACCCGGGGGGGGCAAAGTTTCAAGATGGGTATCTTTCGAAAGATCTCGTCAATACCTTTAAAACGAATGGTTGAACGATAAATCTGTGATAATTTAAACCAAAGTTATCGATTTTTTTTTACTTTTAACAAAAAAAAAAAAAAAAAAAATATCGCAATTTTTTTTTTTTTTTTTTTTTTTTTTTAACGAAATTTAACCAAACTTGGTATTTAGTTGGTCCCCGACATAAACTGGTGCTGATTATGTTTGGGGATCAATAGCTCAACAGGTGGCGCTGTGATAGCATTTTATCTAAATTTTTAACATGGCAGCATAGGACAAAAATTCGTATAAATGTGCATAATTAGAGTTGTTTTAAACTTGTGATTGTAAAATTAATATGAATTATTGATAATAGTAGTATGTAACTAGGAAAAAAATTTTCTGCATGGGGGGGCATCGCTTCCCCCCCTGGGGGGGAAGTACCCCCCCAGGGGGGATAAATTTTCAAGATGGGTATCTTTCCAAAGGTCTCGTCAATACCTTTAAAACGAATGGTTGAACTATAAATCTGTGATAATTTAAAACAAAGTTATCGATTTTTTTCACTTTTAACAACAAAAAAAAAAAAAAAAAAAAAAAATCGTACTTTTTTTTTTTTTTTTTTTTTTAATATTGTTACTGATTGAATATGTATAGGTAAATATAGAAGAAAGTCTTGTGGTGGCCACAACATACTAGTTTATTTAAAAGTAATTACGTTCGTTGTTACAATTTTGATGGCTATACACATGTTGAATATTTAATATTTTGTACTTTTTTAATCACATTTTTAGTAAATAAATAGCGTAAAAAACAATGTCTACAATGTTTATTCTTGAAATTAAAAATATAAATTAATATAAAGACATTAATATATTTATCTTAGTGCATAATACCTCTTGTAATTCCATGAAACTTTGTGTATATTTTTAATGAAAATTTTTAAACTTTCCCATTAATTTCATTTACGCATGTAATTTTTAAAAAGTTTTCATTCATCTTGCATAAAATATTAGCTTTTCCATTTAAAAATGTCTTTTGCAAAAAATATTGCTGTTTATCAATAAAAAATTGAACAAGAATAAAATTATTCAGTAACATTAAAAATTCAAATGACGATACATTCCAATAAAACAACATAAAACAAATTAGAAATGGCAACACAAATTGTAGCATACGACCAAACTGACCAAACTTGGCTCTTCTTCTCATTATTTATTAAGAGAATCTCTCTCTCTCTCTCTCTCTCTCTCTCTCTCTCTCTCTCTCTCTCTTTTTTTTTTTTTTTTTTTTTTTTTTTTTGTGTGTGTGTGTGTGATTTTTATATTAAACTTAATTATAAAAGCTATACAAATTCAAAATATTGGAAAAATTGAGATAACTATCTTTAATCATTCTATAAATTAGAAAAAAGAAAGAAAGAAGCAATATATTTGTTTATATAGCAGTCAGTAAGGGTGATTGTGTGCTGATTTTATTAACTCGGTTATTTTAGAACACCAATCTTTCGTAATATTTTCTATAATTGAATTAGCCTAAGATTACTATATGCAAATAGTGGTGCTAAGAAATACGAACACAATCACAGTGAGATACGGTAGCCTCATGACATCGAATACATTTAAAATTAGAAAACCTGTATGTCAGTACAATGTATAGTAAGCTATATAATTATTGCATTTTTTAAAAAAATCCTTAAAAGTTCATGTTGATCTATATTATATACGATTTTATTTTAATTGCCGAATACAAAAATTCGTCTCGAAATTTTTGAACAAAATTTTACTTTAATTTTATAACTCGTCAAAAAAAAACTTTTACTTTTTGTTCGTAAAATCTGGTGAGTTTCTATATTAAATAAACGTAAACTACCTTGCCCTTGAAAGATCTAAAACGAGTGTGTATAACACAGAAATTTTTTAAATACTTTATTAAAATATCATTAAAAATTATTGTTCGAGAAAAATATTTTTATCAGTACGAATAATATTATCCCACATATCTGTTGTTTAACGAACCGTGAGACATACGAACAAACTTGCTAATACCGAAGATCTTCACAAGTAACGGAGAAACACGAAACACGAAACTATTTCTTCCAAACAGTGTTCAAAATACAGCTTGTAAACTTTCAAAATTCAAACAAACTTTTAAACTAATATAAGGGAGAAAAATAAGAAAGTGTCTCTCTCTATCAATCAACCTTGCAAAAAAAAAAAAAAAAAAAAGGAAACAGTTAACACGTATTAACTGTTTCCCACAGGATGCGTAAAGATTGAAAGAGCGCACGCCCAAAAAATCTACCTTTATCGTGTTCTTTTTTACTAGCAGCTTCTTTGGGTTAAAAATTATGAAAATACTATGAAAAAATGAATACTCCTACTACTAATAATAATAAACCTGCAGTATTTAAAATACAGATATTTTGGAATTATTTAATGGAGTTACTAGTAAGAATGAGAAGTTATTGTGCACTAAATATTCGTGATTTTAATGCAGAAGAAATTTGGCCTTAAAAACCCTGCTACTGCCACCTCACCAGTCGCTGAGCGGTTCTGCGCGCAAAGCTGGTAGACTGATAGTGCTGAGTTTGATTCCAGATCGCGCTCATCGACCTAGCCTTTTGGAGTTTTACGTAGTTTTCTCCCAAACTCGTGTAAAATTGGGGGTAGCACCCCTTAGAAAGACCCATACGGAGAGTAACCCCCTTAGGACCAGGTCCCTAGTGCAGATAATCGGCTTTAATCCTAAAACGAACACAATATGTTTAACAGCGGCAAATATCTGATGAAATTTGTAAAAAAGTTTTTCAATGTAAATTAATTTGGAGGACTGTCATAACCTAATATACATATACTCCGAATGTAATCGCGCTTTTTGAAACAGCATTAACAGTATATTCTCCATATTTTATATGTAATTTTCACAGGAATAATTCATTAAGTGTCATGTGCTTTACGATTTTTTTTATTTTTTATTTATGCTTTAACGATATATTTCTGATATTTAAAACAAACATGTGAACGACATTGCCATAAACCATGAACTACTATGCGCATCATCCCTCCACAAGATACATTTATCATAATTTTGAGCCATAAAGATAGAAACTATTTTAGCCCAAAAGTAGTTAATAATGTTTTTACGAAGGATATTTAGAGCTATGTGCATATCATTATATATGATACAACATACAAATAGAAATAGAATTTTCATTTATCAATCAAAAATCTTTTTTTACTTTTTACGCTTATCTATATACGCAAGAGAAAATATTGTTTTGGGGTCGAATTTTCGAAATTGGGATTTTTAAATCGTTGCACATTTTGAAATCTCCTGAATCCGAAAATCATGTTTTTAGCGGTTGGTTGGTGTGTGTCTATCTGTCTGTTTCCCTGTGTATTTGTTATTATAACCATAATTCCAAAACAAGTAGTATCAGAAAGTTCAAACCTGGTTTTCTAAATATGTATTATTTGGATATGTTGCTTGGAAATTTTTGTTAAAATCAAATATATAGTTCATGTACAGGGACATCTAAGAAGCTTCCCAAACAAAATGTGGACAGGCGTATATTCTGATAAGTATAATTTAACATTTTTCGATTACACTAAACAAAATGAAATGAACATATAATTTCCACATGTATGAAAATAACTTTCGTATAAAATATGGTATGAAAATCATTCACTATTCATTTACAGGGTCACACAAAAGAGATACTATATATTATAGCTTTTCTAGGAAATTGCTGGAAGTGCATTTTAAGTTGCGTTTTGAACTTTTTATGGTATGAAAATCATTCACTGTTCATTTACAGGGTCACACAAAAGAGATACGATATATTAGAGTTTTTCTTGGAAATTGCTGGAAGTGCATTTTAAGTTGTACTTTGTGTTTTTCATGCTCTGTTAAATTTAAATATTCTGTATTGTGTGTATATAATTTATAATAATGCTTATAACATATAAGAATTCTCATAATATGTAATTTTTTATAATATATAATTTATAGTTATATATTATTGGATACCTTATATATACAATATATAGTTATATATATATATATATAAGATGCTTTCTTATAATATATAATTTATAGTAATTTCCAAGGATACCCAAGATAAAACGGAAACTTTCTTTCCTATTGGATGTAATTCATAGGAATGCTTTACGAAATTTCATGTCCAGGAAATTTGATTAGGGATGATAATTGTTTTCTTATACCCATATAGTAGACAACATATTGTTTAAAATTCAATTTTCATTTTTTTTTTTTTTTTTTTTTTTCAGTAAATACATATTTTTAAGTCCACTGAATACGAAATTCTAATTTTTAGCGATTGGTTTGAGGATATGTTTGTTATGTACATAAATTAAAAACAAATTTTAGAATTATTTTAGATAAAAAATTTTTAAAATTAAACTTTTTACCGTTTTAAGGGGATTCCCCATAAAACTCCATAAACGGCAGCCACTGCCCATATTAGTCTATGGTAAAATTTATCAACATAATTACCTTTTTTTTTTTTTTTTTTTAAGTTCTGTTTTTACATTTAAAAAAATGTTTACCAAAAATTTTATTTTTAAAAAATTTAATATTTCATTTTGAAGTTAAAAAATGCAAAAAGTGAACTTAATGCATTTTATACCTACTTGTAACAACCTTTTCGATTGAATAACATAGACTTTAGTTTCCGGAGACGAAGGAGATTTTTAATACACTCCTGCTCAAACGTTTAGCAAGATTTGCAAACGACCAATTTTTCTCAATTTAAAAACTTATCTCTCGATGAAATGTTTTCAAACATTGGGTATTTAAAGAACTGGGTCTTCCTCATGTTTTTCAATTAAGATTGGTTTAAGATAACATTTAGGGGCTGGTAACAAATTGAACAAAATCAATAATGTTTGTGAATACCCTGTATGATTAAATAAACAAAATTATCTGTAACTTTAGGATATGTTAATTTAGACTCAGTACAATTTGTGAATGAATTTGTGTGACGATTGCATGATAAATAATGAAGATATGAGCATTTATTTTAAAACTCCCAAACAAACCAGCATGTTTTTTATTTACAGTAAACAGTGTTTTAAACGAAAATTATTCCCACTTTCAGGTAAATTGGAAAAATATTTTTGAAACAATATACTGAAATCAGAATATAAATATCTTAAATATCCCATGAAATATGAACATTTTTATGAAAAATGTTTTCACTGCGCATGCGCGAATATATATATATATATATATCTAATTTATCTAATTTCTCATTCAAATTGGTTTTGCTGCCTCGAACGGGGCTTGAACAATATAAATTGCTATGATTAGCTATATTGTTTTGCGAAATCGATGCAGCTTTCACAGCTTAATGAAGTACATGCCCACTGACGAGTTTTTACTACTAATTTTAAACATTTTTATTCAATTATTATTTCTGTGGTCCTTTATTTATTTTCTCTGTATGTTCTTAATCTGTATCGCAACATTTTTGTGTCAGTCTTACCTATAAGTTAAAATCAGTTCTATTTTTGTTGTGTTGGTATTGTTTTGTATCTATTAATTGCTAAATTTTAAGGTTACATTTTATTACGATATCTATCATTTATGTTACATAGGTTGAAAGCTAGATATATTGGGCAACTTTTGTCAAAAGTTCACTTGAACAGAATAAAATTTGAGCAAATTCTCGGGAAAAGAACGAGCTACATGTTAAGTATTGTCCAAGAGTTCAAATTTCATAAGGGTTTTTTCACCTGTCGCATAATTAATTAGAAGATCCAGTTATTTCAACCACGCTCTAGAAGTACTTTTTTGTGAAAAACTCCTTATTATATAGTATTATATTCTCTACATAGTAGTAATTTCGTACATTTTAAGCATGTTACTTATTGAAAATTGTTTTATCCATAGGTAAATATTTAACGTGTTAAGGGGACTTGGCACCTTTGACTCGGCACCAATGAAGATTTAATATAAACACTTATATTTCCATTTAATATTATAAACTGAAATATATTAGATTTATTCCAGAAAATATATATATTAACTCAACAATTCTTGAGGTTTTTGATACATTTTTTACAGATTTGAAACCTTTAAATTGCGTTTTCTTAGTTTTCCTTTTATCATGAATTTGTGATCTTCAAAATGCTAAAACTTTTACAGGTATTTAAGAAAATACTGAGTATTTTTTATTTTATTTATTATTTATTTATTTATTTATTTGTATGTTTAATAGAACCTACTTAATTTAAAAGAATTAGGGGTGGATTTTGAAAGATCTTAAACGAAAATATATTAAAATGAAAATGTAACAAAAAACATCCCCCCCCCCCAAAAAAAAAAAAAAAAAAAAAATACGTAGACATGTACCTATTAATTTTTTCTCAAAAACTAATCCATCGCTAACTCTTTTAAGTAGGTTCCATTACATATATATAAAAAATACATATATATATTAAATCTTTTCTTAAATATCAGTCTCGAAGTTTTATCATTTTGAAGATCATGAATTCATGAAAAAATTCAAACTGAGAAAAAGCAAATTAAAGATTTCAAATCTGTAAAAAGTAACTAAAAACCATAAGAATTGTTTCTTGAATATATATTTGCTGAACAAACTTAATGCAGTTCAATATATAAATATTAAATGGAAATATAAGTTTTTATATGAAACCTTGATTGGATAGAAATCAAAGGTTACAAGTCGCCTTAAATACGGAGATACGGATTCAAGAACAGAAAATGGCAGCACGTTTTTAAAATTTATTAGAATATAAATGTTTTTCATTTAAGTAATGATCTAAAAGTGTAATTTTTACTTATTTATTTTTTCTGAACAGAAAGAGGATGTAGACAGCATCAGATAAATTATGCATATCACGAAGAAATCTATAGCGTCATTTTCAGAAATTTATGACATACGAGTGAATTTTACTTGGTGGAATACTGAACTCCCATTATTCTAATCATTAGTATCCTTTTTTACATCCAAAGCACGCACTATCCTCCAAGAGGAAACACACATACAAAAAAAAGGTTATTTTGCTGCGACTTTTAAGGTGCATTTTCAAATCTATCTTTTTTGTAAGTTCTTAAAACATCAGTGCATAAATAGTTTTAATGTAATTGCAGTGACTTATTTCAACAGGGTAAAATGCATGAAGTATACTAATTTACGTTGTGATCCTAAAAAAGAAAAAGAAGAAAAAAAATTGTGAAGCAGTGTTATGAAAAGGCAGTGCCATAATCTGCACAAGCTTTGTTTATTGAAAGTTGCAACTCCAGTAAAGCAAAATTAAATTACAATTGTAAGAAACACATTTTTAAAAAAGCACTTCTAAAGAAAACATATTAACCCAAGTAGTAGTTCACAGTTCACACTTTATTCGATAATGGCTTCAAAACCACAGGTATTTGTCCCAACCTCCCAAGTGAGATAGTATGGATGTTTAACAACTTGATAATAATCAGAAATAATGCTGGCATTATTATAAAAAATCATGGTGTAAAAATTGCAAATCAGAATAAAGAATATTCTATATGAATTAAGCACATTTCTTACTAGATGTAGATTGTTACTTATCTCTGAAGAGGATACAAATTTTTAACAACTTATGTCGAAAATTGCTATGATGTCTTTGTTATAATTATATCAATACAAATAAATGCACATCTATTCAAACAATCAACTAAGGTTGTAATATTTCATGCTCGAAAATTCCCAGAAAAATATTTCGATGTTTTTTATTTCATTGATAAAAATTCTTCATTCTCTTTCTCATGCCATTTCATAAACCGGATAACTCTTGCATTCCGTCCGAAAAAAAAAAAAAAAAAAAAAAAAAAAAATAGAAGATCGATTATCGTCTTTTCTTAATCTATTGTGTTTAAACAAGACAACAATAAATGGAAAGATAAGGTAAATAAATTAGATAGGTTCTGTTCTTGTAATCATATTAAAGAAATCCATTATAAACATAAACAATATCTGACATATAATATAGACTGCAATATAAGATAGCATTTCACATAGGTTATAGATTTAACGGTCGAAGAAACTCTTCTTCTCTGACCAAACTAAAACGAAACAAATCACATAGGAATGTTACACTAAAGATATGTTTAAAGATAATAATAATAATAATAATAATAGTAATAATAATAATCTGGAGTGACTTCACTCGACTTTCCGAACATTGAGTAATTAACGGTTTTGTAGATAAAGTAAACTAACAGGAGTTGTTAAATAAACAAAAGAGAGAAAATTATAATAGGGTGTTTGAGTATTTTTCTCCATATAGTACACGATGTTTAATTTAATGCTACTGAACTTTGAGCCCATAGATCCTAATGATAAAGAATTTTTCATTGTGTCCCTGTAAAAACCTATAAATGCTAGACTCACCAAAATGCTTATAGTTAGTGCAACAGTGACTTATAATATTCATATAAATTTTCAGCTCAATTGAATAAGGCGTTTGGACGCTATCGCACTTATTGCTGTAATAATAAATTTGGAGCTCGTTAAGAGATGATAATAACAAGCTTATAAAATTCAACAGGGTTAAAGATTTTTACTAAATCAATATCTTAGAATGCAGTGTTTAATAATTTTTAAAAATATTTATTTATTCATTTAATGCAACTACATATCTTTTTAACGCTTTTCAACAAAGTTGAAAGAAGTTTATGGCTTTGGTTTATCTGTCACTCTATCTGTCTGTCCGTTCTCTAATTTCCGTAAATATTCTTAAAATGCATTGAAACTGATATATGTTATTTGAGTTCACTATGGTACGTTTATGTTCCCTATACAAAGTGATATAAATAACACGACTGGCTCCTATACAGGGACGATCAAGCAAATTTTAACATGTTGAGCGCCACGCAAATTCTTAAAATCCATTAAAATAACATAATGATTCCTCCTGTAATAAATAAAAATTAAGCAAATTTTTAATAAATTTTCAATCATTAAATGTAATATTATTAGTTTTATGTTCTATTTTATATCCGCCACCAACGAATGACGCGGCTTTATATCATATTTGGCATTGTCAGCCACCGATGGCTAACAGGGCGCTCAACGTTTTAATTTTTTATTGGTACTGCTTTTACTTTCGGGGTAAAACTTTCACTGAAATGTTTGAAGTATAACATGTTCTGCACACTCCTAAAGTTTCAAGATGATTCCTTCAGTATACTTAGGGGCCGCAGTAGCCCAGTCGGTAGAGCGCCGGCCTCGTAATTGGACTCGAGCCGGCCAAAGACCGTCGTGTACACTAATGGTGGCTGGTGCACGTAAAATCTGTCGTGGCCGCAATGTCCTCCATGTTCCCATCAAAAATTATACCTCTGGGGGTCACCGAAGCGGGAGAACCATCCCTTCCGTGGAGGATCAAAATTGTGATGGCATGTCTCCAGACCACCTCTAGGGGTGTGTCCCAGACCGTCGCCAATTGCCTATCTGCACAACACTAATGCGACGTAAAAAAAACCCAACCAACCAACCTTCAGTACTTAGAGATATATGACAAAATGTCTAGAATGTCTGACATGGCGCTCAACGTGTTAATACATTACGTCCTATGAGAGAGATTTTTATAAAAAATATATATAAAAAAAGTTTCTTTAAAGAAACAAAGAAAATACTGTGCCTACATTTAATAATATATCTACAGGGTTACACAAAAGAATTCCTATATGCTTTGAAATTATCTGATCGACTTTAAATTTAGTATAATTATGTATGATTTGCATAGAATTAGCTGTACATTTTTTATGTATATTTCAGGTTTCTGTACAAGGACGCATAAAAATCTCCTGCCATTGCAGTCTATTTAGAAATTTAGAGAATGTATTTTGAGTTTCTTTTAACATAGGACTGATAGAACACTGTTCCATTTAGTTAAGCGGTTATTTCTGTGGAAAATGGTTTGCATAGAATTAAATATTAGTTTGCAGACTACGCAAAAGAATTTTGACAAATTAGACACTATAACTATTTAAGGAGATTTTTGATAAGTTATTCAGATTTTAATATATAACCAAATTGCATATACCCAAAGAAGGACGGCACCTCTCCTCAAAAATGTGTCTTTTTATAAAAGAAGTTAAGCATATATGCATATATACTATATATATAATAACAAAAAGAAGTATAACGGAAAAAAAACGGATGATTAAATTGTCGCAACAACCTGCAATAGCTTAGTCAGTTACTATTTAACTAAAATAAAATTATTTAAATAATTATACTAATACTTTTTTTATTTAGATATGAAAGAGGAGGAATAATACTCAATTTAAAATAATTCCGGTAAGAATACAAATCACATAGGAATGTTACACTGAGGATCTGCTTAAAGATAATAATATTAAAAAAAAAAAAAAAAAAAAAAAAAAAAAATCTGAAGTGACTCCACTCGATTTTCCGAAAATTGAGCAATTAACGGTTTTGTAGATAAAGTAAACTAACAGGAGTTGTTAAATAAACAAAAGAGAAAAAATTATAATAGGGTGTTTGAGTATTTTTCTCCATATAGTACACGATGTTTAATTTAATGCTACTGAACTTTGAGCCCATAGATCATAATGATAAAGAATTTCTCATTGTGTCCCTGTAAAAACCTATAAATGCTTATATCTTCTTAACTCTCCAAAATGCTTATAGTTAGTGCAACAGTGACTTATAATATTCATATAAATTTTCAGCTCAATTGAATAAGGCGTTTAGACGCTATCGCACTTTTAAAAATTTGGTGCCATAGGCCATAATGATAAAGAATTTTTCTTGGTGTCCCTGTAAAAAAGCTATATGTGCTAGATTCACCATAATCAATAGGATTCGTACTGCGGTGACTTACAACATATGTACCAACTTTCAGCTAAGTATTTAGACGCTGGCGGGTTCATTCACACACATACATACATCATCGTAACAATAGTGAAAACGGACTCAGGAGACCTCAAAACGTATAGAAACATCAAAATTTCAAATTCATATTTTTGACATGATTACAATACTTTCCTTACATATGTATGTTCGGAAAGTAAAAATTTTATTCAAAGTAACAATAACAATATGAACTAAAAGAAAGATGGGAAAAGCTTAATTTCATGGAACAGAAAATAAACAAATTAATTAAAAATTAAATTAAATTAAATAATCAGAATATAGAGATAAATTGTAAGGGAGTCACATCTCTACATTGAGTTAAAAAAATGTAAGGTTTTATTTTGTAGCAAGCTATTATGCAAACTATCACATGGGGTGACCCTACCTTTAATATTAATAAATAAAAATAAGCTGCTTAGCAATGTATAATATAAATCCGTTTAGACTCCATAGATTCACTATTTATACCGCCCATAGCTTAAGGAAACTGATGTACAGTATTAAAATACACACAATTTATCCTGTCAAATAACATACGTATAGCATAATTTATTGGTTAACATGGTCCTACAATTTTCTTCATATACATTATGAGATACAAATGGAAATTGCTTAATGTAATTTTTTAATGTACTAAAAAGTATATTACATACAAATTTTAGATGATATTTATACTAATTTTGTGCAAGTGCAAATTTTAGACAATATACAAGGATATACAAAAGAAATCTTTTTAATGATTTCTCTTTAGCTTATCAAGAAGATTTTGTGAGATTTTTTCCCCTATAATTAAAAATTGAATATATTTTTGTAGTTTTGCTCTTTCTAGGCAATATACATGGCTACATAAAAGCAACCCCCCCCCTTTTTTTTTTTTTAAATAAGCTATAAAGATAATTTTTTTGGAACTTTCCCTTTCTCCATAATGAAAAACAATATGTATTTTAAAGTGTCATCTTTCGATACATTGAAGGTTAAATGTTGTAACAGACAAGTACAGTTAGAAACTGTTTACAATCACGTAAAATGCACGATTTTTCTTTCTTTCTTTCTTTCTTTTTTTTTTTTTTCAACTTATTGTTTTTAAAACAAACCTATGTTGAATAACATCACAATTATTCAATAGAAATTGCAAAAATTCATTTAAATCTTTTCTCATTTGACAGTTAAAGGTAGATATTCAGTTATGATAATTTAATTGAAATAATTTGAGCCATGTATATAAAAATAGTTCATGGATTTATATTTCTTACATTTTGCTTTAATTACTGTGTGAGTCACGATTATTTCAAGAGGACGAAGTTTTCTAAAGCAAATAATTTTTAATCGCTATTCGAAAGGTGAATCAAGAAATTATTTTTATGACAGCATTATCCATAAATCTTACAAATAAAAAACAAAACTTTATCTGTCTAGACGGCCATTTTGCTTTTTGGTTTTCTTTGTAAACTATTTTTCATCATAAACATGAGCATTAGGAAATGACATTCTATTTTTCTTTGAG
The DNA here is from genome assembly GCA_963930645.1 of Salticus scenicus. Lineage (NCBI taxonomy): Eukaryota > Metazoa > Arthropoda > Arachnida > Araneae > Salticidae > Salticus > Salticus scenicus. The sequence goes on from OZ005653.1 coordinate 275,070,443, forward strand.
AAATTGCTAATTTTCTGGTAGCTATACATCACTGAGGCATCTCTATTTTTATTTATTTATTTTTTAATTAATGATGCGCATATATGGATAGCTTCTAAAAATCTATAAATAGTATTGAAAAAAGCTAATTTCTTGGAATTTTTATTTTTCGATTACAACAAAGATAATAAAATTAGACATAAATATAATAAAAATATTCCTTCTGAAAAGAAATATTTCAGAAACATATAAATCGCACAGTTGGGTTCTACTTCATATTATATAAACTATGTGTAAACTACATGCAAATCTAATACATGCGCACTCAATAAAAACTAAACTAACATATATATGTAATCAATTTTAGTGTTTATCAAGCCACTGCAGGATGAAGGACTTTCCTAAGTAATTCCAATCTGCTCTGTTTTCTAAAATCCTTCTCCATTCTGTTCTTCCAAACTTCACAATTTCATCTCTCCAAGGACACTGGTCTCTTCCCCGATCGTTTCTTACCTCTCAGTATCCAAAATTAGTAACAAAGAAACATTTTCGAACATTTTTTATTTGTAATTTGTAGGGTTTTTAAATCAATGCAACGTCATTTTTTTAGAAAGCCTGATATAGTACATAGACACAACATACTGCATTGAGAATATAAAAGTATTAAATATCTCACGAAATATAGTCATTTTTAGTAAATAATTTTTAACTCTGCATGCACAATCGTTAGCAAAATTCCTATTATTTAATTTTCTAGCCATATGTATAAAGTTATCCTTAAAAAAAAAATCATACAAATATTAGGAAAATTCAAGAAGTTGGCGTCCATAGAATGAGTTATACTTCAGTTTCTCACAAAAAGACATAAGATTTCATCCATATTTTTTTTTTTTTTTTTTTTTTGAATCAATTAAAGAAAATATAGTATACGTTGATTTCAAAATAAAAATGTTGATAAAACACTTTAGAGATTTGTTTCTTTTTGTGAGCAACTGAAATTCAACTCATTCTATCGTTTATATATATCTTTCGAAATTTTGAATTTTTTATAAGTAACTTAATACATTTGGCGAATAAATTATGCAAAAGAAATTTTATTCATGCTTACGCATGCGCAGTTAAAAATTATTTACTAAAAATTCTCATATTCTAACAGATATTTAATATTTTTATATTCTGAATTTTCATCCACTTCCGATCACCCAACTGAGCTAAAATTTTGCAGATAGCTATAACTCCGATGACCAATACAAGCTCAAATAATAACGGATTTAGGGAAGGAGGAGGGGGAGGGGGAGGGGGTCTGAGAGCCTTGACCTCCAATCCGAACTCAATTTTTTCCCTAATTTTAACCCATTTTCTACCATTCGAATGATCTGAAGTTTTGCATACATGTATATTATCCACATCCGTTAAAATGGAGATTATTTTTAATGTATTATTGTTAACCAATCAGATCTTTTCGTTTTTTTTTTTTTTTTTTTTTTTTTAGCTGTAGACACTTCTACTAATGATTCTTTAAAAAACTCAAATTTTTCTCTGTAAAAATTTGCTTTTCAGAAACTTAATCCGGTTCTTAATATAATTACCACTAAATCCAATAAAGATTATTAAACTATAATTCTCAAAACATCGAAGTAGATTATCTCAAATTGCGCCTTAAGTCAAACTTGAAAGCACCTCTCTTTAATTATAATCTATTTATATATCAAATCTCTTTTTTTCTGATATTCCTATTCATGGGACATTAGATATTTGGAAAAGATGGCAGTGGAAGTTCCATTATTATGCAATTAGAATGAAGGAACATCTAAATTCATTCCATTTATCGGTCAGTCAAACTACCTTTGCTTTCAATGGCCTCTTTTGTTCTCAAATCGGAAGCGTAGAGATGAGACATCTACATCTACTCTAACTTTTGCTTTTATGATATTCAAATGCAATATTTTGAACAAAAATTCTTCGGTATTTGTAAATTTTCTCAGTAGCTTATTGTGGATATTTATCAGTAGTGAAAGATAATTAATTAATAAGTATAGAAGGTAATTAGTAAATATTGAAAGTAATTCATCAATCAGTATCAAGTATTGGATTCAACTGACGTTTGAAGCTAAAGGTGACAACTGTCTTTCTAATGTCTTGATTTCTAAACAGAATGATTGGTTCTCTACTCACTGTTTTCAAAAATCATTTCGGTCTCTCTTATTAAACATACTTTTTCTAACCATCATTCACAATAAGAAACATCGTCTATAGCTATATCTTCTATATTTATTCTTTTCAATTTCTGGTTGGCATCTGATTATTTAGTAAAACTTTACGAAATTTCTTTTAACAATATTACATATATGTTTATGCGACTAATGTGCAACTAACGTTTCAGGAAATTCTACATAAATTGCATCAGCATCACAAATGATACTTTTCCTTTAAAGTTTTATATTATAAAAGGCGTAAATATGCAAACCGATTTGCAAGGTTTGCTTAATTATTATTGAAGTAATCCTCTTTCAAAAAGAAATATTCCAATTTTTAGACAGAAACAACAACAACAACAACAATAATTAAAATAGACCTTTCTTCGAATTACATACATGTATGTTTGTTATTGCAAGTACATAATAGAATTATCTAATAAAAAGAAGTACCTTGAGAGCTACTGTTAAATCCTCAGTTACTGTAATTTTTATTTATGGAAGTTAAAACAACAAAATCTCTTTAAAGTTTTTATGAGGAACAAGTTTTATATCCTGTTGCACTTTTTTTTTTTTTTTTTTAAGGTATGCAAAAAATGCTCTTGGAAAGCATTTTTCTAATATTATTAGAGGAAACGTATTATGTTATGTATGTACTTCGAACTTACTATTATACAGAATTGTATAATTTATTTTCTGATGTTAAATCTTACATAATATTGTAAAACACCTTAAAAAAAAACAATGCAAATTTTACAATTAACAAGGAAACTTTTCTTACATTACATAATCAATTCATTAATAAATCCCTCAAACATGATGCGAAAGGAATTAGCAGAGAAGAACACACTTTTATTTTTTTTTCTTTGAAAAGACAAAACAACTTTCATTATCTTCCGCTCGAGGCTGTATCTTCAATAGAAAAAACCTATGTTAAGAAAAAACACGAACATACTGAACAAGAAAAGCTTCGTCTCTGATCCGTAGCGATATCTGTAACCGTAACGTCAAACAAATGATTCGCTTTCTCCGCAACTTTTGAGACCGTAACGGGTCGTCAGTGTTGTTAAAAAGATTCTTTTTCATTTGTGATCGCAGATCCAAAACGAAATTTGCTTTTGAACATCTTCATCGCTTTTGACATGGACTAACGGAAGAAACACGCTTCTTCTAGCCCATTTTGCTTCAAGGGAAATTTGTCTAACAAGAAACCTACTTATTTAGCCATTCATACATTAAAAGAGAATGGGGATGTAGAAAAGAATACCTAAGCGATCTAAATAGTCTACATAAAGATAGTTTTTTTCTTTTACTGTATTAGGGTTTTATCGTCGATTACTGTGACATCTTCTACAGTCGGCAGCAAAATTATTCGAGCGCTAGCAATAATTCCTATATAAAGAAAGTACACTTAATATTGATTGAAATTTTATTTTTCCGACTGAGTGAAAATAATGGCTGGACCGGGAGTCGAACCCCGTATCTTTGACTTACAAGGTCAAGGCTCTACCAATTGACCTATCCAGGCCGACACCCCGGTCAGCATTACTCACTCAGACAACCTTTAGGCAGAAACCTTTGTGTGATTTTAATAAAAATTACACTTAATATTGCTTTGTTAAATAAATCCTTGTTGAGACGTGTGCTTATTCAACCTAAGAACATGAGTCGACAAGGATTTATTTAACAAAACAGTATTAACTGTATTTTTTTTTCATATATATATACAGAAATTATTGGTAGCGCTCGAATAATTTTGCTGCCAATAGTAAATACGTTGGTTTTAAAAAATGCCACGGTGACAAAAATTTCTTACCCAGAATAATACCGAAATATTCCTCTATGGAGATTTCGAGTTTTCTGCTCAATAACTGTCCAAAAATGAATTTTTTACAAGAATTCTACAAGGTCCATTCTATAGAAAATCTGCCTTAAGGGAAAATGTTTGAATTCATCGTTGTTTACAGGAATAATACGGTAGTTTTATTACCAGTTTTAGACTTTCAAATTTGAAGTGATGTCTTCTTATTTTATCAAAATATCAAAATAAATTTACACCAACGTTGAAAATGCCAAAATAAAACGTATGAAATCCAAGGTGACCAAACGTCCTCGAATGATGAGGACAGTCCTCGAATTTCGACCTATGTCCTCAGCGATTTGAAAATCATTTGAGGACAAATGTCCTCGAATTTACAAATTTGTCCTCAAATTAAAGCATGATTTAGCTCTGTCCTCGAATAGCTCTTCAATTTGAGGACGCTGCGATGATTTGTTCTTAACCCGTTAGTAGTCGCTAGATGGTCGATTTGCCGCCCATCCTTAAGTGTTGGCAGGTTTTTTTTATTCGATAGCCACCAAAAATTTTTAGAAGTGGCATTTGATATACAGAAAACGCGAATAAACTCGAAGAAACGTCAATCACATCACTTTTTAAAATTATTGGTGACAGTTAAATAAAAAGTGCGCAACTTGTAACAGGTGGCGCTGTCAATAGCGACTACTAACGGGTTAAATTGGGTTTAAAAAATTTGGTCACCTTATAAAATATACATACTGCAGTTTCAACAACTTATCTTTATCTATATCTCTATCAATATCATAATTATGAATCGGAAGGTTTTAGTACACACTCCTTTTGTCACACCACTTTATTTTTAGAGTAATTATCTCTAAAAGTAGTTACGAAGTTACGATTACATAAGTATAAAATTACTCTAGAAAAAGACTGATGTGAAAAAAAAAGGCAGGTACTAAAAATCTTCCGATTATTAATGAAATGGTTGGCAGGTAAGCTTTTTCAGAGCAGAATAATAAGACGAGTCACTGCTCCTATATCTAAACAGGGTAACGGATTCTAAAGCCGCATTAACAGCCAATAGAACTGTGGAATTCTGGAAGTATTGGCCAATTGGAAATTGTAACTACATAGCTATGGAAATGGTTGGTGAAAATCAAATAAACGATATGACATATTATATGATATTTCTAATAATCAGACAGAGGAGTTATCGTGGAATTGCCATTAATGACCTTTTTATGGTCTTAAAAATGGAAAACTTACAAAAAAAAAAAATCGAGTTTAGACAGATGGTGTACCGCGAAATAGCAATTAATGACATTTTTATATTTATGGGAGATCACTTGAAGGATTCCAGTTACTGGTAAATATTAAAGTTATATATCTTGGCTAAGCTCCTTGTGTGAAGTCACCTCTGTTCTCCATTTTCAATATATTGGTATGTTTATTTCATGTGTTTAAACAGAAATATAGAAAGGATGGCGTGATAAGGCACTGGCCAATATGACTTTGTTTGAGACAGTACTACTTTTAAAGATTATTTCCGTAAGAAAAGTAATCAAAATTTCTTATGCGAAGAAATCCCCAAAGGAAACTTATATACATATAATAGAAAAAAAAAAAAAAAGAGTTCAATTTTCCTTACGAGATTACCTTAAGTAATTAAATTATAACAACAAATTTCGCATCTTCACATTAAGGATCCTTGATCTTGATAATCGGATACCCTGCTTTTCTCCTTTCCCATGTTATCCAATGGGATTTTTGTTGCTTTGGGAATATTATAAGGATATATTATAAGGATATTATAAGGATATCTCGTTCAAAGATAACGTTTTTGGAATTCTGCTTTTAAATTCCGCTATTCAAACGTATTGCCTTTTTTCTTTAGGGAGTAATTTATTTAAAAAATAAATTTATATATTTTGTTTCATTAATGAAACTTAAGGGTCTAACTTTCAGCCTCAAAAAGAAATATTTAATTTATTTAAAAAGAAAAAAATTTCTTCCCAAGATAAAAGGTGATACGTTCAAAGAGTGAAATTCAAAAAACAGAATTCGAAAAACTTTATTTTTGAACGAGATATCCGGATAATACAAAACAACAAAATTCCCATTGGATTACACAGAGAAGGAGAAAGGAGAATATCTGATTACTAAGGATTCTTAAACACTTGTTTCGATTTCAAATATTTAAAACACTTTGATGTATTAAAAACAAATCCAAATGCAAGTAAAAAAAAAAAAAAAAAAAGAAAAAAAGAAAAGTAGCAAATTATAAATTAATTGACAAACATTTGCATGTTAATTTACACAAAACAAGATTAATGCAAGTGTAGATTAGAGCAACGATTTTAAATAGTGAAAAAACTGATAATTTAAACATATATGTTGTAACCATCACAAAATTTTCTTCTACATTTTCCTATATAACTTCACGCAGTACAGATTATTTCATAAAATTATTTTTCACGTTGGCATTTACAGACGATTTTCATCTCAAAAAAGTATAACACTGAAAAAGTTAATTTTATGCCCTATAGGTAGATGACATCCGAGAAAATGTTTTATTTTTTTCTTTATTATTATTATTATTATTATTACTATTATTTGTTACAAATGAAAAAAAATTCTATAAATTTGTTTAAAATTACCACAGATCTGTAGTTCAACCATTCGTTGTGAAGTTATAGATGATGAGCTTTTTTGAAAAGTACCCATACAGAAAATTGTACCCCCTCCTAGAGGGGGGAGTAATGCTCCTACAAATACAAACGTTTTTCCTTGGTTGAATTTTCATCTGCACTTATACGAAATTTTGTCCTACATTGCTATATTAAAAAAATATGAAAAAATGAGATGACAGCGCTACTTATTGAACAATTTATCCCAAAAAGTAATCGGCACCAATTTTGATCAAGGTCCAACTGAAGTTTGGTTAAATTTTGTTTATTGGTTCATGGGATTCAGCATCCTCAAAATTCAGCATCCTCAAAATTTTTGATACACACAGACAGACACTTTAAACTAGTATGTTGTGGCCACCACAAGACTTTCTTCTATATTTTCCTATATATATATTCAATCAGTAACAATATTAAAAAAAAAAAAAAAAAAAAAAAAAAAAATTACGATTTTTTTCTAAGTTTTTTTTTTTGTTAAAAGTAATACATATTCAATCAGTAACAATAAAAAAAAAAAAAAAGTAAAAAAAAAAAATGATAACTTTGTTTTAATTTATCACAGATATAGTGTTCGGAGACTTTTGTTACCGACTGTATATATAGAACCTGTGACATCTTTAAAAAAATATATGAAAAGAATGAACAATAGTTTAAATATAATATGAAAAAATTCTCTCTCTCTCTCACACACACACATTGTTAGCATTATGTTTTATCTATTATACTAAACGTAAGATCTGAAAACTATTATATGTGTAACAATGGCAAGATCAAACAGAAATAACATAACAAATGAAAATTAATCCAAAGTAATTAAGTAAATAGTAGAATTATTTGATTTGACATACAATGATTTCAAGAGAGGAAAATAATATTGTGTATGTTTGTATGTTTAAAAATCAAATGCCACGTTATTATTATTATTATTATTATTATTTAGTTACATTTAATTTAAAGTTAACCTATTGACACAAATGGAATTAATTGTGATATTTTCGCAATAATAAAAGAGAACAATGTATAAGAATTTTGCAAAAATTAAGTAATTATGAAATAATATAAGAATTCTATTAATTATTAATTAATCTTTAAAATTCTGTATAAATTTCGATAGAATTTCATTAATTATTTGAAATTTTATGACCTTTAGTTTTTTCATTCATTGCAGGTAATTGACTTCCCCTCCTTTTTTAATATAATGACTTTCTTATTTTTTTATTTTATTTTATTTTAACTTTTTTGTGTGTATGTGTGGGAGGGACATGCCATATAAACAAAAATATGAATATCTAGTTTTTTCCAGGCATTAGAAATTAAAATCATTTTTATATTATTTATTTATTTCATTTTATTTCATTTGTTTATTTATTTATTTTTTGTTTGTTTTCTAAATTGTTTTTGTAAAGATATAACAAATTATTCACATTTATAAAACTTGTTTCATTTGTATTTCGTTTAAAGATGCATAGGACTTCTTTATAAATTTTAAATGTGTGTATTATTGATTTTAAAATTTACAACAACAACAACAAAAAAAAAAAAAAAAAAAAAGGAGGGAGAGAAAGAGAGAGAAGAATTTAATATTTTTAATCCTTAAAAAATAAATAAATAAATAAAATAAAATAAAACAGTTATAAAAATTGTATATCAAAAAGGGAAATAAATGAAGGGAAATTATTACAAAGAAAAATAAGTCAAATCTATTTCTGTTCTTTTAAAATCAATATACGTATATTTATATTTTTACTTTACATAATAAGTTGAATGAATCAGCCATATCAGCCTTTTAAAATTTATAAGAAAGGCATTATATATATATATAATCATTATTAAATAACAATAAAAATCCTTTTTTTTTTTCCTTTAAGAGTATTATCTCGTTGAAGAGTACCAATGAAAGTGAACGTGTGTGAGATACCATTCCAATTTTAGAATCGTTGCCAGAAATAATATATATATATATATAAAACCAAAAACGAAAAAGAAACGAACAGACTGATCAAAATAATGATTTGTTTCTAACCATTCATCGGACACTTTCATTGATCAAAAGCGGGTGGATGCGTAGGATGCGATTTCATTCTTACCCAGCGCCTGCGTCCTGTCGCAGTCGGGTTTGCCATATGAGTATTTTATCATCCATTTGGCAAATTAATGCTTCGGAAAATAAAGGAAAACGTGCAATTTGAAAATTAAGAATAAAGGCAGTTGACCGTTTTAAACATCGATTTTTCTCGTTTTTGCTAAAAATGTCATAAAAACGAACCTTCTTTCATGTTTTCAAATACACTTTAAATCTTGAATTATTATTTATCCAAATGAAAAAAATTTGTGGTTCATTCTTCGAATTCAAATTAAAAAGGTGCTAAAGTTTATTAGATTTATTTCTATTTTTATTTCACTTATTATTATTATTATTATTATTATTATTACTATTATTTTCTATAATAAAAAGTATGACATTTTATAAAACGAAATAATCGTTTCAAAATTTTTCATTTCTTTTCGCTTTTTTATTTCCTTTTTTGTAGAATATTTAAAATAGGTAAATTAGACAGTAAAAAGGTTTTTAGTTCAAAGTTTCCACGGGAAAATTCAAAATTACTTTTTTTTTTTTTAATTGTAATTTCTAAAACTCATTCTGAGTATTACTATTACTCTACTTTATAAAGAAAATTAGTATAGTTTAAAAGCAAATATCGAATTGCTTCAAAGAAGATAATAAAGGAGTTGCTTTACGCATAGGTTGTGAAATATTTCCTGTTAAATAATAAAAACTGCAACGAAATCTTTTTCACCACCATAAGTCTTCAAAGTTTGAAATGTGTTTTGATTATTATATTAAAATATATTTGAATTACAGATTTTCTTTTTATTTAAGAAAACTACACTAAAAAGTTAAGGATAGTTCCATTTTTATAAGTGGTTTTATCCGAAACTTGCGTAAATACGGGCTAGGATCCCTTGGAAAGACCCCCCACTGAGGGCACTCCCCCTCAAGCCTAGGATCCAAGTGCAGTCAATCGACCTTAATCCTAACACTAACATCCACACCATTTCACAGCCCAAATTTTCATAAAGTTTAACTGGCAATTTTGCCTTTTAGTACACTTTTGAAATGAACCCTTGCTAAATTATTGAGCCGTTAAAAAAAAAAAAAAAAAGAAAGATAGGAATAAAAAAACAAAAGAAAGAAAAAAATAGAAGATAAATGTCATCGAAATATGTTATAATCCTTTTCAAATAAACTACAGCAAAGCATCGATAATCCGGAAACCTATATTCTGGTAGCACCTATAATCCGGCACTAAAGCCTTTTTTTTTTCCTTCCCTTTCTCTTTTTCGACTGCAAATCGTAGTACTGAATAAGTTACTTTCAGATGAGTTTGGAACAGCATACTTGCGAACTTTTATGGATTGTCAGTAAAGTTTACGAATTTTCATTTAATTTTACTGATTTACGTATTGAAGTGAATTTTCTAAGATACTTGCCAAAAAAGTCGTTTGCATGTGAAAACGAACCATGAGTATAAGGATCACTCTCAAATGCAGAGGAAGACATCACAAATTCAAAATTTTGGTGATCGGCAAGAGCAAAAAGCTACGAGCTTTTGCAGAAGTGAAAGTGTTTCCCGTACTCTTTTCAAATTTTATTCTAATTATTTACATTTTTAATAGGGTATACATTTTTTTAAAACTATTTTTCAAGAAATATTTCTTTGGATGTTGCGATTGATCGATGATTTTGATAAATTTTCGGAACGCCCATAATCCAGAAAAATCGGCAATTCGGCAACGTCTAATTTCCTTCGATGCCGGATTATCGATACTTCACTGTACTAATATTTTGCATATAACCATGCGAAATATTGAACTTCAATATATACAAAAAATAAGAAAACTATTTTGAAATTGTTAATTACTGTTAACGAAGAAATTTAATGCTCAGCATTTAATCGCTGTAAAGCGATTTAAAATAACAGATTGTTTATGACAAACTAAGTGTTATTTTAAATATTTTGACGTAAAAAAATATTTCATACACTTTTATATATTTATTTATTAGAAAATCAAATTTAAATTATTTACTCTGACGCAAATTTTTATAAATTTTTTTCCATTGCAAAAATGTTAAAATGTTAATGAATATTGTTAATTGTTCTTATTCTTTCTATGAAAGTTAAAATTTATATGTATCAAGGGCAGAAATTGAGAAAATTATGTCATACTTGTCTGCAGACCAGTAATTTTAAGATTTCTCTAGTCCGTACATACATTCAATGGTACGTTCGCTTATACTATCATATAATTTTAAAAATATATAAAAGTTTGCAAAACAAAATAAAATTACATGGCAAATATGATTTTTTATTTTTTATTTATTTTATTTATTTCTTTATTTCTTTTGTAAATTTAATTAAAATTACAAATGAAATCTTATATAAAACAAAAATTTAAGTTTTAATAAACAAGCTAAATGTCACATGTTTAGCATAAAGTATTATATTAAGTATTAAAAGTGATATATCCACATAAAATAGTTAAATTAATAACTAGTAGGCTACGCCCGCTTCGCTGGTCACTATATTTAAATGAATTTTCAAGAGAATTGAATAACTATTTATTTTTTGTATCACATTATAAGTAAAAAATAAAAAAATAAAAAAAGTGCCTACATTGAAATTGCTCTAAACCTCGTTTCGGGTACTCGTTGCCTAAGTCAGCTCCCCCTCCCCCTCCGTTGCATCGATTCCAGGTTCCTATTGCCTGCAGTAAGGCCTTTCCCAGACACTTCAGTTTGGGTATTTATCGACGACAGGTGCATCTGCTATTATTTAATAACTGTGTTTTTCAAGATGACCGTGTCTCAGCATCTATTAAATATTTTAGTTTTTGAACCGTGTAGTTTATTGCCTCCACTCATTACACTATATAACGCTTTGAATCCGACCAATATAACAAATAAAATAGTAGATTTTCTTTTAAAATGAATTAAATACACAAAATAAAAATAAAATAAAATAAATTTTAATTTAACTTAAATTTTAATCAGTTCAATCCTTTCTACTATTACTAACATTTTTTTTTTTTTTTTTTTTTTTCAAAAAATACTATAAATTAAAAAAAAAAAAAAAAAAAAAAAAAAAAAAAATCAAAGGAATTGATTAAAAAGCTGAAAAATAAAAAATTTTATACTATAAAAATTATACATAAACATAACTGTTATAAATACGTTTTTAAATTTAAATTTTAATATACTTAATTTTTTCGACTGCATTACCATTTGATTTTCAACAAATAAAATAAAGATTTCGTCTTTAAAAGAATGAAATAAATAGCGTAATAGCCGTTAGTAAGGTATGCAGATGCAGACGATTAAAATGAAAGAATAAAATTCAGTAAAATTAAACATATAAGCCAATACTTAGCAGGTTATTATTTTCAAATTTTAATTAATTTTTAAAAATATAATCAAAAATTCGAAAATCACGCTTCGAGGTGCATCAGAACAGGTATGGTCTACCAGAAATTTTGGGGAAAGTTGGGCGCCCGACAAGCTAGTTTAATCCGCTCCACCTCTTAAGCCGTGGTGTCCTCTGCTCCTTCTTATTGTTATTTTAGTCTTATTTGTTTGGATTTTGCCTGTATTTCATATAATTTTCAGTTCTTATATTATTAAATATATGTATTCATTTCACACACACACACGCATATATATAGTGTATGTGTGTATGTATGTATATTTATATATTAATTATTTATTTGGCAAGATAAACGACGGATTATCCATATAAAACATATTACGCAAAACATTTCTTCTTAATTTGACATTTTGACCTCTCTTAAAAATGATTAATTGCTCTTTTTCATACAAGGATGAAGATGAGGTCAATTTATACTTTAATGTATCATATATCATGTATTTTTTCATGTGTTTCGGATGAAAGCTCTGTTTATCATTTAGCTGAAATAATAAGGGTTTAGGAGAAGATGAGAAGAGAAAAATAAGGATTTTCGTGTAAATAGAACCTATAATATTAGGATGATATGGTCTGATAAGTCCAGACGAATGTTCTTCCCCAACTCTGAATGATTTTGACCAAATTCTTCAGAACAATATACCTCGCAATCATTCAAAAAAAGCGCGTGCCACAAAAATTAATAGTTCTTGAATGGGTATGAGATTCAGGCCCTGACTAACGGCAGGTCATACGGGGCAAATGCCCTGGGCCCCCCTTCTGAAAGGGCCCCCCCTACAGACGTATGCAGAAATTCTGCAACCTAAAGAGCTCTAATGCCACTGCAAGGGGGCCCCCCAGAATAGGCTTGCCCCGGAGCTCCAGGTAGTTTAAGTCGGGCCCTGTTGAGATTTATTAAATAAAATCTGGTAATAAGAAAATATTTGCAATCGGTGAGATATCAGATTAAGTCGTAAAAGCTTTAAATTAATTCTTTTCGATTTTCTAAATTTCCGTTTTAACCAATGCTTCTGAACTCTTTTTGCACTTTTCCCCTTAGAATCATTTTAAAAAGAATACCTAACACAGAATTAAATTTTGTACATATTAATAAAAACGTATAAAAACGTAAAGCTATCAAAATTAAATTTTCTCAATTTAAAAGGCTGTGTAGTACTTTGCATGAGCCATAGTAAGAAGGAAGTTGAAGAAACAGATATTTCATACCAACTATACTTGCAATTATTTTTAAATTATAAAGAGATTTGCATACATTCTTTTGCGTACAAATTGCTATAAACGTATTTCAGTATCTCTTCGTTCAAGCAGAAATGTGTTATTAAAAAGATATTTGTCTTTGAAAGCCGGAATTGAGTTAAACAAACTTAAAATTTCTATTTGTTCACTGCTCACCTTTCTATTGTATCCAGATTTTTTAACTATTTTTATTAAACATTGAAAGCATAGTGACAAGTATTTCTTTTTCAAATTTCACTGTTACGTCCTATGATGTCGTCCTATACGTTGTCCTACATTATTCGTCCTATACGGTGTTCTCTGATTAAAAAAAAAATACATATATGGCAATTTTCTATTTTCAGATTAGCATATCTGTAAGGATTTAATTAATCGAATATTCAAAATGAACCTAATGGTGGAAGTTCAGCTGCTTTCAGTAGTCCTTTGTCCGCGCTTGTGCCTGTTAAACGTCTGCAGCAATGTTTTAATTATTGAAAATGCAATCGCAATATGACATGACTATTGTAAAAACCTCAAAACTATAATTTGTACTTATAAATTAAAAATATTATTCCGGTTGTATATGAATTAAAAAATGTTATTCCGCTTATATACGATTACGATTTTAAAATATTTTATTGAGATCTTACTTAAATACATGGGAATAATTATACACACATTGCTATTAAAAAATTTGAATTAATACCAACTTTTACACCGAAATTTGATACGTTTTTAATTATAATCGATTACTCTCTGAGGATAACATTTTCTCTTGGCTTTTATTACCTGACATTCGACTTAAAATGGTAACTTCGACATTTTCTAAAAACAATAAAATATTTCACCTTTAAAAGAACATAAATAGTACTTTTCGATTTCCTAGCATCCGGATAAGAATTTCAGAAAATTTTTAGCTTTTAAAAAGAGAGTGATTTTGTTATCAAGAAAGGAAAGTTTTATAATGTATTAATATTTACTGAACTCAAGCTAAATAAATTTTCTTGAAATTATTAATTCATTTATAAAAAAAAAAAAAAAAAAAAAAAAAATCGGATAACAGTGAGAAAAGATTCTGTAACCACAGCCTCCTTAACTAGATGCCTGTCATGTAGCTCGGAAACTAGGCAACAGTTGAAGCGGTAGACAGCGCCACCTAGTAGAGATTATGGGTCTTTCTTATTCAACTGTCACCAATAATTTAAGGATGTGATACATGATATATAAAATCGACGTTTCTTGGATTCTATTCGCGTTTTATGTATATCATATCCTACTTTTAAAACTTTTTGGCGGCTGTTGTATAAAAAAAGTTGCGCATTCTGTACCAGGGGGCGCTGCCTACCGCTTCACCTGTTGCCTAGTTTCCGAGCTACGCGACAGGCATCTAATTAAGGAGGCTATGCTGTAACTAACATCTGGAATCTAGGGTGTGGCTCTAGTAAAAACAGTTCCATGTCATTCTTATAAATTCTAGTTCCTTTTGAAAGCGAGTTTTAGTAACCCCTATTAGAATTCTAGAGCGTTTACCTATATATTAGCAAGGTGAAACTTACTTAAAAATCTCTGCAAATAAATGTGATTACAAGAGGCGGGTTTTAGCAAATATAATTTTTGTTTATAACCCAATTCTAGAAATCAAGCGAGAATTTCTCACAATACAAAGGATTCAGAATATTGTTTCACCATCTAGAAATGTATAGACTAGAAATTCTTGCTCATTTCGTCTATTCCGCTTATCGGTGTGCCTTATACGCATAGCTCGGAAATCTATATTTCTAGTGTAGGAATTTAGAAACTGGCTACTTATTCGTTCTAGATGAAAGCGGTATATTTTTTTTCTCAGTACAAGCTAAATAAATATTTTTGAAGTTATTAATTCATTTTAAAAAAAAAAATTCTCGGGTAACTCTACTTGATTTTCCGAACCGAAAGTTTAGTAGTTATCAAGCATTTTTAAAAAAAGTTTGAATCATTGAATAATTCAGTAAATATTCAACAATTTGGCAACTCTGCAGTACATAGGAGAAAGTAGATGAATATGAAATTCCATTTCTATTTGAACTTACTATAATAAACTGAAGTACTTTGAAATCATAGTGAATTCGACTATTGCAAATTTTCAAGTGTTTTTAATGGATTTTGATGGTTTATGTTACAGAAAATAAAATTTACAAGCAAAATTTTTTGTTAAGAAAAAAAAAAAAAAAAACAGAAAAAGTATTGTAAGGTAATATGGACAAAGCGGGTAATATGGATGGAATATTTATGTAGGGAGATATGGAATAGCCACGCGCTTAAAGGATAATAAAAAATAGGGTACTACACTGGTGTTAAAAATTAAAACAATAACCTCTTTTCTGGTTTTCTTCTTTTGCACAAAAATTTTAAACAAATAAACATATGAGCATAAAGTTTGGATGGCATGTTTGTTATCATATCATTAATCGAATTTTATATAATTTTAGCATAAGTAGTAATTTTTAAACTAATAATTAATCAATTTTTCTCAGAAGTAAGATTTGGAAAAAATGAAAAAATTATAGAAGAGAAAACTTGATGAAAAATTGTTTTAAGGATGAATTGCAGATAGGTGAAGACGGACATGCCTTCAAATGTTAAGCTAAATCCCATTTTCCTTTCTGTATTCGCTTTTCTTTTACTTTTGGAACGGATCTTTTGAAAAAATATAATTATTAATTTGTAAGCTATGCTCAACACCAGAATAATAAAAATGTCGATAAATAATTTTATAGTGAACGTCTTGTCCAGTTTTCATATTTGTGAAGTTATTCAAATGCGAAAAAAAGAAGATAAAAGAAGAAACAGAAAAGTGATTAGAGGAAGAAAAATCCGGTTTTAATCTAACACATCGATTCATGTGCATCTTCAACTATCTGTAATGCTTCCTTGTGACCATTTTTCATTAAGTTTTCTTTTTTTAAACTGTTAAAAATTTTCATTTTTTCCAAAGCTTACTTTTGAGAAAAATTGAATAACTATTTGTTTGAACACTATATTACTTTTGCTAAAGTTATGTAAAATTTGATTGATGATATGATAACAAACATGCCTTCGAAATTTTATGTTGATATGTTTAATTGTTTAAAAGTTATGTGCAAAAGAAGAAAACTAAAAAATAAGTTGTTGCTTTAATTTTGAATACCAGTGTATTATTACAGAAGATCATGAATAATTGCAATATAAACATTTTATTTTGAAAGTATATTATTGAAAATAAACAGTGTTGAAAAAAAATATCAACTCAAGTTTTACTAAAATCGCAAATAATATGGCTAGTGGTTATTCCGCATTACACGAATTGCTATCTTGAAGAATAAATAAACCTCAACCCTTTGTTCATAGAAATAAATTCATGGGAATGAGATCACTAATTCAGATTCTTCGTTATTTTCAACGGAAACTTTATACCAGAAAGTTTTTTTTTTTTTTTTTTTTTTTTTTTTTAACGTTTTCAGTTTATTTAATTTTATTTATTCGTCGAAAATGTATATAAAGATTTTGGGTCACCTTGGTGCACTTTGCAAGGTTCTGTAAAAAATTTAAAATAAAAGTAAGATCATTAACGAAATATTTTGAAAATATTCTTGGATGATAAAAAACTTATAATTAACCCAATCCGCGTTTGTAATGATCGAGAGATGGCGCTCTCTGAACTGCAGTTGTTAGTAAATATAATAGCCACGTGTTTCTTTCTCCGCCATTACATCATGGAAAATCGATTGCATAATATGATGATATGCAGTGGTGTGATAATTTCACCTTAGCCCACCAGAGGGCGAGCATTTCATTACAATCGGGGATAATCAAACAACATGGAAATTTTTTTGATAAGATAAAAATGAGAACTACACAAACCAGACCAACGTGTTCCAAGTCCTTCTACTTTTATTAACATAATAATAATAATAATAATAATAATAATAATAATAATAATAATAAAATTAAAATAAAATAAATTAAAACAAACATGAAATATTTAAAATATAATATTATTCTTTCATCAAACAATAGATGAGGAAATTTAAAGTATTGTAAATGACAAATATTTAAATCAAAATAATGATATTTTGTTTCTGACACACAATACATATAACAAACAAATCTTTCAAAACTAAAGATAAAATAAAAGGTTAAATGATTACAGAATTATTACACAGAAAAACATAACATCCTATGAAATTGAAAATGCGCACAAACTACATATGTTGTATAATAAACACATTACATATAACTTATTTTATGTGAGGGGGGGGGGGGACTTAATGCCTTTGCGTAAAATTTTCAATGATAAGCTGACAAACCGGAACAACTAAAGGACAGTAAAAGCAGAAGGAAAAGAAAAACATACAAAAAAAAAAAAAAAAAAAAAAAAAAAGAAAGTAAAAGAAAGAAAGAGAGAGACAGAAGAAGAAGGAAAATAATATCTTTTTGAAATCGCATATATATATACATATATATATATATATATATATATATATATATATATATATATATGTATTTTTTTTTTTTTTCTTTTACATTTGAATCATGTTTCTTTTTTTTTTTTTTTTTTTTTTTTTTTTACAGATATCTATTTTTTTTTTTTTTTTCTCTCTCAATGGTATGAACAAATAAATGATGGCTGGTCTTAAAAACTAATTTTTAACAATTAAAAAAAAAAAAAAAAAGAAATTCTAAAAATTAATTACCTTAAAAGTTACAAAAAATTGCGGATCTTAGATATTATATATCTTAAATATATGTACATAGTAGATGGCCCATAAATTTGTGAATGCTTTAAAAATTCATGAAAATTGAAGAAAGTGGTATATTCTAAAGTGGTGTACAAAAATATTATTATCACAAAGGTGGATTGTTTTAATTATAAAAAAAAAAAAAAAGTCTAAATTAGTCTACTTTTTTTTTTTTTTTTTTTTTTTGAGGGGGGGGAGGGCAAAAATTTTGTTAATAGAAAACGCTGCATGCTTAAAGGAAAAAAAAGGAATTCTCTATGAAAACCACGCTTATATTTATGCAAATAAATGTTTACAAGCTGTATATAGTAACATAAGAAAATATCTTGTATGTATTTACCATCAGAAATGAGTTTTCAGTCGTATATCCATCATTTTAATGGACTTTGTTTGGCTTATTTTATATGATTGTTTGTTTGCCTTCAGCTTTTGTTCTCTTTTGGCAAAATTTTTACTGAGAAAAACTATTTAATTTTCTTACGTTCAAAGAAAAAAAAAAATCGTATTTTGTGAAAATAATTTTTTTGAAAAAGAAAGAAAAAAAAAAAAAAAAAAAAAAAATACCAATTCCTTAAACTTTTATAAACTTTTAAAAAGTTCAAGGATTTATATGGATATGCATATATATATGTATCCTGAACAATATCTTTTGCCTTGTACAAGGCTTCACTTTTACAAGTGGTTAGTTGTTGATTAATTTAAATTCAAATCTTCCTTCCTGGTGTCTGATCGTTGTAATAGTAAATTATTATTATTATTATTACATAAGGACTATGTGCAATTGTTTATTGATTAATTCAATTTTTCCTTCCTGGTGTTTGTTCATTATAATGGTGAATTATTATTATTATTATTATTATTATTATTATTATTATCATCATTAACAATTTAAATTAACTTCACAGCAAACCACAATTTGTATGCACAATTCCTATAATACTCCTGATGATGTTAAAAATTCGACATGTCTGCATTCATTTGATTTCATCGAATTTTAATCTTTTTCAATTTGCCCATTCATTTAATCTATTTTGACCCTTCTTCTATCTGTTCATGTTTTGATAATTTTCTATGAGTGTTTATATATATACATATGTCATTATAATTGTGAAATGCACTGGTGTAAAATTAAAGCAACAACTTGTTTTCTCGTTTTATTCTTTTGCGCATATTTTTTTAAAAAATAACTTGAATGGCACGTTATCAAATCGACCTTTAACACAAGTAATAATTTTTAAACTGATTTTAATTCAAATTTTCTCAAAAGTACGCTTTGGAAGTAATGAATATCTTTCAGAAAAGAAAACTAAATAAGGAATGGTATTAAAGATGCATCACAGATAGATGCAAATGTTAATTTAAAATCAAATATAAATTGTTTTTCAAGTAATTTTTTGAAAAATGAAATTCATTCTCTCACACTTTCTTAAAAATACCAATTACATCAAAAAGATTTAGACATACAAATAGACACGATGACACATAAAGAAATGTATATTTCGTAACAGTTCTTTTATATAACAGAATCTTTACAGATACATAATTTTCTAAAGAGGATGAATCATCCGTTTGTATAACCTCAAAATGACATAATAACTCTAATCAGATCAATCAGCGAAGGCATTCTTCCACGTAGTAAGTATTTTGGAAGTATATTTGTTGCTTTAATTGGCAGGATATTGTATAACTGAATGCAAAAAGCAATTGCTTAAAAAAAAAAAAAAAAATATGGAGTGACTTTTCTCGACTTTCCAAGCATTAAGTAATTAACGGTTGCATAAATAAATTGAAGTAAGAAAAGTCGTTAAATAAATAAAAGTGAAAATTATAATAGGGTGTTTGAGTATTTTACTCCATTGTTTAGTTTTGCGCTATTACACTTTAAATAGTTTAATCCCATACAGAGATCATAATGATAAAGAATTTTTCGTTGTGCCCCTGTAAAAATATATAAGGGCTAGATTGTCCAAAATCTATACAATTCGTGCGACAGTTACCTATAACATGTGTATAAATTTTCAGCTAAATCGAATAAGGAGTTTAGACACTACCGCACTTTAAAAAATTTGGACCCATAGGCCATAAGGATGAAGAATTTTTCTCTGTGTCCCTGTAAAAAACTATAAATGCTAGATTCAACAAAATCTGTACAGGTCGTGCGACAATCACTTATAACATGTGTATAAAATTTCAGTTCAGACGAACTAGGTGTTTAGACGCTATCGTACTTTAAAGAATTTGCGCCCGTAGACCATAATGATAAAGAATTTTTCTTTGTGCCCCTTTAAAAGAAACTATAAGTCTTAGATTTAGCAAAATCAATAGGATTCGTGCTATGGTGATCTATAACACACATACCAACTTTCAGCCCATTCAAATAAAGTGTTTAGGCGCTATCGTGTTTACTTACATACGAAACACGCACACATACATACATCATCGTAAAAATAGTTAAAATAAACGCAGAGGACCTGAAAACGTATAGAAACACCAAAATATCAAAGTTGGATTTTTGAAAGGATTACAAAACTTTTCTTACATATGTATGTTCGGAAAGTTAAAAAAAAATAATATTAAATATATATATATATATATATATATATACGCTACTGATTTAGGTTTAGTATTTTCTCTAAGAAAAACAACAACTTTTTTTCTTTCATTACCCTACTACCGTAGGTAATGGAAGTATTGTATTTCGTCCAAAAATTCGATATCAAGATTTCCCCTGATTTACACGTTTTAAGGTCCCCTGGGTCCATAAAAGTGGTTTTTAGTGTGTGTGTATGTATGTATGTGTAGAATCTTCTGGCTATCATATCCCCGAAACTAATAAAGATAGAACTACAAAACTTCAGAATTAAGGCAAGTCTGGTGTACAGATGAATTATCTAAATTTTGGTGAAAATTGAAAAACCGGAAGTGGGACCGAAAGTCCATATCTCAAAAAACGGCTCTAACGATTTTTTTTCAAATTTGCTATATAAACACTCTATTAGGTGTCATTTCGAATGGTATAGTTGGTTAGTTCAGGAAAATTGATAGGCGTCCTGTGTCCTGTATAAATAGCTCAATTTCAGGTCTTGCAAGCATGTTCCTTTAAAAACGGCCGTACGGACTTTTTTCAAACTCGCTATATTAACTCACTTTTACATATACTTTTGTATGTAATTATTGTTTTCCGGTCAATAATTGATTTTTTGTAAAAGTTGGTATCTCAAAAACGGCTCTAACAATTTTCTTGAAAATTGTTATATAAATCCATTTGTTTCTCGTGTATTACGTGGTTATTAGAGGAAAATTAACAGTCTTCCTGTGTTCCGTGTTCATATAACAATTTTAAAGAAAATCGTTAAAGCCGTTTTTGGGATACACATTTACAGCCCACTTCTGGTTTTCCAATTTTCATCAAAAGTTAGAAAAGTCATCTGTACATAAGACCTGTCTCAATTCTGAAATTTCTTCGCTCTATCTTTATTAGTTTAGGAGATATGGCAGTCAGAAGATTACCCACAAATATATTCATACACAAATACACACAAACAAATTGCCAAAAACCTTTCCTTTTTAACTCAGGAGATCTTGAAACATGTAAATCAGGTGAAAACTCCATATATATCAAAAATTTTGTCCGAATACAATACTCTTATTACCTACGGTAATCGGCTGATGGAAGTAATTTGAGTTTTTATCTATTACTGAGCATCAAATCTTATCATCAAAAAATATCTTTTACTGAGCACCACAATTTAAAATTATGTGTATTAAATAAAGTACGAATAGCAGAAAGTAAATAGTACGTATAGTTTGTTTCCACAGAAGAAAACAATCGGTTTAACTGCCAATTTCAAATGAAAATATTATGTCTTTTTTATTTTTGTAAGATTTGACTTACGATTTCGTAAATTGAAATCAAACTTTCCGAAATTCGTTGATAGACTCGTAAAATGAGAAACACGTCCGAATATAATTTCGAAAAACATTGGAGTTCCTATAGCCTTTTTTTTTTTTTTTTTTTTTTTTTTTCTGTTGTTGTTTGTTTGTTTGTTTTACAGAAATTAAATTCTGTGTTTCTCCCGACATTCTTGTTAAGTTTTACTCAATGCCATTAGCCGTACTTTTTATTTTATTCTATATTCATAAAATAAAATAGAATTTTCGACTTTCGGTTTTCGATGACTTTTCACATTTTGAAACGATCAATTCACATTCTGAAATGACACGATTTGATCAATTTTATAAAATGCATTTCTGTGTGTGTGTGTAACAAAAAAAAAAAAAAAAAGTGACAGCTCTATATCAAGAATTCAAAAATCTAGATCAAAATTTCAAGAATTTAGGTAAAGAAGAAATGCAGATAATTTCAGGAAAATTTATATTTAGCTGCACCTTGATATAAATTGGTGTCTATCAACTTTTGGTGGTTATCGATCCACATGTGATGCTACGATTCCCCCATTTACGAGACGGCTGTATTTCATCTTCTATTACACACATAAAGTTTTGCTCAAAACTTTATGTGTCAGAGGGCAGTTAAGAAAAACTGTGTTATTAGATTTTTTTTTTTATTATTATCTAAAAGGTACTAGACGAAATAGCCTGAAACCTCTTACATGCAAAGAACATTTAAAAACTCATATTTTCCATTATCTATTTAGTCCAGAAAGCAATTAAGAAACCAGCCACAAATTGAAGAAGAGCGAAAATACTTTGGATCACCCTGTATCACAAAAAGCTACAAATGAATTGTAACTTTAATGCATTGTTGCACATTCTATGTAAATATTTGTATGTTTTGGTGCGGGAATTGCGCAATTATTTAGGCAGATATAACTCTTTTTTTTTTTTTTTTTTTTCAAAAATTACTAATTTTTTTTTTACAAGTTTTTTGTCTATAACTAGAACGGATTTCCATAAAATTTTATAAAACTTGCTGAAAAAAAATGACAAAATACTAGAGAAACATTATTCTGAAACATAAAATTCACAATTCACACGTGTAATATTCGTTGAGATATGAGCATTTTTAGTAAATATTATTTCACTGCGCATGCGTGAAAGATATAAAAAATTGTATTGCATAAGTTTAAAGCTAGATATGTTGAGCAACTTCGTCAAAAGTTCATTTGAATAAGAGTAAAAATTAAGCAAATGGTCGGCAAAAGACCGAGCTATATTTTTGGTATTTTCCAGAGTTGAAATTTTATAGGGTTTTTTTCACATGCTGCGTAATTAATTTGAAGATCCAACTATTTCAACCACATTGAAAAGTTCTTTTTTGTTTAAAAAAAAAAAAAAAAAAAAAAAAAAAAAAAACATATAGGCTTGTAACTTTAACATATTTTTATTTATTTACTGGAATTTGTGAGTTCATAAGGGGTTTTTCACAAAAAAGAACTTTTGCAACGTGTTTGAAATAATTAGATCTTTAAATTAAATACTCAGCATGTGAAAAAACCCCTATGAAATTTCAACTCTGGAACATACCTAAAACATAGCTCATTCTTTTGCCGTCCATTTGCTTAATTTTTACTGTATTCAAATGAGGTTTTGAAAAAAGTTGTTCAACATATCTAGCTTTAAACCTATGCAATTCAAATTTTTCTATCTCTCGAGCATGCGCAGTAAAATAATATTTACTAAAAATGGCCATATCTCAACGAATATTTCACGTGTGAATTTTATGTTTCAGAATAATGTTTTGTTGGTTTTTTTCAGCAAGTTTTGTAAAATTTTATGGAAATCCATTCTAGTTATAAGCAAACAACTTGTCAAAAAATTTAGTAATTTTTGAAAAAAAAAAAAAATAAAAAATAAAAAATAAAATAAAATAAAAATAATATATATATATATATATAAATGAATGTTTGTCTGTATGTTATTTATAAAATCGTAAACGGCTTGACCGATTTCGATCATTCTTTTTTTTTTGTTTTTTTCCTTATAGGTCAGGGATGGTTTAGGAAAAAAAAAAATTGAAAAAATCTTTAAAACTAATTAAAATATGAAAATAATGAACTTATTGACTTATATTGATTTAATATAAGCCATTTAAATTTTAAATTGTTGCCAAAAAAAGTTTAAGAGATGTATTTATTTATTGTTTTCAGCATAAAATGAAATATGCTTTCACGCGAAAAGTAAGAAATTACTAAATGTTAAATTGGTCGATGAGAAAATGACACTTTATAATTTTAAAATGAAATAGTAATATTACAAATCTAACATATTTCTTCTGAATTTTATATCACAGCATTTTTTTATATACCTCAACTTCATTTTTTTTTTTTTTTTTTTTTTTTAGTATGGCGGATGAAACACGCTTGGCATAAACGTTAATTCAACAATATATTAAAGGTATTTTCTTATTGATAATTCTTGACAATTTTTTATAATTTTGATGCTGAAGTAGATCGGACATTTTTCGCCAAGGAAAAGATAGAACGAAATACGCAAGCTAAGTGATGACGTCACTAGCCGTTCGTGGATGCAAGAAAAATATTTCCTATGTTAAACGCCCATTGGATTTTTTGTAAAAAATTATTAAAAATCGAGGAAAAATATTTCCCGATTTTAATCCCCGTATTTAGGTATAGATATGTATTAGTTATCATGTCCATGCATTAGATTAAGTTATTTTTGTTGTAAAATTGACAAAATTTGAATTTTTAATTTCAAAACTCTAGAAAAAAAAAATGCCAAACTTCCATATTCGATTGAAAACACAAACATTTCATTTCAAAGGATGATATTTACACAATATCCAACTAATATACTGATTAAAAGGGAAATGATAAATATTCTATCATAATTTGAAGTCAAATTTGTTTTCAAATGTCTAAATAAAGTATCTAATATAAGATACTAATATGTTGTAGCGGAATAGATTTGATATCGGTCATCCTTGGTAGAAAAATAAAATATCGCCAAATTATTTGGCGAACATAATTTAATCCCTTTCAAAAATCATGGTTATTTTAACAACTTATTTTAAGACAGTAATGAATAATATGAAACAATATTTCGTACAATGCATATTACGAAAATATACATCTGGCATGTATATTTTCGTATTACGTTTTTGATCACCAAATACAATAAGCGCCAAGAATGACAGAGTTTTGAAATTTAAAATTAAAATTTTGTGAATTTGACAGCAAAATAACTCAATCTAACACATGCACATGATAACTAATACATATATGTACCCAAATATGGGGATTAAAATCGAGAAATAATTTTCTTCGATTTTTAATCATTTTTTACAAAAAATCCAATGGGCGATTAACATAGGAAATCATTTTCTTGCATCCACGGACGGTCAGTGACGTCACACTTCGCTTGCGTATAGGAACAATAATCGCATAAATTATATTTTGGTCTAAAACGGCAACAAAAATTTAAAAGTCGCCAAGGGCATTAAGGCTGTACCATGATCAAGTTTACATAATAATTTATTTATTTTTCTATATACCAACTACTATTAACTAAGCATGAAGTATATATAACCACAAAATAATAATAATTGTCTCATGCGATAGAGGTAGCCGATCATAGCATATTGTAATATTATATTTGGCTTGAAATTGCTGTCATTCTATGGTTGATCGATTAAATCAAATAAATATAGAGAATAACTTGAAAGCAAATATTATGTACATCACGTATAATGTTGCTCATATATAACTAGGATTCAAATATAAAGGGCTACTTCAAAATTTTCGATACTGTCCGTATCGAAATTGTCATATATGATAAGCACCTAAATGGAAGCCCACGGGTAAGTCATTGTCGTAGGCAATAGGGACAGGTATCGCAGAATGCGAGGACGAACAAGGCGCTGCCGAAGGTAGCAGGAACCCAAATCGAACTTTTGAGCGATTTCAGTATTATTATTTTCTCTTTTTTTCATAAAACTATATAGAAAAGAGTTTCCTTTAAATATAGTGACCAGCGAAGCGGGCAAAGCCTGCTAGTATATATATATATATCTGCTTAAATAATTGCGCAATTCCCGCACCAAATCATAAACATATTATATATAGTATGTGCAAATTGTATAAAATTTAATAATGAGAAAACAAGTATGAAAAATTATACTGAATCAATTTAATTGCTTATCGGCTGACATGTGGAGCTGTTATTCGGCAATTTTTCTCATTTACAAGAAGATTATATCTCGACTTTTATCGCGCATAAAAGGATCAAACTTGATATATGAAAGGGTCATAATGAAAAACAATACTAACTTAATTTGGGTGTATACCGGTTGACAGGTGGAGATGATACTTCTCACCTTCCGTGATTTTCGATATGGCTATATTTTAGCACTTGTTGGTTAAAATTGTACCAAAAAAACAATGTAAAATTTTTATTGTGAAAAGTTATGTTGAGTGAATTTTTGTGTATACTAATTTATAAGTGGCACTGTTATAATGAATGATATAGACGAAAGTTTTGGGATGCTCACAACATGCTAATTTACCCAGTCGGACATATCTTAATTATTCGTATTTTATCGCAACTAACGATTTTTAAAGTTTGATAACTTTGGTTGACACATTAAAAATTAATAAATCCGTTCTGACTTTTCGAAGTGAAAATACTTTTCAACGATTAAGGTAGCTTAAAGAACCACACTCTTGTAATGAAATATTGATAGATCCATCATTCATTCTTTTTATTATAGTTATTAATGTATAGTCATAATTTTTTTTTCCGATTCTACTGTTAATTTATGAATGAAAATAATTTAAATTAATGTATTCTGCTCCGAGTTTCATCCTGCCTTCCCATGAAAAAGTATATCCATGCATGATTCATACAGTCACAAACATATATACATATACACACACACACACACACACACATATATATATAGTATATATATACAGCATGTCCATTAATCGGCCCCCGATTTTAAAATTAAATTACGCCTAAACAAAGATAGATAGAATAATGAAAAAACGGCGCGTTTATTTTGAAAGCTGTAAAAAACTTATGCAGAAGTATCCAAAAAATCCATAAGAAGAATTGCAGCAGAATCAGGATTGAAAAGCCATTCATGTAAAAGATTTTTACAGCTTTCAAAATAAACAGGCTGTTTGTTTCATTCTTTTACCTATCTTTGTTCAGGAGTAATATAATTTTAAAATAGGGGGGGGGGGCGATTAGTGAACATCCTGTATGAGTACGGTGCGGCCCGCCTGAGAAAAAATAGATGTTTAATGCGGCCCTCCAAGTGTTTTGGGTTGGACAAGCCTATATCTAACACATACTGAGAATATTCAAATTTGTCGTAGGTATATTAAAAAATATTGCCGAATTCTACGGCATTACTGAGGTTTCTCTCTTCCGCGTCATTGACTGACAGCGATTAATATAGGTAATAAATGCAGGCTTGCAGATAAGAGAAGCCAGAATAATTTATTGAGAACCTTATTACTTGTAAGAAGTTCCAAAGTCTTCTAATAAATTAAAATTCATTCAGCAAAGGCTTCGAATAAATCCCCCAATAAGGATTCTACTACCGAACTTTGAAAAAATTTATTATTATTTTTATTACAGCCTTAGCTATAAAAGTTCGTATACATATGCATAGAAATGAATCGATATTAAGTATATTAAAGTTTCTCGAAAACCATTTAAATTAAAATTAACAAAAATAAAAAATGTAAATTTTTCGAAGAATTTTTAAATGTTCCTCTACTTATTTTTTAAAATGTTTCCTCGATTTTACATTTTTACAGTTTATCAGCAGATATGGGTAATATTTTAGGAGTTCATTGATCAGTTAATTTTTTAATAATATATTCAAATATTTTTAGACTATATTGATAAATTATAATAATGCAAAATTGAAGGAACATTTTAAAAATTAGGTAACATGGATCGTTTTTAAAAAATGTCAAGAAATTTAGAAATTTTTTTTATTTAAATAAATTTCGAAAATTTTCTGTGTTTTTAATACTAATACATTTCATTGTATATGGTATGCACACTTTCATATCCCTAAGTTAACAGTTAAAAAAAAAAAGATTTATAACGTCCTTCATATTTTTCTAAAAAAAAAAAAAAAAGAGGTCCATAATTCAATAAATTATCATTATGGACATAAATACGTAATATAAATATAAATATATTAATATTTTCATTATAAATTATCACTTCACACATTTCATTAATATTTTAAGAAATTTATATTGTATAACCCAATCCCAAAATGTATAAAGAAAATCAATTTCAGGCTTTACGGGACATCTTAGAAATGTTTTTTCATTTCAGATTTCTTTATTATCTATTTTTAGTTTAATTAATTAATTGTTTTATTATAATTATAATTATTATTATTATTACTTTGTAAAAAAAAAAAAAAAAAAAATCTGGAGTGACTCCACTCGACTTTCCGAACATTGAGTAATTAACAGTTTTGTAGATAAAGTAAAGAAAGAGGAGTTGTTGAACAAACAAAAGAGAGAAAACCATAATAGAGTGTTTGAGTATTTTTCTCCATCTATTACACGATGTTTTATTTAACGCTACTGAACTTTGAGCCCATAGAAAAATGATAAAGAATTTTTCGTTGTGTCCCTGTAAAAACCTATAAATGCTAGATTCACCAAAATGCTTATAGTTAGTGCAGCAGTGATTTATAATACTCATATAAATTTTCAGCTCAATTCAATAAGGCGTTTAGATGCTATCGTAGTTTTAAAAATTTAGTCCCATAGGCCATAATGATAAAGAATTTTTCTTTGTGTCCCTGTAAAAAACCTGTAAGTGCTAGATTCACCAAAATCTATACAGTTAGTTCAACTATGATCTATAACATGTGTACAAATTTTTTGCTCAGATTAATAAGGCGTTTAGACGCTATCACACTTTTAAAAATTTGGCCCCATAGGCATAATGATAAAGAATTTTTCTTTGTGTCCCTGTAAAAAAACTATATGTGCTAGATTCTCTAAAATCTATACAGATTGAGTATTTGTGACCTATAATATGTGTATAAATTTTTTGCTCAATTGAATAAGGCGTTTAGATGCTATCGCACTTTTAAGATTTTGCTCCCATAGGCCATAATGATAAAGAATTTTTCTTTGTGTCCCTGTAAAAAAACTATAAGTGCTAGATTCACCAAAATCTACAGGGTTCGTACTATGGTGACTTACAATATGCGTACCAACTTTCAGGTTAATCGAACAAAGCGTTTAGACGCTAGCGTGTTCACTCACAGACATACACACATACATACACACATACACACATACACACACACATACATACATCATCGTAAAAATAGTGAAAACGGACTCAGGGGACCTCAAAACGTATAGAAACATCAAAATCTCGAATTCGGATTTTTGACATGATTACAATACTTTCCTCACTATAGTGTTCGGAAAGTAAAAAAAAACTGAAAAACAATTTGATAATTTTGCTTCAAATGATCAATATAACCACACTCTTTTTTAAAATATTGACGCGTTCTTTTGAAAAATACTCATATTGAAAATCTGCACCCCTGAGAGATGGGGGGGGGGGGGTTATTATTTCCTTCTAAAGGGGACAGGGAAAGGGAGACGGAAGAGATGTTTCTACTTTTTTACACAAATTTCATCCTCATTGACTGTTATGAAGAAACTTATTGCTAAAAAAAAATTAAATATCACATCTTCATTTTTGCATATTTGTAGCAATTTTTGTCCTGTGATGTCATATTAAAAATTATGTCATATACCTATGTATATATAAGTATATTTGATATAAGAAATGAATACATATATTTGATATAAGAACTGAAAACTGTGTGAAAGAATGGCAAAATCTGAACAAATAAAAAAGAAATAACAATAAGAAGGATCAGAGGCCACCATGGCTTAGACGGGTAGAGCGGGTTAAACTAGTTTGACTGGAGACCAACTTTTTCCAAATCCTCTTCAAAACCATATAATAACAAAGAATAAAAATAAAACGAAGAATTTTATAATATCAGGTGAAAAATAAATAATTATTTTATAATTATTGATATTTATAAATCAAATCAAAATAAACTAAATCAGTCATATGTATTACATTTTAAAACAAGTATTGATATTTATAAATCAGTTTTATATGAACAAAATAAATGATGTATATTACCTATTAGAATATGATCCACTCTGTACAGCTATACTTAATAATGACCAAATCATAATAAAAATATTTTAGGGCAAAAATATTTGAAAAATTATATAATCATCCGCAACCAAGCAGCATGATAACAGTATGGAATAAATAAATAAAGAATAAATAATAGCACACACAGCAAATGCAATTATCCTTTTATTAACACGCTTTTATTAGCTTCACCTGTATATATGTTTGTAACCGCTCTGGGAGCAAACAAAAAATCTATACTGTAAAAAAAGATATCCCTACGTCAACGCTGTGGCTGTGAGGTAAAGCTCCGGCTACGAACCCAAATGTCTAACGTTCGAACCCAGTCAGGGGAGATTTTTCAAAAATGGTTTTTGTTTAATTCTAAATTATTTTAATTAAAGATTTAAGTATATGTAAATATTATGGTGTGTTACTCACACGATTTTCTCTTACCCTGCATTTTAATGCTAAGATAGATATTTTGTGGTTTTTAGTTCACATTTCTATAAAAGCGTGTTCTTTAATTTTTTAAAAGTATAATTTTATTTTTATTTGTTTACTTGTTTATTTTAGAAGGAGTCACATGTCAAGCGATATTACTAAAAGTTGATAGACACCAATTTGTATAAAGTCAACTAAATATAAAATTTCATGAAATGCGATGCATTAGTTCTTGATTTAGAGCTGCCATAACATTTCTGTAACACATACGCACAAACAGATAGACATAATTTCAAAAAATGGTCAAAATGCGCAAAAATCGGTTAGTCGTAAATTTTTTTAAATCCATCATACCTTTTTGTTTTGAATATAAAAAAAAATTACAATATTAATGAGTTTAAATATTACAATGCTTTTAAATGTACTTGAAATAATTTTACCTCTGACACCTTAGTATATTTTAAAAATATAAATATATTGCGTAGATTTTATTTAAAAATGGAAACAAATTATACATATTTATATATATATATATATTTAACCCTTTGAAGCAGATTTCTCATCAAACACAATTTTTACACTTTTTTGATAGTTTTAAGTTATTTTAGATCTAAATAAGTGGAAAATATTGTATTTAAAATTTTAATTAATTTTGGCTCTAAAATATAGAGTGGGGCACCGGTGTCCCCTTTCTGCGTTAAAAGTAAATTCATCATGGGACACGGGCGTCCCATGAATAAATATTTTTACAAATTGCACTTATTTACAATTACTTAGATATAGGAGTAGCAATAATTCATTACTGATCTTTTATAAATAATCAAATTTAATTAGAGATAAATTTTTGAAATTGGTTGATAAAATTTTTTCAAACTACTTTTATTTAACATTTTTATTTTAGTAAAACATTTACTCTGATAATCTAATAGATTTTTTATAGTAACTATTAGACTCTCTTTTAAAATAAAAAACTATCATATAATAATAATATTTGTAATAAGAGCGTCAAAAAATAAATAAGCAAAAGGGACACCGGTGTCCCATCTGCGTCAAAGAGTTAAGTCCATTATCGTCTTAAAATCCTTCCGCGTCGCTTTAACGCTCCTCAAAAAATTTTCTTCGACAAACTTATAATGTCGGATCTCTTCGAATGTCCATAATAATGGACACTATAGGACAAAACACTTTTAAAATCCGATTGTTTGTATGTTTGGCTGTCTCCTCACGAACCTCTGAACGCAAAAAGCTCAAATACCTGAAAAATAAATAAATAAATAAATTATTCCAGTTGCTTAAAAACATGTCAAATTAAAACCTAAAGCGAGTACAAGGTAAGCAGCACAACATACTGCTTAAAAATAAATAAATTCCTGCAAAAATTAGTGTATACAGCATGAAGCGGTTGGAAGGCAAAATACAAACAATGACAGCTGGATAGGTTAGAGAAACTGTAAACTACAAAATGATATGTAATCTTCTGAAACAAGGCTTTGAACATTTTTTATTTATTTTTAATGTTTGTATTTATAAAGTGACACACACACATATATAGATATACATATACTGTTTGTGATTCAATTTTTATTGAAAATTCATTTAGTATGGTGACCAGCGAAGCGAACACACCCTACTAGTCCATATATAACTTTCGTTTAATTTTAAACACGTTTACACCACTAAAAGACACAGCAATTTCCACTTATAAATATCAATGCACCTCTTTTTAGGACGGAGGACTATTAGTCTCAATCTACGGATAAAACGCTATCGCCAGGTTTTTTTTTTTTTTTTTTTTTTTTTTTTTTTAGGACTGAGGATATATCAATCTGCGGATTTTTACGATAGTTGGACATGTAACGAAATCTAAAATTTATCTAAAATTATATTGAATAATTTGAAAGCAATGTTATAATTTGAAAAAAAAAAAAAAAAAAAAAACTTATAGTTCTCCGTTCTAAACTAAATTCTGCTTTTGCCAGAATTTCATCAAAAATAATTTTTCTTTTTCTTTTGAAAGAAAAATAAAAGAAAATTAATAATAATAATCATTATCGAAACAAACACTAACGATTTTTTTTTTTTTTTTTTTTTTTGAAAGAAAAAGAAAAGAAAATTAATAATAATCAGCATTGAAAAAGCCCTTTTTTAGACAAAAATACATAATTTATTTTAAGTTTTAATTGTTGCAAAAAAATTTACGAGTTGGTTTAAAATTTTTTTTAATGAAAAGAAATTCATGCGTAAATATTAAAATCGATATAAAACTTTGTGAAAAATTAAACTTGCAGGGTAAAATTGACGTCATTATAGCTCTAAAGGCATTTTATTTATTTTTTCGGTTGTGTATCTGTATCTCGTATATATACGCGTGTTTGTTCGAAAAACCTTTACTTCAACTTTTATTCTTTAAATATTGACTCAGGAGTGATTGTGAACTCATGAAAAAATACCTGAAATTTTAACAAGAAAAAGTTTTGTAAAGATAGAGAACATATAATTTATTGCAAGGAGATCCAATTTTCTCATTATGAAAAAATATTAGTTTTAATTAGGTTTAGCAGTCATAAGAATTTCATATTTTAGTCTTTTTTCAATTCCTGCTATCAGTTCACACTCTCCCTATATATATCTTGTACAAATCTTGCAATCGATTTTTAACTAACTTCCCGACTAGCTAGAAATTTGAAACTTTCAGGATTGCTCAGAACACGGTGACAACACAATACTTCGAAGTCCGATTTTCGAATTTTTTTATTAGTTTTCTTATAATTAATTAAAATATGAAAATAATAACATCCTAATAGCGTTAAAATAGCCATTAAAATATTAGCTATAAATATTAGCTATGATGTCGTCCTATACGTTGTCCTACATTATTCGTCCTATACGGTGTTCTCTGATTAAAAAAAAAAAAAATACATATATGGCAATTTTCTATTTTCAGATTAGCATATCTGTAAGGATTTAATTAATCGAATATTCAAAATAAACCTAATGGTGGAAGTTCAGCTGCTTTCAGTAGTCCTTTGTCCGCGCTTGTGCATGTTAAACGTCTGCAGCAATGTTTTAATTATTGAAAATGCAATCGCAATATGACACGACTATTGTAAAAACCTCAAAACTATAATTTGTACTTATAAATAAAAAATATTATTCCGGTTGTATATGAATTAAAAAATGTTATTCCGCTTATATACGATTACCATTTTAAAATATTTATTGAGATCTTACTTAAATACATGGGAATAATTATACACACATTGCTATTAAAAATTTTGAATTAATACCAACTTTTACACCGAAATTTGATACGTTTTTAATTATAATCGATTACTCTCTGAGGATAACTTTTTCTCTTGGCTTTTATTACCTGAAATTCGACTTAAAATGGTAACTTTGACATTTTCTAAAAACAATAAAATATTTCACCTTTAAAAGAACATAAATAGTACTTTTCGATTTCCTAGCATCCGGATAAGAATTTCAGAAAATTTTTAGCTTTTAAAAAGAGAGTGATTTTGTTATCAAGAAAGGAAAGTTTTATAATGTATTAATATTTATTGAACTCAAGCTAAATAAATTTTCTTGAAATTATTAATTCATTTATTAAAAAAAAAAAAAAAAAAAAAAAAAAAAAAAATCGGATAACAGTGAGAAAAGATTCTGTAACTAACATCTGGAATCTAGGGTGTGGCTCTAGTAAAAACAGTTCCATGTCATCCTTATAAATTCTAGTTCCTTTTGAAAGCGAGTTTTAGTAACCCCTATTAGAATTCTAGAGCGTTTACCTATATATTAGCAAGGTGAAACTTACTTAAAAATCTCTGCAAATAAATGTGATTACAAGAGGCGGGTTTTAGCAAATATAATTTTTGTTTATAACCCAATTCCAGAAATCAAGCGAGAATTTCTCACAATACAAAGGATTCAGAATATTGTTTCACCATCTAGAAATGTATAGACTAGAAATTCTTGCTCATTTCGTCTATTCCGCTTATTGGTGTGCCTTATACGCATAGCTCGGAAATCTATATTTCTAGTGTAGGAATTTAGAAACTGGCTACTTATTCGTTCTAGATGAAAGCGGTATATTTTTTTTCTCAGTACAAGCTAAATAAATATTTTTGAAGTTATTAATTCATTTAAAAAAAAAAAAAATTCTCGGGTAACTCTACTTGATTTTCCGAACAGAAAATTTAGTAGTTATCAAGCATTTTTAAAAAAAGTTTGAATCATTGAATAATTCAGTAAATATTCAACAATTTGGCAACTCTGCAGTACATAGAAGAAAGTAGATGAATATGGAATTCCGTTTCTATTTGAACTTACTATAATAAACTGAAGTACATTGAAATCATAGTGAATTCGACTATTGCAAATTTTCAAGTGTTTTTAATGGATTTTGATGGTTTATGTTACAGAAAATAAAATTTACAAGCAAAATTTTTTGTTAAGAAAAAAAAAAAAAACAGAAAAAGTATTGTAAGGTAATATGGACAAAGCGGGTAATATGGATGGAATATTTATGTAGGGAGATATGGAATAGCCACGCGCTTAAAGGATAATAAAAAATAGGGTACTACACTGGTGTTAAAAATTAAAACAATAACCTCTTTTCAGGTTTTCTTCTTTTGCACAAAAATTTTAAACAAATAAACATATGAGCATAAAGTTTGGATGGCATGTTTGTTATCATATCATTAATCGAATTTTATATAACTTTAGCATAAGTAGTAATTTTTAAACTAATAATTAATCAATTTTTCTCAGAAGTAAGATTTGGAAAAAATGAAAAAATTATAGAAGAGAAAACTTGATGAAAAATGGTTTTAAGGATGAATTGCAGATAGGTGAAGACGGACATGCCTTCAAATGTTAAGCTAAATCCCATTTTCCTTTCTGTACTCGCTTTTCTTTTACTTTTGGAACGGATCTTTTGAAAAAATATAATTATTAATTTGTAAGCTATGCTCAACACCAGAATAATAAAAATGTCGATAAATAATTTTATAATGAACGTCTTGTCCAGTTTTCATATTTGTGAAGTTATTCAAATGCGAAAAAAAGAAGATAAAAGAAGAAACAGAAAAGTGATTAGAGGAAGAAAAATCCGGTTTTAATCTAACACATCGATTCATGTGCATCTTCAACTATCTGTAATGCTTCCTTGTGACCATTTTTCATTAAGTTTTCTTTTTTTAAACTGTTAAAAATTTTCATTTTTTCCAAAGCTTACTTTTGAGAAAAATTGAATAACTATTTGTTTGAACACTATTACTTTTGCTAAAGTTATGTAAAATTTGATTGATGATATGATAACAAACATGCCTTCGAAATTTTATGTTGATATGTTTAATTGTTTAAAAGTTATGTGCAAAAGAAGAAAACTAAAAAATAAGTTGTTGCTTTAATTTTGAATACCAGTGTATTATTACAGAAGATCATGAATAATTGCAATATAAACATTTTATTTTGAAAGTATATTATTGAAAATAAACAGTGTTGAAAAAAAATATCAACTCAAGTTTTACTAAAATCGCAAATAATATGGCTAGTGGGTATTCCGCATTACACGAATTGCTATCTTGAAGAATAAATAAACCTCAACCCTTTGTTCATAGAAATAAATTCATGGGAATGAGATCACTAATTCAGATTCTTCGTTATTTTCAACGGAAACTTTATACCAGAAAGTTTTTTTTTTTTTTTTTTTTTTTTTTTTAACGTTTTCAGTTTATTTAATTTTATTTATTCGTCGAAAATGTATATAAAGATTTTGGGTCACCTTGGTGCACTTTGCAAGGTTCTGTAAAAAATTTAAAATAAAAGTAAGATCATTAACGAAATATTTTGAAAATATTCTTGGATGATAAAAAACTTATAATTAACCCAATCCGCGTTTGTAATGATCGATAGATGGCGCTCTCTGAACTGCAGTTGTTAGTAAATATAATAGCCACGTGTTTCTTTCTCCGCCATTACATCATGGAAAATCGATTGCATAATATGATGATATGCAGTGGTGTGATAATTTCACCTTAGCCCACCAGAGGGCGAGCATTTCATTACAATCGCGGATAATCAAACAACATGGATATTTTTTTGATAAGATAAAAATGAGAACTACACAAACCAGACCAACGTGTTCCAAGTCCTTCTACTTTTATTAACATAATAATAATAATAATAATAATAATAATAAAATTAAAATAAAATAAATTAAAACAAACATGAAATATTTAAAATGTAATATTATTCTTTCATCAAACAATAGATGAGGAAATTTAAAGTATTGTAAATGACAAATATTTAAATCAAAATAATGATATTTTGTTTCTGACACACAATACATATAACAAACAAATCTTTCAAAACTAAAGATAAAATAAAAGGTTAAATGATTACAGAATTATTACACAGAAAAACATAACATCCTATGAAATTGAAAATGCGCACAAACTACATATGTTTTATAATAAACACATTACATATAACTTATGTTATGTGGGGGGGGGGACTTAATGCCTTTGCGTAAAATTTTCAATGATAAGCTGACAAACCGGAACAACTAAAGGATAGTGAAAGCAGAAGGAAAAGAAAAACATAAAAAAAAAAGAAAAGAAAGAAAGAGAGAGACAGAAGAAGAAGGAAAATAATATCTTTTTGAAATCGCATATATATATACATATATATATATATATATATATATATATATATATATATTTTTTCTTTTACATTTGAATCATGTTTCTTTCTTTCTTTCTTTCTTTTTTTTTTTTTTTTTTTTTTTTTTTTACAGATATCTATTTTTTTTTTTTTTTTTTTTTTTTTTCTCTCAATGGTATGAACAAATAAATGATGGCTGGTCTTAAAAACTAATTTTTAACAATTTAAAAAAAAAAAAAAAAGAAATTCTAAAAATTAATTACCTTAAAAGTTACAAAAAATTGCGGATCTTAGATATTATATATCTTAAATATATGTACATAGTAGATGGCCCATAAATTTGTGAATGCTTTAAAAATTCATGAAAATTGAAGAAAGTCGTATATTCTAAAGTGGTGTACAAAAATATTATTATCACAAAGGTGGATTGTTTTAATTATATATATAAAAAAAAAAAAAAAAAAAAAAGTCTAAATTAGTCTACTTTTTTTTTTTTTTTCTTTTTTTTGAGGGGGGGAGGGCAAAAATTTTGTTAATAGAAAACGCTGCATGCTTAAAGGAAAAAAAAGGAATTCTCTATGAAAACCACGCTTATATTTATGCAAATAAATGTTTACAAGCTGTATATAGTAACATAAGAAAATATCTTGTATGTATTTGCCATCAGAAATGAGTTTTCAGTCGTATATATCTATCATTTTAATGGACTTTGATTGGCTTATTTTATATGATTGTTTGTTTGCCATCAGCTTTTGTTCTCTTTTGGCAAAATTTTTACTGAGAAAAACTATTTAATTTTCTTACGTTCAAAGAAAAAAAAAAAAAAAAAAAAAAAATCGTATTTTGTGAAAATATTTTTTTTGAAAAAGAAAGAAAGAAAAAAAAAAACTACCAATTCCTTAAACTTTTATAAACTTTTAAAAAGTTCAAGGATTTATATGGATATGCATATATATATGTATCCTAAACAATATCTTTTGCCTTGTACAAGGCTTCACTTTTACAAGTGGTTAGTTGTTGATTAATTTAAATTGAAATCTTCCTTCCTGGTGTCTGATCGTTGTAATAGTCAATTATTATTATTATTATTATTATTACATAAGGACTATGTGCAATTGTTTATTGATTAATTCAATTTTTCCTTCCTGGTGTTTGTTCATTATAATGGTGAATTATTATTATTATTATTATTATCATCATCATTAACAATTTAAATTAACTTCACAGCAAACCACAATTTGTATGCACAATTCCTATAATACTCCTGATGATGTTAAAAATTCGACACGTCTGCATTCATTTGATTTCATCGAATTTTAATCTTTTTCAATTTGCCCATTCATTTAATCTATTTTGACCCTTCTTCTATCTGTTCATGTTTTGATAATTTTCTATGAGTGTTTATATATATACATATGTCATTATAATTATGAAATGCACTGGTGTAAAATTAAAGCAACAACTTGTTTTCTCGTTTTATTCTTTTGCGCATATTTTTTTAAAAAATAACTTGAATGGCACGTTATCAAATCGACCTTTAACACAAGTAATAATTTTTAAACTGATTTTAATTCAAATTTTCTCAAAAGTACGCTTTGGAAGTAATGAATATCTTTCAGAAAAGAAAACTAAATGAGGAATGGTATTAAAGATGCATCACAGATAGATCCAAATGTTAATTTAAAATCAAATATAAATTGTTTTTCAAGTAATTTTTTGAAAAATGAAATTCATTCTCTCACACTTTCTTAAAAATACCAATTACATCAAAAAGATTTAGACATACAAATAGACACGATGACACATAAAGAAATGTATATTTCGTAACAGTTCTTTTACATAACAGAATCTTTACAGATACATAATTTTCTAAAGAGGATGAATCATCCGTTTGTATAACCTCAAAATGACATAATAACTTTTATCAGATCAATCAGCGAAGGCATTCTTCCACGTAGTAAGTATTTTGGAAGTATATTTGTTGCTTTAATTGGCAGGATATTGTATAACTGAATGCAAAAAGCAATTGCTTAAAAGAAAAAAAAAAATATGGAGTGACTTTTCTCGACTTTCCAAGCATTAAGTAATTAACGGTTGCATAAATAAATTGAAGTAAGAAAAGTCGTTAAATAAATAAAAGTGAAAATTATAATAGGGTGTTTGAGTATTTTACTCCATTGTTTAGTTTTGCGCTATTACACTTTAAATAGTTTAATCCCATACAGAGATCATAATGATAAAGAATTTTTCGTTGTGCCCCTGTAAAAATATATAAGGGCTAGATTGTCCAAAATCTATACAATTCGTGCGACAGTTACCTATAACATGTGTATAAATTTTCAGCTAAATCGAATAAGGAGTTTAGACACTACCGCACTTTAAAAAATTTGGACCCATAGGCCATAAGGATGAAGAATTTTTCTCTGTGTCCCTGTAAAAAACTATAAATGCTAGATTCAATAAAATCTGTACAGGTCGTGCGACAATCACTTATAACATGTGTATAAAATTTCAGTTCAGACGAACTAGGTGTTTAGACGCTATCGTACTTTAAAGAATTTGCGCCCGTAGACCATAATGATAAAGAATTTTTCTTTCTGCCCCTTTAAAAGAAACTATAAGTCTTAGATTTAGCAAAATCAATAGGATTCGTGCTATGGTGATCTATAACACACATACCAACTTTCAGCCCATTCAAATAAAGTGTTTAGGCGCTATCGTGTTTACTTACATACGAAACACGCACACATACATACATCATCGTAAAAATAGTTAAAATAAACGCAGAGGACCTGAAAACGTATAGAAACACCAAAATATCAAAGTTGGATTTTTGAAAGGATTACAAAACTTTTCTTACATATGTATGTTCGGAAAGTTAAAAAATAATAATATTAAATATATATATATATATACGCTACTGATTTAGGTTTAGTATTTTCTCTAAGAAAAACAACAACTTTTTTTCTTTCATTACCCTACTACCGTAGGTAATGGAAGTATTGTATTTCGTCCAAAAATTCGATATCAAGATTTCCCTGATTTACACGTTTTAAGGTCCCCTGAGTCCATAAAAGTGGTTTTTAGTGTGTGTGTATGTATGTATGTGTAGAATCTTCTGGCTATCATATCCCCGAAACTAATAAAGATAGAACTACAAAACTTCAGAATTAAGACAAGTCTGGTGTACAGATGAATTATCTAAATTTTGGTGAAAATTGAAAAACCGGAAGTGGGACCGAAAGTCCATATCTCAAAAAACGGCTCTAACGATTTTTTTTCAAATTTGCTATATAAACACTCTATTAGGTGTCCTTTCGAATGGTATAGTTGGTTAGTTCAGGAAAATTGATAGGCGTCCTGTGTCCTGTATAAATAGCTCAATTTCAGGTCTTGCAAGCATGTTCCTTTAAAAACGGCCGTACGGACTTTTTTCAAACTCGCTATATTAACTCACTTTTACATATACTTTTGTATGTAATTATTGTTTTCCGGTCAATAATTGATTTTTTGTAAAAGTTGGTATCTCAAAAACGGCTCTAACAATTTTCTTGAAAATTGTTATATAAATCCATTTGTTTCTCGTGTATTACGTGGTTATTAGAGGAAAATTAACAGTCTTCCTGTGTTCCGTGTTCATATAACAATTTTAAAGAAAATCGTTAAAGCCGTTTTTGGGATACGCATTTACAGCCCACTTCTGGTTTTCCAATTTTCATCAAAAGTTGGAAAAGTCATCTGTACATAAGACCTGTCTCAATTCTGAAATTTCTTCGCTCTATCTTTATTAGTTTAGGAGATATGGCAGTCAGAAGATTACCCACAAATATATTCATACACAAATACACACAAACAAATTGCCAAAAACCTTTCCTTTTTAACTCAGGAGATCTTGAAACATGTAAATCAGGTGAAAACTCCATATATATCAAAAATTTTGTCCGAATACAATACTCTTATTACCTACGGTAATCGGCTGATGGAAGTAATTTGAGTTTTTATCTATTACTGAGCATCAAATCTTATCATCAAAAAATATCTTTTACTGAGCACCACAATTTAAAATTATGTGTATTAAATAAAGTACGAATAGCAGAAAGTAAATAGTACGTATAGTTTGTTTCCACAGAAGAAAACAATCGGTTTAACTGCCAATTTCAAATGAAAATATTATGTCTTTTTTATTTTTGTAAGATTTGACTTACGACTTCGTAAATTGAAATCAAACTTTCCGAAATTCGTTGATAGACTCGTAAAATGAGAAACACGTCCGAATATAATTTCGAAGAACATTGGAGTTCCTATAGCCTTTTTTTTTTTTTTTTTTTTCTGTTGTTGTTTGTTTGTTTGTTTTACAGAAATTAAATTCTGTGTTTCTCCCGACATTCTTGTTAAGTTTTACTCAATGCCATTAACCGTACTTTTTATTTTATTCTATATTCATAAAATAAAATAGAATTTTCGACTTTCGGTTTTCGATGACTTTTCACATTTTGAAACGATCAATTCACATTCTGAAATGACACGATTTGATCAATTTTATAAAATGCATTTCTGTGTGTGTGTGTAACAAAAAAAAAAAAAAAAGTGACAGCTCTATATCAAGAATTCAAAAATCTAGATCAAAATTTCAAGAATTTAGGTAAAGAAGAAATGCAGATAATTTCAGGAAAATTTATATTTAGCTGCACCTTGATATAAATTGGTGTCTATCAACTTTTGGTGGTTATCGATCCACATGTGATGCTACGATTCCCCCATTTACGAGACGGCTGTATTTCATCTTCTATTACACACATAAAGTTTTGCTCAAAACTTTATGTGTCAGAGGGCAGTTAAGAAAAACTGTGTTATTAGATTTTTTTTTTTTTTTTTTTTTTTTTTTTTGGTTAACATTTTTTCGATTATCTAAAAGGTACTAGACGAAATAGCCTGAAACCTCTTACATGCAAAGAACATTTAAAAACTCATATTTTCCATTATCTATTTAGTCCAGAAAGCAATTAAGAAACCAGCCACAAATTGAAGAAGAGCGAAAATACTTTGGATCACCCTGTATCACAAAAAGCTACAAATGACTTGTAACTTTAATGCATTGTTGCACATTCTATGTAAATATTTGTATGTTTTTGTGCGGGAATTGCGCAATTATTTAGGCAGATATAACTCTTTTTTTTTTTTTTTTTTTTTTTTTTTTTCAAAAATTACTAATTTTTTTTTTACAAGTTTTTTGTCTATAACTAGAAC
Organism: Salticus scenicus; assembly: GCA_963930645.1. NCBI lineage: Eukaryota > Metazoa > Arthropoda > Arachnida > Araneae > Salticidae > Salticus > Salticus scenicus. Next base: position 275,113,052 of record OZ005653.1, read on the forward strand.
GGATTTCCATAAAATTTTATAAAACTTGCTGAAAAAAATGACAAAATACTAGAGAAACATTATTCTGAAACATAAAATTCATACGTGTAATATTCGTTGAGATATAAGTATTTTTACTAAATATTATTTCACTGCGCATGCGTGAAAGATATAAAAAATTGTATTGCATAGGTTTAAAGCTAGATATGTTGAGAAACTTTGTCAAAAGTTCATTTGAATAGAGTAAAAATTAAGCAAATGGTCGGCAAAAGAACAAGCTATATTTTAGGTATTTTCCAGAGTTGAAATTTCGTAAGGGGGTTTTACTCATGCTGCGTATTTAATTTGAAGATCCAATTATTTCAACCACATTGAAAAATTATTTTTTGTAAAAAAAAAAAAAAAAACATATAGGCTTGTAACTTTAACATATTTTTATTTATTTACTGAAATTTGTGAGTTCATAAGGGTTTTTCATCTTTAAATTAAATACGCAGCATGACCCCCCTATGAAATTTCAACTCTGGAACATACCTAAAACATAGCTCATTCTTTTGCCGTCCATTTGCTTAATTTTTACTGTATTCAAATGAGGTTTTGAAAAAAGTTGTTCAACATATCTAGCTTTAAACCTATGCAAATCAAATTTTTCTATCTCTCGAGCATGCGCAGTAAAATAATATTTACTAAAAATGGCCATATCTCAACGAATATTTCACGTGTGAATTTTATGTTTCAGAATAATGTTTTGTCGGTTTTTTTTCAGCAAGTTTTGTAAAATTTTATGGAAATCCGTTCTAGTTATAAGCAAACAACTTGTCAAAAAATTTAGTAATTTTTGAAAAAAAAAAAAAAAATAAAATAAAATAAAATAAAAATAATATATATATATATATAAATGAATGTTTGTCTGTATGTTATTTATAAAATCGTAAACGGCTTGACCGATTTCGATCATTCTTTTTTTGTGTTTTTCCTTATAGGTCAGGGATGGTTTAGGAAAAAAAAATTTGAAAAAATCTTTAAAACTAATTAAAATATGAAAATAATAAACTTATTGACTTATATTGAGTTAATATAAGCCATTTAAATTTTAAATTGTTGCCAAAAAAAGTTTAAGAGATGTATTTATTTATTGTTTTCAGCATAAAATGAAATATGCTTTCACGCGAAAAGTAAGAAATTACTAAATGTTAAATTGGTCGATGAGAAAATGACACTTTATAATTTTAAAATGAAATAGTAATATTACAAATCTAACATATTTCTTCTGAATTTTATATCACAGCATTTTTTTATATACCTCAACTTCATTTTTTTTTTTTTTTTTTTTTTTTTAGTATGGCGGATGAAACACGCTTGGCATAAACGTTAATTCAGCAATATATTAAAGGTATTTTCTTATTGATAATTCTTGACATTATTTTATAATTTTGATGCTGAAGTAGATCGGACATTTTTCGCCAAGGAAAAGATAGAAAGAAATACGCAAGCTAAGTGATGACGTCACTGGCCGTTCGTGGATGCAAGAAAAATATTTCCTATGTTAAACGCCCATTGGATTTTTTGTAAAAAATTATTAAAAATCGAGGAAAAATATTTCCCGATTTTAATCCCCGTATTTAGGTATATAGATATGTATTAGTTATCATGTCCATGCATTAGATTAAGTTATTTTTGTTGTAAAATTGACAAAATTTGAATTTTTAATTTCAAAACTCTAGAAAAAAAAAAATGCCAAACTTCCATATTCGATTGAAAACACAAACATTTCATTTCAAAGGATGATATTTACCCAATATCCAACTAATATACTGATTAAAAGGGAAATGATAAATATTCTATCATAATTTGAAGTCAAATTTGTTTTCAAATGTCTAAATAAAGTATCTAATATAAGATACTAATATGTTGTAGCGGAATAGATTTGATATCGGTCATCCTTGGTAGAAAAATAAAATATCGCCAAATTATTTGGCGAACATAATTTAATTCCTTTCAAAAATCATGGTTATTTTAACAACTTATTTTAAGACAGTAATGAATAATATGAAACAATATTTCGTACAATGCATATTACGAAAATATACATCTGGCATGTATATTTTCGTATTACGTTTTTGATCACCAAATACAATAAGCGCCAAGAATGACAGAGTTTTGAAATTTAAAATTAAAATTTTGTGAATTTGACAGCAAAATAGCTCAATCTAACACATGCACATGATAACTAATACATATATGTACCCAAATATGGGGATTAAAATCGAGAAATAATTTTCTTCGATTTTTAATCATTTTTTACAAAAAATCCAATGGGCGATTAACATAGGAAATCATTTTCTTGCATCCACGGACGGTCAGTGACGTCACACTTCGCTTGCGTATAGGAACAATAATCGCATAAATTATATTTTGGTCTAAAACGGCAACAAAAATTTAAAAGTCGCCAAGGGCATTAAGGCTGTACCATGATCAAGTTTACATAATAATTTATTTATTTTTTTATATACCAACTACTATTAACTAAGCATGAAGTATATATAACCACAAAATAATAATAATTGTCTCATGCGATAGAGGTAGCCGATCATAGCATATTGTAATATTATATTTGGCTTGAAATTGCTGTCATTCTATGGTTGATCGATTAAATCAAATAAATATAGAGAATAACTTGAAAGCAAATATTATGTACATCACGTATAATGTTGCTCATATATAACTAGGATTCAAATATAAAGGGCTACTTCAAAATTTTCGATACTGTCCGTATCGAAATTGTCATATATGATAAGCACCTAAATGGAAGCCCACGGGTAAGTCATTGTCGTAGGCAATAGGGACAGGTATCGCAGAATGCGAGGACGAACAAGGCGCTGCCGAAGGTAGCAGGAACCCAAAGCGAACTTTTGAGCGATTTCAGTATTATTATTTTCTCTTTTTTTCATAAACTATATAGAAAAGAGTTTCCTTTAAATATAGTGACCAGCGAAGCGGGCAAAGCCTGCTAGTATATATATATATATATCTGCTTAAATAATTGCGAATTCCCGCACCAAATCATAAACATATTATATATGTATGTGCAAATTGTATAAAATTTAATAATGAGAAAACAAGTATGAAAAATTATACTGAATCAATTTAATTGCTTATCGGCTGACATGTGGAGCTGTTATTCGGCAATTTTTCTCATTTACAAGAAGATTATATCTCGACTTTTATCGCGCATAAAAGGATCAAACTTGATATATGAAAGGGTCATGATGAAAAAGAATACTAACTTAATTTGGGTGTATACCGGTTGACAGGTGGAGATGATACTTCTCACCTTCCGTGATTTTCCATATGGCTATATTTCAGCACTTGTTGGTTAAAATTGTACCAAAAAACCAATGTAAAATTTTTATTGTGAAAAGTTATGTTGAGTGAATTTTTGTGTATACTAATTTATAAGTGGCACTGTTATAATGAATGATATAGACGAAAGTTTTGGGATGCTCACAACATGCTAATTTACCCAGTCGGACATATCTTAATTATTCGTATTTTATCGCAACTAACGATTTTTAAAGTTTGATAACTTTGGTTGACACATTAAAAATTAATAAATCCGTTCTGACTTTTCGAAGTGAAAATACTTTTCAACGATTAAGGTAGCTTAAAGAACCACACTCTTGTAATGAAATATTGATAGATCCATCATTCATTCTTTTTATTATAGTTATTAATGTATAGTCATAATTTTTTTTTCCGATTCTACTGTTAATTTATGAATGAAAATAATTTAAATTAATGTATTCTGCTCCGAGTTTCATCCTGCCTTCCCATGAAAAAGTATATACATGCATGATTCATACAGTCACAAACATATATACATACACACACACACACACACACACATATATATATAGTATATATATACAGCATGTCCATTAATCGGCCCCCGATTTTAAAATTAAATTACGCCTAAACAAAGATAGATAGAATAATGAAAAAACGGCGCGTTTATTTTGAAAGCTGTAAAAAACTTATGCAGAAGTATCCAAAAAATCCATAAGAAGAATTGCAGCAGAATCAGGATTGAAGCCATTCATGTAAAAGATTTTTACAGCTTTCAAAAGAAACAGGCTGTTTGTTTCATTCTTTTACCTATCTTTGTTCAGGAGTAATATAATTTTAAAATAGGGGGGGGGGGCGATTAGTGAACATCCTGTATGAGTACGGTGCGGCCCGCCTGAGAAAAAATAGATGTTTAATGCGGCCCTCCAAGTGTTTTGGGTTGGACAAGCCTGTATCTAACACATACTGAGAATATTCAAATTTGTCGTAGGTATATTAAAAAATATTGCCGAATTCTACGGCATTACTGAGGTTTCTCTCTTCCGCGTCATTGACTGACAGCGATTAATATAGGTAATAAATGCAGGCTTGCAGATAAGAGAAGCCAGAATAATTTATTGAGAACCTTATTACTTGTAAGAAGTTCCAAAGTCTTCTAATAAATTAAAATTCATTCAGCAAAGGCTTCGAATAAATCCCCCAATAAGGATTCTACTACCGAACTTTGAAAAAATTTATTATTATTTTTATTACAGCCTTAGCTATAAAAGTTCGTATACATATGCATAGAAATGAATCGATATTAAGTATATTAAAGTTTCTCGAAAACCATTTCAATTAAAATTAACAAAAATAAAAAATGTAATTTTTTCGAAGAATTTTTAAATGTTCCTCTACTTATTTTTTAAAATGTTTCCTCAATTTTACATTTTTACAGTTTATCAGCAGATATGGGTAATATTTTAGGAGTTCATTGATTAGTTAATTTTTTAAAAATATATTCAAATATTTTTAGACTATATTGATAAATTATAATAATGCAAAATTGAGGGAACATTTTAAAAATTAGGTAACATGGATCGTTTTTAAAAAATGTCAAGAAATTTAGAAATTTTTTTTATTTAAATAAATTTCGAAAATTTTCTGTGTTTTTAATACTAATACATTTCATTGTATATGGTATGCACACTTTCATATCCCTAAGTTAACAGTTAAAAAAAAAAAAAAAAAAAGATTTATAACGTCCTTCATATTTTTCTAAAAAAAAAAAAAAAAAAAAAAAAAAAGGTCCATAATTCAATAAATTATCATTATGGACATAAATACGTAATATAAATATAAATATATTAATATTTTCATTATAAATTATCACACATTTCATTAATATTTTAAGAAATTTATATTGTATAACCCAATCCCAAAATGTATAAAGAAAATCAATTTCAGGCGTTACGGGACCTTCTTAGAAATGTTTTTTCATTTCAGATTTCTTTATTATCTATTTTTAGTTTAATTAATTAATTGTTTTATTATAATTATAATTATAATTATTATTACTTTGTAAAAAAAAAAAAAAAAAAAAAAAAAAAAAAAAACTGAAAAACAATTTGATAATTTTGCTTCAAATGATCAATATAACCACACTCTTTTTTAAAATATTGAGGCGTTCTTTTGAAAAATACTCATATTGAAATTCTGCACCCCTGAGAGATGGGGGGGGGGGGGTTATTATTTCCTTCTAAAGGGGACAGGGAAAGGGAGACGGAAGAGATGTTTCTACTTTTTTACACAAATTTCATCCTCATTGACTGTTATGAAGAAACTTATTGCTAAAAAAAAAAAAAAAAAAAAAAAAAAATATCACATCTTCATTTTTGCATATTTGTAGCAATTTTTGTCCTGTGATGTCATATTAAAAATTATGTCATATACCTATGTATATATAAGTATATTTGATATAAGAAATGAATACATATATTTGATATAAGAACTGAAAACTGTGTGAAAGAATGGCAAAATCTGAACAAATAAAAAAGAAATAACAATAAGAAGGATCAGAGGCCATCATGGCTTAGACGGGTAGAGCGGGTTAAACTAGTTTGACTGGAGACCAACTTTTTCCAAATCCTCTTCAAAACCATATAATAACAAAGAATAAAAATAAAACGAAGAATTTTATAATATCAGGTGAAAGATAAATAATTATTTTATAATTATTGATATTTATAAATCAAATCAAAATAAACTAAATCAGTCATATGTATTACATTTTAAAACAAGTATTGATATTTATAAATCAGTTTTATATGAACAAAATAAATGATGTATATTACCTATTAGAATATGATCCACTCTGTACAGCTATACTTAATAATGACCAAATCATAATAAAAATATTTTAGGGCAAAAATATTTGAAATATTATATAATCATCCGCAACCAAGCAGCATGATAACAGTATGGAATAAATAAATAAAGAATAAATAATAGCACACACAGCAAATGCAATTATCCCTTTATTAACACGCTTTTATTAGCTTCACCTGTATATATGTTTGTAACCGCTCTGGGAGCAAACAAAAAATCTATACTGTTAAAAAAGATATCCCTACGTCAACGCTGTGGCTGTGAGGTAAAGCTCCGGGCTACGAACCCAAATGTCTAACGTTCGAACCCAGTCAGGGGAGATTTTTCAAAAATGGTTTTTGTTTAATTTTAAATTATTTTAATTAAAGATTTAAGTATATGTAAATATTATGGTGTGTTACTCACACGATTTTCTCTTACCCTGCATTTTAATGCTAAGATAGATATTTTGTGGTTTTTAGTTCACATTTCTATAAAAGCGTGTTCTTTAATTTTTTAAAAGTATAATTTTATTTTTATTTGTTTACTTGTTTATTTTAGAAGGAGTCACATGTCAAGCGATATTACTAAAAGTTGATAGACACCAATTTGTATAAAGTCAACTAAATATAAAATTTCATGAAATGCGATGCATTAGTTCTTGATTTAGAGCTGCCATAACATTTCTGTAACACATACGCACAAACAGATAGACATAATTTCAAAAAATGGTCAAAATGCGCAAAAATCGGTTAGTCGTAAATTTTTTTAAATCCATCATACATTTTTGTTTTGAATATAAAAGAAAATTACAATATTAATGAGTTTAAATATTACAATGCTTTTAAATGTACTTGAAATAATTTTACCTCTGACACCTTAGTATATTTTAAAAATGTAAATATATTGCGTAGATTTTATTTAAAAATGGAAACAAATTATACATATATATATATATATATATATATATATATATATATTTTTTTTTTAAACCCTTTGAAGCAGATTTCTCATCAAACACAATTTTTACACTTTTTTGATAGTTTTAAGTTATTTTAGATCTAAATAAGTGGAAAATATTGTATTTAAAATTTTAATTAATTTTGGCTCTAAAATATAGAGTGGGGCACCGGTGTCCCTTTCTGCGTTAAAAGTAAATTCATCATGGGACACGGGCGTCCCATGAATAAATATTTTTACAAATTGCACTTATTTACAATTACTTAGCTATAGGAGTAGCAATAATTCATTACTGATCTTTTATAAATAATCAAATTTAATTAGAGATAAATTTTTGAAATTGGTTGATAAAATTTTTTCAAACTACTTTTATTTAACATTTTTATTTTAGTAAAACATTTACTCTGATAATCTAATAGATCTTTTATAGTAACTATTAGACTCTCTTTTAAAATAAAAAAACTATCATATAATAATAATATTTGTAATAAGAGCGTCAAAAAATAAATAAGCAAAAGGGACACCGGTGTCCCATCTGCGTCAAAGAGTTAAGTCCATTATCGTCTTAAAATCCTTCCGCGTCGCTTTAACGCTCCTCAAAAAATTTTCTTCGACAAACTTATAATGTCGGATCTCTTCGAATGTCCATAATAATGGACACTATAGGACAAAACACTTTTAAAATCCGATTGTTTGTATGTTTGGCTGTCTCCTCACGAACCTCTGAACACAAAAAGCTCAAATACCTGAAAAATAAATAAATAAATAAATTATTCCAGTTGCTTAAAAACATGTCAAATTAAAACCTAAAGCGAGTACAAGGTAAGCAGCACAACATACTGCTTAAAAATAAATAAATTCCTGCAAAAATTAGTGTATACAGCATGAAGCGGTTGGAAGGCAAAATACAAACAATGACAGCGGGATAGGTTAGAGAAACTGTAAACTACAAAATGATATGTAATCTTCTGAAACAAGGCTTTGAACATTTTTTATTTATTTTTAATGTTTGTATTTATAAAGTGACACACACACATATATAGATATACATATACTGTTTGTGATTCAATTTTTATTGAAAATTCATTTAGTATGGTGACCAGCGAAGCGAACACACCCTACTAGTCCATATATAACTTTCGTTTAATTTTAAACACGTTTACACCACTAAAAGACACAGCAATTTCCACTTATAAATATCAATGCACCTCTTTTTAGGACGGAGGACTATTAGTCTCAATCTACGGATAAAACGCTATCGCCAGGTTTTTTTTTTTTTTTTTTTTTTTTTTTTTTTTTTTTTAGGACTGAGGATATATCAATCTGCGGATTTTTACGATAGTTGGACATGTAACGAAATCTAAAATTTATCTAAAATTATATTGAATAATTTGAAAGCAATGTTATAATTTGAAAAAAAAAAAAAAAAAAAAAACTTATAGTTCTCCGTTCTAAACTAAATTCTGCTTTTGCCAGAATTTCATCAAAAATAATTTTTCTTTTTCTTTTGAAAGAAAAATAAAAGAAAATTAATAATAATAATCATTATCGAAACAAACACTAACGATTTTTTTTTTTTTTTTTTTTTTTGAAAGAAAAAGAAAAGAAAATTAATAATAATCAGCATTGAAAAAGCCCTTTTTTAGACAAAAATACATAATTTATTTTAAGTTTTAATTGTTGCAAAAAAATTTACGAGTTGGTTTAAAATTTTTTTTAATGAAAAGAAATTCATGCGTAAATATTAAAATCGATATAAAACTTTGTGAAAAATTAAACTTGCAGGGTAAAATTGACGTCATTATAGCTCTAAAGGCATTTTATTTATTTTTTCGGTTGTGTATCTGTATCTCGTATATATACGCGTGTTTGTTCGAAAAACCTTTACTTCAACTTTTATTCTTTAAATATTGACTCAGGAGTGATTGTGAACTCATGAAAAAATACCTGAAATTTTAACAAGAAAAAGTTTTGTAAAGATAGAGAACATATAATTTATTGCAAGGAGATCCAATTTTCTCATTATGAAAAAATATTAGTTTTAATTAGGTTTAGCAGTCATAAGAATTTCATATTTTAGTCTTTTTTCAATTCCTGCTATCAGTTCACACTCTCCCTATATATATCTTGTACAAATCTTGCAATCGATTTTTAACTAACTTCCCGACTAGCTAGAAATTTGAAACTTTCAGGATTGCTCAGAACACGGTGACAACACAATACTTCGAAGTCCGATTTTCGAATTTTTTTATTAGTTTTCTTATAATTAATTAAAATATGAAAATAATAACATCCTAATAGCGTTAAAATAGCCATTAAAATATTAGCTATAAATATTAGCTATGATGTCGTCCTATACGTTGTCCTACATTATTCGTCCTATACGGTGTTCTCTGATTAAAAAAAAAAAAATACATATATGGCAATTTTCTATTTTCAGATTAGCATATCTGTAAGGATTTAATTAATCGAATATTCAAAATAAACCTAATGGTGGAAGTTCAGCTGCTTTCAGTAGTCCTTTGTCCGCGCTTGTGCATGTTAAACGTCTGTAGCAACGTTTTAATTATTGAAAATGCAATCGCAATATGACACGACTATTGTAAAATCCTCAAAACTATAATTTGTACTTATAAATTAAAAATATTATTCCGGTTGTATATGAATTAAAAAAATTTATTCCGCTTATATACGATTACCATTTTAAAATATTTATTGAGATCTTACTTAAATACATGGGAATAATTATACACACATTGCTATTAAAAATTTTGAATTAATACCAACTTTTACACCGAAATTTGATACGTTTTTAATTATAATCGATTACTCTCTGAGGATAACTTTTTCTCTTGGCTTTTATTACCTGAAATTCGACTTAAAATGGTAACTTCGACATTTTCTAAAAACAATAAAATATTTCACCTTTAAAAGAACATAAATAGTACTTTTCGATTTCCTAGCATCCGGATAAGAATTTCAGAAAATTTTTAGCTTTTAAAAAGAGAGTGATTTTGTTATCAAGAAAGGAAAGTTTTATAATGTATTAATATTTATTGAACTCAAGCTAAATAAATTTTCTTGAAATTATTAATTCATTTATTAAAAAAAAAAAAAAAAAAAAAAAAAAAAAAAAAATCGGATAACAGTGAGAAAAGATTCTGTAACCACAGCCTCCTTAACTAGATGCCTGTCATGTAGCTCGGAAACTAGGCAACAGTTGAAGCGGTAGACAGCGCCACCTAGTAGAGATTATGGGTCTTTCTTATTCAACTGTCACCAATAATTTAAGGATGTGATACATGATATATAAAATCGACGTTTCTTGGATTCTATTCGCGTTTTATGTATATCATATCCTACTTTTAAAACTTTTTGGCGGCTGTTGTATAAAAAAAGTTGCGCATTCTGTACCAGGGGGCGCTGCCTACCGCTTCACCTGTTGCCTAGTTTCCGAGCTACGCGACAGGCATCTAGTTAAGGAGGCTATGCTGTAACTAACATCTGGAATCTAGGGTGTGGCTCTAGTAAAAACAGTTCCATGTCATCCTTATAAATTCTAGTTCCTTTTGAAAGCGAGTTTTAGTAACCCCTATTAGAATTCTAGAGCGTTTACCTATATATTAGCAAGGTGAAACTTACTTAAAAATCTCTGCAAATAAATGTGATTACAAGAGGCGGGTTTTAGCAAATATAATTTTTGTTTATAACCCAATTCCAGAAATCAAGCGAGAATTTCTCACAATACAAAGGATTCAGAATATTGTTTCACCATCTAGAAATGTATAGACTAGAAATTCTTGCTCATTTCGTCTATTCCGCTTATCGGTGTGCCTTATACGCATAGCTCGGAAATCTATATTTCTAGTGTAGGAATTTAGAAACTGGCTACTTATTCGTTCTAGATGAAAGCGGTATATTTTTTTTCTCAGTACAAGCTAAATAAATATTTTTGAAGTTATTAATTCATTTTAAAAAAAAAAATTCTCGGGTAACTCTACTTGATTTTCCGAACCGAAAGTTTAGTAGTTATCAAGCATTTTTAAAAAAAGTTTGAATCATTGAATAATTCAGTAAATATTCAACAATTTGGCAACTCTGCAGTACATAGGAGAAAGTAGATGAATATGGAATTCCATTTCTATTTGAACTTACTATAATAAACTGAAGTACTTTGAAATCATAGTGAATTCGACTATTGCAAATTTTCAAGTGTTTTTAATGGATTTTGATGGTTTATGTTACAGAAAATAAAATTTACAAGCAAAATTTTTTGTTAAGAAAAAAAAAAAAAAAACAGAAAAAGTATTGTAAGGTAATATGGACAAAGCGGGTAATATGGATGGAATATTTATGTAGGGAGATATGGAATAGCCACGCGCTTAAAGGATAATAAAAAATAGGGTACTACACTGGTGTTAAAAATTAAAACAATAACCTCTTTTCTGGTTTTCTTCTTTTGCACAAAAATTTTAAACAAATAAACATATGAGCATAAAGTTTGGATGGCATGTTTGTTATCATATCATTAATCGAATTTTATATAATTTTAGCATAAGTAGTAATTTTTAAACTAATAATTAATCAATTTTTCTCAGAAGTAAGATTTGGAAAAAATGAAAAAATTATAGAAGAGAAAACTTGATGAAAAATTGTTTTAAGGATGAATTGCAGATAGGTGAAGACGGACATGCCTTCAAATGTTAAGCTAAATCCCATTTTCCTTTCTGTATTCGCTTTTCTTTTACTTTTGGAACGGATCTTTTGAAAAAATATAATTATTAATTTGTAAGCTATGCTCAACACCAGAATAATAAAAATGTCGATAAATAATTTTATAGTGAACGTCTTGTCCAGTTTTCATATTTGTGAAGTTATTCAAATGCGAAAAAAAGAAGATAAAAGAAGAAACAGAAAAGTGATTAGAGGAAGAAAAATCCGGTTTTAATCTAACACATCGATTCATGTGCATCTTCAACTATCTGTAATGCTTCCTTGTGACCATTTTTCATTAAGTTTTCTTTTTTTAAACTGTTAAAAATTTTCATTTTTTCCAAAGCTTACTTTTGAGAAAAATTGAATAACTATTTGTTTGAACACTATATTACTTTTGCTAAAGTTATGTAAAATTTGATTGATGATATGATAACAAACATGCCTTCGAAATTTTATGTTGATATGTTTAATTGTTTAAAAGTTATGTGCAAAAGAAGAAAACTAAAAAATAAGTTGTTGCTTTAATTTTGAATACCAGTGTATTATTACAGAAGATCATGAATAATTGCAATATAAACATTTTATTTTGAAAGTATATTATTGAAAATAAACAGTGTTGAAAAAAAATATCAACTCAAGTTTTACTAAAATCGCAAATAATATGGCTAGTGGTTATTCCGCATTACACGAATTGCTATCTTGAAGAATAAATAAACCTCAACCCTTTGTTCATAGAAATAAATTCATGGGAATGAGATCACTAATTCAGATTCTTCGTTATTTTCAACGGAAACTTTATACCAGAAAGTTTTTTTTTTTTTTTTTTTAACGTTTTCAGTTTATTTAATTTTATTTATTCGTCGAAAATGTATATAAAGATTTTGGGTCACCTTGGTGCACTTTGCAAGGTTCTGTAAAAAATTTAAAATAAAAGTAAGATCATTAACGAAATATTTTGAAAATATTCTTGGATGATAAAAAACTTATAATTAACCCAATCCGCGTTTGTAATGATCGAGAGATGGCGCTCTCTGAACTGCAGTTGTTAGTAAATATAATAGCCACGTGTTTCTTTCTCCGCCATTACATCATGGAAAATCGATTGCATAATATGATGATATGCAGTGGTGTGATAATTTCACCTTAGCCCACCAGAGGGCGAGCATTTCATTACAATCGGGGATAATCAAACAACATGGAAATTTTTTTGATAAGATAAAAATGAGAACTACACAAACCAGACCAACGTGTTCCAAGTCCTTCTACTTTTATTAACATAATAATAATAATAATAATAATAATAATAATAATAATAAAATTAAAATAAAATAAATTAAAACAAACATGAAATATTTAAAATATAATATTATTCTTTCATCAAACAATAGATGAGGAAATTTAAAGTATTGTAAATGACAAATATTTAAATCAAAATAATGATATTTTGTTTCTGACACACAATACATATAACAAACAAATCTTTCAAAACTAAAGATAAAATAAAAGGTTAAATGATTACAGAATTATTACACAGAAAAACATAACATCCTATGAAATTGAAAATGCGCACAAACTACATATGTTGTATAATAAACACATTACATATAACTTATTTTATGTGAGGGGGGGGGGGACTTAATGCCTTTGCGTAAAATTTTCAATGATAAGCTGACAAACCGGAACAACTAAAGGACAGTAAAAGCAGAAGGAAAAGAAAAACATACAAAAAAAAAAAAAAAAAAAAAAAAAAGAAAGTAAAAGAAAGAAAGAGAGAGACAGAAGAAGAAGGAAAATAATATCTTTTTGAAATCGCATATATATATACATATATATATATATATATATATATATATATATATATATATATATATATATGTATTTTTTTTTTTTTCTTTTACATTTGAATCATGTTTCTTTTTTTTTTTTTTTTTTTTTTTTTTACAGATATCTATTTTTTTTTTTTTTTTCTCTCTCAATGGTATGAACAAATAAATGATGGCTGGTCTTAAAAACTAATTTTTAACAATTAAAAAAAAAAAAAAAAGAAATTCTAAAAATTAATTACCTTAAAAGTTACAAAAAATTGCGGATCTTAGATATTATATATCTTAAATATATGTACATAGTAGATGGCCCATAAATTTGTGAATGCTTTAAAAATTCATGAAAATTGAAGAAAGTGGTATATTCTAAAGTGGTGTACAAAAATATTATTATCACAAAGGTGGATTGTTTTAATTATAAAAAAAAAAAAAAAAGTCTAAATTAGTCTACTTTTTTTTTTTTTTTTTTTTTTTTGAGGGGGGGGAGGGCAAAAATTTTGTTAATAGAAAACGCTGCATGCTTAAAGGAAAAAAAAGGAATTCTCTATGAAAACCACGCTTATATTTATGCAAATAAATGTTTACAAGCTGTATATAGTAACATAAGAAAATATCTTGTATGTATTTACCATCAGAAATGAGTTTTCAGTCGTATATCCATCATTTTAATGGACTTTGTTTGGCTTATTTTATATGATTGTTTGTTTGCCTTCAGCTTTTGTTCTCTTTTGGCAAAATTTTTACTGAGAAAAACTATTTAATTTTCTTACGTTCAAAGAAAAAAAAAAATCGTATTTTGTGAAAATAATTTTTTTGAAAAAGAAAGAAAAAAAAAAAAAAAAAAAAAATACCAATTCCTTAAACTTTTATAAACTTTTAAAAAGTTCAAGGATTTATATGGATATGCATATATATATGTATCCTGAACAATATCTTTTGCCTTGTACAAGGCTTCACTTTTACAAGTGGTTAGTTGTTGATTAATTTAAATTCAAATCTTCCTTCCTGGTGTCTGATCGTTGTAATAGTAAATTATTATTATTATTATTACATAAGGACTATGTGCAATTGTTTATTGATTAATTCAATTTTTCCTTCCTGGTGTTTGTTCATTATAATGGTGAATTATTATTATTATTATTATTATTATTATTATTATTATCATCATTAACAATTTAAATTAACTTCACAGCAAACCACAATTTGTATGCACAATTCCTATAATACTCCTGATGATGTTAAAAATTCGACATGTCTGCATTCATTTGATTTCATCGAATTTTAATCTTTTTCAATTTGCCCATTCATTTAATCTATTTTGACCCTTCTTCTATCTGTTCATGTTTTGATAATTTTCTATGAGTGTTTATATATATACATATGTCATTATAATTGTGAAATGCACTGGTGTAAAATTAAAGCAACAACTTGTTTTCTCGTTTTATTCTTTTGCGCATATTTTTTTAAAAAATAACTTGAATGGCACGTTATCAAATCGACCTTTAACACAAGTAATAATTTTTAAACTGATTTTAATTCAAATTTTCTCAAAAGTACGCTTTGGAAGTAATGAATATCTTTCAGAAAAGAAAACTAAATAAGGAATGGTATTAAAGATGCATCACAGATAGATGCAAATGTTAATTTAAAATCAAATATAAATTGTTTTTCAAGTAATTTTTTGAAAAATGAAATTCATTCTCTCACACTTTCTTAAAAATACCAATTACATCAAAAAGATTTAGACATACAAATAGACACGATGACACATAAAGAAATGTATATTTCGTAACAGTTCTTTTATATAACAGAATCTTTACAGATACATAATTTTCTAAAGAGGATGAATCATCCGTTTGTATAACCTCAAAATGACATAATAACTCTAATCAGATCAATCAGCGAAGGCATTCTTCCACGTAGTAAGTATTTTGGAAGTATATTTGTTGCTTTAATTGGCAGGATATTGTATAACTGAATGCAAAAAGCAATTGCTTAAAAAAAAAAAAAAAAATATGGAGTGACTTTTCTCGACTTTCCAAGCATTAAGTAATTAACGGTTGCATAAATAAATTGAAGTAAGAAAAGTCGTTAAATAAATAAAAGTGAAAATTATAATAGGGTGTTTGAGTATTTTACTCCATTGTTTAGTTTTGCGCTATTACACTTTAAATAGTTTAATCCCATACAGAGATCATAATGATAAAGAATTTTTCGTTGTGCCCCTGTAAAAATATATAAGGGCTAGATTGTCCAAAATCTATACAATTCGTGCGACAGTTACCTATAACATGTGTATAAATTTTCAGCTAAATCGAATAAGGAGTTTAGACACTACCGCACTTTAAAAAATTTGGACCCATAGGCCATAAGGATGAAGAATTTTTCTCTGTGTCCCTGTAAAAAACTATAAATGCTAGATTCAACAAAATCTGTACAGGTCGTGCGACAATCACTTATAACATGTGTATAAAATTTCAGTTCAGACGAACTAGGTGTTTAGACGCTATCGTACTTTAAAGAATTTGCGCCCGTAGACCATAATGATAAAGAATTTTTCTTTGTGCCCCTTTAAAAGAAACTATAAGTCTTAGATTTAGCAAAATCCCTACTACCGTATTACCCTACTACCGTAGGTAATGGAAGTATTGTATTTCGTCCAAAAATTCGATATCAAGATTTCCCCTGATTTACACGTTTTAAGGTCCCCTGGGTCCATAAAAGTGGTTTTTAGTGTGTGTGTATGTATGTATGTGTAGAATCTTCTGGCTATCATATCCCCGAAACTAATAAAGATAGAACTACAAAACTTCAGAATTAAGGCAAGTCTGGTGTACAGATGAATTATCTAAATTTTGGTGAAAATTGAAAAACCGGAAGTGGGACCGAAAGTCCATATCTCAAAAAACGGCTCTAACGATTTTTTTTCAAATTTGCTATATAAACACTCTATTAGGTGTCATTTCGAATGGTATAGTTGGTTAGTTCAGGAAAATTGATAGGCGTCCTGTGTCCTGTATAAATAGCTCAATTTCAGGTCTTGCAAGCATGTTCCTTTAAAAACGGCCGTACGGACTTTTTTCAAACTCGCTATATTAACTCACTTTTACATATACTTTTGTATGTAATTATTGTTTTCCGGTCAATAATTGATTTTTTGTAAAAGTTGGTATCTCAAAAACGGCTCTAACAATTTTCTTGAAAATTGTTATATAAATCCATTTGTTTCTCGTGTATTACGTGGTTATTAGAGGAAAATTAACAGTCTTCCTGTGTTCCGTGTTCATATAACAATTTTAAAGAAAATCGTTAAAGCCGTTTTTGGGATACACATTTACAGCCCACTTCTGGTTTTCAAATTTTCATCAAAAGTTGGAAAAGTCATCTGTACATAAGACCTGTCTCAATTCTGAAATTTCTTCGCTCTATCTTTATTAGTTTAGGAGATATGGCAGTCAGAAGATTACCCACAAATATATTCATACACAAATACACACAAACAAATTGCCAAAAACCTTTCCTTTTTAACTCAGGAGATCTTGAAACATGTAAATCAGGTGAAAACTCCATATATATCAAAAATTTTGTCCGAATACAATACTCTTATTACCTACGGTAATCGGCTGATGGAAGTAATTTGAGTTTTTATCTATTACTGAGCATCAAATCTTATCATCAAAAAATATCTTTTACTGAGCACCACAATTTAAAATTATGTGTATTAAATAAAGTACGAATAGCAGAAAGTAAATAGTACGTATAGTTTGTTTCCACAGAAGAAAACAATCGGTTTAACTGCCAATTTCAAATGAAAATATTATGTCTTTTTTTATTTTTGTAAGATTTGACTTACGATTTCGTAAATTGAAATCAAACTTTCCGAAATTCGTTGATAGACTCGTAAAATGAGAAACACGTCCGAATATAATTTCGAAAAACATTGGAGTTCCTATAGCCTTTTTTTTTTTTTTTTTTTTTTTTTTTTTTTCTGTTGTTGTTTGTTTGTTTGTTTTACAGAAATTAAATTCTGTGTTTCTCCCGACATTCTTGTTAAGTTTTACTCAATGCCATTAGCCGTACTTTTTATTTTATTCTATATTCATAAAATAAAATAGAATTTTCGACTTTCGGTTTTCGATGACTTTTCACATTTTGAAACGATCAATTCACATTCTGAAATGACACGATTTGATCAATTTTATAAAATGCATTTCTGTGTGTGTGTGTAACAAAAAAAAAAAAAAAGTGACAGCTCTATATCAAGAATTCAAAAATCTAGATCAAAATTTCAAGAATTTAGGTAAAGAAGAAATGCAGATAATTTCAGGAAAATTTATATTTAGCTGCACCTTGATATAAATTGGTGTCTATCAACTTTTGGTGGTTATCGATCCACATGTGATGCTACGATTCCCCCATTTACGAGACGGCTGTATTTCATCTTCTATTACACACATAAAGTTTTGCTCAAAACTTTATGTGTCAGAGGGCAGTTAAGAAAAACTGTGTTATTAGATTTTTTTTTTTATTATTATCTAAAAGGTACTAGACGAAATAGCCTGAAACCTCTTACATGCAAAGAACATTTAAAAACTCATATTTTCCATTATCTATTTAGTCCAGAAAGCAATTAAGAAACCAGCCACAAATTGAAGAAGAGCGAAAATACTTTGGATCACCCTGTATCACAAAAAGCTACAAATGACTTGTAACTTTAATGCATTGTTGCACATTCTATGTAAATATTTGTATGTTTTGGTGCGGGAATTGCGCAATTATTTAGGCAGATATAACTCTTTTTTTTTTTTTTTTTTTTTCAAAAATTACTAATTTTTTTTTTACAAGTTTTTTGTCTATAACTAGAACGGATTTCCATAAAATTTTATAAAACTTGCTGAAAAAAAATGACAAAATACTAGAGAAACATTATTCTGAAACATAAAATTCACAATTCACACGTGTAATATTCGTTGAGATATGAGCATTTTTAGTAAATATTATTTCACTGCGCATGCGTGAAAGATATAAAAAATTGTATTGCATAAGTTTAAAGCTAGATATGTTGAGCAACTTCGTCAAAAGTTCATTTGAATAAGAGTAAAAATTAAGCAAATGGTCGGCAAAAGACCGAGCTATATTTTTGGTATTTTCCAGAGTTGAAATTTTATAGGGTTTTTTTCACATGCTGCGTAATTAATTTGAAGATCCAACTATTTCAACCACATTGAAAAGTTCTTTTTTGTTTAAAAAAAAAAAAAAAAAAAAAAAAAAAACATATAGGCTTGTAACTTTAACATATTTTTATTTATTTACTGGAATTTGTGAGTTCATAAGGGGTTTTTCACAAAAAAGAACTTTTGCAACGTGTTTGAAATAATTAGATCTTTAAATTAAATACTCAGCATGTGAAAAAACCCCTATGAAATTTCAACTCTGGAACATACCTAAAACATAGCTCATTCTTTTGCCGTCCATTTGCTTAATTTTTACTGTATTCAAATGAGGTTTTGAAAAAAGTTGTTCAACATATCTAGCTTTAAACCTATGCAATTCAAATTTTTCTATCTCTCGAGCATGCGCAGTAAAATAATATTTACTAAAAATGGCCATATCTCAACGAATATTTCACGTGTGAATTTTATGTTTCAGAATAATGTTTTGTTGGTTTTTTTCAGCAAGTTTTGTAAAATTTTATGGAAATCCATTCTAGTTATAAGCAAACAACTTGTCAAAAAATTTAGTAATTTTTGAAAAAAAAAAAAATAAAAAATAAAAAAATAAAATAAAATAAAAATAATATATATATATATATATAAATGAATGTTTGTCTGTATGTTATTTATAAAATCGTAAACGGCTTGACCGATTTCGATCATTCTTTTTTTTTTGTTTTTTTCCTTATAGGTCAGGGATGGTTTAGGAAAAAAAAAATTGAAAAAATCTTTAAAACTAATTAAAATATGAAAATAATGAACTTATTGACTTATATTGATTTAATATAAGCCATTTAAATTTTAAATTGTTGCCAAAAAAAGTTTAAGAGATGTATTTATTTATTGTTTTCAGCATAAAATGAAATATGCTTTCACGCGAAAAGTAAGAAATTACTAAATGTTAAATTGGTCGATGAGAAAATGACACTTTATAATTTTAAAATGAAATAGTAATATTACAAATCTAACATATTTCTTCTGAATTTTATATCACAGCATTTTTTTATATACCTCAACTTCATTTTTTTTTTTTTTTTTTTTTTAGTATGGCGGATGAAACACGCTTGGCATAAACGTTAATTCAACAATATATTAAAGGTATTTTCTTATTGATAATTCTTGACAATTTTTTATAATTTTGATGCTGAAGTAGATCGGACATTTTTCGCCAAGGAAAAGATAGAACGAAATACGCAAGCTAAGTGATGACGTCACTAGCCGTTCGTGGATGCAAGAAAAATATTTCCTATGTTAAACGCCCATTGGATTTTTTGTAAAAAATTATTAAAAATCGAGGAAAAATATTTCCCGATTTTAATCCCCGTATTTAGGTATAGATATGTATTAGTTATCATGTCCATGCATTAGATTAAGTTATTTTTGTTGTAAAATTGACAAAATTTGAATTTTTAATTTCAAAACTCTAGAAAAAAAAAATGCCAAACTTCCATATTCGATTGAAAACACAAACATTTCATTTCAAAGGATGATATTTACACAATATCCAACTAATATACTGATTAAAAGGGAAATGATAAATATTCTATCATAATTTGAAGTCAAATTTGTTTTCAAATGTCTAAATAAAGTATCTAATATAAGATACTAATATGTTGTAGCGGAATAGATTTGATATCGGTCATCCTTGGTAGAAAAATAAAATATCGCCAAATTATTTGGCGAACATAATTTAATCCCTTTCAAAAATCATGGTTATTTTAACAACTTATTTTAAGACAGTAATGAATAATATGAAACAATATTTCGTACAATGCATATTACGAAAATATACATCTGGCATGTATATTTTCGTATTACGTTTTTGATCACCAAATACAATAAGCGCCAAGAATGACAGAGTTTTGAAATTTAAAATTAAAATTTTGTGAATTTGACAGCAAAATAACTCAATCTAACACATGCACATGATAACTAATACATATATGTACCCAAATATGGGGATTAAAATCGAGAAATAATTTTCTTCGATTTTTAATCATTTTTTACAAAAAATCCAATGGGCGATTAACATAGGAAATCATTTTCTTGCATCCACGGACGGTCAGTGACGTCACACTTCGCTTGCGTATAGGAACAATAATCGCATAAATTATATTTTGGTCTAAAACGGCAACAAAAATTTAAAAGTCGCCAAGGGCATTAAGGCTGTACCATGATCAAGTTTACATAATAATTTATTTATTTTTCTATATACCAACTACTATTAACTAAGCATGAAGTATATATAACCACAAAATAATAATAATTGTCTCATGCGATAGAGGTAGCCGATCATAGCATATTGTAATATTATATTTGGCTTGAAATTGCTGTCATTCTATGGTTGATCGATTAAATCAAATAAATATAGAGAATAACTTGAAAGCAAATATTATGTACATCACGTATAATGTTGCTCATATATAACTAGGATTCAAATATAAAGGGCTACTTCAAAATTTTCGATACTGTCCGTATCGAAATTGTCATATATGATAAGCACCTAAATGGAAGCCCACGGGTAAGTCATTGTCGTAGGCAATAGGGACAGGTATCGCAGAATGCGAGGACGAACAAGGCGCTGCCGAAGGTAGCAGGAACCCAAATCGAACTTTTGAGCGATTTCAGTATTATTATTTTCTCTTTTTTTCATAAAACTATATAGAAAAGAGTTTCCTTTAAATATAGTGACCAGCGAAGCGGGCAAAGCCTGCTAGTATATATATATATATCTGCTTAAATAATTGCGCAATTCCCGCACCAAATCATAAACATATTATATATAGTATGTGCAAATTGTATAAAATTTAATAATGAGAAAACAAGTATGAAAAATTATACTGAATCAATTTAATTGCTTATCGGCTGACATGTGGAGCTGTTATTCGGCAATTTTTCTCATTTACAAGAAGATTATATCTCGACTTTTATCGCGCATAAAAGGATCAAACTTGATATATGAAAGGGTCATAATGAAAAACAATACTAACTTAATTTGGGTGTATACCGGTTGACAGGTGGAGATGATACTTCTCACCTTCCGTGATTTTCGATATGGCTATATTTTAGCACTTGTTGGTTAAAATTGTACCAAAAAAACAATGTAAAATTTTTATTGTGAAAAGTTATGTTGAGTGAATTTTTGTGTATACTAATTTATAAGTGGCACTGTTATAATGAATGATATAGACGAAAGTTTTGGGATGCTCACAACATGCTAATTTACCCAGTCGGACATATCTTAATTATTCGTATTTTATCGCAACTAACGATTTTTAAAGTTTGATAACTTTGGTTGACACATTAAAAATTAATAAATCCGTTCTGACTTTTCGAAGTGAAAATACTTTTCAACGATTAAGGTAGCTTAAAGAACCACACTCTTGTAATGAAATATTGATAGATCCATCATTCATTCTTTTTATTATAGTTATTAATGTATAGTCATAATTTTTTTTTCCGATTCTACTGTTAATTTATGAATGAAAATAATTTAAATTAATGTATTCTGCTCCGAGTTTCATCCTGCCTTCCCATGAAAAAGTATATCCATGCATGATTCATACAGTCACAAACATATATACATATACACACACACACACACACACATATATATATAGTATATATATACAGCATGTCCATTAATCGGCCCCCGATTTTAAAATTAAATTACGCCTAAACAAAGATAGATAGAATAATGAAAAAACGGCGCGTTTATTTTGAAAGCTGTAAAAAACTTATGCAGAAGTATCCAAAAAATCCATAAGAAGAATTGCAGCAGAATCAGGATTGAAAAGCCATTCATGTAAAAGATTTTTACAGCTTTCAAAATAAACAGGCTGTTTGTTTCATTCTTTTACCTATCTTTGTTCAGGAGTAATATAATTTTAAAATAGGGGGGGGGGGCGATTAGTGAACATCCTGTATGAGTACGGTGCGGCCCGCCTGAGAAAAAATAGATGTTTAATGCGGCCCTCCAAGTGTTTTGGGTTGGACAAGCCTATATCTAACACATACTGAGAATATTCAAATTTGTCGTAGGTATATTAAAAAATATTGCCGAATTCTACGGCATTACTGAGGTTTCTCTCTTCCGCGTCATTGACTGACAGCGATTAATATAGGTAATAAATGCAGGCTTGCAGATAAGAGAAGCCAGAATAATTTATTGAGAACCTTATTACTTGTAAGAAGTTCCAAAGTCTTCTAATAAATTAAAATTCATTCAGCAAAGGCTTCGAATAAATCCCCCAATAAGGATTCTACTACCGAACTTTGAAAAAATTTATTATTATTTTTATTACAGCCTTAGCTATAAAAGTTCGTATACATATGCATAGAAATGAATCGATATTAAGTATATTAAAGTTTCTCGAAAACCATTTAAATTAAAATTAACAAAAATAAAAAATGTAAATTTTTCGAAGAATTTTTAAATGTTCCTCTACTTATTTTTTAAAATGTTTCCTCGATTTTACATTTTTACAGTTTATCAGCAGATATGGGTAATATTTTAGGAGTTCATTGATCAGTTAATTTTTTAATAATATATTCAAATATTTTTAGACTATATTGATAAATTATAATAATGCAAAATTGAAGGAACATTTTAAAAATTAGGTAACATGGATCGTTTTTAAAAAATGTCAAGAAATTTAGAAATTTTTTTTATTTAAATAAATTTCGAAAATTTTCTGTGTTTTTAATACTAATACATTTCATTGTATATGGTATGCACACTTTCATATCCCTAAGTTAACAGTTAAAAAAAAAAAGATTTATAACGTCCTTCATATTTTTCTAAAAAAAAAAAAAAAGAGGTCCATAATTCAATAAATTATCATTATGGACATAAATACGTAATATAAATATAAATATATTAATATTTTCATTATAAATTATCACTTCACACATTTCATTAATATTTTAAGAAATTTATATTGTATAACCCAATCCCAAAATGTATAAAGAAAATCAATTTCAGGCTTTACGGGACATCTTAGAAATGTTTTTTCATTTCAGATTTCTTTATTATCTATTTTTAGTTTAATTAATTAATTGTTTTATTATAATTATAATTATTATTATTATTACTTTGTAAAAAAAAAAAAAAAAAAAAAAAAAATCTGGAGTGACTCCACTCGACTTTCCGAACATTGAGTAATTAACAGTTTTGTAGATAAAGTAAAGAAAGAGGAGTTGTTGAACAAACAAAAGAGAGAAAACCATAATAGAGTGTTTGAGTATTTTTCTCCATCTATTACACGATGTTTTATTTAACGCTACTGAACTTTGAGCCCATAGAAAAATGATAAAGAATTTTTCGTTGTGTCCCTGTAAAAACCTATAAATGCTAGATTCACCAAAATGCTTATAGTTAGTGCAGCAGTGATTTATAATACTCATATAAATTTTCAGCTCAATTCAATAAGGCGTTTAGATGCTATCGTAGTTTTAAAAATTTAGTCCCATAGGCCATAATGATAAAGAATTTTTCTTTGTGTCCCTGTAAAAAAACTGTAAGTGCTAGATTCACCAAAATCTATACAGTTAGTTCAACTATGATCTATAACATGTGTACAAATTTTTTGCTCAGATTAATAAGGCGTTTAGACGCTATCACACTTTTAAAAATTTGGCCCCATAGGCATAATGATAAAGAATTTTTCTTTGTGTCCCTGTAAAAAAACTATATGTGCTAGATTCTCTAAAATCTATACAGATTGAGTATTTGTGACCTATAATATGTGTATAAATTTTTTGCTCAATTGAATAAGGCGTTTAGATGCTATCGCACTTTTAAGATTTTGCTCCCATAGGCCATAATGATAAAGAATTTTTCTTTGTGTCCCTGTAAAAAAACTATAAGTGCTAGATTCACCAAAATCTACAGGGTTCGTACTATGGTGACTTACAATATGCGTACCAACTTTCAGGTTAATCGAACAAAGCGTTTAGACGCTAGCGTGTTCACTCACAGACATACACACATACATACACACATACACACATACACACACACATACATACATCATCGTAAAAATAGTGAAAACGGACTCAGGGGACCTCAAAACGTATAGAAACATCAAAATCTCGAATTCGGATTTTTGACATGATTACAATACTTTCCTCACTATAGTGTTCGGAAAGTAAAAAAAAACTGAAAAACAATTTGATAATTTTGCTTCAAATGATCAATATAACCACACTCTTTTTTAAAATATTGACGCGTTCTTTTGAAAAATACTCATATTGAAAATCTGCACCCCTGAGAGATGGGGGGGGGGGGGGTTATTATTTCCTTCTAAAGGGGACAGGGAAAGGGAGACGGAAGAGATGTTTCTACTTTTTTACACAAATTTCATCCTCATTGACTGTTATGAAGAAACTTATTGCTAAAAAAAAAATTAAATATCACATCTTCATTTTTGCATATTTGTAGCAATTTTTGTCCTGTGATGTCATATTAAAAATTATGTCATATACCTATGTATATATAAGTATATTTGATATAAGAAATGAATACATATATTTGATATAAGAACTGAAAACTGTGTGAAAGAATGGCAAAATCTGAACAAATAAAAAAGAAATAACAATAAGAAGGATCAGAGGCCACCATGGCTTAGACGGGTAGAGCGGGTTAAACTAGTTTGACTGGAGACCAACTTTTTCCAAATCCTCTTCAAAACCATATAATAACAAAGAATAAAAATAAAACGAAGAATTTTATAATATCAGGTGAAAAATAAATAATTATTTTATAATTATTGATATTTATAAATCAAATCAAAATAAACTAAATCAGTCATATGTATTACATTTTAAAACAAGTATTGATATTTATAAATCAGTTTTATATGAACAAAATAAATGATGTATATTACCTATTAGAATATGATCCACTCTGTACAGCTATACTTAATAATGACCAAATCATAATAAAAATATTTTAGGGCAAAAATATTTGAAAAATTATATAATCATCCGCAACCAAGCAGCATGATAACAGTATGGAATAAATAAATAAAGAATAAATAATAGCACACACAGCAAATGCAATTATCCTTTTATTAACACGCTTTTATTAGCTTCACCTGTATATATGTTTGTAACCGCTCTGGGAGCAAACAAAAAATCTATACTGTAAAAAAAGATATCCCTACGTCAACGCTGTGGCTGTGAGGTAAAGCTCCGGCTACGAACCCAAATGTCTAACGTTCGAACCCAGTCAGGGGAGATTTTTCAAAAATGGTTTTTGTTTAATTCTAAATTATTTTAATTAAAGATTTAAGTATATGTAAATATTATGGTGTGTTACTCACACGATTTTCTCTTACCCTGCATTTTAATGCTAAGATAGATATTTTGTGGTTTTTAGTTCACATTTCTATAAAAGCGTGTTCTTTAATTTTTTAAAAGTATAATTTTATTTTTATTTGTTTACTTGTTTATTTTAGAAGGAGTCACATGTCAAGCGATATTACTAAAAGTTGATAGACACCAATTTGTATAAAGTCAACTAAATATAAAATTTCATGAAATGCGATGCATTAGTTCTTGATTTAGAGCTGCCATAACATTTCTGTAACACATACGCACAAACAGATAGACATAATTTCAAAAAATGGTCAAAATGCGCAAAAATCGGTTAGTCGTAAATTTTTTTAAATCCATCATACCTTTTTGTTTTGAATATAAAAAAAAATTACAATATTAATGAGTTTAAATATTACAATGCTTTTAAATGTACTTGAAATAATTTTACCTCTGACACCTTAGTATATTTTAAAAATATAAATATATTGCGTAGATTTTATTTAAAAATGGAAACAAATTATACATATTTATATATATATATATATATTTAACCCTTTGAAGCAGATTTCTCATCAAACACAATTTTTACACTTTTTTGATAGTTTTAAGTTATTTTAGATCTAAATAAGTGGAAAATATTGTATTTAAAATTTTAATTAATTTTGGCTCTAAAATATAGAGTGGGGCACCGGTGTCCCCTTTCTGCGTTAAAAGTAAATTCATCATGGGACACGGGCGTCCCATGAATAAATATTTTTACAAATTGCACTTATTTACAATTATTTAGATATAGGAGTAGCAATAATTCATTACTGATCTTTTATAAATAATCAAATTTAATTAGAGATAAATTTTTGAAATTGGTTGATAAAATTTTTTCAAACTACTTTTATTTAACATTTTTATTTTAGTAAAACATTTACTCTGATAATCTAATAGATTTTTTATAGTAACTATTAGACTCTCTTTTAAAATAAAAAACTATCATATAATAATAATATTTGTAATAAGAGCGTCAAAAAATAAATAAGCAAAAGGGACACCGGTGTCCCATCTGCGTCAAAGAGTTAAGTCCATTATCGTCTTAAAATCCTTCCGCGTCGCTTTAACGCTCCTCAAAAAATTTTCTTCGACAAACTTATAATGTCGGATCTCTTCGAATGTCCATAATAATGGACACTATAGGACAAAACACTTTTAAAATCCGATTGTTTGTATGTTTGGCTGTCTCCTCACGAACCTCTGAACGCAAAAAGCTCAAATACCTGAAAAATAAATAAATAAATAAATTATTCCAGTTGCTTAAAAACATGTCAAATTAAAACCTAAAGCGAGTACAAGGTAAGCAGCACAACATACTGCTTAAAAATAAATAAATTCCTGCAAAAATTAGTGTATACAGCATGAAGCGGTTGGAAGGCAAAATACAAACAATGACAGCTGGATAGGTTAGAGAAACTGTAAACTACAAAATGATATGTAATCTTCTGAAACAAGGCTTTGAACATTTTTTATTTATTTTTAATGTTTGTATTTATAAAGTGACACACACACATATATAGATATACATATACTGTTTGTGATTCAATTTTTATTGAAAATTCATTTAGTATGGTGACCAGCGAAGCGAACACACCCTACTAGTCCATATATAACTTTCGTTTAATTTTAAACACGTTTACACCACTAAAAGACACAGCAATTTCCACTTATAAATATCAATGCACCTCTTTTTAGGACGGAGGACTATTAGTCTCAATCTACGGATAAAACGCTATCGCCAGGTTTTTTTTTTTTTTTTTTTTTTTTTTTTTTTTAGGACTGAGGATATATCAATCTGCGGATTTTTACGATAGTTGGACATGTAACGAAATCTAAAATTTATCTAAAATTATATTGAATAATTTGAAAGCAATGTTATAATTTGAAAAAAAAAAAAAAAAAAAAAAACTTATAGTTCTCCGTTCTAAACTAAATTCTGCTTTTGCCAGAATTTCATCAAAAATAATTTTTCTTTTTCTTTTGAAAGAAAAATAAAAGAAAATTAATAATAATAATCATTATCGAAACAAACACTAACGATTTTTTTTTTTTTTTTTGAAAGAAAAAGAAAAGAAAATTAATAATAATCAGCATTGAAAAAGCCCTTTTTTAGACAAAAATACATAATTTATTTTAAGTTTTAATTGTTGCAAAAAAATTTACGAGTTGGTTTAAAATTTTTTTTAATGAAAAGAAATTCATGCGTAAATATTAAAATCGATATAAAACTTTGTGAAAAATTAAACTTGCAGGGTAAAATTGACGTCATTATAGCTCTAAAGGCATTTTATTTATTTTTTCGGTTGTGTATCTGTATCTCGTATATATACGCGTGTTTGTTCGAAAAACCTTTACTTCAACTTTTATTCTTTAAATATTGACTCAGGAGTGATTGTGAACTCATGAAAAAATACCTGAAATTTTAACAAGAAAAAGTTTTGTAAAGATAGAGAACATATAATTTATTGCAAGGAGATCCAATTTTCTCATTATGAAAAAATATTAGTTTTAATTAGGTTTAGCAGTCATAAGAATTTCATATTTTAGTCTTTTTTCAATTCCTGCTATCAGTTCACACTCTCCCTATATATATCTTGTACAAATCTTGCAATCGATTTTTAACTAACTTCCCGACTAGCTAGAAATTTGAAACTTTCAGGATTGCTCAGAACACGGTGACAACACAATACTTCGAAGTCCGATTTTCGAATTTTTTTATTAGTTTTCTTATAATTAATTAAAATATGAAAATAATAACATCCTAATAGCGTTAAAATAGCCATTAAAATATTAGCTATAAATATTAGCTATGATGTCGTCCTATACGTTGTCCTACATTATTCGTCCTATACGGTGTTCTCTGATTAAAAAAAAAAAAATACATATATGGCAATTTTCTATTTTCAGATTAGCATATCTGTAAGGATTTAATTAATCGAATATTCAAAATAAACCTAATGGTGGAAGTTCAGCTGCTTTCAGTAGTCCTTTGTCCGCGCTTGTGCATGTTAAACGTCTGCAGCAATGTTTTAATTATTGAAAATGCAATCGCAATATGACACGACTATTGTAAAAACCTCAAAACTATAATTTGTACTTATAAATAAAAAATATTATTCCGGTTGTATATGAATTAAAAAATGTTATTCCGCTTATATACGATTACCATTTTAAAATATTTATTGAGATCTTACTTAAATACATGGGAATAATTATACACACATTGCTATTAAAAATTTTGAATTAATACCAACTTTTACACCGAAATTTGATACGTTTTTAATTATAATCGATTACTCTCTGAGGATAACTTTTTCTCTTGGCTTTTATTACCTGAAATTCGACTTAAAATGGTAACTTTGACATTTTCTAAAAACAATAAAATATTTCACCTTTAAAAGAACATAAATAGTACTTTTCGATTTCCTAGCATCCGGATAAGAATTTCAGAAAATTTTTAGCTTTTAAAAAGAGAGTGATTTTGTTATCAAGAAAGGAAAGTTTTATAATGTATTAATATTTATTGAACTCAAGCTAAATAAATTTTCTTGAAATTATTAATTCATTTATTAAAAAAAAAAAAAAAAAAAAAAAAAAAAAAAATCGGATAACAGTGAGAAAAGATTCTGTAACCACAGCCTCCTTAACTAGATGCCTGTCATGTAGCTCGGAAACTAGGCAACAGTTGAAGCGGTAGACAGCGCCACCTAGTAGAGATTATGGGTCTTTCTTATTCAACTGTCACCAATAATTTAAGGATGTGATACATGATATATAAAATCGACGTTTCTTGGATTCTATTCGCGTTTTATGTATATCATATCCTACTTTTAAAACTTTTTGGCGGCTGTTGTATAAAAAAAGTTGCGCATTCTGTACCAGGGGGCGCTGCCTACCGCTTCACCTGTTGCCTAGTTTCCGAGCTACGCGACAGGCATCTAGTTAAGGAGGCTATGCTGTAACTAACATCTGGAATCTAGGGTGTGGCTCTAGTAAAAACAGTTCCATGTCATCCTTATAAATTCTAGTTCCTTTTGAAAGCGAGTTTTAGTAACCCCTATTAGAATTCTAGAGCGTTTACCTATATATTAGCAAGGTGAAACTTACTTAAAAATCTCTGCAAATAAATGTGATTACAAGAGGCGGGTTTTAGCAAATATAATTTTTGTTTATAACCCAATTCCAGAAATCAAGCGAGAATTTCTCACAATACAAAGGATTCAGAATATTGTTTCACCATCTAGAAATGTATAGACTAGAAATTCTTGCTCATTTCGTCTATTCCGCTTATCGGTGTGCCTTATACGCATAGCTCGGAAATCTATATTTCTAGTGTAGGAATTTAGAAACTGGCTACTTATTCGTTCTAGATGAAAGCGGTATATTTTTTTTCTCAGTACAAGCTAAATAAATATTTTTGAAGTTATTAATTCATTTAAAAAAAAAAAATTCTCGGGTAACTCTACTTGATTTTCCGAACCGAAAGTTTAGTAGTTATCAAGCATTTTTAAAAAAAGTTTGAATCATTGAATAATTCAGTAAATATTCAACAATTTGGCAACTCTGCAGTACATAGGAGAAAGTAGATGAATATGGAATTCCATTTCTATTTGAACTTACTATAATAAACTGAAGTACTTTGAAATCATAGTGAATTCGACTATTGCAAATTTTCAAGTGTTTTTAATGGATTTTGATGGTTTATGTTACAGAAAATAAAATTTACAAGCAAAATTTTTTGTTAAGAAAAAAAAAAAAAAAACAGAAAAAGTATTGTAAGGTAATATGGACAAAGCGGGTAATATGGATGGAATATTTATGTAGGGAGATATGGAATAGCCACGCGCTTAAAGGATAATAAAAAATAGGGTACTACACTGGTGTTAAAAATTAAAACAATAACCTCTTTTCTGGTTTTCTTCTTTTGCACAAAAATTTTAAACAAATAAACATATGAGCATAAAGTTTGGATGGCATGTTTGTTATCATATCATTAATCGAATTTTATATAATTTTAGCATAAGTAGTAATTTTTAAACTAATAATTAATCAATTTTTCTCAGAAGTAAGATTTGGAAAAAATGAAAAAATTATAGAAGAGAAAACTTGATGAAAAATTGTTTTAAGGATGAATTGCAGATAGGTGAAGACGGACATGCCTTCAAATGTTAAGCTAAATCCCATTTTCCTTTCTGTATTCGCTTTTCTTTTACTTTTGGAACGGATCTTTTGAAAAAATATAATTATTAATTTGTAAGCTATGCTCAACACCAGAATAATAAAAATGTCGATAAATAATTTTATAGTGAACGTCTTGTCCAGTTTTCATATTTGTGAAGTTATTCAAATGCGAAAAAAAGAAGATAAAAGAAGAAACAGAAAAGTGATTAGAGGAAGAAAAATCCGGTTTTAATCTAACACATCGATTCATGTGCATCTTCAACTATCTGTAATGCTTCCTTGTGACCATTTTTCATTAAGTTTTCTTTTTTTAAACTGTTAAAAATTTTCATTTTTTCCAAAGCTTACTTTTGAGAAAAATTGAATAACTATTTGTTTGAACACTATATTACTTTTGCTAAAGTTATGTAAAATTTGATTGATGATATGATAACAAACATGCCTTCGAAATTTTATGTTGATATGTTTAATTGTTTAAAAGTTATGTGCAAAAGAAGAAAACTAAAAAATAAGTTGTTGCTTTAATTTTGAATACCAGTGTATTATTACAGAAGATCATGAATAATTGCAATATAAACATTTTATTTTGAAAGTATATTATTGAAAATAAACAGTGTTGAAAAAAAATATCAACTCAAGTTTTACTAAAATCGCAAATAATATGGCTAGTGGTTATTCCGCATTACACGAATTGCTATCTTGAAGAATAAATAAACCTCAACCCTTTGTTCATAGAAATAAATTCATGGGAATGAGATCACTAATTCAGATTCTTCGTTATTTTCAACGGAAACTTTATACCAGAAAGTTTTTTTTTTTTTTTTTTTTTTTTTTTTTTTTTTTTAACGTTTTCAGTTTATTTAATTTTATTTATTCGTCGAAAATGTATATAAAGATTTTGGGTCACCTTGGTGCACTTTGCAAGGTTCTGTAAAAAATTTAAAATAAAAGTAAGATCATTAACGAAATATTTTGAAAATATTCTTGGATGATAAAAAACTTATAATTAACCCAATCCGCGTTTGTAATGATCGAGAGATGGCGCTCTCTGAACTGCAGTTGTTAGTAAATATAATAGCCACGTGTTTCTTTCTCCGCCATTACATCATGGAAAATCGATTGCATAATATGATGATATGCAGTGGTGTGATAATTTCACCTTAGCCCACCAGAGGGCGAGCATTTCATTACAATCGGGGATAATCAAACAACATGGAAATTTTTTTGATAAGATAAAAATGAGAACTACACAAACCAGACCAACGTGTTCCAAGTCCTTCTACTTTTATTAACATAATAATAATAATAATAATAATAATAATAATAATAATAAAATTAAAATAAAATAAATTAAAACAAACATGAAATATTTAAAATATAATATTATTCTTTCATCAAACAATAGATGAGGAAATTTAAAGTATTGTAAATGACAAATATTTAAATCAAAATAATGATATTTTGTTTCTGACACACAATACATATAACAAACAAATCTTTCAAAACTAAAGATAAAATAAAAGGTTAAATGATTACAGAATTATTACACAGAAAAACATAACATCCTATGAAATTGAAAATGCGCACAAACTACATATGTTGTATAATAAACACATTACATATAACTTATTTTATGTGAGGGGGGGGGGACTTAATGCCTTTGCGTAAAATTTTCAATGATAAGCTGACAAACCGGAACAACTAAAGGACAGTAAAAGCAGAAGGAAAAGAAAAACATACAAAAAAAAAAAAAAAAAAAAAAAAAGAAAGTAAAAGAAAGAAAGAGAGAGACAGAAGAAGAAGGAAAATAATATCTTTTTGAAATCGCATATATATATACATATATATATATATATATATATATATATATATATATATATATATATATATATATATGTATTTTTTTTTTTTTTCTTTTACATTTGAATCATGTTTCTTTCTTTTTTTTTTTTTTTTTTTTTTTTACAGATATCTATTTTTTTTTTTTTTTCTCTCTCAATGGTATGAACAAATAAATGATGGCTGGTCTTAAAAACTAATTTTTAACAATTAAAAAAAAAAAAAAAAAGAAATTCTAAAAATTAATTACCTTAAAAGTTACAAAAAATTGCGGATCTTAGATATTATATATCTTAAATATATGTACATAGTAGATGGCCCATAAATTTGTGAATGCTTTAAAAATTCATGAAAATTGAAGAAAGTGGTATATTCTAAAGTGGTGTACAAAAATATTATTATCACAAAGGTGGATTGTTTTAATTATAAAAAAAAAAAAAAAGTCTAAATTAGTCTACTTTTTTTTTTTTTTTTTTTTTTGAGGGGGGGGAGGGCAAAAATTTTGTTAATAGAAAACGCTGCATGCTTAAAGGAAAAAAAAGGAATTCTCTATGAAAACCACGCTTATATTTATGCAAATAAATGTTTACAAGCTGTATATAGTAACATAAGAAAATATCTTGTATGTATTTACCATCAGAAATGAGTTTTCAGTCGTATATCCATCATTTTAATGGACTTTGTTTGGCTTATTTTATATGATTGTTTGTTTGCCTTCAGCTTTTGTTCTCTTTTGGCAAAATTTTTACTGAGAAAAACTATTTAATTTTCTTACGTTCAAAGAAAAAAAAAAATCGTATTTTGTGAAAATAATTTTTTTGAAAAAGAAAGAAAAAAAAAAAAAAAATACCAATTCCTTAAACTTTTATAAACTTTTAAAAAGTTCAAGGATTTATATGGATATGCATATATATATGTATCCTGAACAATATCTTTTGCCTTGTACAAGGCTTCACTTTTACAAGTGGTTAGTTGTTGATTAATTTAAATTCAAATCTTCCTTCCTGGTGTCTGATCGTTGTAATAGTAAATTATTATTATTATTATTACATAAGGACTATGTGCAATTGTTTATTGATTAATTCAATTTTTCCTTCCTGGTGTTTGTTCATTATAATGGTGAATTATTATTATTATTATTATTATTATTATTATTATTATCATCATTAACAATTTAAATTAACTTCACAGCAAACCACAATTTGTATGCACAATTCCTATAATACTCCTGATGATGTTAAAAATTCGACATGTCTGCATTCATTTGATTTCATCGAATTTTAATCTTTTTCAATTTGCCCATTCATTTAATCTATTTTGACCCTTCTTCTATCTGTTCATGTTTTGATAATTTTCTATGAGTGTTTATATATATACATATGTCATTATAATTGTGAAATGCACTGGTGTAAAATTAAAGCAACAACTTGTTTTCTCGTTTTATTCTTTTGCGCATATTTTTTTAAAAAATAACTTGAATGGCACGTTATCAAATCGACCTTTAACACAAGTAATAATTTTTAAACTGATTTTAATTCAAATTTTCTCAAAAGTACGCTTTGGAAGTAATGAATATCTTTCAGAAAAGAAAACTAAATAAGGAATGGTATTAAAGATGCATCACAGATAGATGCAAATGTTAATTTAAAATCAAATATAAATTGTTTTTCAAGTAATTTTTTGAAAAATGAAATTCATTCTCTCACACTTTCTTAAAAATACCAATTACATCAAAAAGATTTAGACATACAAATAGACACGATGACACATAAAGAAATGTATATTTCGTAACAGTTCTTTTATATAACAGAATTTTTACAGATACATAATTTTCTAAAGAGGATGAATCATCCGTTTGTATAACCTCAAAATGACATAATAACTCTAATCAGATCAATCAGCGAAGGCATTCTTCCACGTAGTAAGTATTTTGGAAGTATATTTGTTGCTTTAATTGGCAGGATATTGTATAACTGAATGCAAAAAGCAATTGCTTAAAAAAAAAAAAAAAAAAATATGGAGTGACTTTTCTCGACTTTCCAAGCATTAAGTAATTAACGGTTGCATAAATAAATTGAAGTAAGAAAAGTCGTTAAATAAATAAAAGTGAAAATTATAATAGGGTGTTTGAGTATTTTACTCCATTGTTTAGTTTTGCGCTATTACACTTTAAATAGTTTAATCCCATACAGAGATCATAATGATAAAGAATTTTTCGTTGTGCCCCTGTAAAAATATATAAGGGCTAGATTGTCCAAAATCTATACAATTCGTGCGACAGTTACCTATAACATGTGTATAAATTTTCAGCTAAATCGAATAAGGAGTTTAGACACTACCGCACTTTAAAAAATTTGGACCCATAGGCCATAAGGATGAAGAATTTTTCTCTGTGTCCCTGTAAAAAACTATAAATGCTAGATTCAACAAAATCTGTACAGGTCGTGCGACAATCACTTATAACATGTGTATAAAATTTCAGTTCAGACGAACTAGGTGTTTAGACGCTATCGTACTTTAAAGAATTTGCGCCCGTAGACCATAATGATAAAGAATTTTTCTTTGTGCCCCTTTAAAAGAAACTATAAGTCTTAGATTTAGCAAAATCAATAGGATTCGTGCTATGGTGATCTATAACACACATACCAACTTTCAGCCCATTCAAATAAAGTGTTTAGGCGCTATCGTGTTTACTTACATACGAAACACGCACACATACATACATCATCGTAAAAATAGTTAAAATAAACGCAGAGGACCTGAAAACGTATAGAAACACCAAAATATCAAAGTTGGATTTTTGAAAGGATTACAAAACTTTTCTTACATATGTATGTTCGGAAAGTTAAAAAAAAATAATATTAAATATATATATATATATATATATATATACGCTACTGATTTAGGTTTAGTATTTTCTCTAAGAAAAACAACAACTTTTTTTCTTTCATTACCCTACTACCGTAGGTAATGGAAGTATTGTATTTCGTCCAAAAATTCGATATCAAGATTTCCCCTGATTTACACGTTTTAAGGTCCCCTGGGTCCATAAAAGTGGTTTTTAGTGTGTGTGTATGTATGTATGTGTAGAATCTTCTGGCTATCATATCCCCGAAACTAATAAAGATAGAACTACAAAACTTCAGAATTAAGGCAAGTCTGGTGTACAGATGAATTATCTAAATTTTGGTGAAAATTGAAAAACCGGAAGTGGGACCGAAAGTCCATATCTCAAAAAACGGCTCTAACGATTTTTTTTCAAATTTGCTATATAAACACTCTATTAGGTGTCATTTCGAATGGTATAGTTGGTTAGTTCAGGAAAATTGATAGGCGTCCTGTGTCCTGTATAAATAGCTCAATTTCAGGTCTTGCAAGCATGTTCCTTTAAAAACGGCCGTACGGACTTTTTTCAAACTCGCTATATTAACTCACTTTTACATATACTTTTGTATGTAATTATTGTTTTCCGGTCAATAATTGATTTTTTGTAAAAGTTGGTATCTCAAAAACGGCTCTAACAATTTTCTTGAAAATTGTTATATAAATCCATTTGTTTCTCGTGTATTACGTGGTTATTAGAGGAAAATTAACAGTCTTCCTGTGTTCCGTGTTCATATAACAATTTTAAAGAAAATCGTTAAAGCCGTTTTTGGGATACACATTTACAGCCCACTTCTGGTTTTCCAATTTTCATCAAAAGTTGGAAAAGTCATCTGTACATAAGACCTGTCTCAATTCTGAAATTTCTTCGCTCTATCTTTATTAGTTTAGGAGATATGGCAGTCAGAAGATTACCCACAAATATATTCATACACAAATACACACAAACAAATTGCCAAAAACCTTTCCTTTTTAACTCAGGAGATCTTGAAACATGTAAATCAGGTGAAAACTCCATATATATCAAAAATTTTGTCCGAATACAATACTCTTATTACCTACGGTAATCGGCTGATGGAAGTAATTTGAGTTTTTATCTATTACTGAGCATCAAATCTTATCATCAAAAAATATCTTTTACTGAGCACCACAATTTAAAATTATGTGTATTAAATAAAGTACGAATAGCAGAAAGTAAATAGTACGTATAGTTTGTTTCCACAGAAGAAAACAATCGGTTTAACTGCCAATTTCAAATGAAAATATTATGTCTTTTTTATTTTTGTAAGATTTGACTTACGATTTCGTAAATTGAAATCAAACTTTCCGAAATTCGTTGATAGACTCGTAAAATGAGAAACACGTCCGAATATAATTTCGAAAAACATTGGAGTTCCTATAGCCTTTTTTTTTTTTTTTTTTTTTTTTTTTCTGTTGTTGTTTGTTTGTTTGTTTTACAGAAATTAAATTCTGTGTTTCTCCCGACATTCTTGTTAAGTTTTACTCAATGCCATTAGCCGTACTTTTTATTTTATTCTATATTCATAAAATAAAATAGAATTTTCGACTTTCGGTTTTCGATGACTTTTCACATTTTGAAACGATCAATTCACATTCTGAAATGACACGATTTGATCAATTTTATAAAATGCATTTCTGTGTGTGTGTGTAACAAAAAAAAAAAAAAAAAAAGTGACAGCTCTATATCAAGAATTCAAAAATCTAGATCAAAATTTCAAGAATTTAGGTAAAGAAGAAATGCAGATAATTTCAGGAAAATTTATATTTAGCTGCACCTTGATATAAATTGGTGTCTATCAACTTTTGGTGGTTATCGATCCACATGTGATGCTACGATTCCCCCATTTACGAGACGGCTGTATTTCATCTTCTATTACACACATAAAGTTTTGCTCAAAACTTTATGTGTCAGAGGGCAGTTAAGAAAAACTGTGTTATTAGATTTTTTTTTTTATTATTATCTAAAAGGTACTAGACGAAATAGCCTGAAACCTCTTACATGCAAAGAACATTTAAAAACTCATATTTTCCATTATCTATTTAGTCCAGAAAGCAATTAAGAAACCAGCCACAAATTGAAGAAGAGCGAAAATACTTTGGATCACCCTGTATCACAAAAAGCTACAAATGACTTGTAACTTTAATGCATTGTTGCACATTCTATGTAAATATTTGTATGTTTTGGTGCGGGAATTGCGCAATTATTTAGGCAGATATAACTCTTTTTTTTTTTTTTTTTTTTTTCAAAAATTACTAATTTTTTTTTACAAGTTTTTTGTCTATAACTAGAACGGATTTCCATAAAATTTTATAAAACTTGCTGAAAAAAAATGACAAAATACTAGAGAAACATTATTCTGAAACATAAAATTCACAATTCACACGTGTAATATTCGTTGAGATATGAGCATTTTTAGTAAATATTATTTCACTGCGCATGCGTGAAAGATATAAAAAATTGTATTGCATAAGTTTAAAGCTAGATATGTTGAGCAACTTCGTCAAAAGTTCATTTGAATAAGAGTAAAAATTAAGCAAATGGTCGGCAAAAGACCGAGCTATATTTTTGGTATTTTCCAGAGTTGAAATTTTATAGGGTTTTTTTCACATGCTGCGTAATTAATTTGAAGATCCAACTATTTCAACCACATTGAAAAGTTCTTTTTTGTTTAAAAAAAAAAAAAAAAAAAAAAAAAAAAACATATAGGCTTGTAACTTTAACATATTTTTATTTATTTACTGGAATTTGTGAGTTCATAAGGGGTTTTTCACAAAAAAGAACTTTTGCAACGTGTTTGAAATAATTAGATCTTTAAATTAAATACTCAGCATGTGAAAAAACCCCTATGAAATTTCAACTCTGGAACATACCTAAAACATAGCTCATTCTTTTGCCGTCCATTTGCTTAATTTTTACTGTATTCAAATGAGGTTTTGAAAAAAGTTGTTCAACATATCTAGCTTTAAACCTATGCAATTCAAATTTTTCTATCTCTCGAGCATGCGCAGTAAAATAATATTTACTAAAAATGGCCATATCTCAACGAATATTTCACGTGTGAATTTTATGTTTCAGAATAATGTTTTGTTGGTTTTTTTCAGCAAGTTTTGTAAAATTTTATGGAAATCCATTCTAGTTATAAGCAAACAACTTGTCAAAAAATTTAGTAATTTTTGAAAAAAAAAAAAAATAAAAATAAAAAAATAAAATAAAATAAAAATAATATATATATATATATATATAAATGAATGTTTGTCTGTATGTTATTTATAAAATCGTAAACGGCTTGACCGATTTCGATCATTCTTTTTTTTTTGTTTTTTTCCTTATAGGTCAGGGATGGTTTAGGAAAAAAAAAAATTGAAAAAATCTTTAAAACTAATTAAAATATGAAAATAATGAACTTATTGACTTATATTGATTTAATATAAGCCATTTAAATTTTAAATTGTTGCCAAAAAAAGTTTAAGAGATGTATTTATTTATTGTTTTCAGCATAAAATGAAATATGCTTTCACGCGAAAAGTAAGAAATTACTAAATGTTAAATTGGTCGATGAGAAAATGACACTTTATAATTTTAAAATGAAATAGTAATATTACAAATCTAACATATTTCTTCTGAATTTTATATCACAGCATTTTTTTATATACCTCAACTTCATTTTTTTTTTTTTTTTAGTATGGCGGATGAAACACGCTTGGCATAAACGTTAATTCAACAATATATTAAAGGTATTTTCTTATTGATAATTCTTGACAATTTTTTATAATTTTGATGCTGAAGTAGATCGGACATTTTTCGCCAAGGAAAAGATAGAACGAAATACGCAAGCTAAGTGATGACGTCACTAGCCGTTCGTGGATGCAAGAAAAATATTTCCTATGTTAAACGCCCATTGGATTTTTTGTAAAAAATTATTAAAAATCGAGGAAAAATATTTCCCGATTTTAATCCCCGTATTTAGGTATAGATATGTATTAGTTATCATGTCCATGCATTAGATTAAGTTATTTTTGTTGTAAAATTGACAAAATTTGAATTTTTAATTTCAAAACTCTAGAAAAAAAAAATGCCAAACTTCCATATTCGATTGAAAACACAAACATTTCATTTCAAAGGATGATATTTACACAATATCCAACTAATATACTGATTAAAAGGGAAATGATAAATATTCTATCATAATTTGAAGTCAAATTTGTTTTCAAATGTCTAAATAAAGTATCTAATATAAGATACTAATATGTTGTAGCGGAATAGATTTGATATCGGTCATCCTTGGTAGAAAAATAAAATATCGCCAAATTATTTGGCGAACATAATTTAATCCCTTTCAAAAATCATGGTTATTTTAACAACTTATTTTAAGACAGTAATGAATAATATGAAACAATATTTCGTACAATGCATATTACGAAAATATACATCTGGCATGTATATTTTCGTATTACGTTTTTGATCACCAAATACAATAAGCGCCAAGAATGACAGAGTTTTGAAATTTAAAATTAAAATTTTGTGAATTTGACAGCAAAATAACTCAATCTAACACATGCACATGATAACTAATACATATATGTACCCAAATATGGGGATTAAAATCGAGAAATAATTTTCTTCGATTTTTAATCATTTTTTACAAAAAATCCAATGGGCGATTAACATAGGAAATCATTTTCTTGCATCCACGGACGGTCAGTGACGTCACACTTCGCTTGCGTATAGGAACAATAATCGCATAAATTATATTTTGGTCTAAAACGGCAACAAAAATTTAAAAGTCGCCAAGGGCATTAAGGCTGTACCATGATCAAGTTTACATAATAATTTATTTATTTTTCTATATACCAACTACTATTAACTAAGCATGAAGTATATATAACCACAAAATAATAATAATTGTCTCATGCGATAGAGGTAGCCGATCATAGCATATTGTAATATTATATTTGGCTTGAAATTGCTGTCATTCTATGGTTGATCGATTAAATCAAATAAATATAGAGAATAACTTGAAAGCAAATATTATGTACATCACGTATAATGTTGCTCATATATAACTAGGATTCAAATATAAAGGGCTACTTCAAAATTTTCGATACTGTCCGTATCGAAATTGTCATATATGATAAGCACCTAAATGGAAGCCCACGGGTAAGTCATTGTCGTAGGCAATAGGGACAGGTATCGCAGAATGCGAGGACGAACAAGGCGCTGCCGAAGGTAGCAGGAACCCAAATCGAACTTTTGAGCGATTTCAGTATTATTATTTTCTCTTTTTTTCATAAAACTATATAGAAAAGAGTTTCCTTTAAATATAGTGACCAGCGAAGCGGGCAAAGCCTGCTAGTATATATATATATATCTGCTTAAATAATTGCGCAATTCCCGCACCAAATCATAAACATATTATATATAGTATGTGCAAATTGTATAAAATTTAATAATGAGAAAACAAGTATGAAAAATTATACTGAATCAATTTAATTGCTTATCGGCTGACATGTGGAGCTGTTATTCGGCAATTTTTCTCATTTACAAGAAGATTATATCTCGACTTTTATCGCGCATAAAAGGATCAAACTTGATATATGAAAGGGTCATAATGAAAAACAATACTAACTTAATTTGGGTGTATACCGGTTGACAGGTGGAGATGATACTTCTCACCTTCCGTGATTTTCGATATGGCTATATTTTAGCACTTGTTGGTTAAAATTGTACCAAAAAAACAATGTAAAATTTTTATTGTGAAAAGTTATGTTGAGTGAATTTTTGTGTATACTAATTTATAAGTGGCACTGTTATAATGAATGATATAGACGAAAGTTTTGGGATGCTCACAACATGCTAATTTACCCAGTCGGACATATCTTAATTATTCGTATTTTATCGCAACTAACGATTTTTAAAGTTTGATAACTTTGGTTGACACATTAAAAATTAATAAATCCGTTCTGACTTTTCGAAGTGAAAATACTTTTCAACGATTAAGGTAGCTTAAAGAACCACACTCTTGTAATGAAATATTGATAGATCCATCATTCATTCTTTTTATTATAGTTATTAATGTATAGTCATAATTTTTTTTTCCGATTCTACTGTTAATTTATGAATGAAAATAATTTAAATTAATGTATTCTGCTCCGAGTTTCATCCTGCCTTCCCATGAAAAAGTATATCCATGCATGATTCATACAGTCACAAACATATATACATATACACACACACACACACACACACATATATATATAGTATATATATACAGCATGTCCATTAATCGGCCCCCGATTTTAAAATTAAATTACGCCTAAACAAAGATAGATAGAATAATGAAAAAACGGCGCGTTTATTTTGAAAGCTGTAAAAAACTTATGCAGAAGTATCCAAAAAATCCATAAGAAGAATTGCAGCAGAATCAGGATTGAAAAGCCATTCATGTAAAAGATTTTTACAGCTTTCAAAATAAACAGGCTGTTTGTTTCATTCTTTTACCTATCTTTGTTCAGGAGTAATATAATTTTAAAATAGGGGGGGGGGGGCGATTAGTGAACATCCTGTATGAGTACGGTGCGGCCCGCCTGAGAAAAAATAGATGTTTAATGCGGCCCTCCAAGTGTTTTGGGTTGGACAAGCCTATATCTAACACATACTGAGAATATTCAAATTTGTCGTAGGTATATTAAAAAATATTGCCGAATTCTACGGCATTACTGAGGTTTCTCTCTTCCGCGTCATTGACTGACAGCGATTAATATAGGTAATAAATGCAGGCTTGCAGATAAGAGAAGCCAGAATAATTTATTGAGAACCTTATTACTTGTAAGAAGTTCCAAAGTCTTCTAATAAATTAAAATTCATTCAGCAAAGGCTTCGAATAAATCCCCCAATAAGGATTCTACTACCGAACTTTGAAAAAATTTATTATTATTTTTATTACAGCCTTAGCTATAAAAGTTCGTATACATATGCATAGAAATGAATCGATATTAAGTATATTAAAGTTTCTCGAAAACCATTTAAATTAAAATTAACAAAAATAAAAAATGTAAATTTTTCGAAGAATTTTTAAATGTTCCTCTACTTATTTTTTAAAATGTTTCCTCGATTTTACATTTTTACAGTTTATCAGCAGATATGGGTAATATTTTAGGAGTTCATTGATCAGTTAATTTTTTAATAATATATTCAAATATTTTTAGACTATATTGATAAATTATAATAATGCAAAATTGAAGGAACATTTTAAAAATTAGGTAACATGGATCGTTTTTAAAAAATGTCAAGAAATTTAGAAATTTTTTTTATTTAAATAAATTTCGAAAATTTTCTGTGTTTTTAATACTAATACATTTCATTGTATATGGTATGCACACTTTCATATCCCTAAGTTAACAGTTAAAAAAAAAAAGATTTATAACGTCCTTCATATTTTTCTAAAAAAAAAAAAAAAGAGGTCCATAATTCAATAAATTATCATTATGGACATAAATACGTAATATAAATATAAATATATTAATATTTTCATTATAAATTATCACTTCACACATTTCATTAATATTTTAAGAAATTTATATTGTATAACCCAATCCCAAAATGTATAAAGAAAATCAATTTCAGGCTTTACGGGACATCTTAGAAATGTTTTTTCATTTCAGATTTCTTTATTATCTATTTTTAGTTTAATTAATTAATTGTTTTATTATAATTATAATTATTATTATTATTACTTTGTAAAAAAAAAAAAAAAAAAAAAAAAAAAATCTGGAGTGACTCCACTCGACTTTCCGAACATTGAGTAATTAACAGTTTTGTAGATAAAGTAAAGAAAGAGGAGTTGTTGAACAAACAAAAGAGAGAAAACCATAATAGAGTGTTTGAGTATTTTTCTCCATCTATTACACGATGTTTTATTTAACGCTACTGAACTTTGAGCCCATAGAAAAATGATAAAGAATTTTTCGTTGTGTCCCTGTAAAAACCTATAAATGCTAGATTCACCAAAATGCTTATAGTTAGTGCAGCAGTGATTTATAATACTCATATAAATTTTCAGCTCAATTCAATAAGGCGTTTAGATGCTATCGTAG
Organism: Salticus scenicus; assembly: GCA_963930645.1. Classification (NCBI taxonomy): domain Eukaryota; kingdom Metazoa; phylum Arthropoda; class Arachnida; order Araneae; family Salticidae; genus Salticus; species Salticus scenicus. Next base: position 275,157,315 of record OZ005653.1, read on the forward strand.
TTTTAAAAATTTAGTCCCATAGGCCATAATGATAAAGAATTTTTCTTTGTGTCCCTGTAAAAAAACTGTAAGTGCTAGATTCACCAAAATCTATACAGTTAGTTCAACTATGATCTATAACATGTGTACAAATTTTTTGCTCAGATTAATAAGGCGTTTAGACGCTATCACACTTTTAAAAATTTGGCCCCATAGGCATAATGATAAAGAATTTTTCTTTGTGTCCCTGTAAAAAAACTATATGTGCTAGATTCTCTAAAATCTATACAGATTGAGTATTTGTGACCTATAATATGTGTATAAATTTTTTGCTCAATTGAATAAGGCGTTTAGATGCTATCGCACTTTTAAGATTTTGCTCCCATAGGCCATAATGATAAAGAATTTTTCTTTGTGTCCCTGTAAAAAAACTATAAGTGCTAGATTCACCAAAATCTACAGGGTTCGTACTATGGTGACTTACAATATGCGTACCAACTTTCAGGTTAATCGAACAAAGCGTTTAGACGCTAGCGTGTTCACTCACAGACATACACACATACATACACACATACACACATACACACACACATACATACATCATCGTAAAAATAGTGAAAACGGACTCAGGGGACCTCAAAACGTATAGAAACATCAAAATCTCGAATTCGGATTTTTGACATGATTACAATACTTTCCTCACTATAGTGTTCGGAAAGTAAAAAAAAACTGAAAAACAATTTGATAATTTTGCTTCAAATGATCAATATAACCACACTCTTTTTTAAAATATTGACGCGTTCTTTTGAAAAATACTCATATTGAAAATCTGCACCCCTGAGAGATGGGGGGGGGGGGGGGTTATTATTTCCTTCTAAAGGGGACAGGGAAAGGGAGACGGAAGAGATGTTTCTACTTTTTTACACAAATTTCATCCTCATTGACTGTTATGAAGAAACTTATTGCTAAAAAAAAAATTAAATATCACATCTTCATTTTTGCATATTTGTAGCAATTTTTGTCCTGTGATGTCATATTAAAAATTATGTCATATACCTATGTATATATAAGTATATTTGATATAAGAAATGAATACATATATTTGATATAAGAACTGAAAACTGTGTGAAAGAATGGCAAAATCTGAACAAATAAAAAAGAAATAACAATAAGAAGGATCAGAGGCCACCATGGCTTAGACGGGTAGAGCGGGTTAAACTAGTTTGACTGGAGACCAACTTTTTCCAAATCCTCTTCAAAACCATATAATAACAAAGAATAAAAATAAAACGAAGAATTTTATAATATCAGGTGAAAAATAAATAATTATTTTATAATTATTGATATTTATAAATCAAATCAAAATAAACTAAATCAGTCATATGTATTACATTTTAAAACAAGTATTGATATTTATAAATCAGTTTTATATGAACAAAATAAATGATGTATATTACCTATTAGAATATGATCCACTCTGTACAGCTATACTTAATAATGACCAAATCATAATAAAAATATTTTAGGGCAAAAATATTTGAAAAATTATATAATCATCCGCAACCAAGCAGCATGATAACAGTATGGAATAAATAAATAAAGAATAAATAATAGCACACACAGCAAATGCAATTATCCTTTTATTAACACGCTTTTATTAGCTTCACCTGTATATATGTTTGTAACCGCTCTGGGAGCAAACAAAAAATCTATACTGTAAAAAAAGATATCCCTACGTCAACGCTGTGGCTGTGAGGTAAAGCTCCGGCTACGAACCCAAATGTCTAACGTTCGAACCCAGTCAGGGGAGATTTTTCAAAAATGGTTTTTGTTTAATTCTAAATTATTTTAATTAAAGATTTAAGTATATGTAAATATTATGGTGTGTTACTCACACGATTTTCTCTTACCCTGCATTTTAATGCTAAGATAGATATTTTGTGGTTTTTAGTTCACATTTCTATAAAAGCGTGTTCTTTAATTTTTTAAAAGTATAATTTTATTTTTATTTGTTTACTTGTTTATTTTAGAAGGAGTCACATGTCAAGCGATATTACTAAAAGTTGATAGACACCAATTTGTATAAAGTCAACTAAATATAAAATTTCATGAAATGCGATGCATTAGTTCTTGATTTAGAGCTGCCATAACATTTCTGTAACACATACGCACAAACAGATAGACATAATTTCAAAAAATGGTCAAAATGCGCAAAAATCGGTTAGTCGTAAATTTTTTTAAATCCATCATACCTTTTTGTTTTGAATATAAAAAAAAATTACAATATTAATGAGTTTAAATATTACAATGCTTTTAAATGTACTTGAAATAATTTTACCTCTGACACCTTAGTATATTTTAAAAATATAAATATATTGCGTAGATTTTATTTAAAAATGGAAACAAATTATACATATTTTTATATATATATATATTTAACCCTTTGAAGCAGATTTCTCATCAAACACAATTTTTACACTTTTTTGATAGTTTTAAGTTATTTTAGATCTAAATAAGTGGAAAATATTGTATTTAAAATTTTAATTAATTTTGGCTCTAAAATATAGAGTGGGGCACCGGTGTCCCCTTTCTGCGTTAAAAGTAAATTCATCATGGGACACGGGCGTCCCATGAATAAATATTTTTACAAATTGCACTTATTTACAATTACTTAGATATAGGAGTAGCAATAATTCATTACTGATCTTTTATAAATAATCAAATTTAATTAGAGATAAATTTTTGAAATTGGTTGATAAAATTTTTTCAAACTACTTTTATTTAACATTTTTATTTTAGTAAAACATTTACTCTGATAATCTAATAGATTTTTTATAGTAACTATTAGACTCTCTTTTAAAATAAAAAACTATCATATAATAATAATATTTGTAATAAGAGCGTCAAAAAATAAATAAGCAAAAGGGACACCGGTGTCCCATCTGCGTCAAAGAGTTAAGTCCATTATCGTCTTAAAATCCTTCCGCGTCGCTTTAACGCTCCTCAAAAAATTTTCTTCGACAAACTTATAATGTCGGATCTCTTCGAATGTCCATAATAATGGACACTATAGGACAAAACACTTTTAAAATCCGATTGTTTGTATGTTTGGCTGTCTCCTCACGAACCTCTGAACGCAAAAAGCTCAAATACCTGAAAAATAAATAAATAAATAAATTATTCCAGTTGCTTAAAAACATGTCAAATTAAAACCTAAAGCGAGTACAAGGTAAGCAGCACAACATACTGCTTAAAAATAAATAAATTCCTGCAAAAATTAGTGTATACAGCATGAAGCGGTTGGAAGGCAAAATACAAACAATGACAGCTGGATAGGTTAGAGAAACTGTAAACTACAAAATGATATGTAATCTTCTGAAACAAGGCTTTGAACATTTTTTATTTATTTTTAATGTTTGTATTTATAAAGTGACACACACACATATATAGATATACATATACTGTTTGTGATTCAATTTTTATTGAAAATTCATTTAGTATGGTGACCAGCGAAGCGAACACACCCTACTAGTCCATATATAACTTTCGTTTAATTTTAAACACGTTTACACCACTAAAAGACACAGCAATTTCCACTTATAAATATCAATGCACCTCTTTTTAGGACGGAGGACTATTAGTCTCAATCTACGGATAAAACGCTATCGCCAGGTTTTTTTTTTTTTTTTTTTTTTTTTTTTTTAGGACTGAGGATATATCAATCTGCGGATTTTTACGATAGTTGGACATGTAACGAAATCTAAAATTTATCTAAAATTATATTGAATAATTTGAAAGCAATGTTATAATTTGAAAAAAAAAAAAAAAAAAAAAACTTATAGTTCTCCGTTCTAAACTAAATTCTGCTTTTGCCAGAATTTCATCAAAAATAATTTTTCTTTTTCTTTTGAAAGAAAAATAAAAGAAAATTAATAATAATAATCATTATCGAAACAAACACTAACGATTTTTTTTTTTTTTTTTTTTTTTTTTGAAAGAAAAAGAAAAGAAAATTAATAATAATCAGCATTGAAAAAGCCCTTTTTTAGACAAAAATACATAATTTATTTTAAGTTTTAATTGTTGCAAAAAAATTTACGAGTTGGTTTAAAATTTTTTTTAATGAAAAGAAATTCATGCGTAAATATTAAAATCGATATAAAACTTTGTGAAAAATTAAACTTGCAGGGTAAAATTGACGTCATTATAGCTCTAAAGGCATTTTATTTATTTTTTCGGTTGTGTATCTGTATCTCGTATATATACGCGTGTTTGTTCGAAAAACCTTTACTTCAACTTTTATTCTTTAAATATTGACTCAGGAGTGATTGTGAACTCATGAAAAAATACCTGAAATTTTAACAAGAAAAAGTTTTGTAAAGATAGAGAACATATAATTTATTGCAAGGAGATCCAATTTTCTCATTATGAAAAAATATTAGTTTTAATTAGGTTTAGCAGTCATAAGAATTTCATATTTTAGTCTTTTTTCAATTCCTGCTATCAGTTCACACTCTCCCTATATATATCTTGTACAAATCTTGCAATCGATTTTTAACTAACTTCCCGACTAGCTAGAAATTTGAAACTTTCAGGATTGCTCAGAACACGGTGACAACACAATACTTCGAAGTCCGATTTTCGAATTTTTTTATTAGTTTTCTTATAATTAATTAAAATATGAAAATAATAACATCCTAATAGCGTTAAAATAGCCATTAAAATATTAGCTATAAATATTAGCTATGATGTCGTCCTATACGTTGTCCTACATTATTCGTCCTATACGGTGTTCTCTGATTAAAAAAAAAAAAATACATATATGGCAATTTTCTATTTTCAGATTAGCATATCTGTAAGGATTTAATTAATCGAATATTCAAAATAAACCTAATGGTGGAAGTTCAGCTGCTTTCAGTAGTCCTTTGTCCGCGCTTGTGCATGTTAAACGTCTGCAGCAATGTTTTAATTATTGAAAATGCAATCGCAATATGACACGACTATTGTAAAAACCTCAAAACTATAATTTGTACTTATAAATAAAAAATATTATTCCGGTTGTATATGAATTAAAAAATGTTATTCCGCTTATATACGATTACCATTTTAAAATATTTATTGAGATCTTACTTAAATACATGGGAATAATTATACACACATTGCTATTAAAAATTTTGAATTAATACCAACTTTTACACCGAAATTTGATACGTTTTTAATTATAATCGATTACTCTCTGAGGATAACTTTTTCTCTTGGCTTTTATTACCTGAAATTCGACTTAAAATGGTAACTTTGACATTTTCTAAAAACAATAAAATATTTCACCTTTAAAAGAACATAAATAGTACTTTTCGATTTCCTAGCATCCGGATAAGAATTTCAGAAAATTTTTAGCTTTTAAAAAGAGAGTGATTTTGTTATCAAGAAAGGAAAGTTTTATAATGTATTAATATTTATTGAACTCAAGCTAAATAAATTTTCTTGAAATTATTAATTCATTTATTAAAAAAAAAAAAAAAAAAAAAAAAAAAAAAATCGGATAACAGTGAGAAAAGATTCTGTAACCACAGCCTCCTTAACTAGATGCCTGTCATGTAGCTCGGAAACTAGGCAACAGTTGAAGCGGTAGACAGCGCCACCTAGTAGAGATTATGGGTCTTTCTTATTCAACTGTCACCAATAATTTAAGGATGTGATACATGATATATAAAATCGACGTTTCTTGGATTCTATTCGCGTTTTATGTATATCATATCCTACTTTTAAAACTTTTTGGCGGCTGTTGTATAAAAAAAGTTGCGCATTCTGTACCAGGGGGCGCTGCCTACCGCTTCACCTGTTGCCTAGTTTCCGAGCTACGCGACAGGCATCTAGTTAAGGAGGCTATGCTGTAACTAACATCTGGAATCTAGGGTGTGGCTCTAGTAAAAACAGTTCCATGTCATTCTTATAAATTCTAGTTCCTTTTGAAAGCGAGTTTTAGTAACCCCTATTACAATTCTAGAGCGTTTACCTATATATTAGCAAGGTGAAACTTACTTAAAAATCTCTGAAAATAAATGTGATTACAAGAGGCGGGTTTTAGCAAATATAATTTTTGTTTATAACCCAATTCTAGAAATCAAGCGAGAATTTCTCACAATACAAAGGTTTCAGAATATTGTTTCACCATCTAGAAATGTATAGACTAGAAATTCTTGCTCATTTCGTCTATTCCGCTTATTGGTGTGCCTTATACGCATAGCTCGGAAATCTATATTTCTAGTGTAGGAATTTAGAAACTGGCTACTTATTCGTTCTAGATGAAAGCTGTATATTTTTTTTCTCAGTACAAGCTAAATAAATATTTTTGAAGTTATTAATTCATTTAAAAAAAAAAATTCTCGGGTAACTCTACTTGATTTTCCGAACCGAAAATTTAGTAGTTATCAAGCATTTTTAAAAAAAAGTTTGAATCATTGAATAATTCAGTAAATATTCAACAATTTGGCAACTCTGCAGTACATAGAAGAAAGTAGATGAATATGGAATTCCATTTCTATTTGAACTTACTATAATAAACTGAAGTACATTGAAATCATAGTGAATTCGACTATTGCAAATTTTCAAGTGTTTTTAATGGATTTTGATGGTTTATGTTACAGAAAATAAAATTTACAAACAAAATTTTTTGTTAAGAAAAAAAAAAAAAGTATTGTAAGGTAATATGGACAAAGCGGGTAATATGGAATATTTATGTAGGGAGATATGGAATAACCACGTGCTTAAAGCGTAATAAAAAATAGAGTACTATTATTGCAGAAGATCATGAATAATTGCAATATAAACATTTTTTCTTGAAATTATATTATTGAAAATAAACAGTATTGAAAAAAAATATCAACTCAAATTTTACAAAAATCGCAAATAATATGGCATAGTGGGTATTCCACATTACATGAATTGCCATCTTGGAGAATAAATCAACCTCAACCATTTGTTCATAGAAATAAGCTCATGGGAATCAGATCACTAATTCAGATTCTTCGTTATTTTCAACTGAAACTTTATACCAGAAAGTTTTTTTTTTTTTTTTTTAATGTTTTCAGTTTATTTAATTTTATTTATTCGTCGAAAATATATATAAAGATTTTGGGGCACCTTGATGCACTTTGCAAGGTCCTGTAAAAATTTTAAAATAAAAGTAAGATCATTAACGAAATATTTTGAAAATATTCTTGGATGATTAAAAAACTTATAATTAACCCAATAATCAAACAACACGGAAAATTTTTTGAAAAGATAAAAAATAAGAACTACGCAAACCAGACCAACGCGTTCCAAGTCCTTCTACTTTTATTAACATAGAAATAATCTATATTAATAAAATCAGAGTTTTGTCTGTAAATTTGTCGGAATCGAAAAATTTTGCGATATCTTCACGTTTTACACCCCATGAAAGCCGAAAATGACTTCAGAAAATTTTGCCTGTGTGTGTGTGTGTGTGTGTGTGTCTGTGTGTGTGTCATCGTGTCCGAATGTCGCTTTTTTTGTCCGGGCATCACTTGAGAATGGCTGGACGGAATTCAACGACGCTTGGCAGGAATTTAGGTCTTCACCCAACTTAAAATTATATCTATCAACTTTTCAGAAATTCCCCCCCCCGTTCCCCCCTAGGGGGTAAAAGACTAAAACACGTTTGTCCGGGCATCACTCGAGAACGACTGGACGGAATTCAACGGCAGAAACTTAGGTCTTCACCCAACTTGAAATTATATCTATAGAAATTTTCAAAATTATGATTAGTGTTTAAATTGTGTGTAAAAAACGCCTGCGCATGCGCCATAAATATTTTTTCACTAAAATTCTTTGAATGAAAAAATAAAATATAAAAATAAATTTTTAAGTTAAAGACTTTTGTATTCGCGTGATTTTCACTACAAATTATGAAAAGATTGAAATGAAGTGTTGCCATCTAAGTTTCATACTTTAGTTAATTTTATAAAATCTAATTGTCGCATCAAAAAACTGTTTACACCCCAAGATTCAGAAAAATCACCTCTTTCATTTGGTACTGAATTTGTAATGATAGGTCTGATATTTCTAATTTATTTTTCCCTTTATCCGTTTTTCCGTTGCCACTTAAATTTCATACTTTAGTTATTTTTTAAAAAACTAATTGTCGCATCGAAAAACTGTTTAAACCCCTGGATTCAGCAAAATCGCCCCTTTCATTCGGTATCAAATTTATAAATATAGGTCTGATATTTCTAATTTATTTTACCCTTTTTCCGTTTTCAACCCAGATTCGATATGGAACAGCTTTAGTATTGGATCCCTTTGGCAAAATTTGAAATTCGGCAGCGAAGTAGCTCGGACGTTTCTCGCCAAGATCTTTAATTGCACAATTGAGATAGCCAATTCAGTTCATCGCAAAATCGGCTTAAAATATTTAAAGTCACCAAAGGGTTCCGATACTTAAGCTGTGCTTTTTGTATTTATTTATTTATAATACTGTCTTTTAAAGACTTCTGTGGTCACGAAATTTGGTGTGTAAATTGTTTGTATGCATCCGGCACTTATTGTAACTGCATTTCACGAAATTCGAAATCCCCCCCCCCCCTTCTCGGAGTCGGAGGGCAATAAACATGTGTAAAAACATGTTTTTCCGTTTGAATTCGCTTTGAATTATCTTAGAATGGCGAATTTTAGTGTGTGGATATTGATTAAAGTGTACGCATTATGTACATTAGTGGGATTTTGCAAAACTTCGAACTCACCCGCTGAGGGTGGGGAATTAAGAAGTGGGTAAGTTGTGACGAAGACAGTGGGGACCCAGACTCCTAACATTGGGAGCGAGAAAACCTCTACCAATCACAGCGAGAACTTAGGTTATTAATAAAGATATGGCATTTTGACAAATCATTTAAGTTTAACGTCCAGCGAAGCGGGCAAAGCCTGCTAGTAATAATTATAATAATGATAATAATAATAAAATTAAAATAAAATAAATTAAAACAAACGCGAAATATTTAAAATATAATTTTATTCTTTCATCAGACAATAGATGAGGAAATTTAAAGGATTGTAAATGACAAATATTTAAATCAAAATAATGATATTTTGTTTCTGACACACAATACATATAACAAACAAATCTTTCAAAACTAAAGATAAAATAAAAGGTTAAATTATTACAAAATTATTACACAGAAAAACATAACATCCTATGAAATTGAAAATGCGCACAAACTACATATGTTTTATAATAAACACATTACATATAACTTATTTTAAGTGAGGGAAAAAAAAAAAAAAAAAAACTTAATGCCTTTGAGTAAAATTTTCAATGATAAGCTGATAAACCGGAGCAACTAAAAGATAGTAAAAGCAGAGAGAGAGAGAGAGAGAGAGAGAGAGAAGAAGAAGAAGAAGGAAAATAATACCTTTTTGAAATCGCATATATATATATATATATTCTTTTACATTTAAATCATGTTTCTTTCTTTTTCTTTCTTTTTTTTTTTTTTTACAGATATCTTTTTTAATTTTTTTTTTTTTTTTTTTGCTCAATGGTATGAACAAATAAATGATGGCTGGTCTTAAAAACTAATTTTAACAAAAAAAAAAAAAAAAAAAGAGACATTCTAAAAATTAATTACCTTAAAAGTTACAAAAAATTGCGGATCTTAAGTATTACATATCTTAAATATATGTGATATTAGATGGCCCATAAATTTGTGAATGCTTTAAAAATTCATGAAAATTGAAGAAAGTGGTATATTATAAAGCGGTGTACGAAAATGTTATTCTCACAAAGGTGGATTGTTTTAATTATTAAAAAAAAAGTCTAAATTTGTCTACTTTTTTTTTCTTTGAGGGGGGAGGGGGGGGATTTTTGTTAATAGAAAACGCTGCATGCTTAAAGGGAAAAAAAAGGAATTTTCTATGAAAACCACGCTTATATTTATGCAAATAAATGTTTACAAGCTGTATATAGTAACATAAGAAAATATTTTGTATGTAATTACCATCAGAAATGAGTTTTCAGTCGTATATCCATCATTTTAATGGACTTTGATAGGCTTATTTTATATGACTGTTTGTTTGCCTTCAGCTTTTGTTCTCTTTTGGCAAAATTTTTACTGAGAAAAACTATTTAATTTTCTTACGTTCAAAAAAAAAAAAAAATCGTATTTTGTGAAAATAATTTTTTTGAAAAAAAAAAAAAAAACAAGAAACAAAAAAAACTACCAATTCCTTAAACTTTCATAAACTTTTAAAAAGTTCATGGATTTATATGGATATGCATATATATATGTATCCTGAACAATATCTTTTGCCTTGTACAAGGCCAAGGCTTCCCTTTTACAAGTGGTTGGTTGTTGATTAATTTAAATTCAAATCTTCCTTCCTGGTGTCTGATCGTTGTTATAGTAAATTATTATCATTATTATTATTACATAAGGACTATGTGCCATTGTTTATTGATTAATTCAAATTTTCCTTCCTGGTGTTTGTTCATTATAATGGTGAATTATTATTATTATTATTATTATTATTATCATCATTAACAATTTAAATTAACTTCACAGAAAACCACAATTTGTATGCACAATTCCTATAATACTCCCGATGATGTTAAAAATTCGACATGTCTGTATTCATTTGATTTCATCGAATTTTGATCTTTTTCAATTTGCCCATTCATTTAATCTATTTTGACCCTTCTTCTATCTGTTCATGTTTCGATAATTTTCTATGAGTGTTTATAAATATATATATATACATATGTCATTATAATTATGAAAGGCATTGGTGTAAAATTAAAGCAACAACTTCTTTTCTCGTTTTATTCTTTTGCGCATATATATATATATATATATTTTTTTAAATAACTTGAATGGCACGTTATCAAATCGACCTTTAACACAAGTAATAATTTTTAAACTGATTTTAATTCAAATTTTCCCAAAAGTACGCTTTGGAAGTAATAAATATCTTTCAGAAAAGAAAACTAAATGAGGAATGGCATTAAAGATGCATCACAGATAGGTCCAAATGTTAATTTAAAATCAAATATAAATTGTTTTACAAGTAATTTTTTGAAAAATGAAAATCAGTCTCTCACACTTTCTAAAAAAATACCAATTACATAAAAAATATTTAAACATAAAAATAGACACGATGTGCGCATGTAACATAAAGAAATGTATATTTCGTAACAGTTCTTTTATTACAGAATCTTTACAAATACATATTTTTTTAAAGAGGATGAATCATCGTTTGTATAACCTCAAAATGACATTATAACTCTAATCAGATCAACAGGGCCCGCTTTACCATTAGGCGAACCTAAGCGGTCGCTTAGGGTCGCCGATAAAGGTGGGCCGCCAAAAAATTGAAACACCAAAATTGAAACCCAAAATTTAAGGGGAAAAGAAATGGATGGGAAAAAAACAAAAATCATAAGCCAATTTTTGATTTTTTTTCTCTTTCTTTTAAGGAATATGTGTATATTCATTTGTAAATTGAAAGTAACTTTCTTTAAGGATTTTAACTTTGCATAAAAACACCTTAACCCTTTCAGGGGCAAGAAAATTTCACTCATTTAATATAAACTACCACCAGAATTTTCGAACAAGTCTAAAATAGAAGAAATAAATGAAAAATTTTCTTCATGTTATTAAAGTAAAACTTTGAAAACAATTTCCAAGTTGAATTTTCGCAGTTGGGAATTAAAATTAAGTGCTCTGACTAAGGTACTAAAATGTTGATTTTTAATACACATATGCTTTGATTTGTATTGTGATAATGGATGAAAAGATAGGAAAATTAAATTTTTGAAATTAGATGGAAAAAATGATAAGGAGGAGCTGAATTAGTTGCAATTTCAACCCGAACAATTTGGTTTTAGACCTAAACATTCCACCACCTATCAGAATAACAGAATTTATTAACGATAGTTTTATTAAATATGAAAAAATCGAAGCCCTTTTACTTGACATCACTAACGTGTTTGACAGTTTCGCATGGCGGCCTAATTTTTTTAAGCTCATTCAACTTAAAATTCCAACTCCTTATATCAACTAAATAATAGAACTATGAATAAGAAAATAGAAAAAAAAAAAAAAAAACACTGTTAAATTTATATGTATCTAGATAAAAAAAATCCTGAGAGTTTTTTACATTTGTGAAAAAAAAAAAAACTTCAGAAACAAGTCAGAAAATAGTTCAGATTTCAGAAAGGTCTTAAGAATAGATTTAGAATACGCAAAATATGTAAATTAAGATTAAAAAATAAATAAGAGTAGATTTAAATTACATAAGAGTGACTTTTACTCGTCTATGGTGTCTAGAAAATCTGTTTAATGCATTGACTTTAGATAGTGTTTTCTGCAAAAGGCTTTACCTTCATACGAAAAAATTAAACACTACTTTGATTCGCATCACATACCCACCAGTGATCGAGCGGTTCTGCACTCAAAGCTGGTAGATGGGAAGTGCTCGGTTCGATCCCAGGTCGCGCTCATCTTTCTAGCCGTTTGCAATTTTCCGTGGTTTTCTCCGAAACTCGTGTAAATACGGGCTAGGATCCCTTTGAAAGACCCCCCTCGGAAGGGGGCTCTACCTATAGGCCACGGACCTTAGCATAGTCAATCGGTCTTAAGCACTTCAAATCGATTCGTATCACCATACCTAAATAAGAATATCTAATTATGTCGCGTGTTTATGAATGAAAAGGCTTCGTAATCATGTTTGAAATTTATTAGTTTGCAATTAATAATAGCTGACACCAATCCACTGAGAAGCGAATTAATAAAAATTTTATTTCACGTATACATTGAGTTCAAGCAAAAGTGAAAGGGAAAGCCTTTTTAACACTTTTCAATAAAGTTTTAAAATGTTGACAACTTCGGTTTGTCAGCACGGCCGTAGCTAATGTTCGTTGTTTAAAATGGCAGAAATAGGGTGACTAGCTTGTGTACAGGGACACCCAAAAGAATGACAGTTAATTGCTTTCTATGAGATGTATTTTTATAAATCACATTTAAAAAACTTTGTACTACGAAAGTTGTATTAAAATTTAGATTTATTTTTCATATGATTAAAAAAAAAGAGAATCTGTAGAATATGGTATGCTTAGCATTAAGATTTACAGGATCACATCAAAATATTCAAACACATTATAAGAGCTTAAGAGTTGCAATTGGAAATTGCTAGAACCGCATTCTCGTTTGTGTTAAGGTTTTTTAACACTTTTCAACAATGATTTGGAGTGATTATGAATTCAGTTAGTTTGTCTGTCTGTATTTTTTTCCATTGTATGATAACGTAGGCAAAATACATTAAAGGGTAAAAAAGGCAATAAGTACGTATAGTTGGAAAATATTAATAGCCTACGCGAACCAAAGGATTTTTCGTTCTTGTTTAAAGAATGGAACGAGTTCTTGTTACCATCTGGTTTAATGTAAAATTATCATTTATTATGGAAGGATTAAAATTATAATAAAAATAATAACTAATTTAACCCGTTAGTGACCAGTGTCCTCATTTGAGGGCAGCTAATAAAATGGCACGTATATTTTTTGTGGTTTCTTGTAATGATTTCTGCTTTTTTAGTGAAAGTTTATAGCGTCACTCTAAATGATCCCTGAAAGTTTTATGTGCCTACTATTAATTATTATTTCATAATTTGGATAGTTATTTTATGATTTTTCATTCGTCGCACCTATATTTGCTTTTGCGCAGGTATACTAATTTAAATCAAGTTGAATAATAATATATATTATAATATTTTACTTTCGAGATCTTAGTCAACATATAATAGGAAATTAATCTGTTGTCTCAAAGTTTTTTTATCGCGAAATTTTCTCGCTAGATCACTAAACGTCAATAAATGAGGATGGGCTTTAAATTTAAAACTATCAGAAGAATTGTTTAAGTTAATATATTTTACTGTCAAGTTGTCTATATTAATTTAGAAGTGAAATAATCAGCTAATAATATTTTGCAAAATTAATTCGGGCGTTAACGGGTTAAAAAAAAAAAAATAAAAATAAAAATAAAAATAACAGTAATATTTTAATATTACTATTATTCACTCTGGAATTTTTTGGTGGTAAAAATGTAGCAACTTGATAGATTCACTCCGTTTTGTGATGCAATGCCGCAATCTGATAGCTAAGCAATGGTTGAGGGAATGACGGATTTCAAATTCCCTTTTCTTCTGGACATTCAAAAATTTTCTTTTTCCTTCCATTGTAATACTTTTTTACTAAAATTTTCGGCCAAACAGTTTATGGTACAAGCTGTACATGGTATATGAGTACAAGTACAGATATAACAGTATTGATGTACAGTAGTTTCATTGTACATCAATACGTGCGATGTCATGTAGAGAAGGGAGATTAGTATGAACAGAAATTTTAAAGCATTTTCCCATCGAACGTTTAGCGCAGTCAGTTAGAAAAGCTAAAGGTTTGATTTAACGTGTTCATTTTTTCTTATTTCTAAATATGCTGGATCCAATTCAATTTTTACAAAAAAAAAAAAAAAAAAATTAGGTTTCTACTTCTTTAGGTCACTTTTGAAACACCAATTTTCGAGATCCAAAACTGACCTACTTAATCTTGATGATTGTTAATTTCTGTAATAACCACGTAATACATTAGTTAGCGACTTTTGATCGCACTTTCTATTTTTAACAAAACTTGACAAACCCATATGTTGTCTGGAAAAAAACAATTACATAGGTAAGGATATCTGGAAAAAGAGTTAATATTGCAACTTTGAAAAAAGAAAAAAAAAAAAATTCGTTCAGCCGTTTTTAAAGGAACACACCAGCAAGACCTTAAACTGACCTACTTACACAGGATGCCTGTCAATTTTTCTAAACTAATCAACTAATACATACGAAGGGATATCTAATGTTTATATAACAATTTTGAAGAAAATATTTAAAGCCGTTTTTGGGATACGGATTTACAGCCCACTTCTGGTTTTCCAGTTTTCATCAAAAGTTGGAAAAGTCATCTATACATCAGACCTGTCTCAATTCAGAAATTCCGTCGTTCTATCTTTATTAGTTTAGGAGATATGGCAGTCAGAAGATTACCCACAAATACATTCATACACAAATACACACAAACAAATTGCCAAAAACCTTTCCTTTTTAACTCAGGAGATCTTGAAACATGTAAATCAGATGAAAACTCCATATATATCGAAAATTTTGTCCGAATACAATACTCCTATTACCAACGGTAATTGGCTGATGGAAGTAATTTGAGTTTTTATCTTTTACTGAGTATCAAATCTTATCATAAAAAAATATCTTTTACTGAGCACCACAATTTAAAATTATGTGTATTAAATAAAGTACGAATAGCAGAAAGTAAATAGTTTGTTTCCACAGAAGAAAACAATCGGTTTAACTGCCATTTCAAATGAAAATACTATGTCTTATTGATTTTTGTAAGATTTTACTTACGACTTCGTAAATTGAAATCAAACTTTTCTAAATTCGTTGATAGATTCGTAAAATGAGAAACACGTCCGAACATAATTTCGAAGAACATTGGAGTTCTCATAGCCTTTTTTTTTGTTGTTGTTTGTTTTATAGAAATTAAATTCTGTGTTCTTCCCAGCAATCTTGTTAACTTTTACTCAATGCTGTTAACCGCACTTTTTACATTATTCTACATTCATAAAATAAAACAGAATTTCCGACTTTCGGTTTTCGATGGATTTTCACATTCTGAAATGTTTTACACGATTTGATCAGTTTTAGAAAATGCATTTCTGTGTGTGTGTAACAAAAAAAAAAAAAAAAAAAAAAAAAAAATATGTGACAGCTCTAGATCAAGAATTAAAAAATCTGGATCAAAATTCAAGAATTTAGGTAAAGAAGAAATGCATATAATTTCAGAAAAATTTATATTTAGCTGCACCTTGATATAAATTGGTGTCTATTAACTTTTGGTGGTTATCGATCCACATGTGATCCATGACTCCCTCATTTACGGTTACGGGACGGTTATATTTCATCTTCTATTACACACAATTGCACAAAACTTTATGTGTCAGAGGGCAGTTAAGAAAAACTGTGTTGATTCAATTTGAGAGCATATCGACTGGCAGGTAGCGCTGCTATGCAGCAATTTCTTCCTTGTATGCTAGGCTATATTTCAGCTTCTATAGCGTATAAATTCACGAAACTTGATATCTGAAATCGACATTATAAAGTGACTATACAAAAAAGAAAAAAAATCCGCGTCACCACCCTAAAAAGACATTGCATTAAGAGACATACAGTAGGTGCTCAAATTATTAGATTTTTTGGGGGGGACGGGGGGGGGTTAACATTTTTTCGATTATCTAAAAAAATAGTAGACGAAATGGCCTGAAACCTCTTACATGCAAAGAACATTTAAAAACTCATATTTTCCATTATCTATTTAGTTCAGAATGCAATTAGGCAATCGGTCACAAATTGAAGAAAAGCGAAAATACTTTGGATCACCCTGTATCACAAAAAGCTACAAATGACGTGTAACTTTAACATATTGTTGCACATATTATGTACAATATTTGTATGTTTTGGTGTGGGAATCGGGTAATTATTTAGGCAGATATAATTTTTTTTTTTTTTCAAAAATTACTATTTTTTTTTTTTTTTTTTGACAAGTTTTTTGTTTATAACTAGAACGGATTTCCACAAAATTTTACAAAACTTGCTGAAAAACAAATGATAAAATACTATAGAAACATTATTCTGAAACATAAAATTCATACGTGTAATATTCGTTGAGATATAAGCATTTTTACTAAATATTATTTCACTGCGCATGCGTAAAAGATATAAAAAATTGTATTGCATAGGTTTAAAGCTAGATATGTTGAGCAACTTTGTCAAAAGTTCATTTGAATAGAGTAAAAATTAAACAAACAAATGGTCGGCAAAAGAACGAGCTATATTTTAGGTATTTTTCAGAGTTGAAATTTTGTAGGGTTATGCTGCGCATTTAATTTGAAGATCCAATTATTTCAACCACATTGAAAAGTTCTTTTTTGTATTTAACAAAAAAAAAAACATACAGGCTTGTAACTTTAACATATTTTTATTTATTTACTGAAATTTGTGAGTTCATAAGGGGTTTTTCACAAAAAAAGAACTTTTGCAACGCGTTTGAAATAATTAGATCTTTAAATTAAGTACGCAGCATGTGAAAAAAACCCTATGAAATTTCAACTCTGAAACATACCTAAAGCATAGTTCGTTCTTTTGCCGACCATTTGCTTAATTTTTACTGCAATCAAATGAGTTTTGAAAAAAGTTGTTCAACTTATCTAGCTTTAAAACTATGCAATTCAAATTTTTCCACCTCTCGAGCATGCGCAGTAAAATAATATTTACTAAAAATGCCCATATCTCAACGAATATTTCACGTGTGCATTTTATGTTTCAGAGTAATGTTTTGTCGTTTTTTTTCAGCAAGTTTTGTAAAATTTCATGCACATCCGTTCTAGTTATAAGCAAACAACTTGTCAAAAAATTTAGTAATTTTTGAAAAAAAATAAATAAATAAATAAAATAAATAAATATATATATATATAAGTTTCCTGATGAGTGAACATTTCTATTTTTTGGCATTTAAAATTCCAATTTTCAATTCATGAATTTTTTTTTTCCTTTTATCAGATCTCTTTGGTGACTTTATCCTTTTCTCTTTTCTATAAACTGTTGATCGTTTCTATAAATTTAATGGCTTTTGCAAACTATTATTTCATCGTTAGGCTTATGTGTTACGTTCGTGTCATTTCTCTTCTGCGTAAGTACTTTAACTTGTTTTTACTAATCATTGGTACTCAAATTAAATTATCACCGTGACAATAATTTTATTTGAAATAAATCTCATTTAAAATTTAATATGTTGGTATTTTCATCTATCTTTTGTTTGCTGAGTGTTACAAAGGTATTAAATTATTCAAATTATATATATATGCTTAAATAATTGCGCAGTTCCCGCACCAAATCATAAAAATATTATACATAGTATGTGCAAATTGTATAAAATTCAATAATGAGAAAACAAGTATGAAAAATTATACTGAATCAATTTAATTGCTTATCGGCTGACAGGTGGCGCTGCTATTCGGCAATTTTTCTCATTTACAAGAAGATTGTATCTCGACTTTTATCGCGTATAAATGGATCAAACTTGATATATGAAAGGGTCATTATGAAATAGAATACTAACTTAATTTGGGTGTATACCGGTTGACAGGTGGAGATGATACTTCTCACCTTCCGTGATTTTCTATATGGCTATATCTCAGCACTTGTTGGTTAAAATTGTACCAAAATACAAATGTAAAATTTTTATTGTGAAAAACTATGTTGAGTAAATTTTTGTGCATATTAGCTTGTAAGTGGCGCTGTTATAATGAATGATATAGAAGAAAGTTTTGTGATGCTCACAACATACTAATTTACAATATCTGACATATCTTAATTATTCGCATTTTATCTTAACATTATCATATTAAAATATATTGTAATTAAAATAAAATTTAAAAACACATTGTAGCTTTTTGCTTTATTTGAAAATCGTACGTTTTCTTTTAATGATCTTCTAACACAGGAGTGGCCAACCATCGGCCGCCGAGCCGCATGCGGCCAGCGAGGGAGACTAACGATTTTTAAAGTTTGATAACTTTGGTTGACACATTAAAAATTAATAAATCCGTTCTGACTTTTCGAAGTGAAAATACTTTTCAACGATTAAGGTAGCTTAAAGAACCACACTCTTGTAATGAAATATTGTTAGATCCACCATTCATTCTTTTTATTATAGTTATTAATGTATAGTCATAATTTTTTTTCCGATTCTATTGTTAATTTATGAATGAAAATAATTTAAATTAATGTATTTTGCTCCGAATTACATCCTGCCTTCCCATGAAAAAGTATATACATGCATGATTCATACAGTCACACACACACACACACACACACATATATATATATACAGCATGTCCATTAATCGGCCCCCGATTTTAAAATTAAATTACGCCTAAACAAAGATAGATAGAAGAATGAAAAAACGGCGCTTTAATTTTGAAAGCTGTAAAAAACTTATGCAGAAGTATCCGAGAAAATCCATAAGAAGAATTGCAGAAGAATCAGGATTGAAGCCATTCATGTAAAAGATTTTTACAGCTTTCAAAATAAACGCACCGTTTGTTTCATTCTTTTACCTATCTTTGTTTAGGAGTAATTTAATTTTAAAATGGGGTGGGGGGTGATTAATGGACACCCTGTATGTGTACGGTGCGGCCCTCCAAGTGTTTTGGGTTGGACAAGCCTGTATCTAACACATACTGAGAATATTCAAATTTGTCGTAGGTATATTAAAAAATATTGCCGAATTCTACGGCATTACTGAGGTTTCTCTCTTCCGCGTCATTGACTGACAGCGATTAATATAGGTAATAAATGCAGGCTTGCAGATAAGAGAAGCCAGAATAATTTATTGAGAACCTTATTACTTGTAAGAAGTTCCAAAGTCTTCTAATAAATTAAAATTCATTCAGCAAAGGCTTCGAATAAATCCCCCAATAAGGATTCTACTACCGAACTTTGAAAAAATTTATTATTATTTTTATTACAGCCTTAGCTATAAAAGTTCGTATACATATGCATAGAAATGAATCGATATTAAGTATATTAAAGTTTCTCGAAAACCATTTAAATTAAAATTAACAAAAATAAAAAATGTAAATTTTTCGAAGAATTTTTAAATGTTCCTCTACTTATTTTTTAAAATGTTTCCTCGATTTTACATTTTTACAGTTTATCAGCAGATATGGGTAATATTTTAGGAGTTCATTGATCAGTTAATTTTTTAAAAATATATTCAAATATTTTTAGACTATATTGATAAATTATAATAATGCAAAATTGAGGGAACATTTTAAAAATTAGGTAACATGGATCGTTTTTAAAAAATGTCAAGAAATTTAGAAAATTTTTTTATTTAAATAAATTTCGAAAATTTTCTGTGTTTTTAATACTAATACATTTCATTGTGTATGGTATGCACACTTTCATATCCCTAAGTTAACAGTTAAAAAAAAAAAAAGATTTATAACGTCCTTCATATTTTTCTTAAAAAAAAAAAAAAAAAAAAAAAAAAAGGTCCATAATTCAATAAATTATCATTATGGACATAAATACGTAATATAAATATAAATATATTAATATTTTCATTATAAATTATCACTTCACACATTTCATTAATATTTTAAGAAATTTATATTGTATAACCCAATCCCAAAATGTATAAAGAAAATCAATTTCAGGCGTTACGGGACATCTTAGAAATGTTTTTTCATTTCAGATTTCTTTATTATCTATTTTTAGTTTAATTAATTAATTGTTTTATTATAATTATAATTATTATTATTATTACTTTGTAAAAAAAAAAAAAAAAAAAAAAAAACTGAAAAACAATTTGATAATTTTGCTTCAAATGATCAATATAACCACACTCTTTTTTAAAATATTGACGCGTTCTTTTGAAAAATACTCATATTGAAAATCTGCACCCCTGAGAGATGGGGGGGGGGTTATTATTTCCTTCTAAAGGGGACAGGGAAAGGGAAAGGGAGACGGAAGAGATGTTTCTACTTTTTTACACAAATTTCATCCTCATTGACTGTTATGAAGAAACTTATTGCTAAAAAAAAAATTAAATATCACATCTTCATTTTTGCATATTTGTAGCAATTTTTGTCCTGTGATGTCATATTAAAAATTATGTCATATACCTATGTATATATAAGTATATTTGAAGAAATGAATACATATATTTGATATAAGAACTGAAAACTGTGTGAAAGAATGGCAAAATCTGAACAAATAAAAAAGAAATAACAATAAGAAGGATCAGAGGCCACCATGGCTTAGACGGGTAGAGCGGGTTAAACTAGTTTGACTGGAGACCAACTTTTTCCAAATCCTCTTCAAAACCATATAATAACAAAGAATAAAAATAAAACGAAGAATTTTATAATATCAGGTGAAATATAAATAATTATTTTATAATTATTGATATTTATAAATCAAATCAAAATAAACTAAATCAGTCATATGTATTACATTTTAAAACAAGTATTGATATTTATAAATCAGTTTTATATGAACAAAATAAATCATGTATATTACCTATTAGAATATGATCCACTCTGTACAGCTATACTTAATAATGACCAAATCATAATAAAAATATTTTAGGGCAAAAATATTTGAAAAATTATATAATCATCCGCAACCAAGCAGCATGATAACAGTATGGAATAAATAAATAAAGAATAAATAATAGCACACACAGCAAATGCAATTATCCCTTTATTAACACGCTTTTATTAGCTTCACCTGTATATATGTTTGTAACCGCTCTGGGAGCAAACAAAAAATCTATACTGTAAAAAAAGATATCCCTACGTCAACGCTGTGGCTGTGAGGTAAAGCTCCGGGCTATGAACCCAAATGTCTAACGTTCGAACCCAGTCAGGGGAGATTTTTCAAAAATGGTTTTTGTTTAATTCTAAATTATTTTAATTAAAGATTTAAGTATATGTAAATATTATGGTGTGTTACTCACACGATTTTCTCTTACCCTGCATTTTAATGCTAAGATAGATATTTTGTGGTTTTTAGTTCACATTTCTATAAAAGCGTGTTCTTTAATTTTTTAAAAGTATCATTTTATTTTTATTTGTTTACTTGTTTATTTTAGAAGGAGTCACATGTCAAGCGATATTACTAAAAGTTGATAGACACCAATTTGTATAAAATCAACTAAATATAAAATTTCATGAAATGCGATGCATTAGTTCTTGATTTAGAGCTGCCATAACATTTCTGTAACACATACGCACAAACAGATAGACATAATTTCAAAAAATGGTCAAAATGCGCAAAAATCGGTTAGTCGTAAATTTTTTTAAATCCATCATACCTTTTTGTTTTGAATATAAAAGAAAATTACAATATTAATGAGTTTAAATATTACAATGCTTTTAAATGTACTTGAAATAATTTTACCTCTGACACCTTAGTATATTTTAAAAATATAAATATATTGCGTAGATTTTATTTAAAAATGGAAACAAATTATACATATATATATATATTTTTAACCCTTTGAAGCAGATTTCTCATCAAACACAATTTTTACACTTTTTTGATAGTTTTAAGTTATTTTAGATCTAAATAAGTGGAAAATATTGTATTTAAAATTTTAATTAATTTTGGCTCTAAAATATAGAGTGGGGCGCCGGTGTCCCTTTCTGCGTTAAAAGTAAATTCATCATGGGACACGGGCGTCCCATGAATAAATATTTTTACAAATTGCACTTATTTACAATTACTTAGATATAGGAGTAGCAATAATTCATTACTGATCTTTTATAAATAATCAAATTTAATTAGAGATAAATTTTTGAAATTGGTTGATAAAATTCAAACTACTTTTATTTAACATTTTTATTTTAGTAAAACATTTACTCTGATAATCTAATAGATTTTTTATAGTAACTATTAGACTCTCTTTTAAAATAAAAAACTATCATATAATAATAATATTTGTAATAAGAGCGTCAAAAAATAAATAAGCAAAAGGGACACCGGTGTCCCATCTGCGTCAAAGAGTTAAGTCCATTATCGTCTTAAAATCCTTCCGCGTCGCTTTAACGCTCCTCAAAAAATTTTCTTCGACAAACTTATAATGTCGGATCTCTTCGAATGTCCATAATAATGGACACTATAGGACAAAACACTTTTAAAATCCGGTTGTTTGTATGTTTGGCTGTCTCCTCACGAACCTCTGAACGCAAAAAGCTCAAATACCTGAAAAATAAATAAATAAATAAATAAATAAATTATTCCAGTTGCTTAAAAACATGTCAAATTAAAACCTAAAGCGAGTACAAGGTAAGCAGCACAACATACTGCTTAAAAATAAATAAATTCCTGCAAAAATTAGTGTATACAGCATGAAGCGGTTGGAAGGCAAAATACAAACAATGACAGCGGGATAGGTTAGAGCAGGCCTGTCCAACCCAAAACACTTGGTGGGCCGCATTGGAAATCTATTTTATTCATTCGGGCCGCACCGTATGTACAGTAATACCCCCCCCCCCCCCCAAGACTAATTTCGCAGTAAATTAGTGTAGAGACTTGCGGCTGGTGCCAATCGATTAGTAATAAGGCCTAGTTTAGAACGGTTTAGTTAGATTTTGCTTAAGGGGTACCTACATATTAAAAATGACATCAACTTCATTTTTTTTTTTCAAAGGCAACCTCCAATTTCGACAAGCTTTTTGGATTATTTGGTTCAAATCAGCCCAGAAAGTGGTATAGTTTATATGTTTCTTTCAATTTTTCTTCAGAGTTATAACTTGTTAAAATATGGAGATGCTAATGTTAAATGAAGTAATAAACATTAATTCATGTCTTCCCAAAAAATTAATATATTAAAATTTTTTCTTTTTTTCTTTTTACGTTAGTATGAATTAACCCAAATATATTCCATCCATATTTTTGATTAAAAAACATTTTTGAATTATGAAAATAATTAATCAGTTCATATTTCAAAAAATTATGAGTTATGACCTGCATTAATTTTTGCACAAATTGAATGGGCATCATCAAAAATGTGGGTTTCTAAATTTGCAGTTCATTTCTATCATTATTTTTCGAAATATAGTGATATATCAATTTTTATTGCTCTTAGGGGGCTGTGACATTTTTATCATTTGCGTCATATAATACTTTGCTTGCGCATAAATTAGACGTACACATTATTACTTAATTAGCATTACTTTATATTATTTTATATTTAAAATTATTATACTTATTTTCCGATTATTACCAGAATGGATATAATACTTTTCTGTGTGATATCTGAATTTAATTTTTTTTAAATATAGAGATTTACCCTGATCAATATTTGCTTGTAACTCTATAAAGACTTGATGTAAAGAATATAAAATATACTTTTTTTCGAACCGCCTTGACCTCAGAAATTCGAATATGTAGTCAAAAATGGGTTTTGAAATTCGGGAAAAAAGAAAAGAAGTAGAAGAAGTAGTTTGTACAAGTTTTAGTATGTACATGATACCCTAAAAAAATTTAGCAATTGAATTAAAAACTAGATGTTATTGCCAGTCGTTAGGCTTCAGCTGCTGGTTTCTACGATAATTTAAGGCGAAATTAGTCGGGGAAGGAAATTATTATTATTTTATGACTGTACATATGCATATGTGCATCTGTGTTTGTGAGTATATGATTCATATATGTATATACTTTTTCGGGGAAGGGTAGGGTGAAAATTCGGAGCAGAATACATGAATTTAAATTATTTTCATTCATAAATTAAAAATAGAATCGTAGAAAATTCATGACTATATATTAAAACTATAATAAAAAGAATGAATAGTGGATCTAGTAATATTTCATTACAACAGTTCTTTAGCTACCAGAATAGTTGAAAGATATTTTCACTTTGAAAAGTCAGTACGTATTTATTAATCTTTGTTAACCAAAACTTTTTGTTCCGTTAACCAAAGTTGTCAAACTTTAAATATCGTTAATCTCCTCGCGGGCCGCAAGAGACTACTCGGTGGGCCGCATGCGGCCCGCGGGCCGCGGGTTGGCCACCCCTGGGTTAGAGAAACTGTAAACTACAAAATGATATGTAATCTTCTGAAACAAGGCTTTGAACATTTTTTATTTATTTTTTATGTTTGTATTTATAAAGTGACACACACACATATATAGATATACATATACTGTTTGTGATTCAATTTTTATTAAAAATTCATTTAGTATGGTGACCAGCGAAGCGAACACACCCTACTAGTCCATATATAACTTTCGTTTAATTGTAAACACGTTTACACCACTAAAAGACACAGCAATTTCCACTTATAAATATCAATGCACCTCTTTTTAGGACGGAGGACTATTAGTCTCAATCTACGGATAAAACGCTATCGCCAGGTTTTTTTTTTTTTTTTTTTTTTAGGACTGAGGATATATCAATCTGCGGATTTTTACGATAGTTGGCATGTATCGAAATCTAAAATTTATCTAAAATTATATTGAATAATTTTAAAGCAATGTTATAATTTGAAAAAAAAAAAAAAAAACTTATAGTTCTCCGTTCTAAACTAAATTCTGCTTTTGCCAGAATTTCATCAAAAATTTTTTTTTTTTTCTTTTGAAAGAAAAATAAAAGAAAATTAATAATAATAATCATTATCGAAACAAACACTAACGAATGTTTTTTTTTTTTTTGAAAGAAAAAGAAAAGAAAATTAATAATAATCAGCATTGAAAAAGCCCTTTTTTAGACAAAAATACATAATTTATTTTAAGTTTTAATTGTTGCAAAAAAATTTACGAGTTGGTTTAAAATTTTTTTTAATGAAAAGAAATTCATGCGTAAATATTAAAATCGATATAAAACTTTGTGAAAAATTAAACTTGCAGGGTAAAATTGACGTCATTATAGCTCTAAAGGCATTTTATTTATTTTTTCGGTTGTGTATCTGTATTTCGTATACATACGCGTGTTTGTTCGAAAAACCTTCACTTTAACTTTTATTCTTTAAATATTGACTCAGGAGTGATTGTGAACTCATGAAAAAATACCTGAAATTTTAACAAGAAAAAGTTTTGTAAAGATAGAGAACATATAATTTATTGCAAGAAGATCCAATTTTCTCATTATGAAAAAATATTAGTTTTAATTAGGTTTAGCAGTCATAAGAATTTCATATTTTAGTCTTTTTTCAATTCCTGCTATCAGTTCACACTCTTGTACAAATCTTGCAATCGATTTTTAACTAACTTCCCGACTAGCTAGAAATTTGAAACTTTCAGGATTGCTCAGAACACGGTGGCAACACAATACTTCGAAGTCCGATTTTCGAATTTTTTTATTAGTTTTCTTATAATTAATTAAAATATGAAAATAATAACATCCTAATAGCGTTAAAATAGCCATTAAAATATTAGCTATAATTTAATTGGTGCCAAAAAAAATTACGAGTTCATTTCCTTTCGACATAAAAATAAATACATTTAATTAAACGAGAACATTAAAAAATTATAAAAAGTTAAATTATGCATCTCACAAAAATTGACGTCATTATCACTTTAAAAATTTTATGCACATTGATAAGAGCTCTATGATTCATCAGAAAATTTAAAACATGGTACATAAAAAGTTTTTTTTTTCCTTATAATTATTTTTATTTCATTTTGTACGCACGTTTCTTATTTCCTAATTCAAAATTATTAAAAAAAAAAAAAAAAAAAAAAAAAAAAACTTTTTCGATAGTGTTTCTTTTAAAAACTTTTCTTTTATATTACTTGTTTTTTATGAATTTAACAACCGGAAAAACTGGAATTCTGACACCAAAAATGAAAAAAATACCTGAAATCAGGTAAATTACCTGAACGCAATCACCCCTGTGTAAACAATATACAGGGTGGACACAAATGACTACCATGTTTTTACAATATTCTTTGCAATTTTATGACCTTACAATGAAAATCTTACACTGAAAACAACATTACAGTTTCACACTTTTCAAGACAGCCAGAGGGTAGTTATGCATCTACATATTAATTTCGAACATCAAGAGAGAAGTTATTGGTCCACTGTATATGCAAAAGAAAATCAAAATCAGTATAATCACTAAAGAGTAAGAATATTATGAAATCAGAGTAATCATTTGTGTTTACCCGGTATAACTAATTAGAAAAATGAGTTAAAATATATATATATACAATTTATGAAAAATTTTTGGGAATTAACGACTCCTAAAAAAAAAAAAAAGAAAGAAAGAAAGATAGAAAGAAACAGTTGGTTAATAATGATTCACACCCTAATAAGACTATTATATCATAAAAAGTTCTAGAGATATAGTAAGTCACGAACTAAAATGTTAACGTGTTCATTTACTTATGTTATTTCACTTGTATGACTCATAATAAACTGAATCAAGCTGTATGATTTTAAGACCAAAATGAAAGCTTATTTCGAGGCACTAGAAAGAGATTTATATCAGTTTTTTTTTTTTTTTTTTTTTGCTATATCTCTGAAACTTTTTATTATAATATAATGCTGAAATTCTGTATATAAATTTGTCAGTGTAGAAAGTACTTTCTACTCATTGGGAATTTTTACATGGCTTTCATAAAAATATATATATATAGGGGGCCTTAAAAAAAAAAAATAATAATAATAATAATAATAATGATAATAATTTTGTAATTCTTAAAATTGCATTCTTTGAAATTAATTGATTTTACACAATTCTGTACATTATTTTAAATATATACGTCTATAGAAGGTTAAGCAATATGTAAACTAAAACCCAGGTTCAGGTTTTTCGAACACATTCTGCGTCCATACATACACACACACACACACACACACACACATATATATATATATTTGATACAAGAAATGAATACATATATTTAATATAAGAACTGAAATCCCAACCATTGAAACTTAAATAATAAAATCAAGAAGCAGAGTGTCGGACGTCCAACTTTCCCAAAATCCTTTGCAAGACCATATGATAAGAAAGAAAAAAGTTAAAATGAAGATATTTTTTTATATTATTAGATGAAAAATAAATTATTATTTTATAATTATTGATATGTATAAATCAAATTTATACAAACTAAATCAATCACATATATTATGATTTTAAATGTTATCCACTCTGTATACCTGTACTTAATGATGACATATCATAATCATAAAATCTTACAAAGCTATTTCAAAATAAATAAATAAATAGATACCATGTGATGTATCATTTCAGCCTATGCAGTGTTTGAAAAGGTTTTTCATTATATATTAATATTATAATTAGGAGTGAGAATCGATTAACAGTTTTAACTGGGTTAATCTTAGTTCATTAATCAATTAATCGGTCGATTAATCGATTTTTTTTTTGTATAGTTTTATTTGTACGATGAATAAAACTCTCCTTTAAGTTTTTCTTTTTTTTTTGTTTTTTATTCCAGATAGTACACAATAGACCATAAAAATTATATATAAGTAGATGCTAATTTAAATACTTCCTTAAACACTAAACACTAATAATAAATATAAAATAAATAATGAAAAAGAAAACTTCTTAATTTTTTCTAATAAATAAACTATTTTAAATATGAAGATAATACAACACTTCAAAAAGCAACTGCAAATTTCGTACGTGACTGAGCATATACAAATCATTTTTTATTTTATGAAATACATTTCTTGTTAAACTTAGGCTTAATTGTGAAGGTATTTAATTAGGATAGTTAGTGCTGTTGCCTCTTTAATTATTGATATATAACAATAAGAAAACGTAATTAAAATACCTTATAAACGTTAAATATTTAAATTATACTCACTCATATACATTAAAAGGTCAAAATGAAAATCACATACATGGTTATTTCCAAATGTTACATAACAAGTCATAAAAAAGATGCTATTTTAACCAATCCCTTAAACACACAGGCACACTGACATTTTTCAGGATCTAAGTTCGATTTTATGTAAAATATATCCTATATATATAAAATTCAAATATGTGAAAATATATTTTGTTGGGGTATGTTTGGGATTAAGGCTGATTGACTTCATCGAGGTCTTAAGCCTATAGGTGGAGTGCCTTCCGTAGGGGCCTTTCTGAGGGGTCCTAGCACGTATTTACGCGAATTTCGGAGAAAACGACGGAAAAATTCGAATGGCTAGGTCGACGAGCGCAACCTGGGATCGAACCTGGCACTTCCCGTCTACCAGCATTGGGCGCAGAACTGCTCGGCCACTGGTAGAGGAATATTTTGTTGGCAGACGACTATTTTAAATTTTTACTTTAAACCGTCGTTTGAAAATTTTAATCGAATTTTGAAAATTGTTAATCGAATTAATCGGACCGATTAACTCGATTAAAAAAATTGATCGGGACTAAGCATTGATCGATTAATCGAACCGATTAATCGGCACAGCCCTAATTATAATATGAAAAATCTTTCCAAGCATTTCATAGGAAGAAAAAAGGAAATCACATAAAGAAATGAAAGGTTTAATTATATATATACGTATAAAAAAAATAAATAAATAAAAATAAAAATACGTATCCTGTTCTGAACAAGAAACATATTGTACTAACGCTGAATAATACATTAAATTTCGCAACAATTTACGTTTACGGAAATTTAAGTGTGGGTGGGCAAACAAACGGAAAGATGAACAGAAGTCCAGGTTATTACAATAAACAATTATGCTGGAAAAAGTAAAAATTATAAAATAATAATGTCGCTTTTTTCAAAATCATAAGCCGAATTAAATTCTTGTTAATTTGTTTTACGAGGTAGAATTAATTGTAACATACTAAAACGTAATACGTTTTTAATAATGATTATAATAAATTAAATTTAAATATTTTAAAGGAAAAAAAAAAAAAAAAAACAGCACTGTGTATCACTCATTAAAATTTATCTGAATTTTTTGATGAATACCAAATTAAGACTGGGTAACTATTTAAATGCACACTAGCATTATAAAAAAAAAAAAAAAAAAATTAAAGATTTTTCAAAATTTCTAGTTAAAGCGTAAAGTTGAGCACTTACAAAATATAAGAATCTGTCAAAAAAAAAAAAAAAAAAAAAAAAGCTGAAGTAGGTAATTAAAATCTTTAAAAGCTAAAGAAATAAGAAAAAAAAATGTTCTTTTTAAACCAGAATAATCGTATAAAAAAATTCTATTTCAAAAATGAAAAGAGCATTGCCGATTTTCTCAGTGCAAAGACATCTCTCCTGTAAAATCGGCTTCTTGAAGATGCTTAAAAATTCTGCCGCCATTGATTATCCTTGGCGAAATTTGCTGCAAACAGATGATCGCCACCGCATCCGGCAACCCTCTTCGTAACATCACAGATATCCCTCATAAACATGGCACCTTCTGTCAGGTGAGTATTCTTTCTAGTTTCTTGTCCAATTCATTAATTCATAGCTTATATCTCAAGATATTCAACTACATTTACTAGTCGGGACTGGCCATCATTTGGGATTTATCACAGGAAGAATGGCTGCTTGTAATATCGACATCCTGTGGACATGAATGGGATTTGAGCGGTAGTTGTAATGAATTTTGAGAGGAAGGAAATGGATAGAATATTGTATGTGTAAAGTCAAATTCCGTACCTTTACTACAGATGTCACGTTTTAAAGGTGGATGTTTGGTTTTTGAACATTTGGGTGTATCTATTAGCCGGTATAGAAGAATTCATAGTTGACTATTATTTACTATCATCCTCTTAAAGATCGCCTTAGTGTGTAGTAGTGTTTGTAAGTAAATAAAGCTTCTAGCTCACCTATTTTCAGTGTTTCAACAATTTAAATATTAATTCAGTATTCACTATATAAATCTAACTGATGTTAAAGATATAAGACATTATGTTGTTTAGTAAAATTGTTTTAATTTATTGACATTGCTGAATGATGATTATTTTTCTTTAACAAGTCTATTTTTACTCTATAACCTTTATTCATAGAGTAAAGCTGGAAAAAAAAAGAAAACATAGCCTTAGATACCCTGATACCCACATTAACTGTTATAATATTTTTTAATTTGTCTATGATCTATCTTATCTATAGTTTATACTAGGTATATGCGTATACACACACATGTAAATAAATTGAAAAAGATAAATATCCATTACCACTAATGTTATAATTTATATTATGATAGAGCAATGTATAAAATATTTCCTTTTTAAATAAACGCAATTATTAACCATCCATTCCCTTAAACTTACTCAACCCAATATTTATTTTTACTTATTTATTTAGTAAAGAAGAACTAATGAGAAATACAGATTCTGTGATTTGGGGTTTTAGTGGTGGAACTACTACTCCAGAAATCGATGAAACACAAAGGTAAGATTGTCTCTTTGCCATTAAATAAAGCATAAAAAAGTCAATCACTCGGTTACATTACTATACCTTTTAAGGGTCCTCTGTTTATTTAATTAAAAATATATTCATGAATTAATAATGGACCTCAGGAGTTTTATTAAAGTATTTTGTTTTACAGAAATGACATTCTTCAGCTTTTCAGCTGAATTTAACTTTTGTGTAGATTTATTTTTCTTTTTATGTAAATAATGTACATTTAACAAAGCTTTTGCTTTATAAATTCAAGTTTGTATTTTGTGGCATAATTTCTGTTATATCATGTAATCAAATGGAATTTTACATATTCATGTGGAAACAGGCACATGTTCCTTTTATAGGTCAAAGATAAAAAAGATTAATTATTTATTTCAGTAAATTTGATATCTGAAATCTTCTGATTTGTTTTAATGCACATCTTTCCTATAAAGTTTTAGCTTTTTATCATTTTTATCCCTATGTTTAATAATTTCAGGTATTTAATCAATAGTTAATAGTTTTTAATAATAATTATTATATACTAATATGTTAATTGTTAATAGTTTTGTGTGTTTGTTATTACAAATAGCAAAGAAAGAGATAGCCTTTTAGGCTATCTCTATAACAATTTACTTTTTAATTTAATATAGTTAATTTTCTGAATCTTATACACCCACCAGTACTTTTGTAAAACCAAGTTTTTGAGTATTAATAAATAATTCCTTTAATTGCTGCCAAAAATTATTTAATAAGGTAATATCTAAATATATTTAAGACTAATATATATATATATATTTAATATTATAAATTTTCTCATGTCATATCTTATTTAGTTATTAGGACTAGAGCCCTATTTGTTTCAGACAGGATAAAACATATTGTTACCATTTCTCTGTAAACCACCAATTTTGAATTTTGCATAGTAAGAAATAGTTTATTACCGAGAGTTTACAAGTATGTAAACAGGAAAAAAACCTAAAATATAAATCGGATTACAGCATCAAATTAAATTCTTGTTAAGACAGATTATTATTATTATTATCTTTTGTTTTTATTTAAAAAATAAAATATTGATAACCTAAACATATATAAAATCTTCGGAAATGTGAATATTTATTTTACTCAATATTGTTGCCTAGCAACTTCTGTTGTAATTTAAAACTCATTGGTCATCATTATTTGTTTCTTCATTTAGACAAAAAGAAAAATAATTTATGAATTTCATTTGGTTTTTTGTTATTTTCATTTATTTATTCTGCTATTGATTATATTTATTTACATTCTGATTTTCTCTATGAATTCTACTAAATAAGATGTGTAAGACTTGAAGCATGTTAATATGAGTATTATTTAGTACAATTTATTATTGTTTTCTTGTATGTATATGTAATATAATCAATAAATACATCATACATTTATTGATAAAACATTTTGAAACACTTTTTTTCTAATGTTAAGTGGTAATTTTTCTCAATCTGCTTATTTCCATAAAATTTTCCATAAGAATTTAATTTATCATTGAATAAGTATATGAATTTATTTTATCATACATTTATTTATATTACATTAATAAAAGTGACTTTTTATTTATTTATTTATTTTCCCCAATGTCTTTTCAAGCTAAGCACTTTACCTCCCATCCCACCTCCTCTAATATTACTTTTTACTTTCTGTGTAATTAAGAAAATGCCAAATTAAGTTTAAATATAAATCTGTCTTAACATATTTAATTTTACTGTATTTGATTTTCTATTTGATTTTTTTTTTTTTTTTTTTTTTTTTTTTTCTGTTATGTCTATTATTATATGTATTACAAAATTGTTTATATTTCTCCAAATGATACATTAAACAATCTATATTTTAAAAAATTTAATAGCATATTGTATTACAATGATTACTGTGTATTATATTCAATATAATGTAATGAGATGAAGTATATTATGAGATTTGTGTAATTTAAATTTGACTCTAAACTTTTCTTGAATTCAACTTATAAGAGGTTGGCTGTAGCTAAAATAGCATTATTACAAATTATCAAGTTAACCAGGATTGATTTAAATAAATATCTATGCACTTATTGATAGAAATGTGTATTTTACTAAAATAAATAAATAAAATTTATACTAGATTTTCCAAACAAATCCAACTAGGACTCAGAAGGAAAAAAAATTACTGTAAATTATAATTCTATTTTTTATTCTCATCTTGAAAAATATATACTATGAAGCATATTTTTAATATAGATTTAATAAGTGAACATATTATTTGCTTGAAATGCCTTTAATTTTAATTGGTAAGAAATCCCTAATTTCCTCTCTCTCTCTTTTTTTTTTTTAATATTAGTCACTGTATGTATAAAATGTATGTATTTGATGAATATTTTACCAAATTTATTTAAACAGAGATTAAAAACAATATTTAAACGCTGTAATTATTTATTTATTTAGTGAATAAAAATTAGAAGAAGTTAAAAATCAAATTTAAAGTATTGTATGTTTTTTACTATAATCATAATTCATGATATTAATTAATAGTATTCAATTTTTACGAAAAGATAATGGACATGTCATTATTTGGCATTTATAACAGAGGCCAAATAAAAAGTTTAATGATGTACAATATTATAAATGCAAAATTAAATAAATATATAATAATTAAATAATTAAAATGCAGTAAATGAATAATGGTGGTAAGTAAATAAGTATACCAGGATTTTTTCATGTAACATCTCTTAAAAAATTAACAATTCTTATAGTGATCTGTATTTTGTGGTCTGATAGTTTTACTTTATGATAATTAAATAACATGTTAGCTAGTTTAAATTGATAGCTTAATATATTTAATTGTCCTTTGTGCAGTAAAAATCATTTTATTTTTCACAAAATAAAAACTGACAATTTTTATATATTCAGGGGTGTTTGTGTTCAGGGTTTACCCCTGATTTCAGGGTTTTTACTCTAACCCATCTGTATTTTCATATTTCCTATAAAGTTATTTTTTGTTTTCATTGGTTATTTCTTTGTTATCCAGGTGATATGTGAATGAAATGTAAAAGGGTTGAGGGCTTCTGGCCTATAGTTTATTCAGCGAAAGAAGAGAACGAAACTAAATAAAAGGGTTGCACAAAAATAGCCAAGAAGGTTCACTTTCAGCCGAAATCCCCAATTTGGAGAATTTAATTTTTTTTCCTTACTTAAATGTTTTTTTTTAATTCTCTTCTTCACTGGACTCAAAGAACTTTTCTCACTCTCTATTATGGTAAAATACGAAATCACACGAAAAAATTATAAAATTTAACAATCAGACAATAGCACGAGCAAAACAGTGCAAATAAAGAAAAAAAAGAAATTCACACTTTCTGTTTGGCACTTCTGGCAGAATGCCAGGTTTTTCACCGCAGCCAAACCGCACGTGCTTTTATTTAGTTTCGTTCTCTCGATAGAATGAATGGACTATAAATAGTTTGAGTATTATGTGATATTTTGGTTTTTTTCTAATTTGAGGCTCTAATTTTCAGGGTTTTTACCTTTAAGTCACAATCACCCCTCTATATATCCCCCCCTCCCCCTCCTTTTTTTTTTTTGCTCTTCTGTATACACATAAATATACGAGATAAAACATACATTTTATTTAATGTTATAATTTCAGATTATGTGAAAAGATCTGGACTGCACTGAACAGCCGTGTCTGCAATGTTGTTATTGTTATATTTGTTTTTGCTGAAGGTGCTGTAGTTTTATCTGAATTGTTGATTGATTTGGATGTTGTACAAGGTAACAAAATATTTGAACTTGACTTAGGGTTTTTTTTTTTACATATAATTTTTAGATATATATGCACAACACCTTTCTTTTGTTAAAACTCTATTGCAAACCAAAATTTTCTTTTAAAATTGAAATGATATAAAAACTTCTTCAGTAGTGTCTCTAATTTAAAAAATGCTAAGTAGGGTAGGTGCTCCAGTGATTGGCATGCTCCAGCAATTAACATCTATCCCGAAATAATAAATAATAAAAATAATAAAATCATATATTTTACATATAAGAATTTTAACATTTTATGTCAAATACTGGAGCATAGGGTGCTAATAGCTGGTAAAATGAATAACTAACAGTGTCAAACATTGGAACATAGGGTGCCAATTACTGAAAAAATCAAAAACTGGCAGTTTCAATTACTTGGAACATCAAGTGGGTGTCAAATAAAAATTCATAAAAAAATATTTGTTACCAAATGTATATATTTTAACATATATGTGGTTCTGAATGTCTTTCATGCCATATGTACTAACTTAAGATTTCTAAAAATATTTTCTGATGACTAGAACATTAAAAACATCAGAGATTGCTCTGAAAGTGTCAATCACTGGTGCACTTAACCCTATCTAATTTTTTATATTCATTAATTAAAGGGCTCAATTTCTAACACAAAAAAGTATAGGAGCTCTAATTTTCATATGTATACATCTATTTTATGATTATCTTGACGAATTAAAAAAAAAAAAAAAACTCTTTGTCTTTAAGTTATAAAACAAATCTTACAAAAAAATCTGCAAGGCATAGTCTCATTTTCCATTTGAAATTTCCAGTTAAACTGATTGTCTTCTTCTTTGGAAACAAACTTGTTTATTTCTACTGGTCACTTCTTTGCTTTTGATATCTATATATTAATAGGCAAACATGAAATTTGTGGTACACTTTCAATATATTAATTATGGGAGTAGAGGGTTGAAAGTAGTATCATTCGAAAAGTATGATTAGCCAGATTTGCAGAATATAAAAATTATTTTCTTACAATGTCAAGAAGGTAATTTAAAATACTTTTATTTTTTATGCACTTTTTCATTTTATACACATATTCTTTTGTATCAAAAAATTCCTAAAAAAAAATTGGCAATTACTTAAAATTCAAATAAAAACATGGACACAGTAATTTGTATAGATGTAGCATTCTTAAACTCTTGACTACAGATTTTTCATTCCATTTTTAGTGACTGAGTGGTAGATCAAAGTTTTATACTATTGAACATATACACAAATTAAACTAGTATGTTGTGGCCACCACAAGACTTTCTTCTATATTTTCCTATACATATTCAATCAGTAACAATATTAAAAAAAAAAAAAAAAAAAAAGATTTTTTTTTCTAAGTTTTTTTTTTTGTTAAAAGTAAAAAAAATCGATAACTTTGTTTTAAATTATCACAGATTTATGGTTCAACCATTCGTTTTAAAGGTATTGACGGGATCTTTCGAATGATACCCATCTTCAAAATTTAACCCCCCGGGGGGGAACCGATGCCCCCCCATGCACAAATTTTTTTTCCTAGTTAACTACTACTATTATCAATAATTCATATTAATTTTACAATCACAAGTTTAAAATAACTCTCATTATGCCCATTTATACGGAATTTTGTCCTATAAAATGCGATCACAGCGCCACCTGTTGAGCTATTGATCCCCAAATCTAATGGGCACCAGTTCATGTCAGGGTGCAACTAAATACCAAGTTTGGTTAAATTTCATTCATTGGTTCGTGAGATACAGCGTCCACAAAAAAATTATACAGACACACAGACAGACATTTTTTAAAAACTATCAATTCGTGTTCAGGACATCCAAAACGTGTAGATCCGTCAAAAAACGGAGGTCGAAAATTTTCGCGAATCCAATACTTTCTCTATATTACATATAGAAGAAAGTAAAAATGATTTGTTTTATGAAAGCTCTAATTTTTATTTCTAATTCATTTATGATATAATTTCTTTTCTTTTCATTTACGTCAGTTCTAATTTGAAGACACATTTTCTAGCTAAAACACAATGCATTTTCAACTAACTGAAATTGACTCCTTATTATTATTATTTTTTTAAATAAATGGATTTATTACTATATCTTCTGCATTATATATGAAGAAAGTATAAGATTCAAAAAAATTTTCATTTTCCGATTTTCGATGTACATATTTTGAAAATTCTTGAACACAATTGAATATTGATTTTATTGATTAAATTTTTGTCCATGTTAATCGGTAGGTAGCGCTTTTATATAAAATGGTATAAAAGAAAGTATTTCCGGTTTTCGATGAATTTACACGTTTTGAGATGTAACATGATTCGCTAATTTTTGAAAATGACTATTTGTCTGTGTGTGTATGATGTGTTAGGGAAATTTTGTAGTATCTCATGAACCAATTGGTGGGATTTAAGTACAATTGATAATTGGTTAGCGTTGACTTAAATTGGTGCTGATTAGCTGTTGGAATATATCACATAATAGGTGGTGCCTGCTATGTTGTGATTCACCCCATTTAAGTCAAGGCTATATCTCAACTTCTGTAGTGTATAAACCCACCAAACGTGATACAGTATAGGATCCGTTATCCGGAAACCTGTTATCCAGAATGTTCCGAAAACCAGAATACAAAATGCCAACTACCAAAATTTTTAATTATCATAAAATTTAAGAATTAAAGTTATACAATGGCAGCGGTCAGAAT
The DNA here is from genome assembly GCA_963930645.1 of Salticus scenicus. NCBI lineage: Eukaryota > Metazoa > Arthropoda > Arachnida > Araneae > Salticidae > Salticus > Salticus scenicus. Next base: position 275,194,800 of record OZ005653.1, read on the forward strand.
TATAGTTTTACAGCCTACTTTCTTTAATGCTATGGTGTTATTCTGAGGAAATAGGGTGAGCACAAAATTGTCTAAATAATTACTGAAAATTTTGCAAATTTAGGTTAGAAAATGAATTTTTATTGTATTTTTTAATAGATAAACATTAATAACACATACTTCTTAAAGTGCCCAGTAGCAGATGAATTTTATCCTTGAACTCAGATCGCATGCATGAAGTCCCATTCGTTATAAATTTTTTAAATAGTTTTTATTAATTTCCATTATTTTTTTAATTCACTTTATAAAATATTTAGCATTATGTGCTAAAAATATTTGAAACATTTATGAACTATTAGTATCAGAGCAGAGACACACTATAAGCAAAAAAATATCATAGAAATTTTTGCAAAATCCAAATGAAAGGATTTTACTCTCAGGTCAAAAATTAAATTTTATATATGTTTATTTTTCATTTATTATTACTATTATTATTTATAGATTGAAATTCTAATTAAGAATGTTTTTTTTTATTTTGTGGAAATAATTTATTAAATGAACAAATATATAGGTAAAGTGTTTACATATATATTTATTCATGTTTATCACTGCTATTTAAGAAATTATTTTGTACCATTTTTATACATACATATAATAAAGTGTTCCGAATTATGGAAAAGCCCTTTATCCAGAATATCCTAGGTCCCAAGCTTTCTGGATAACTGATCCTATACTGTATATGTAAAGCTATGCTGTTTTAATTTGGGTGCATATCGGCCAACAAGTGGTGCTGCTGTGTTGCAATTTAATTCTGTTTACGAGAAGGCATTTACTTTGCTTTGCAAAAAAGTGGTTGAATTTCAATCACTGGGCAATACTAGTTTTATTTAATACATATAACTTGAAATTATGGTTGTTATTTGATGCTCATCAAAAAGTAATAAACATAAAAAAATTCATGATTAAAAATTCATCAATATTAAATATTTAATGATAAAAATTCATCAATATTAAATATTTAATGATAAAAATTCATTATTCATGATTAATTCTATCAATTAATTCTATCAAGGATTGTAGAGTAGGAGAGAAAAATAATAATTCTTCAGTAACATTGGTTTTCAAAAATGAGTGTTGGTTAGCTCCAGTATGCAATATTAATGAAATCCTGTGCATTCTGTCTAATATGTAAAAGTTGGGGATGAGATTTTTCAGCTGAAATCAGCCTTTTTTAGATTTAACTTTTCAGCTTTTTTAGTCTTTAGCTTTTTTTTTTTTTTTTTTTCTTTTTAAAGTGTCTTTCTTACATCAGGTAATCAAATAAAACTTTTACCCATGCATGTCAATGATTGAATACTAACAAATATAATCATGTGTTCTCTTTTTATAGATTGAAGATTAAAAAATAAGGATTTTATCATCTAAATTATAACATTCCATTTCAACATCTTACCTTTGCATATATTTTCAGCATTTTTGTCTTTTGGCCAATCCTATCCTTGAAGAAGTCACTTAAATAAATGAAAAATCTGTGCATTCCCATACAAGTTAAACCCTGAATTTAATATAAAATAAAAATCCACAACCATGATATCGCACACAGCTAAGTGTTGACAAAATGAAAACACACTCTTAATTTTTTACTGTAATTAAAGCCAATTAAAATTTATTACATACATCTTACTAAATATTGTTTTTATCGAGAGGCTGAGAAACAGATTCACATTTCTAATAGTTCTAATTCTGTGTTAAAATATTATTTTCTAAATTTTATTATCTTAAGGCATAGTACATCTTATTAAGTTATCTAGTTACTTATTAAGTATCTTTTATTCAAGTAAACGTAAACTATTGTTTGTTATCACAAACAATAGAACTATTTTAGAACTATTAGAAAGGTGAATCTGTTTAAGTTATCTGTTATAAGTTTTGAATGTTGTGATATTTATGAAAATTAGTTAGAGCTTAATCTTTTCTCATCTAATTCTTATAAATATATTCATTAACACATTCTATTTTCTGAATATATATATATTATTATTATTATTATTAAGATATCCTTTGCTTAATGAGAAGCATTGGTTTAGAATTATCATTAAGAGGTAATAGTTATGCATAATTTGTCAAAGTGATTTTCTTAATTGGAATCTTTATTTTGTAGATCCTGAATGGAAGCCTAGAATTACAAATTGTACTCAAAATGGATCACTGATTCAAAATGAAAGTGTCAGCCCTCGTATAAAAAAAGCAAAAGATGCTTTTTCATTCGTCAGCATTACTTTTCTGACATTGTTTATTATTGAGGTAATAGTTTTGAAATTAGTTATTTTTATTTATGTGTATGATTTTTACTGCTCTAATGGCCTGTAAAAAGATATACAGAGGCTAAATGTTTTGTTTATTCATTTCTATTTATAGTGTGTATTATATACATTTATGAATTTTGTATTAAATTTAATAAAAAACTAAAATTCCTGATGAAATGCTCGCAAAATTAGCATACAGCTGATAAATTTAACACCATATTATACAGTTATTCATAAAGTGTTGCCTTTTTTTTTTTTGAGTTATTAAATAGTAGTGAATCACAAATATATTTATTTGTTCTATCATTTTTTTTTTAATGTTTTAATGTCCAAATTAAGAATGTTTTTATAATTTTCTACATGCAACATACAACTCAACTTTACATATATTATTATTACATTTTATGAATACAGTCATTTGAATTTCCCTAAAGTAGTAAAAAACTAAATATCGTCTTAATTCAGTAGAAAACAATATAATTTTTTCTTCTTTTGGTTGGTTATTGAAGTAGCATAATATCTTTAATTGTAGCATTTAAACTTATAATAGTTACTAGGCATTCTTAAACTGAATTTACAATTTAACAGGGATGCAGAAAATGTTCAAACCTCGGAAATTTCCCCCAAACACAGTATAAATTTCCCTCAATAATGCAAAAATCTACTTTGCTATACAAAGTCATTTGTTCTATGTAATAAATCTTTAAGAGAATAAGTATACAGTGTAACATAAAAATATCGCTGTTAGTGTATAAGCACTTCAAAGTAGCAAATTGTTATTTTTGATTTACATTTTTATTTTCTCTTAAAAAAATATTCAAAATTTCCCCAGTCAGTTTAAATTTCCCCCGAACATTGTTCGGGCGTTCGGACATATTCTGCCCCCCCTGCAATTTAACATAAATAGTTTTGTAGAACTGAGTAATAATTTAAATATTTTATTGAGCTATCTGGGGAAAAAAAAAAAAAAAAAAAAAAAAAAAACATTGTTCAGCTGATATTGAAAAAAATAATTACTATTTTTCTCTTTCACATTTTAGACTTTTCCAACAGTGTATGTATCAGGTCAGAAATGAAACTAAATATTGAAATTTCATATACCAAATACTATTTTTCCTTTACCATAGATATATTTCTATAAACATATACTCTGTTATAATAAGTATTTTTATACAGAATGGCTCAAATTGTAAAGGTAGATAAAGGGGGCCAAATCAGTTTAAGAATGTGGGTATAGAAATACTATGTGTAAGTACCAACATGAAAAGAAGTGATAACTGCCGATGAATAAAATTAAAGAAAACAAATATTTTAATCACTTTACCGGCCACTGTAGTATGTGGAAGGCTATGTTTCCCCCCGAGTTATCTCAATATGGCCGGTGAAGTGGTTAATAATCAAACTTTTAAAAATGGGTATTATAATGATCAATCACCACCAGTGATTATAAAATTCACTGTGATGGTGCATAGATTGGCCCATATTAGCAAAAATATCAGATTTGAGGCATGTCACATGCATTTTCAGAAGCAACTGGCAGTCTAGCCACTAAATTCTCATCAGAGTCAATAACACATTTGTAAACTCTGCTCTTAATGTGACTCTATTAGAAAAAATCTAAGCATGTTAAATTTGAGTTGTGTGGTAACTGAGGAACAAGTCCTATTCTATCCAGTACTGGTTCTAGGCAGTGTTAATATAATTCTTGACATTCCTGCTGAAGGAGCTAGGACTCCATCATTCTGGATTTACATTTATGTGCAAACAGCTGGAGAAACATCAAAAATAAGTTCCAGCAAGACCTCTTGTACAAAGATGTCTCTCAGGAAATCCCTTCTTACACATTCTTTTAGAAGCTGCTCCTTTTCTATTTGCAAAGGAGCTTTTGCATTTGCTCCCCCATACGTGAAAAGCATTGTCAGAAAAAAAAAAAAAAATCATGTATTTTGTTCAAAATCTATGCGGGACATGACAATTACAGCCAGCAAAGTGCTTTCTCTTACTGATCTTGTTAATACCATCTACTGCTTCAATGCAATATTTCTACAGTCCCATTTCTATACTGAAATCTGTTTGTCCCCTCTACTTGCCTTTATACTTGTGCCAGATATTTTTGAGAGACTGTATATATATGATAAATTTCTTAACTTATGACTGTTGTCTTTTTAGCAGATAAAAAAAATTAGAAAACAAGTTTTCAAAACCAACAGTGTATAGTGTAAAATATATTTTATGTTGATGTTGTAAAAATTCTTACATACATTGTAATATATTGACTCTTACACCATATCATAAAAATGCATGAATGTTATCAACATTTCAATACATTTAAGTATTTATTAAACTTCTTGAACTTAAATTGTATGTAATGAAAGAATGTATGCACTAGAGAGTGTGACATAATATTAAAATTAAATGGCCTCTTTTATGATTAGCAACGCACGAAAGCTTCTCGGCTTTCCCTACTGGAAGACTATTTTAAAGCATTATTTTTTCAAATATCATTTATGTTATTTATCAAGAGTTTCTTTGAATGAAAGACCAAAAGTACCTGTAATTGATTTTATTGTTCAATATATGAACAACACAATATGCATAATCTTAAAATGAAAAGGATATTTTAGAACCTTGAAAAAATAACAATTGATTAGATTTTACTTTTTTGAGAATAGCAATTAGGAAATCGGGGGAAATTTTTATTAGCATCTAACTCAGGGGATTATGGCAATCCCCACAAAAAAAAAAAATAATAAAATAAAAAATCATGAAACTTTGATTGAACCCAGGAAATTTCAAATCAAAAATGTCAAAATTAATAAAATGTCATGTGGCGAAAAAGAAAATGATATGGATTAGTCAAGGCAGACATGCCAAGTCTCCTGCTTTTGGCAGGAGTCTCCTGCTTTTTGCTTGTTTTTCTATGCTCCTGCTTTTCCACTCATTTCTCCTGCTTTTCTGGTGTAATTTTTATCTATCCCTTGTAGCATAATTTATGCTTAAAATTTGTGGGATTGGGTAAAAAAAATTTGAAAGAAAATTGAAACTTTAAAAACATTTAAAATACCTTAAAAATCCTTTATCTGAGCAGCATAACTTGTTATATATTTCGACGCGCTAGTTGCGGTCATCTTCAGATTGTTTACTTGGCTGCTCTGCTTACCGTCTCGTCATCGGCTTCTTTATCATCTTCATCTGTGCTGACGTCATACTGCCGTTGTTTTTTATCGATTATGTGTTGCCATTCATTAGGTATTATGCTGTGCTCCCTTTCATTAATAGCGGTGTTAGAGGTTAGAATTTCTAGTGCTTCTCTTTTTAAGGCGTAATTATGGGAGTTATAAGGTGCAAAATTTTAGTAGTGTTTATAGTATTAGTTTTTATTGGGTTATTAATGTGAGTACGGGATAGAGAGGTGGAACTTCTATTATAATTTATGTCATTAATGTGTTCGATTTCGCGGTCTTTAATTTTTCTTTTGGTCATTCCGATGTAAGATGCTGTTGTGTTATTATTTTCAAAATTAAATTCAATCTTATAAATTCCTGAGGTTTCTTTGGGGTCAATCAAGTCTTTTTCGTTGCGTATCCGTTGTATAATATTTTTATTAGGTTTGATGGGAATATGTATACCATGCTGTGAGCCTTCATTTTTGATTTTATTTGCTATACCATTGCAGAATGGTATGGAGGTGGTAAATTTAGATTTGATCTTTTGGGCGTCATTAATTGTATTGAGGGATTTCAAGCATTTTTTAAAGAGTTTTTGAACTAGAGATCTACTGTAACCGGCACGTTGAGCAAAAACTCTTAAAAAACTCTTTAAAAAATGCTTGAAAAATGTTTTTTTTTTTTTTAAATACCATTACGATTACAAACTTAAAGAATTCAAATTTCATTAGAATATAGCTGATATTTTCATTTCTTTATTACCTTTTCTTTTACAAAGATAATTAAGATTATTATTGTTTTATATTTGGAGCAGAATGATCAAATCTGTCTATTTCGACTTAAATTTTAAACAACTGATGTCTGAGAGTTTTTTTTTTTTTTTTTTATAGTTTGTTTTACTGCAAGAAACATATATTAATTATTCATTTAATTTTAATACTGATGCTTTGTAAATACCTCCTAAGCTTATAAAGCTTTACTTAAAATTAAATTTGCATTATTTTACTCATTTTCTTACAAACTTTCTTGTTGGAAAAAGTCTCGTGATTTCTGTTAAAAAATCTCCTGCATTTTTGTCATTAGAAATTGGCATCTCTGTCAAGGAAATTCACCCGAGAATGAAGGAAATTTTTTTTTTCATTGTTAACCACCCTGATTCTGCATTTTCTGTTTATTCTTAAATTTACTGGAGGGAGTTCAGGAATCTAAATGCTTGAAAATCTTAGAAACAAATAATAATAATAATAATACAAAAAAATCTTGTGAAAAGGAATTCTAAAGTTAAGAGATTCATACTTTTCATAATGTTTTTTAATAGCAATGTTAATATTGTATTTACAAAAAAAAAAAAAAAAAAAAAAGGACTGAATAGCATTAACTCAGTTTAGAAATATATTTATTTCTCTTAAATAACAATAAATTCTTTCCTTATTTTCTCTATTGAAGAAATTTTTAAGGCAGTTTTTATAATCATAAAAGCAAACTTGCTTTTGTTTCACTGTATATACTTTTTTCTTTTTAATTGAAATCTTATTAAATGTTTCATATCAATTGTGTAGCACTACTTACTATATTGTATTATTAGGTGATCTTAAGAATAGTGACTGGCAAGACCAGGTTCATTGTGCAAGGTGTCGAAGTAAGTCTTTAAATATTTTATGTACTATGTAATATAACACCATAAGGTGAAATTTCATTTTGTTCTTTGAAAACACATGATAATACATGATGCATACTTGCCAACTTTTCCGGTTTTCCCGGAAGACTTCCGGTTTTTTAACGTATTTTCCGGTCTTCCGGACAGATGATGAAATCTTCCATTTTTAAAAAAATCGCGGATATCGTTCGTTTTAAAAGAAAACCCAGATGTTCTACAAAAACTCCTGATTCCCAATCTTTTTCCATCCATAACATAAATGTCAATATTCATTTCAAACTTGCTATATGAGATTCTAGAACATGTAAAGAAATAGAATTGTTAAATATTTCTTGCTGATATAATTATTTTACCCCCCCCCCCCCCTTCATTTATTTCCAACTAGTGATCAGCAATCAAATGTTCTGCAGAAGTCTTTTGTTTCCTAATCTTTATCCATCTGCAACATAAATGATAATATTAATTTTAAACTTTTTTCATTAGATTCTTGAAGTAGAGTTGAAAGAGTTTAATATTTCTTACTCTGTAATTATTTTTGTATCCCCCCCCCCCCTTTCCCCGGATTGTGATCAATGATCAATTCTAGAAACAATAAAGCAATGGAAGTGCTCAATATTTTTCACGTATGTAATTATTTTTAGATCTTTATTGCTGAATTTAATGAATCTGTTTATTTTTCCTCAATTAAATTAAATATTTGTATGTCATTCATATTTATACCAAATGTGTAAACATGGGGAAAAAAATTAAGAATAATTTTTTTAGGTAGGAAAATTTTTTCCAAATCAATTTAAGAAAATTAATACTTAGTTGGTTTTATGCATGTTTGAAACTGATAATTAGCTACTGCTACTTTTTTTTTTATATGTATGATTAATGTACATACACAAAAATCATATTCTATTTATTTAAAAAATGAGTTATACTTTAACTTAACTAAGTTTTTTGTCTATTGTTAAATAAATTTCTTACAGATTCTGTTTTGTAGATAGTTATATGTTGAAGAGGAATAACTTCATTTAAAACTTTTATATATTTAGTATAATCAATCTATAGTAAAACGTTTTTATAGATTGCTTCTAAATATTAAAATTGTAAAACTGTATTTTTTTTTTTTTTCTATTTGACGTAATAAACAAGTAAAAAAAAAATCTTCCCTTTTTTTATTAAATCTTCTGGTTTTTCAACAAAAATCTTCCCTTTTTTTATTAAAATTGGTTGGCAAGTATGATGATGCACAGGATATAAAAGAAATAAAAATAATTATAAGATGAAAAAAAAAACTTTTTATAAGCTATGTTTTTAAATTTTCTGTTGAATCTAAGCTGTAGAACTACATTAGCTCTTTATCAATGTGTATAAAAAATTTAAAGTGATAATGACGTCCATTTTTGTGAGATGCATAATTTAACTTTTTACAATTTTTTAACATTCACATTTAATTAAATGTATTTATTTTTATGTCGAAAGAAAATAAACTCATAATTTTTTTTTGGCAACAATTAAATAATAGCTAATATTTTAATGGCTATGGAGGTTATTATTTTCACAGGGTTCCCACGGTCCTTGAAAGTCCTTAAGAAGTACTTGAATTTCATTTTCTTTTTCAAGGGCCCTTGAAAGTACTTGAATTTCATGTAAAGTCCTTGAAAATCCTTGAATTTTCTGTTCTAGGAAACGCTCGATCAAGGCTAAACTATCTCCATCTCCACACGTACATGCCGCTGTCTAATATAATGCATTTTGTCATAAAATTCTCATAGTTATCTTGCTTTTGCATTTTGTTTCAGATTATTTGTCTTTTTTGCCAATCTCATACCTGTTTGGTAGACAGTCATTAATATTGAGCAGAAAGTGACCAGACCAGAACTCAAACCTAAGAACTTTGGAATAATCATAATGGTCCCAATTCCAAATCCTAAACTAATCATTTTTTGACTTTTGTAAAAGTTAATTTGTTCAATCTATCAAAAATGTATTGTGAAAACAGGCAAAGTTATTATTCTAATTATAAAAAATAATAATAATAATAAAAGTGTTCTGTGATTTACTAAAGTTTTGTGTATATGCCTAGCATTCTGCGATTTTCCCGCATAGTCCTTGAAAAATTTCAAATGGGCCTTAAAAAGTACTTGAAAAGTCCTTGAATTTTTTTCCTTTTTAAGAGTGGGAACCCTGTTTCATATTTTAATTAATTAAAAGAAAACTAATCAAAAATTCGAAAATCAGGCTTCAAAGTATTGTGGTGTCACCGAGTGCTGAGCTATTCTGAAAGTTTCAAATGTCTAGCTAGTAGGAAAGTTAGTTGAAAATCGATTGCAAGATTTATACCGGACAAGCAAATGAACAAACAAGAATCGAAGTTAATAAAAACATGGTAGAATAATTTTTATGCAAATGTATAAAATATGTATATCATAAATTTAAAATAACACAATCATTCAATTTATAAAAATAAGTTATTTATACTACTTTTTAGATCACACAAAAAAAAAAAAAAAGTAAAGAAATTCCTTGTCATATTTTATTTTTATTATATTTTCTTTCTGCTTATATTTAGAAATTATGCAACTATAGACACAGTTAGTATAAAAACAGACAGTAATATTTATTCTATTGGTTTATTTCATTTAATAGTGGTCAATGAATTATAGAAATATAAGTTGCTTTAATTTTCAATCAAATTTACCTTTAAAGAAAATCGTCTATTACAAATATTGTACACTTTTAAATTGTTCTTTCTTTGACTGGAAACATCCTCAGGAGGATGTTGCATCCTGCCTGCCTTCTGATTAAAAAAAAAAAAAAAAAAAAAAAAATCTATCCCCTCATTGAGGAGGCAAAAAAAAAAATCTGGTGTGAAACAACCACACGACTTCCATTATCCGCTATTACATGAATTATATGCATTTTTGAGAGATAATGTGATCAGAAAACACAAAAGTGACCTAAAGAGAAAATCGTTAGAGCCGTTTTTGAGATACCAACTTTTACAAAAATCAATTACTAACCGGAAAAAAAATAATTACATACAAAAGCATATTTAAACGTGAGTTAAAATGGCGAGTTTGAAAAAAATCCGTACAACCGTTTTTAAAGGAACGCCTTGCGAAGCCTGAACTTGAACTATTTATACAGGACGCCTATCAATTTTCCTGAACTAACCAACTATATCATTCGAAAGGACATCTAATAGAGTGTTTATATAGCAAGTTTGAAGAAAATCGTTAGAGCCGTTTTTGAGATACGGACTTACGGTCCCACTTCCGGTTTCCGATGTCCTACTTCCGGTTAAACTCAATTACTAACAGGAAAACAATAATTACATACAAAAGCATATTTAAAAGTGAGTTAAAATGGCGAGTTTGAAAAAAATCCGTACAACCGTTTTTAAAGGAACGCCTTTGCGAGGCCTGAAATTGAGCTATTTATACAGGCCGCCTATCAATTTTCCTGAACTAACCAACTATGTCATTCGAAAGGACATCTAATAGAGTGTTTATACAGCAAGTTTGAAGAAAATCGTTAGAGCCGTTTTTGAGATACGGACTTACGGTCCCACTTCCGGTTTCCGATGTCCCACTTCCGGTTTTTCAATTTTCACCAAAATTTGGAAATTTCATCTGTACACCAGACGTATTTCAATTCTAAAGTTTCGTAGATCTATCTTTATTAGTTTCTGAGCTATAATAGCCAGAAGATTCTCCACATACATACATACATACATACATACACACATACATACACACTGACCAATTGCCAAAAACCACTTTTTTGGACTCAGGGGACCTTAAAACGTGTAAATCAGGTGAAAACCCGATATCGAATTTTCAGACCGAATACAATACTTCCATTACCTACGGTAGTAGGGTAATGGAAGTAAAAAGGAACAAATATCAGTGATGTCAGATTGGGGATTTTTGAGGCTTCTGGGGACAATTTTGGGGACAAATCTGGGGAGTTTTTCAACTTTCTGTCAATGTTGGAAACGTACTGATTTATCCCTACGACCAGGGATTTTCAATAGCTTTATTGTTATTTGGGGATTTTTTTTTTTTTATGATTCATATTATAATAGAAGAGCTTTCTACAATATATTAAATACAGAGGTTTGTCAAAACTATTCAGACAAGGTCCTATTTTGTGAAATTGTGGAAAATCTATAAGTACTTTCATACTAAATTTAGATTCACGAAATTAAAGTTCTTTCAAATTCTTCGTGAAAGGGCCTCTTTTTACAAAATTGTGAAAATGTAGTTTTTAAAAACTAAAATTACAATTAAAATAATGACAAGATAAAAAAAACTTTTTATATACCACTTTTTTAAATTTTCTGTTGAATCATATGAACTTGACAATTCTATGTAATAATAACTACTTTTTAAAAATTGTTTTGATGAATTATCCCATCAACTTGAAAGAAAATGATCAAATATGTAATAAAGAGAGCAGTTGTAAGAAATTTTCAAACATTTATTAATTCAATAAAAGTATTAAAAGAATGCATTGTCATCGTGTTCTGAGCTATTCTAAAAGTTTCAAATGTCTAGCTAGTCGGAAAGTTAGTTAAAAATCGATTGCAAGATTTGTACTAGACAAATAAACAAGAAAGCAAGTTAATAAAAACATGGTAATGAGGTTTCGTCTTGTTTATATAAATTACACTGCTCTGCAAAAAAAAAATATATAGTTCTGATACCATTCTTGCTGATTCTTATGTAAAATGACCTCCTGAATCCGAATATGACTTTCATTTTGCCCAGTCACCTACCGTTTTCTGGAAACACCACCCTCCTCCCTCATTTTTTTCCCCTGTTTGATAATTTTATGACCATGAATTTGATTTGAAGAATGAAAAAGAATTAATTTAACGCCTAAAAACAAAAAGAATATAAAGTTTAAAAAATAACATTAGTTAACAGATTAAAAAAATACAAGATATGTAATGCATAATTTCAGTGGCAAATCCTCCCCCCCCCCCCCCCAAAAAAAAAAAAAAAAATTGTTGCAGATGTCCATGTTTTAACAATTTTCCAACTCTGTAGCCCCTCAGAAGATATTTAACAGTTAAAATAATCCTCCCCATCCTAAAAATAAAATATATAGCCATAAAATCACAGAAAATGATAAAAATAGGGGGTCGTTCCTAAAAAACGGTGGGTAGTAGGGTAAAATGGGCATCATATTTGGATTCAGAAGGTCATTTTACATAAGAATATGCTGAAATGGTGTCAGAAGCAATTTTCAGGCCAAGCAGTGTTATTAAATAATGTCTCTCTGTAGTTATTAACATTGAGGAATCACATTAGACAAATGAAACTAAAAATCACACAAGAATTCATGTTTCATAGAAACAATGTCCTGTTTGCTCCACGAAAAATTAGCTTTCAAGATAAAAAAGAGATTTATCAAAGGTCTGTTTTTAAGAGGAAATTTTTGTGAAGGGTCCTTTAACAGACTCAATTTTACCTCTGGACAGACCTTTAAATTATGAAATCAATCATTTCTTTATAAGAATTTTAGCTTGTATTTACTACTAAACAACTGTTAAAAATAAGTGAATAACAGCTTGATATTACCAAACAATTATTACCTATTTGAAAGTTGTGTGTAAATATTTCTAAAGGATCTTATAATATTTACATATGCTTCGAAAGAAAACGACCTTTCAAATTGAAAATAAATAATGTACTTACACAGTCATTTGTATAACATAAAAAAAAAAAAAAAAAAAAAAAATTAAGTTAAAAAAAAATTATATATATATATATGCATACTTATAACTAAATCTTGAAATTAGTGTCCAAATTTTAAATGCTAATGGGCTCTTCCCACCTGATGTCAGAGGTCACATAGGTGATAAACAAAAGCAGACGAAGTCTTCTATATCTATAACGATTGCTGAAATAACATATTTCTTATTCTTATTTTTGATCAATCATATTTAATCTGTGTTATTTTTTTTATACATCATCATTTTTAATCCATTTTATATCATTATTCATCATCTTTTGTTTGCTGTATTCATTTACAATCATCATTTAGTTTATATTTGTTATTGATGTTCATGGAGGAAAACATGTTAAATACTCTGATTTTTGGTACTTAAATCATAGTGCAACATCGTACAGTGTAAAGCCATTTAGGCCAGTAACTGAGTTAATTAACTTGTTGTAACACCTTTATGCAATTAGATTTAATTGAAAACATTTTAAAATTTCATTATAATCCATAAAAATTCCACAAGAACAAGCTATTATTTATTGTTAGATCAGTTAATGTAACAGTTACACTACAACATACAAAAATCGATTCTTACAGGCAAAAATAAACACATGAAGTGTTTTTTAAAAATTATTAAATTTACAAATACAATTATTCTACTGTTTACAAATGCACAATATTACTTTTATTTTATTTTATATTAAATATTAACTCTTTTGTTCTTAAGAACAATATTTAATATAATTCGATTCTCGGAATGTGATTTTACGTTATTCACACATCACGTGATTGAGCAGACGACGCTGGGAAGAGCCCATTTTGCCTTTAAGAATTCAAAACTGTCTAAATTTAAATAAACTCATTTTATTTATGTACTAAATTTCTATAAGTTTTTTTTATTTTGTTATTATATAGCTTATTGTAAAATAACTTCTTTTCTAGGTTTTTGATGCTATAGTTGTTCTAGTAGCTTTTGGATTAGATATTTCATTTTTTGTTGCTCCATCTGATGTTGGTGTTGGAAAAGAATCTGCAGTTTTAATTATTCTTTTAAGGCTGTGGAGGATCAATAATGTTATTCAAAGTAAGTTTTTATTTATATAATATTTTACTTATTTGCACATTTTAAAAAAAAAGTAGGTTCTGTTCCATTTTTTCCAGAAAATTAGCAGTGGATTGTGATATATGCTTGCTTGCTTTATCTTCACTAGCAGGCTTTGCCCGCTTCGCTGGCCACTAAATTTAAAGGAAACTCTTTTCTATATAGCTTTATAAAAATAAAATAAAATAAATTACTGAAATTGTTCAAAAGCTCTTTTCAGGTCCCTGCTGCCTTCGGCAGCGATTTGGTCATCCACTGCAACTCGGGCGCTTGTCCCTATTACCTGCGACAATGGTTTATCAATGAGCTTCCATTTATGTGCTTATTATATAACTGTTTCAAAATAGATAGTATAAAAAAAATTGGAGTTTCCCATTTATATTTGAATCCCAGTTACATGTGAACAACACTATTTGTGGTGCACAGCAATTTCACGCCAAATATTACAATATGCTGTGACCGGCTACGTCTGTCGCATGAAACAATTAATTTTTTGTGTTTATATATAATTCATGGGTTGTAAACCTAATAGTACAGCCTTAATATAGTTCTCTTTGGCGGCTTTTGAATTTTTGTCACCATTTTAGACTTAATCCATTTTAACAATGAGACTTAATCCCTTGTAACAATATGCTATGAGCGCTATTTCTGCCGTATTTTAGACAACTAATCTTTTTATGGTTATATATATTTCCCATTAAACATATTTTTATTTATTTATTTAAATATTAATTTGAATTTTTCAACTATTTCTGTTCAACAGCGTGCAAGTGCAGTAACACACAGAGGCTCATTTGTTTGTATGATAAATTAGCATAGTGATTATTATATAAAAAAATAAATGAATAGGTAAACATTATCGTGTTACACAACTTTATTATGTTGCTCCACTGGCGGCTTTTGAATTTTTGTCGCCATATTAGCGATGGATTTTTTTTTTTTTTTTTTATGAAAAGGGGAAGACTATTTTGCTAATAATTTTATCAGACTCTTTTTTGTTTATACATAAGAATCCTTTATATTCTGCTTATATTTTTAATGATTTTTAGGTTTAAAATAGTGCTTGTTGAAATAAATTTCCTATCTTTAAAACTGCATTTGTTCTGTAAATTTTGTGTAAAATTAAATCATTTATGTTTTTATATATTTGATGCACTGCTTAGATTAAAATGGCTGTTGCTATATTAAACTTCTTGTCGAAAAACGTTCGGTGTACTTCAACACCAAAATTTAAAAAATCGCCCAGCAGGATCTGTTAATGAAACTGATAAAATAAAAATATGGTTCATAGAGTTTAAATAATCTATTTAAAAAAAACTTTTAAAACCCAAATTATTAATGTATCGTATCACATACATAGATATAGTAATAATATATAGATTGATCATTGGGGAGAAAAAAGTGATTCCTTTTCACTCGGGAAAAGACGGCGATTTTACCAAAATATGGCAGTCTTTCCCCCGAGTGAATACACACGGGAATACACACGAATGTTTTAGCAAATAAAATTCATGAATAATTTATTTACTAAAGGTGAATGAAAAGCTCCAGATATAGTTTCAAATTCATTCTTCTTTTTTTCCTTTTCTCCTTCAATACCACTTAGTGGCTGATTCCAAAGCTTTTTTTTCAGCATCAAAAATCTTTGCAAGATAATATGGGGATGATAGATCTATATATATTATTCACATCAATCTATCTCAACACAACTATGATCACATCAATCTTTTCGAAGATAGAATAAAACTTGATTTGAAAAAAAAAAATAATAACTTTTGTTTATTAACCAAAATAATTGATGAAATTTGAAATGCAAGTTGGTCTTGTGGAGTACAGGCTTTATATTATATTTTTGTGTTTGTGAGAGAAAATTTAAAAGAATTTGAAAACTGCAATTTTTAATCCCACTTAAAAATCATGTGACTTAATGTGAAGCAGATTTTTCATTTTTTTTTTTTTTTTCTCCTAACGGTTTCCATACAATCTTCTGCTGTTGCCACCTAAAATTCATACTTTAGTTAATTTTAAAAAATCTAATTGTCCGATTGATAAGCTGTTTAATGCATCGGATTTACAAAAATTTTCCCTTTTTCATTTGCTATCTTATTTGTAACGATGCGACTGATATTTCTAATTTATTTTCTAATCTTTCTGATTTATTTTCCTCATTTTAAATAAATGTATGTTTTTTTTTTTTTGTTTTTTTTTTTAATTATTATTTGTCGAAAAAAAAAATTGGCAACAATTAAATTATGGATAAAATTTTAAAATTTAAATGGCTTATTTATCAGAAATTAGGTTATTATTTTCACATTTTAATTACTTAAGAAAAAACTAATCATCCGATTGATAAGCTGTTTAATGCATCAGATTTACAAAAAATTTCCCTTTCATTTGGTATCTTATTTGTAACGATACAACATTTATTTTTTAATCTTTCTGGTTTATTTTCCTCATTTTAAATAAATGTACATTTTTTTTTAATTATTATTATTTTGTCGAAAAAAAAATTGGCAACAATTAAATTATGGATAAAATGTTAAAATTTAAATATCTTATTTATCAGAAATTAGAAGGTTATTATTTTCACATTTTAATTAATTAAGAAAAAACTAATCAAAAATTCGAAAATCTGACTTCGATGTGCACAATGACCCTTCGGGGGCACCTTTGTGTTAAATCTCGTGACTGTCCGAGCTACCGTTTTTGAGAACAGTGAAATATACAAATATTGCTCACTTAATAGTATAAGATACATTTTAACCGATTGATGGTATTGGGGGTGATATTTTATGTTTGAAGATTGGAAGTAAAATATGTTTCTGATTGTATGCAGAGTTGATTTTGACATTTTTTTCCACCCTCTTTATTTTTAATTTGCAAAATTAGTAATAATTATAAGGTCTTTGCTAAAATTTTCTTGAGATACATTGAACCATGTTTTAATATTTATTTTTTTCTCCTCTTGGAGGATAATTCATTGATTTTCTTATTATTACAATCATTCAAATATACCTACCATAATTTCTGGTGTATAGTCTGCAGGTTATATAAGTCAGTTCTGCACCAGAAATTTTATTAGAGAGATAAATTTATATATGTTCGAACTGTTTCTTCGATGAAATAAAGGTTTTTCTATTAAATAAAACTTCTGGTGGAGAAACGACAAATCTTACTTGCAGACTATACGCCAGAAATTACAGTAGTCTTCATCTATTATTATAACTATATTTTTCAACTTCTTAACAAATGCTTTCCATACAACATTTAACGTTGTTTTTTTTTTTCCGTTCAGCGATATGTCATAGAGAAAGATGATGAAAATTGTGTTTTATATTTTTTAAAATTCTAATCATAGTGAATGGTTTAGTTAACAGTTGATACTCAGCATTTTAAAGATTTGGCAGCAGTCCTTTTGATTTCAAGCATTTTCTTTCACCATAAAAGATCTTTGCAGTATTCAAAGAAGTCCTTTTTGTCTGTGGTTACATATTTTAAACAATTTTTCTGCTTGAAGCAAGACTTGACATTTTTTCCTGTCTTATTGATTATATTATATACTGTGGCTTTTGTTATAGAAAAACATATCTTTCACTACATTATATAATAACTGATTATGAATAATTATTTTTGAAAAATGCAGAAATGTAGCCTTCCATTCATGTGTACTTTAAAATGTCTTTTGTGTGCAAACAAATATTTCAGTTGCCAGATGATAATTTATACTTTCACAAGCATATCAGCTGTAGAAAATAATTTCACTTAGTAAACATTTTTTTTTTTTTTTTCAACAAACTTAACTCATCTGAAACAGGTGCAAAAACAGCCTCTGTAATGTACTGTATTCATATACAATTACTTTGTGTTTGCCTTTCAAGTAAATTTAAAAAGTATAACTTGCATTTTTGTAAATAACTAGCAGTTCTACCCGGCGTTGCTCGGATTGAAATAGTGTTTATGGAATTTTGAAATCAACAAAAGAACTGAACAAAGGTGTAAAATAGAAAGAGAAATGCATGAAACACATTTCCTGAAATCTTTAATAGAAAATTTCACAAATAAATAAATAAAGGCAAAAGGCACAGCTTTAGTATGGGTACACCTTGGCAACTTTTAATACTTTTGGCCATTTTGTAATGAAATGAAATGGCTATCGCCATTGCATAACTAAAGACATTGGCATGAAATGTCTCAGCTACTATATTGCCAAACTTAAAATTTTGCCAAAGGGGTCCAGTATTAAAGCTATTCCATACAAAAAAAGAAAAAAAAAAACTTAGTTTTAGGATTTTTACAAAATTTAAAAAATGAATAAAATCCAAATTATAACTATTTAAAATTAAGGTGAGAATATAAAAGAACCTCATAAATCACACATAAAGCATCGATAAAAACAAAAAAATTAGTTTTACTGTAGAAAAGTATTTAATTAAATAAAAATTTTAAGCTAATGCCAAATATCTCAAAGAAAATATCTATTTACACATGACTTCCTGTTTAAAAAGTGTACCAATTTTTGCTGAGTAACTAGGTTTTTTTTTTTTTCTAATTTTTACTATTTTTCATGCAAAATTAAAAAAAAAATCTTTTATTTCCAGAAGAAAAAAAAGAAAGAAATGTGTATTTTATTTATTTATTTTGGCACCAAATATTTCTTTCATTTCAATCACGTTAAAGTTATTTTATAATATTTTTTGATCCATTTATCCGATTGAGCTAAAATATATGGCATTAAGTAGGTCCTGATTAATAAGTGTACCATTTTTTTGTAGCCGTCGGTTGAATGGTGTAGCTTTGTATAGCGAACTAAAAATCCAGACAAACAGACAATGAGCATTATATGTATAGATTCAGATGCTAGCGGATTATTTTATATAACTGTAATTAACTAAGTAAAATTAATACATTTGCTGTTACATTTACTGACATTTCTTCCTGCTCCTTCGAGAAGTCAACAATCTCAAGAATGTCAAAATTTTAGAGGAAATTTTACAAATCTAAGATGGCAAAAGATGTTTTCTGCTATTTTTGATATTTAAACTATCAGAACTAACTAAAGTACTAATTTGTTTTGTGTTGATTCTTGATAGACATTTCACTAGATTAACATCTGTGCTTTCAGTGTTGCATCTATTTTGAATCTTTAAAAATAATTAATCTATAAGAATTCTCATAAAATACATAAATTTTATTTCTTCCCAAGAGTATGGAGCACATAATTTTAATTATCTAAGTAAAAGAACTTTTCAAAAATCTAAGCTGTACAAACTTATTTTATGGATTTTTTAGATGAAAAAAATTTCAGTGGTATTTTTAAGTCAATGTAGTTACTTGTTTATGCAAAGACAAATTTTATTAATGTAGTTTGGCTAAGTGGTCAAGTATTGATTTTATTCAGTATGTATTTTAATCAATGCAATTACATAAAATGTTCAAAGGGATAAAAATTCAAATGACTTTTCTTATAAAAATTTAACTTGAGAAACTATTTTTCTATTATATATAAAGCTGAAGTTTTATAACTGAGAAACTGTGCATATATTAGTCATTAAGACTATCTCGTACTGTTCTATATTCTGTTCCTCCCCCTTCTCTAAATAAATAAATAAATAAAAATATTTTGTATATATGACAATTTTGTATACTTATAAGAAAACAACTATATGCACTAAGTGATGATGCTGTTTTACTTCCTCAATTAACTTGTTGATATGTGATGGAATGGAATATCCATATAAATGATTTTCAGTTGTGCTTTAAATATTTTATTATGAAGGATAAGCTCTTTTTCTGCTTTTAATTATGTTAAATTCAATGTCTCTTATTAATTCAACTATATTATGAAGCATTTTTATTTTTGTATTATTTTTTATTTGTAGATGTCATTTCTTCAGCTAAGGAAGACCTATCAAAAACAATTACAATGTATCAAAAAGAAAAAGCTCATTCTGATCAAAAAGTAGATATTTTAATACTGAAAGTAGAAGATTTAGAGGTAAATGTGTTTACTTGTTTTAATTTTTATAGTCGCTTCATTATTATTATTTTTTTAAGAATGTGAAAGATTTAATATTTATTAGCATTCAAATCTGCATATTGTTACAAATTTGTAAATAGTAGTTATTTTTATGTAATTTCATTCAAAGAGGCACAGCCAGTTATAAAATGTTAATTTTCTGCATTTCTAGCTTGTTTTCGAGTTCGTTAAAAAGCTTCACCAGGGCAAGTAATGGTTTTGACAACAAAATTGGTGACTTTATCACTCCCTGGCGATTTTTTTGGTGACCTTGGCGAGAAAATCTTTATCATTGATATATCTAAGCTCTAACTCAATTATTATGGAAGTTACTGGAAAATTCTAGATTGATAGGAGGCTATAAAAGGAGTCCCATTCTGACCATTGAGGTCAGTTTCTTGCAAAGACATTGCAGAATACAGAGCTCTGCTTGACTAAGTCTCTGCTATTAACTGCTTCCCTTACCAATTTTTTTGAAAAAAGATGGCAAAAAATCATAACTTTTTTTATTTTTTTATTCTTAAATACTAGAAAAGGAAACAAAGTAAAATATGTAGGTTTTAAGTTTAATTTTTAATATTTTACAGGTATAAAAGCATTTACTTTTAATATTACATTACTATCCCGAGTTATCTCGGGCAAATAGAAAAAAGTTAAATGTTAGTCTTTATATGATAGTTTTTGAAGCAAGGGACAACACAAAAGGATGCCTGACATTCTGTACACTGGTCTCTTTCCTAACTGGCTTACCTCTGGAATCTCATTTACGGGAGCATAAAGCACACTGTCTCGTTGGATTTGACTTTTTTTTCAGTAGCGGGAATAACATCTGGAAAATGTCTTGAGGTTAACCTGAGTGTTGAAGGAGTAATGCTGGGTCTTCTTGATGTCACAGAAAACTCATCACGAGGATTTTCTGAAGTTAGTTTGAAACAAGTTCTATTCTAAATTGTTTAGGTGATGCTGAACCTCCTGATTTACAGTACAAAATGCAGGAATTCCACAAAGCCAAATCCAATAAATGGAAGAAAATCTTGTAATATTTCCCCCCTCTTTTTCTTGGTATAGAATAAGCAGCTAAGTGCTGGTTGACTTTATCTACACCTCCCATTTTGTCATTGTAGTCAATTACACATTTAGGCCTTGACTTTGTCCCCGTTTATTTGTTACATCCTGCATTTCAATAGTATATATTGTGGAAATTAGACTAACAACCTTCTTATCTTTCCATTTCATTACAGTTACTTCCCTTCTCTGATACCCAATGATTTTTTTCCTTTTTTTAATTTCTTTGTCTTTAGATCTCGAGGTAAATCTTTTCTATTCAACCAGAGTGTTCCACACACATCAATCTTCCTTTTGACTAATGCATCAGCCAAATCTGGCAAGTCATTTCCTCCAGCCTGACTAAAAATGCAATAAAACAAAATCGTACTGACGGATTCTGCTCTGCCCGAGAATTCTTGGGATAATAATTAACTGCAAGATATATGGACCCGAGTAAACTCGGGATAATCAGGCAAGCGGTTAAAGTGCAGCCAATTGTTGTGTGCTAATGCTATGATACAGTTTATGCTTGAATTTTGTGTTATCAGCTGTTATTTAAGCTGTGTTTTCAGGTGAATAAAGCAATGAATTTAGAGTTTATTAATTTAATTGATTAAAGATGCTTCATTTTTATCAAGTTTAAATAAGTTTATTTATTGTTTCACAATTCAGTACAAGATTCGTTTTTCATTCACAGACAATTCACAAAACCCGAGTACGCAACAAAATATATTTTTAGTCACTAATGAATAATTTGTATTCATAAAGATTATATATATATATAATAAAGATGATCTATTAAGCATAGTAGAATCCAAGCAACAGATACAAGATCACTGAAACACCAATGACTAATAAGATTTTAAAATTTTTTTTAGTGGATGAAATACACTAATGTAAAGAAACCAGATCCACAAATCAACAGCCTGCAAAACAAACGAATCAATAAAGTAACACAATAAATCCCATCTCAAAACCATAAACTTATCAAAATTAATGAAAAAATAACCTAAGAAACACAAGATAGGAAGGAGGGAGGCAGGCGGCAAGACTTGTGACTTGCCTGTGGGGTTAAACTAGTTTCACGCCGGCAACACTCACCCAGCCTGCCATGACCAGAACAGGAACCATATGGATTTAAAAAAGCATAATTTCAAAGCAGATGAATAACAATGAAACCACGAAGCAACAATGAAATTCACAGATTGATTAGAATTTTAAATATAGTTGACAACTCAAAAAGGAAGAATATATATATAGTTAGTTTCTCTAATCTGTAGATACATAATCTATGTATAATATATTTTTGGACATAAACAGTAAAATTCACTATGACAAAATCAATGTAGCTTAAAAAAAAAAAAAAAAGGATATTAATATTTTTCTTTTCATTAATTTAACCAAATTTTCAATTTTATCTTTATTTATTTCTGAACCATACAATACTATGTAACTTTTAATTTATCAACATAATAGATAAGAATATTAGTATTTCTGTTATGACAAAAAATTTAAATGTTTATTTATTGTTTCACAATTCAGTGATTTCAATGCAGCACTTTAAAGATTTTGAACAAATCGAAAAAATCCTTTGTTTCAGAATAAGAAATTGTTTTTGCGTAATTTCCAAACACAAATGCAAAGTATTGAAACAAAGAACAGTTACTACAATGTTAAAAAATAAATAATTGCTTCAAACTCTTCAATTAATAGTGAGTAATTAACAGTTTGAATTTGTGTATTTAAAAGAAATAGTGTATATTATTATGCTGCTTTTTTTTTTTTAATTGGTAAAATTTTCTAATGTTAAAGGAGACATTTTATTATTATACTTATTTTAAATTGTTACTAAAGTTTGACATATCAAACCTCTCAGAGTTTGACATATCAATGATACATACATGTACAACTTAAGTCTTTTCATGGCATAAATATTAAAAAAATCCTGCTTTAATCAATTATTTTTTGGCTTGGGGGGGGGGGGGGGATGAATTTAATGAAATTTCAATATAATATACAAAATTTAAATATACTCCACAGAATAAAAATGAAAAATCCCAACTTTTTCTTAATTTTATTCTAAAAATGACCAAAATATAATGTTAGTTTAGTACATAAAACAAAGACTGAAGTAATATAAATTATGGAAATAAACAATAATGTCAAATGAGATAGTATCTATATTTGTGATTATACTTACTGAAGCATCATGCATGCAAATTATTCAAAGTATCGAATTCCTTCCTACCTCACCAAATCGATTGTTTCTTACTTTTCACGCAAAATGAAAGAATACAAAGATTTACTACCAGTTTATAATTATATAAACCTACTATCAACTGTCACAAATTACCATTTTTTAATAAAGGACATGAAAGAAAAAGATTTTATTTAGTTACAAAATATATCATTAATTCTAATTTGCTAAGACAATAATAAATAAATTTTAAAATCATATGTTATTTCCATGGAAAAAAAGCTTCATATATTCTAAATATAAACTGTAAATCAGATTCCATATTATATCAAGCATTGATAATATTTCATTTCGATCTCATTATGACAGTTTTGGCGCCATCTATTAGCTATTAATGTAAAACATATTTTCATAAATTTAAAATTATTTTCCTTTTTTAAAAATCTGAGTGGGATAGCAACAAAAATTTTCTTTACTTTTATGAAAATAATAATTAATATTATAACCAAGTGAAAAAAATTCGTAATTTATTTAAAGCAACAATGGCTAGGTGATGAAACACTTGACTATGTATTGGAAAAACCCTAAAACAGAATTGAAATTAATAAAACATGTAAAATAATAATAATGAATAACATCTTTACTTGATTTGATTGCAATCTATAATAATTTATTTTAAAAAATATTAATTATTATTAGTAGTAGTAGTATAACACTTTATTCTATCAAAATAACATATTTCAGCATAAATATACTAATGTTTAAAAAAAAAAAAAACTAATACTTTAATAAATTAATTTGTGGCCCCCCTCCCTCTTGAAAAAAAAAAAAAAACTCTGAGAATTTGCTAATTTAAAAAGGTTTCTTTTCTTTTAAGGAAGACAAAAAAAAAAAAAAAATTTTTTTACATTTGACGCTAATAGAGGGCACCAAAACAAAAAATCTTGGCTTGAGTTACTAAAATGTAAAGAAATTTATGCCGAAAATTCATACAAGCAGTGATGACAATTTAAGGATTATTTTGCTTTTAATATGCTTCGTTAGAAAATATGAATTGATCGAGTGAGTTGTTCATATCATCAAGCTTTAATTAGATATTGTTAGTATATATCTATCTTTTTGGTGGTTCATATTGCATGCACATATAAAACGAAAAATATTCTCTTTCCGTATTGGTTAAAAAATATTTCCAGCTTACACTCAGATACTACTGATTTGGTTTTAAAAAATGGCTTTGTGCTTTAATATATATAAGATACATTTATTTTATCATCCATTTTATGCATTAATAATAACTCATATATGCAAAAGATAAATTTAAATAGATATTGACCAATAATCTGCAAAGTATTTCATCCGAAGTTCTACAGATAAGAGGGAGTTCAGTTACTGTATTCTACATATTACATTTTTTTTTTTTTTTTTTTCAAAAAATAAATAATAAGCAA
Source organism: Salticus scenicus (assembly GCA_963930645.1). NCBI lineage: Eukaryota > Metazoa > Arthropoda > Arachnida > Araneae > Salticidae > Salticus > Salticus scenicus. The sequence goes on from OZ005653.1 coordinate 275,219,443, forward strand.
CAGAATATTTTAATATTATATACTACTCCTTTCAAAATATTAAACTTCTTTTTATTAATGCTCTTATATTCCTTAAATTGTTTATCATTTTATGCATATGCATTGTTAGAAATCCATTTAAATAATTATAATTAAATATCTTAAATTATGGAAAACTAATTACCAAAGAATTATTTATTATGTAAATTTAAATTGCTATAAATTTCTCTCTATTTTGATAAAGTACCTAAAGTACAACAAACTATCAATTATTGTATTTTGTTTTGTATTTTATCTAGCATGAAGTAGCTTATCTGAAAGAGAAATTAAAAAAGACTGAAAAAGAACCTCTTTTTATGAAGAGAAGAAAAGCCAAAGAATCTTCATCCCTCCCTTTTCCACTTCCTTCTTCCATTATCATTCCTTCTCAATCATCATTCCGTTTGCCAACATCCCAGTCTATGACTGCTGATTGTCACAGTCCATTTCAAGTCAGAGGTAAAATTTAATTCTGCTATGAGAGACTGCATATACAGAATGCAAAGGTTACACTATGCTGCAAAAAAAAAAAAAAAAAAAAAAAAAATCGAGCACCGATACCATTCCTGCTGATTCTTATATAAAATGACCTCCTGAATCCAAATATGACCCCCCATTTTGCCCAATCACCCACCTTTTTCTCGAGACGTCACCTCCTCCCCGAACATTTATCACTGTTCGGTAATTTTACGGCCATAAATTTGATTTGGAGAATGGAAAAGAATTATTTTAACACTTAAAAACAAAAATATATAATGTACAATAAGTAATAATAATTGATTAATAAAATATAATAAATGTAATTTATAATTTCAGTGGCAAATCTCCCCCCCCCCCCCTAAATTTTCCCCTTGCTGCAAATGTTCATGTTTTAGAATTTTTCACTTCTGTAGGCCCTCAGAAGATATTTAACAGTTAAAATAATCCTTTCCCCCCCTTATAAATCAAATTTATAGCCATAAAATTACCAAAAAGTGATAAAAATAGGGAGGCGCCACCAAAAATGGTGGGTGATAGGGCAAAATGGGCATCATATTCGAATTCAAAAGGTCATTTTACATAAGAATTTGCAAAAATGGTGTTAGGACAGATTTTCATGCAGAACAGTCTTATCATTAGACAATCTTTACTTTGTCAAAAAAAAAAAAAAAAAAATCAGTTGCAAAATTGCTCTAAATGAAGTAAGATGGATATTATGTTATGGAAAAAATCCACAAAATCAGTTTTATAAAAATTACAAAGTTTAAATTTTGATACAGTTTTCAGTAATTTTACTGTAATATTCATAAATTAGTAATTTTCCTCCTCAGTAATTTTGCTGTAATCTTCATAAATTGATTAAGTAATCCTCAGTATTTTTTCACTAAATACAGTTATATTTAGTAAACATTCTTAATACTATATTATACAAAAAAAGAAAAAGTATTATTTCATCAACTGATTGACTTATTTTATCTTAAAATTTTAACTGATATTTTTGGATTGTATGTGAAGTATTAAATTTGAAATTAAATAGAAACATAATTGGGAAAAAAAAAAAATAATAAATGAGTTCATTGAAAATAACAGTTACGAAATTTTTTTATGTGTAAAAAAAAAAAAAAAAAAATTCAAAATGGAAAATAAAAGAATATTATGATATATTCAAATATAAAAAAAGAGATATTTTCAAGAAAATGGCAGTATCATCAATACATCTAAAGATGATCTAAAATTGACTCTTCTATGAAACCAATATATGTGAATAAGATTGAAAAAATATTTAATTTCACAAATAATTGATAATTCAATAAAAGACCAACAGGAAAGTTTTTTTTTTTTATTCTATATCTTTGTTTAGCATTCAGTATACTTTAGCAAAGTAGTTGTAATTATTTAGAGTAAATTTCTTTTGAATTGTTACAAAATGCTTAAAAATGTAATTAATGTTTGTTACTGTGTATATATATACAACAATAAAATAAGATTAAATATTTGAATGCTTTCTATGTGTTGTACATTATTATTTTACAATGCATGCCTGCTCATGTGATGAAAATTGGCACGCTTAGAGAAAGGTTAATTTCAATATCCCTGCTGCTCGTTTCTGCGTTATATTGTAGATACTAAGTCTCATTCCATACACTTTAAGAAATTGTTGTTATGTCTTGCAACAAATTTTCACAGCAAACTTTTCTGTCTTTATTTTGCAGTTATGTAAAAACTGATACAAATTGAGCACATTTTTTTTTTTTTTTTTTTCCAGATTTTCATTTAAAACTTATTTACAGTTTTCATTGTTTATCCCAAGCATGTCTTAAAGTTTCTGAGTTGTTACACGTCAATCCGCTCTTACCAAAGAACAAATTTTCTCCACATTTTTCTCATTCTTTTAAAGTGTAAAGGGCACTTTGGTTTATCATCAATGCTCTTGTGCCCATATTTAAAGCAGTTGTACCACTTATATACTTGTGTTCTTGATAACGATGCATTACCATATGTTATTAGCATAATCTCTGATGCTTCATTAGTATAATTTACCTAATTTGTAACAAAATTAAATATAACATTTTTCTATCTCAAAGCAAATTTTTTTGCATAATGCTTTCTTAGTGAGTGAAAATGACTCTGTCACTTTGATATGCAAACAGTAAAACAACTAGTTTAAGCCGATTTTATTAACAAGTGTTGAAATTATAATTAAAGTTATACCTTATAAAGCTCAGGATATAGGTTGAAGTACTTTCTGGGTGGATCTGCCCAGAATAAATATCCACTAGAATTGGAGAACACAACAGCGATATTAAATATGGAAAATTAACCACTGCCTTCACTAGTGATGTGGGGTGGAAAATTTTTCACGGAAAATTTTCTTTTTTGGAAAATTTTCCAACCAAAAAAACAATTTTTTTAGTAAATCTTTTGCATGATATATTTAAATTTTCTTTTATTAGTCATAGTAATGCTATATGCAGTGTGAAAAACAAAAGTTTCTGATTAAAGTCATCATTTAGAAAGTTACCAGATGTATGTTTTGAGCAACTTGCTTGAGAAAGAGGTTATTTATTATAATACAAGAGGTCTATGGTTGCTAATCAGAATAAAAGTCCATTCAATAAGTTTGTAAGAACATAATTATAAAGCATTTGACAACATACAAAAAAAAAGATATATTGATAAATTAATGCACTACTATACTGCTGAGCATGTGTACCTATTTTTCAAAATATTCATTTGATAAATGATGATACACCGATGTTTTTCAAACTTAGGCAGCAATTCTGACTTGGGTCACCTTATGGTCTCTGGTTATGAGAGAGACTCAGAAAGTTAGAACATTGTCATAATCTTCATTAAATATTCGATAATAATAATAAAAGAAAACAGAGCAAAACTTAAAAAAAAAAAATGTTTTAATTACAAAATTGGCATTGTTGAAAATTTTAGAAAAAAATCTTATATAAAAACATAATTATATATTTTTTAAATCACTTTAATTTCTAATGTGGGATTTTTTTTTTTTTTTTTTTTTTCAAGCAACAGGAAATACAATTAATTGCCTAAATAAATAAACAGCAAGATTTTGATTAATATTTAAGGAAATCAAATAGATAAAATGAGTTACATCATATCTTGTAACTGGAGGTTTAGTTGAAAGAACTCATTATTTCTTTATTTGCTTAAAATATCCGAAATTGAATTGTACTTGAAAAATCTCATAAAGGTGTTACATTTAAAGTTAAATAATAACAATAATAATAATAATAAAATCTCAAACTTCCAGATTAATTTTTTTGAATAGAGGATTACACCCATTATCCAATACCACCAATTATTAAAAAATATGGTTTTGTGTTCGCAAACTATGCTTAAAAGTAAAACAAATCAAATAAAGTAAAAATCAAAAGAATTTTGATGAAATGAACCATACCTTGCTAATTACCTTGCTATTTACCAAAATTAATGCGCTGGCAATAATTTCTATTTAAAAGATGTGCACCTAATACTATTTTGTTAAGTAAATATTTATCGAGTCATGATCTTAGTCTTATACTGTTTAAAAAAAGTAAGTTCACGCTAAAAATTAGCGATCAAACTAAAGAAAAAAAAAAGAAAAATATGGATGTGTGTTTCAATGATTTTGCTGCCACTAGCAGCCAAACCCCATATTATTCTAAACAGAAATTTGTTATGATAATTACCTCTGTTTTTTTCTTTTTTTTTTTTTTTAAATTCTGTTTAGTTTCAGAATACTCACAATTGTAAAATTTGTTCTTGTTTTTCAAAAACAGTGTTTTTTTTTTTTTGTTGTTTTTTTTAATTATAAAGTGCAAAAAAGAACTTTGATCATTTTTTTCCACTTCGTAACTTCAGTATGAAGTATTAAAAATTAAATAAATTTTGGGAAAAACAAAGGCAAGTTTAATTTATATATATATATATATATTAATAATGAAAACAGAATTAAAAAAAAAAAAAAAATCATTAATTCTCATAAAAATTTTCCCTATATAATAAAATGGAGTTCAGCGATATGTGAGGGTCTCTGACAGCTACAGAACGTTCAGACACCTTTTTTATATAGATTATTCAACCATTATACGTGCAAAATAGTCATTAAAAATTATAACTTTCTAGCTTTATACATGTTTAATAAACCATTAAATCATAATTTCTGTGTTTTGTTTATTAATTTCTTTTTGAATTGAATAATTATTCATACTTTTCTCTGAATAGTTTTGTTTACTTGTAGCTTTTAATGTATTTAGTTTTATTTTACAAAACCTTTGATATTTAGAGATTGAAAATTTTCCGGAAAATTTTCGGTAAATTTTCCAGAAAATTTTCCGTTTCAAAATTTTCCGGAAAACCCACATCCCTAGCCTTCACCAAAACTAATAAGGAAAGTAACATCGATGTAAACTTTAACGAAACTCGCAAAATCGCCAATTATAATAACCCGGATTACGTGTATTATCACAAAACCATAGAAATAGTCACTAACCAATCAGTTTGTAACGGGCACGAGTTGCAAGCAGCTTTAGACCGATTGTGGCGCCATCTTTTAAAGTGTCAACAACAGAGGAATCAAGAAGCAGTTTCAACAGCAGCAGACCACACTGATGGTTGCTGATGAAAGGGCAGATCCGCCCAGAAAGTACTTCAACCTATATCCTGAGCTTTTTAAGGTATAACTTTAATTATAATTAAATATGCTCTAAGTAAAATTAAATTTTAATTTAAGTGTTGAAATGTTAATCTTTTTAAAGATAACATTTATTATTTCATTTGTGCGATTACTTCATTGGCACACCTTATATAAAAAGGATGCTTCTTTTTTGTTTTTCATGTTAGTGTATCAAGATACACTACTCAATGTAACTGTAAAGACTTAAAGACTGTATGCAGATTTAAAATTCATAATTTTTACAAAATTAATTTTGTGGATTTTCCTGTGGCACTCAAAATACTTTTGCAATTTAAAGCATGGAAAGCATGTCTGTTTTAGGAAAAGTTGGGAAAATAAAGATAATATAACACTTCACATCTTATCATGTATTTAATAATCCTATATAACTTTATATTTTAAAACTTGTATGTTTTTTTAATGTTTTTTTTTTTTTTTTTTTTTTTTTTTTTTAAGAATTTTTATGAATTTCAGGGATTTATCTTTAAAATTTTAGAAAGTATATTCATTCTTTATATTATTTAAAATTGTAAATATTTTATATAGTATGCTGAAAAGCATTACACAAAAATTGTGGAATAGATTTTAATAAGACTTGAATTAGAATTAAACTTGATGCTTAATCTTTTAACACTTAAGTTAGGGGTGCACAACCTTTTTGGCTGGAGGGCCACTCTCATTGTTGAATGGGACATGAAGGGCCACAGACGAGATAATATAAAATAATTAATCTAAGCAGATATATTCACCGTGTAATATATACATACACACACATATATAAAGGGGCACATTATCATTGTCAAGTGCCTGTATGCAGAACTTTTATTTGTATCATATGTTACTTAATATACAGGGTTAGTCAAAAAGAATAGCACAATAAGAAAACTATTTTTAGACGAATGTATGTTTATTGTAACCAAACTACAGCTACGTATGGACAGATAAACTATCAAAGTTTTTTCTCATGGAACTTCCAATTCCATGGCTGCACGATTTGACGACTTCTGGGGACTTCGCTGAAAGGATGCACAAATGGATTCCACAGTTTCTTTGGAGACACGTGGTCGTCCTGTGCTTTTACCCTTGCATTAGCAGCCCGTCTCCTCAAATTGCTTTACCCACCTCGCAATGGAATGTCGATGAGGTGGTTCCTTGTCATACTTGGCTCGAAATTGTCGCTGGACCGTAATTACTGACATTGTTTTAGCAAATATCACACAAAACGCCTTCTCCTTGCCTGATTGCGCCATTTCGAAAACAGCGTCTCCTAGCGGCATTAACGTACATGTGTGTTGCCAAATAAAACTTTGATAGTTTATCTGTCCATACGTAGCTGTAGTTTGGTTACAATAAACATACATTCGTCTAAAAATACTTTTCTTATTGTCCTATTCATTTTGACTAACCCTGTATAAATATACATAATATATATATATATATATCCCTTTATAATAATTTTTCAATTAGCAATTCAAGTGAAGCTCAAAGCATTATAATCATAAAATTATTGAATAGTAAGCAAAAGAATTAAAGTATCGTATATAGTACAAAAAGGATAAATAAAAGTATTCTTTGAAGACAGAGAAAAAAATTTGTATTAGGAGTCTCAAAAACAACTAGCACAAATGTAAAGGCAGATAGAGGGTACAAAAATAAGTAATTTTAGTGTAGGTAAGTGAGTATGAAAATACCATTTTGAGATATTGGATGATACTAACAAGATCTCATAAACCCCATAAATCATAAATGATCACCATCAGTATCACGGGCAGTTTTTACCAGTTCTACAAAATAAATACCGTATATTTCCGAATATAAGCCGAGAGTACGTTTTTCCCTTCAGAAATTTGCCCAAAATTGCAAACCCGTTTATAAGCCGAATTGAAAAAATACTCTTTTAAAGTTCGAGTTTATCGCAAAAACGGCGAAAATATTGCCAATCTATAAAACTTTCAGGTTAATCTAAATGTAAATAAAAAGCATTTTTGTTTTGTTACATGGAGCGCGGGCATATTTTGAACTCAAATCAGCAAAGAAATAGCCATGCTTAAACAAATAAAATGTCTTATCTTACCTTAGAGAGTATATTTTAAGTTAAGTTTGAGTAAAATATTGTTATATTTAGTTTAATAATATCATACAGTCTATTTACACAAATAATTTACTTTTAAAATATATTAAGTTATTAAAAAACAATATAAATTCATATTTTTGTAATAAAAATCTTTAAACATTTCTAGTAATGTTTTTTGTTTAAATTTAGGTTTCTGTGCAATTGCAATGACATTAACTCATGTTCAGTGATAAAGTTGCTTTGTTTTAAACTTTGAATTTTATTATCTAATGCAGCAATTAAATTTTCAGTAGAAGTTTTGTTGTTTTTCATAATTTCCGATAAATTTCAAAATCACTCTCGTTATTTACATTTTTCTGAATCGCTCAAGTAAAAATTGATTGGTACAGCCATCTACCGGCAGAAAAGCAAAACAGAAATTATAAATAAAATATAGGAATTAGCTTATATGCATTTCGATTTGGAAATGTTTCTTTTTACTATTGCTAGAAATCTTATATGCTGAAACATAAAATAAAATGAATAACTAGAAAATTTCACAAAAATCCTGTATTAAAATAAGCTTAAACAAAAAAAGAAAAAAAAAAAAAAATTAGAATTGAAATCATTCATGGTAGTAGAGAAAATTGTTTGGTGCTGCCATCTATTATCAAAACAGAAAAACAAAAATGGCCGTAAATGTGACCTTTGGCGAAAAGTGCTTCATCATGGGAAAAAAAAAAAGAAATAAACACGCAACTACATCGAGCTGCTCTAGAAATAAATTTAAAATTGCTAATTTAAGAGTTTATGTGTGATAATTATTTAAAAATAAGGTTTAATATCACTATTTTACTTTATATATAGTTTTTAAGCTTAAAATATATGTATTCAATCATTGTTTCTAACATACGTTTTTTGCTAGAAATGTGGATCCATGTATAAGCCGACCCCCCTAATTCAGCTTCCGAAAAATTTCAAAAAATTCTCGGCTTATACACGGAAATATACGGTAGGCATCAATCAGTTTTTTTCATCATTTATGTCACCAAATACAAATAAATTCGACAGACTACACATCTAAAGTATTTTTTTTTTTTATGGAAATTAACTACTATTATAAATTTATGCTTCTTCATCATTAATTTTTACACAGATGATTACATTTTGGGGACAGATTTTTTTTTTTTTTTTTTTTTTTTAAAGGGGGGAAGGAGGAGCATTTACTTATTGATTGTTACTTTTTCAGTTTTTTAATCTTCTCAGATAGATAAAGCTATAACCACTTACTAATAGATTATTTCATGATTTTTCCAATAAAAAATATAAGGAATGTGCATTACATTATTGAGAAATAGAATGGAAAATTTAGATCTCAAACAGAAATACATATAAAAACTAACATTCCCCCCCCCCCCAAAAAAAAAAAAAAAGTTTTGGAAATGCCAATTTTGCGAGTGCAACAAATATTTTTTCTCTTCTACTGTTGATGAATGTGACCTAAAATGTCTGTCCTTCAGCGGGCCGCAAATTGATGGCTACTGGGCTGCAGATTGTGCATCTCTAACTTAGGTTGTATGATTTATTTAAATGGCCACTCTCTTACTGAACAGCATCTTATGTAAGGTGCTTAATAGTTGATAATTGTTACAGGAAAGTCTTAAATATAAGAAACAAAAATATTAAGAGAATTGTCTTTTACTTAAAAAAAAAAAAAAAAAAAAAAAAAAAATCCTCTGACACCATTCTATGTTATGGGGATGATTTTCTTTCTTTTTATTCAACAAACAGTTAGACTACAGCTAATCATAGCACAGATTCCCCCCCCCCTCCCCAAACATTGGGCTTTCACACATGATTGAAATGCCATAAAGAACATATATCCATAGTTCTGCATATACAGCATTGAAATATGGCATCAGCTACAGGACCTTGGTAAGAAATCGCTGTAATGAAATTTTAGATTTAAAGCTCTATGATTAATATTTACGGAGGTGGAAATCTCTGAATTGTTTGTATGATTTTCTAAAGATTTTATATAGGTATGTATTTGTAAGCCAATAAATTAAAAAATGTGTTTTATTCCAAAATGCACTTAAAGCAAGTTTTCGTCCATGGAACCTATGCCAGATGAGATATAGCTGCCTATATGTCCATATTGTCTTGCCATCAACTAGGGACTCATACATAAAATTTGATCAAAATTGGTTCAATGGAAATAGGTTAAAAATGAATCTCAAAAATTGATATGAGCAGACAGATTTTTGCCACTGGAATCTGTCCCTGAAAAGATAGATCCCTGAAAGTGCTGGCCATCTGGTAGTTCAAGAGTTAGTACTCTGATCTCCAAGTGCTAGATTTGAATCTTAATTGAAACATGAATGTTTGTAGTGGTTTTGAATTCACTTTAAGGTTGTCTCAGTCTAATGAACCTTAATGTGAGAAGAAAGAAAAAGAAAAAAAAAAAGAGATCATAGAGTAACATCCCAAACTAAATCTTGAGAATGATTGTATATTGTCATCATCTGTGCAGCATTTAAGTAAAATTGGTTCAGTGGAAGTGTGTTAAAAATTGACTTCAAAATTTGCCCCTGACAGACAGCCTCCCCTAGGGGGTATGAATTTTCAATATGAGTATTTTCATAAGAACTCGTCCATACCTTTGAAACAATGTTATATATTCTGTTTTTTACAATGTAAAATATAATGGTGATTGTTTTGATCTAAATTACTTGAATTTGTATAAGATATTATAGAAGAAAGTTTTATGATGGCTCAACATACTGGTATTTATTTAGTTATTTTTCACTTGAGTCTTACTGTAATTAATGCTTAGTACTTTCCATTAAATAGTGGTCCAGTGTGGTCTATGTTAATAAATATTGTTATATATATTGAATAATTTTACTATATTGCCATAATAATATAACAAAACTATTACTATACTATTATTATTACTATACTGTTATTATTATTATATATTACTTAGTTATAATAGTGGTGTATGTGATCCATGTACATGAGATTTTTGATTTTTTTTCAATATCCTATTGCATTGTATAAAGAAAATAGCTTTTATTTATTTTGCCTAATTGTATAATTACATATCGTTATTTTATGAAGCGTATATAGTGATAAATTTTTGTGTTCAGATGTTCTATAAATCAAAACAATAGTGTCTAGTTTTCAATTATTTCAGAACACATATTGTTATAATATTTTTAGACATTTATTTATATGCAGATTATATACCTCAATCAAACGAGCTAGAACTTCCTTTATTTTAAAGGGCTGAAATAATTTTTCTTACAGTTATTATTCTAGGACTTTATAACATATTACATCTTTTATTATTTGACTATATGCAGATTATTACTTATTTGTTTATCTGAATTTCAGAATTAAAAGACAAAGTTACATTATTTGCTGAAAATGCTGCTACAATCATTGTAGATGAAGCTCTTTTGCTAGCTTCACATATTCGATCACCTAGTGATTTACCTCCTCCAAGAATCACAAGTCCGGCAAAGAATAAGCCTGTACCTAAATTGCGGCGTCGGCCTGATGGCAGCATCGAAAGTGGTTATGGTTCGGCATCAGGGTCCATGAATTGGAGTAAAACAAGGACTGCACATCAAAAGTATGTATTTAATTAATATATATATATATATATATATATATATATACATGGTGCCTACTAAAGTCTGTTCTCACCCTTTTAACGTGTTGACTGTCAAGCTTTGAGATAATTTGTAGTTAATTACGAGTTATCTCATAGCTTGGAAGTCAACCCTAACATGTTAACTGTTGAACAGATACAGCTATAATCATAAAAGTGATGTCTAGGTATAGTACAGTGGCTATGTGCCATTAAATGCAACTGCTTACAGTGCCACCTGAAGCAAAACGGCAGAGTTGGTATTCCTATCTCAAAAACGGTATAAGGTGAATGGAAAAACTGAATTGTAAAGTTTTAAAAGCATCATTGATTTAGCATGAAAAGATACCTTGTAGACATAAATATTTAACACTTAAAATGTGCATATGTTTAGGAAATGTTGATACGAATAATATGCTAACTTGTTACATCTGCAGTTACAGACACAGTCAACATGAGTGATTCGGAGTACCAGCAATTGGTTGCAACCAATGCTTACCTCCATCGAAAGTATAAAAAGATAAAGAAGATTTTTCATTAAAAAAAAAAAAAAAGACAAAAGGGTTTTTAATTTGGAATTTAGTCTCTGAAAAATTCCTCGCAGTGAAGCACCAGGAGTTTAAAAAGAAAACTCCTTTAAAAATCTTAAGTGCAACCGAGGATCTGTTGTGTACATTAACGAGACGAGTCTAGATGACAAAAAAGAAGCAGGGCGTCCCAAAAAATATGGGAAACTGCTCAGAGTCCTGCAACTATTTAAAAAAGGGTGCCATATATTTTAATAAAATTAAAGTAAAATTTCCAATGAAAATTAATTTCTGGACCTTGATTGGACTTCCAGATATCAACCAGAAACTAAGTTCCAAGATGAGTCCGGAGGACCAATCAAAGACCAGATTCCAAGTTCAAAAGTTTTACAACCTTCAGGCGAAAAAAACCTACTAAAACTAAAGAGGATTATGTCTAAGTCGACCCGACCAATGGGCTCTTCCCACCTGACGTCAGAGGTCACATGATAGAGGAAAAACAAATAGCAGACGAAGTCTTGTTTATCTAGAGCGATCGCATTTTCTATTCTTATTTTTGATCAATCGTATTTAATCTGTGTTATTTTTTATACATCATCATTTTTAATCCATTTTATATCATTATTCATCATCTTTTGTTTGCTGTATAGATTTACAATCATCATTTAGTTTATATTTGTTATTGATGTTCAAGAATACTCTGATTTTTGGTACTTAAATCAGTGACAGTGCAATATCGTACTGCGTAAATCAATTTAGACCAGTAACCAAGTTAATTAACTTGTTGTAAGACCTTTATGCAATTAAATTAAAGGAAAACATTTTAAAATTTCAAATTATAATCCATAAACATTCCACAAGAACAAGCTATTATTTATTGCTAGATTAGTTAATGTAACAGTTACACAAAAACATACAAAAATAGATTCTTACAGGTGAAAACAAATAAACACATAAAGTGTTTTTTAAAAATTATTAAATTTACAAATACAATTATTCTACTGTTTACAAATGCACAATATTACTTTTATTTTATTTTATATAAATATTAACACTTTTGTTCTTAAGAACAATATTTAATTGAATTCGATTCTCAGAATTCGATTATTCGTTTTCCCTCTATCACGTGATTGAGCAGACGACGGTAGGAAGAGCCCATTAGAGCTCAAGGCTCCGATCAATCAAAGTTAGAATTCAAATAACCCATCTAAAAAACTAAGTCCCTAGATACAGACATTCAAATTAAATAACACTCAATAAAAACTTGCCAAAAAAAAGAAAAAATCCCAGCAGCTAAAAATTTTGGGAAAATATTTACAATAAAAAGCGAATTTCACTAGAAGGAAGGTGGACACTTGCGACTGAAATAAAGTTTAGTAGTTAGGTATGATGTTAGTTAGCCAACTCCGATGAACACTTTAGGAAAAATATAATTTAGTGAGGAAATTCACTGTTATGTAACTCCAGACGTAATAATTCTACTTTACTTAGAGACGAGTAGAAAATTGTCTCCTCTAGTTAAAATAACTAAAGGTTCATATATATTATTTAATACCTCATTAAAATCCTTAATAGTTCCGAGTTTAATATATTTCGGCCTCCAGTCAGGGCCATCATCGGAAATACTCGGTAATGACTTGCAGATGCTAAAGCTGGGCGGTTTGTTTATTTCCTAATGCTTCTTCCTCGCTTTCTTCACTTTGCTTGTTTTGGTTGTATAGCTGTTGCCATTCGGGTGGTATAATGCTGTGTTCGATGTCATCAATGGCGTTGTTAGATGTTAGTATTTTAGTATTTCATTACCGAGTATTTCTGATGATGGCCCCGACTGGAGGCCGAAATATATTAAACTCGGAACTATTAAAGATTTTAATGAGGTATTAAATAATATATATGATATATAATCCTTTCTTGAAATATTTGTAATGTAACTAAAGGTTGTTTCTTTCCATGACTGACTCTAGGATCGTAGTGGTAAATGTAGTTTAACAGAGGATTTCCAACATTGGGAATGGATCTGTGACACTTCATCGCAAGTTTTTGAATTTCAATATAAATAGGCTTAATTTGCAGATCCTAGTAAATAGCATTATTGCAGACATAGCGAGTAACACATTTGTTGCCGATCTCACGTGACTGACATTTGCAGGGTTGCCAACTGCTCCGATTTCTGCAGAGTTTCTCCGAAAAAATTTAAAAACTCCGCAACTCCGCGAGTTATTTTTTATGCTCTGCAAATTCAGTCTTGACCACCTAGCTAAATATCTTATTAAATACAGAAAACTGAATAGTGGCAGACTCTGAAAAAAAAAAAAAAAAAAAAAAAACTACTATCTTTTTTCTTTTTTTCCCCTTGCACACATCTAGACAGAAATCAGGATCCAATCCTTATCAACTTTTGATTTTGCATTTCCAACAGTTGCCACTTAAAACATTATTCTTTGAATTTTATTTTTTGTCTATGAAAGTGCTTCAACACCTCTTGAAAATAAAAAAAATAACAAAACTAACTTTTACAATCTAGTTGAAGAACCACACGCTTCATCGTACAATACTCATAAATAAATAGTAAAGAAAAAAAAAAAAAAGAAAACATTCTAGTGCTAGGCATTGCATAATCGAAATATTGCTGACTCAGAACGGGAACAAGCATTTGTTTACATTAGCTGAGACTGTGCTTAATTAAAACCGCAAGCTGAAAGGGGGGAAGAAAGTAACGAATGCTATGATTATCTTCATGACTATGATTATGCGGTATTTTGATTTTCATTTAAACTCTATCAATGTTTCAGTTATCTTAATGCTTAATAAGTCGCTAAAAAATACTTTCTAACGAAAAAAATTGTTTATTTTAATTATTTATCGATAAAAATAATGGATTCAAAGCTATTGAACTTTAAGTACGATTGACAACGCAAGGAATCTAAGACCAGGAAGAGCTATCTTCCGTGGGAGACTTTCTAAAGTGTCTTAGGCCGTAATCACGCGAGTTTTGGAGAAAACAGTATAAAGTCGGACTTTAACGGAGGAATTGTCCTCTGTAATAGAAAACTTTCTTAAGTGTTTTAATATACAACTTTCTGAGAAAATCATGGAAAATTTTGAACTTTATCGTACCAAGTATCTACCGTTGGAGAAAGAAAAAGAATATTTTCTGTGCTTTTTCTTAGGATAACTGAATACGCGATAACTTAGTTTTTATAGTGCGTGGGCGATTCTAAGAAATTTTCATATCTGAAAATGGGACTTTCACAAAAATCGTCGGATTTAAAATGGATTCGTCACAAAAATAGCACAAGAAAATTGCGTATTTTATAAATCAGCCGCAAAAAATGACATTTCAGTAATAAAAAAAAAAAAAAAAGCTGATTTATGACTAAATAATTACACATTTTTAGAAAAATAACATCTATTTTAGCAATTAGTTTACGATTACACAATTTTAAAAATTAGCTGTAAAATAATTCCGTATTTCTATAAAAAGCCACAAAATTATACTTGGCGATATGATTGCTTATTTCCGTCATCGGCTACAAAAATATTGCGATTTACTGAAATCAACTGGGGGAAAAAAAAAAAAAAAACCTTTATTGGCTAGCAGCCAAATGATAGCATATAAAACATAAATTTTTGATTATTAGTGGGTAAGTGATCCCATATTTGCGAAATCTACTTCAAAATTATTCCCGATTTCCAAAATTCTACTTAAAAAAAAAATGCAAATTTCACTGATTATTGGCAAAATAGTTGAGTATTTAAGATTCAGCTTTCAGAAGAACGCATTTTACATAGATTAGTAGCTAAATAATAGCGTGTTTCGGCAATCGGCCACATAATAATCTTATTTTAGGATTTACCTTTAAAGAAAAGTGAATTTTATGTATTAGAGCAAAATTACAGTATATATTAGCAATTATTTACTATTAAATGCAGATTTTGTAAATTTACAGTGAAATAATTACGAATTTTGGCAATCGGTCGTAAAAATATCGCGAATTCTGTCAAATACGGGAAGAATAGCATATTTATTTAATTAATGGTAAAAACGTAATTCTACCCCCCCCCCCCCTCTATGAGAAACTCTCGATTTTTTTGGTATATTTAGCAATAATCTTAAGGGGGGAAAAAAAAAAGTTTCAGAAAAGTTGATGGCTGTCAGTTTGCACTGAAATTGAATTTAATGTTGTACAATTTCAATCCTTTTCCATCCTTAATAACAATGATTATTTAATTGTAGATTCAGTTTTATTACATTTTCTAATATCTAAACTATTAAAATTGTTCATTATTTTGACTTTTGTTACTCCAAAAATTTAAGATTTTGTGTAAAAAAATCCAATTTTTGTATCTGTTTGAAGTATGGCATTGAAATTATTTTCACATCAATTATCTTGTTCTGGTAATTAAACAAGTTTCTTTTGAATAGGCATGCGCTAAATGTTTGATCATTACTGAATAATGAATATTCAGTATACCGAATAGTAACTAAAAATTCGATGCATACTTACATTTTACCTTCTTTTTTTTTTTTTATTTATTTTTTTTACTTAATTTCATATGATTATTGTTAATTTATTTTTGTTAGTAGTTTCTTTCTTTCTTTCTTTTTTTTTTTTTTTTTTAATTTTTAAAATTGCTCCTCAAAGTAGCCGAAATGCTCCTCAAAATTTCTCTGAATACTCCTCAAACTGTTTTTGAAAAGTTGGCAGCGAATGTGTTAAAAAAATTTCAATATTAACTTAAAGTTATTAAATTGTTTAAAGTTTTTCTTTTACAAATATTAATTACTATAATTTGCATATAGGTCTGAAGAAGAAAAGCAACCTGTACCACTCTCTGCCATTCGGGATAGTTTGAAATGTCCTGAAAGCAGCCCAGAGAGTGGCTATGGCTCTGGTGGGTCAGCTCACAATCCCAATGTGGATGGTACCAGTCCTGGTATTAGTGATGAATCTGGAAAGACTCCAGTTACACGAAGTTCCAAAGTTGTTGCAACAGTCTTTCTTTTCCCTGAATCAGTTGGCTCAGAAACCATCAATCTTCAAGATGTAAAAGTGAACATCTTGGATGAAAAATCTGAGATCGAACGGATTAGGCATATTGAGTTTAATCCAAATAAACTTGAAAAGGTAAGTCAGAATTATGTTAATTTTTATTAAAATTTAATCACACAATCAACTGATTGGGAAGAAAATCATATTTACTGAAATTTTTTATTTTTCCGACTGAGTGAAATTATTATTACAGTAAGTTCTGTTTTTGAGAAAAACTCAATTGAAAAATATTACTTTTGAAATAATGAACCAATTTTCCTTTCCCAGAATGTGCCCATGACTTCTCTGTGATGGATAGAAGATTAACAAGGATGGACAAACCTATTGTGTTCACCTGCTCGAGGCAGCTATATTAACTGTGCATGAAAATACTTGATGTTCTTTGTATTCTTCTCGACATTAACTTTGTTTTTTATAAGCTCTGTCATTGAATGTGAAAACTGGAAAATTTGCTTTTTCGCATCTTATTTATTGTCTTTGAAAATTTTGCAAATCTATCAATAAGAAGACATTTACATACTACTTGTATGTAATTAGTTTTATTTATATTTATTTATTTTTGGGAAGTCATTAATATTAATTATGAATTAAACATGGATCTGTTTTTAATTCATTGAAATTCACAACGTCTGTAATATTTATGAAAGAGCTCAATAACCCAATATTTCATTAAATATTATGGTGCAGTTCAAAACAATGTGCTTATCTCATAAGAATATAGTACTTTTCATATTAATAAGGCAAATAAACTATCAAGATTTTATAAATACAGTTTTTAACAATTTTTTTCATCTGTTGTGGCACAAAATACTTTTATAAATTGTTCAAATTTATTTTATGTTTGAAATAGATCATTATTTGAAGTAAAGGTATTTAATCAAAAACTTTATCGAATTCTGAATGGAAAAGTTATATTAAATGTCTGACTATTTTTTCCTGTTATAAATTATATTATTTATTTATGTTTTTTTTTTTTGTCTGATTGCATAAAAAATGAATAAATCATATAAAAACTTTTGTTTGTCCATCTGTTCATTCTTTTTTTTTTAATGTTAAATTCATATTGTGATAAAATATGTAGATTTGCATAATTTTCATGCATTTTGTTGTATGATACTTTCGAATCTCATCTTTGATGATTGCAACAATTGAAAATTTTCAAATACAATTTTTGTGCATAATGCAATGTAACGCACTTCATGAAATCTTGTATCATTTTTATCTATGAGTATTTGTCTAGTCTTTCATTATGTAATTTTTTCATGGTTGATACTTTGTATATGTTTTTTTGTATTATTTTTTAGATTTATTTATTTATTATTATTATATTTATACAATGTTAATTTATTTTATGGAGAAAAAATAGTTATGCATGCTCTCTAATCATATTATTATTGTACATATATACATATTTATTATTGGGAGGGAGGTGAAAAGTTAATATTCAGGTGTATTTAGAAAACATTCCAAGAAAGCTTTCAATTTTGTTAATCATTGGTTAATGCATTGCAGTTACTGTTTAAAAAAAAAATATTTTATCTGGTTCAACAATTCACAGTTTACTATAGAACGTATTTTTCTACTTAATAGTTACTGGCAGCCAATTTGTATGGTGCAGCTCTCTTGCAGTGTTAGGCTTAATACTATGTCTGCTAATGTATGGCTTAATATTATGTTTTTTATTAATTGTATATGCATACATATTTATCTTTATTTTTTTTTTTCTGTTTAAGTAGAAAATAAGTTAAAAATGGTCTATGTTTGTCAGTTAAAAGATCAATTTAATTCAATCATAAAACAAACATTGCTGTTGTAGTTAGCGACTGCAGTTTTTGTTTAATTTGTGAATGCTTCTTTTATCTAGTTACTTTCAGATTTTCACTTATATTTAAAAAAATATATCATTCCCAAATCTTCAGGCTTTGCAATGTTTCATCTCAGCATTTGACATACATTCCATTTTTAGAAAAATATTTTATATATATCTTTTGCTTTGTTGTTGTGTTCGATCCAGGCAAAAATTGGAACCCTTTTACTGCCCTTTCACAAAATTCAAATCTCTAAAATGGGCCCCTTCACAAAATTCAAATTCAGAAAATGGTTCCCTTCACAAAATTCAAATTCAGAAAATGGGTCCCCTCACAAAATTCAGATTTATAAAAACAGCTCTTTCACAAAATTTTGTTTTATAAAAATAATACTTTTGTAAAATTTTTCCATGTTTACAGTATTATTTTTAAAGAGTGTGTATACTTGTTCAATAAAATGCTATTAACACATTTGCGACTGCTGACGTGAATTCACGTCATTTCAACTTCTATAGCTAGTTGCTGCTGACGTAAATTCACGTCTTTTCATATTCTATTCCTGGTTACTGTTGATGTGAATTCAAGAATTTCTATGGAAACATTACTTCAGTATTATTTCAATTGTATTATTAGAGTATCAATTCTTTGATAGTATTATAGGTTCATTCTAATATTATATAACTAATCTTCATTCCAAGCTTCAGGTAATTACAAGAGTAACATTTCAAAACAATGCATTCAACTTTTATCCATGTTTAAACATTGAAAGCTTACGGCAACTAGCTTTAGTTTACTTCAGTATTCCTCGGCAATCAGTTTTAGAAAAGGCAAAAGTATACCGGTCGTGAAAGTGTTAACTTGGTATTAAACATTAGATAGAGTAACTGCTAAAATGAAAGGTTTCTAGCGACAATTCTTTTTTTCACAAAAGTAAATAAAAATTTCACAAAAATGGGCCCCAAATATTAAAACCTGGATTAACCCTGTATAAGCATAACCCTATAAATATATGCTTACAGTTTTTACTGCATCTCTATAGCAGTTTTTTTTTTTAATAAAGGGGGGACTATTACAGAGTTAGTCTATTTGTCATTGATTTTTAATCCACTAAAATTCTTCACCAGTAAAATAGTTAAAGCTATTTACCATTTGTTATGTGTATTCCTGGCAAAAAACAAGTCATTAGTGAAAACTAATTTTCTCTTTGATCACAACTTGTCAGATCAATTTCTACACATAAAAAACCCTTCGGATTTTTATCAATATGACCAAAACCTTTTGTCTTTCTGTAATGTTAAAACAATAACTATGTTTTTAATGTAAACTGACCTCTAAGTAATAAAAGTACTTAGTATATACGTACTTTTAGTATATACGTAATATACCCAGATTTAATATCAGATTTGAATTTTTTAAATCTCATATTGAAATGTTATTAATTATTTCATTTTCAATATATACTTAAGCTCTAAAAATTGCATTTAAAAAAAATCATTTTATTTTATTTTTTAAAAATTTTTAATCTAGTACTCAAGCTAGCTTTGTATAACAAACATTACAGAATGAAATGATTGAAACAGATTGACTATGATATCTAATTAAAAAAAAAAAAATTGCAAGATGTATTAATGTTGCAAAACATATTGTTGTACTAGATATTTGCATTCATATCTTTCTCAACTTAAGAATATTTCAATAGACTACAAAAACATACAAAAATCATTCTACATTTTTTCTTGCTGTGTCATAAATAGTAGTAAAAATCCATACAAATTCCTTGAACAGTTTTTTGAAACAAGACCTTATCAAAAATTATAAATAAATGAATTGCTTTATATTTCATGTTATTGATAAGAATGCTTCTTAAATTATACTATACATATCACTGTAGAAGTTTACACCTTGGTCATGCTGCCTAAAGCCCCCCCCTCTCTGTTATGTAATATTGTTATGAAAAGCAATAAACCCTTTTTTTTTTTTAACCAAGGCCTTTTGATATTAACTATGCTATCATATATAAAATATAATCAGTCAATTAAAAAAAAGATATAAAAGTGCATACATTTTTTGAGAAGAATGTAAAAAAACTTAATGCAGGGAAGAAACTAGATTTATTAAAATCATTTCGAATTCAATCTTGTAACAACAGATATTTTATTATTTCTTTAGTTAACAGTACACAGTGGGCAAATTATTAGATTCAATGTTGAAATGACCCATTTGCTTACCTTATGCCTTTACTTTTCACTATTTTGCAGTTTCCAAACTTATGGGGTATAAAAAGATAGTAATACCTCACATATTTGAGCAAAAGTTTTGTTCTGAATGCAGAAAGAAGACCATTAAATCTATAAAAAGTCTTTTTTTTTTTTTTTTTTCAACATTTTTGCTTTGAATTAGCATACACTATATTTCTGTTAAATAATTCAAAATAAAAATATGGGTAACCTCATATCTTTTTGTGAGATTGAAATTTAATTCATTCTATTATTCTGAATTTTATTTTATTTTATTTATTTATTTTTATGGTAATTCAATATATTTGACTAATAAATTATGGAAAAAAAAAAAGAAACATATGTACAGTTAAAGACTATTCTGTAAAAATGTTCATTCTTCCAGGGGTGAAACTTTTCAGGCACTACCCTTGAATTCAGTGTTTTTGAAAATTCTGCTGTATTTAAATTTCATGTTAAATTATTTTGTTTTTATAGAAATTTCTCATTTTGAATGTTTAATTTGCCTTATTAAAAAAAAAAAAAAAAATGTTCAGACATTTTTCATTGTTAAAGAAACTTTTTATATCTCTGTGAATATATGTGGTATTCACATACAAACAGAGACAATTAAACATAATCACATGCTAGAGCGACAAGAAGTTTCAAGCAATACTTTTTACAGGGTTATGCCAAATATATATATATATATTATTATTTAATATCTTACAGATCCCCTTTTTAATTAGTAGGTAAAAATTTGCTGATATATATGAGGTACAACATGTTCTTTACACCATACATGTTTGGAAACTGAAATAATGAAAAGTAAGGATAATAAAATTTTTGTGTTGAGTCTAATAATTTGCTTATCTTTGTAACGTGCCACAGGACAAATAAGTTCAAATCAGAAGCATAAAAAAAGTGATCAAACAAAATGTGTATATATTCATTCTAACTAAGATTTTTTCTATAATTAAAAATTATATCACAAATCATGTTAATTATTCTACAGGAATGTATGATGTAATTGCAATCAAAATAATAAAGGTGTGATATATGATGTTGAAGGTACATTGTTCATGTAAAGTTGTATAAAGAAATTTTTAAAAATTCATAGCCATCAATGCTTGCATAATTGTTTGAGGCAACTGTATGTGTTTTGATATTTAAGAATATTTAATTTAAAATTATGTTAATGTTGTTCATTTTTTAAAAATTTTATTTATTTTTACTTAAGATTTAAGTTAATATTTATTATATTGTATTGTGGCAATCTAGAGTCAATTTATTACAGGATCTTTTTTAAGAGATATTTTTATTTATTTAAAATGAAATATATTTATTTTTTATGCCTTATTTGTGTTTGTATGTATGAAATGAGTTTGTGTATATATAAATAACAAAAAAGCATAATTATATAAGAATCTATTTCTATCGTGTTTAATAAATTGTAATAATTTTTAATTGAAGTGTTTTCAGTATTTCTATTTTAAATCATTATTGTAATGTAAGTCTTTCCTTAATCAAAACATAAGTTGACTTAGTTTTATATATATTATTTTTATTAATATTAAAAGAATTACTATATAAACAAAGCTTCTTTTATTGCAGTGAGACTTTTTCTTAAATAGAAATGTCGACTGCTCTGAATTATTAAATAAAAATTACAATATCCTGGTATGTTTTCTCCTCTTTATTTATTTTGACTTTATGCATGTTTCATCAAGTCAGTAAAATATTTTAATATATTAAAGCATTATAAATGCATTAATGATGATATTAAACTATAGATTTTAATTGTGTTTTTTAATATGTATTTAAAGGCAAAATTGAACTTTTTTTTTTTTTTTTGTCTTTATTATTTAAATTTTTAATATAAAAATAGTTTAAATATACTGTGATGTTTGAGTTTTTATAACTTTTTAATTTCAAAGACTTTTTAAAAAAGTGAGTGTTGAAATTATTGTTAACTGAATTTTTTGAGTGCTGTATTTTTATTAAGAGTTGGAGTAAATTTAACATTTAAATCTACTTTTCTCTTTAAGATCAAAATATTGAACAAAATGAATTTGTGCAGTAGAGGTGCAGAACTTTTCAAGGGGGTGAAAAAGTCAGCTACTCAATACAGTTGATTGAAGTATAGATGACTGCTAACAAAGTTACATGGCATTGGTTTACATACATCGTCAACATAAGAACTTCACAATACCTACTACATGTGATTGCAGCCAATGCTTACCTCCAATGAAAGTATAAAATAAAGATATTCTTTCTGAAAATAATTAAACCAAAAAGGTTTAAATTTAGAATTTTAATTCTGAAAAAAATAATTCTCCACAAAAGCAGAGATTATTCAGAGTAAAGCATGAGGAGTATGGTTAAAAAAAAAAAAACAGACAGATAATTTATCACATGTGTTGACAAGATGAGTCTGTACCATGAAAAAGTTTAAAATAAATAAATATTAATGATAAATAAAACTTGAGGCAAAGAGTTCCAAAAATCACAGTAAGTAACAACAATCTCACGGTCATAGAAAAAAAAAAAAAAAGATGAGAACATACACTTTACTATTGAAATTTAAATTCTAACATAATTAAATCCTTATTAAAAAAAGATTCTAAATTGTTTGCAATCAATCAGATCAGCTTACATACATCTGCATAGCTATTATTAAATTTACCATTTACAGTAAGAAAATGAATCACCGGTTTTTATGCAATTAGATTTATAAGTGATTATTAAGTAAAAGTTATCAAATAATCACAAGGGAGGGATAATAAAAAATAAATAAATAACATTCATGACTTCGGAGAACCACAAATAAAACACTCATGAGCTAAATTTCACATTCAAGTGACAAGTTGTGCACCACTGTTGTACAAGAACTTCCATTGTTGGAAGTTTTGCAGAATTACATATTCTCTTGATTATATGATGATGAATTATTTATCTTGATTGTATCAAGGTCTAAAAACATGTTGAAGCAAAGTTGTTGAGCGATTAGTCTCAAATTAAAAAGGAAATGTGTTTAATTACTAATTAAATATTTACTTTTTTAAATCTTCAGGAAGTATCTTTCACTTCCTGTTCCAGGGCATTTTCAAATGTTATGGCGACCTTGGATTCTCTGTTTTCTTTTTAACTTGGTATGAGCATCTTATGTCACTTAGCTTCAATAAAGGTTGGATCATTTGCATTATATTTAACTGGATTGGTTAATACGCTCACAGCCTCTCGTTTTAGATCATAACTGTTTAATTACATAGTTTGTGAAGTTATTAAAATCTATTTTCAGATTTTCTTTTTGGTTTATTTTCATTAGGGCTGTGGTTATTTTGTTAATTTAATTTTAATTGAAGATATATTTATTGCACATGTCTACATCTAAAATTTTAGCTGATTTTTGTCTTTTAATATGCTGAAACCGAAAATGAAGCAGGTTTTTCTCTGTAGCATACAGAATTTTGTCAGTATAGGGTACCTACCAACACAATTTATGATTAACCATGGAAACATACTATAAAAATTACCATATAATTATATTGGTGGAAGAGTCACAGAAGAAATTGTATTGGTAGACACCCTGTATTGACAAAAATCTATATGTGATAGAGAAAAACTGGTTTCATTTTCGGTTTCAGCACACCAAAAAACATATGTGTCAGCTAAAATTATCAAATCAAACTTTGGCAACATTATTTTTGTAGATCTGTGTCATTAATTAAATATTTACCTTTTGCCTCTAGGCATTTTAAGATGTTACTGCAACATGGAGATTCTGTTCCTTTTCTTCTTGGCCTGATACATTTACATTTTCATTGTTTCACTCATAATTAATATCAATTCCTAAAAATTATCAAGTTGTATTATTTTTTGATAGAGTGCTGAGTTTTGTACATCGCTTTATTAGTGTACAAAGTAAACTTTGCTCTTTTTTTTTTTTTTTTGTGTGTGTGTGTGTATAAAAATTTAAACTTACATTTTATACAATCTCTGAAATTAATAGTATAAGTCTATGATCAATATTTAATAACTTAAAACAAAGATTTTTGTATATAAAAAATGCTTTATAATGTAAAAGATACAGCATTTGTTACTTGCAATTATTTCTTACTTAAATTAAAAATTCTTTTTTTTTTTTTTTGTTTGTTTGTTTGCTCAAGTAGGAACAACTATACTGAATCTTTTATTAATATTTTCAAAGAATCAGGCGGGAAAAAAAAATCTAATTAAAGCATCTATATATTGATAAATTGAATTTATCTATTTTTGAAAATTTTTTGTAAAAATATTTAAAATATATATCTTTTTTCCAACTGAATTGAAGTAGAATATACTAATTATTTTTTTCTGCTGAATTAAAGTAGAATATATACTTGATACATTAAAAAAAAAAAAAAAAAAAAATCGCTCATTTTAAATGGTTATTAAAGTTATAATAATTTAAGGGCATATTAATTTTATTTCAATGGTTGTATATATGTAAGAAAAATGTATTTCATGTGTTTTTATCACTTCCATGCAATAATTTAAAACATATCACTGTCTTTAATTGTGTAATGTGTGCTGTTATATATTTTAACAAGTTATTTATTTATTTTTATTTATTTTTTTTTTTTTGTTATGTATGATTTTTGCATTTAAATCATCATAATTTAAGAAAAGAAATGTAAGAATAAATAATTAAGTAGTTTATAAAGTAAAAATGTCATTGATAAAAAAAATTTAATAAAAAAAAAAAGTTACAGTAATTTCTTATTTATGTGCTCCCATAGACACCTTTCTATTATATTATATTTTTAATATTTGGGAGTGAGCAAGGAACAAATGATAATTTCAGTTTCACATTTCTAAACTTTGAATAATTTTTACTTTAAATTATTTATCACAGGCTTATATTTAAATTAAATTATTTCTGGCGTAATTTTTTTTATAAAAAAGTTTAACTCAAGATTTCCCTAAATATTGCTGAAATTTGACAAACATCTAATTAAAAGTATTTAAAATTATTTTTGTCTACATCACAGTTGAAGGTTAATGTTGATAGAGTTCATGATAATAGAACTAATGTGCCTGTAGATTCAAGTAATGGAAATATCTTATGTGCTTTGGAAATATTTAATCATTATCTTCCAATGCTGAAGTTATCTAATTTTAAAGAATTAGGAATAGTTATATTGCAAATATAAAAAATATATCGAAAACCTTCCTTCCTCAAAACCTATTGGTATTTTTTAATTCAAAACATCATATTAATAAATTCAAAACATTTTTAATAAGACTTACATAACATATTTTATGGCTTAAAAGTTTGCTAAAATAAAATATTCTGTTCTAAAAATATATTTTTATCTCTTATGTATATAAATATTTAGAACAAAAATACCTTGCACTTATACTTTTTGCAAAAGGATGCTCAATTTTAAGTTGGTCCACTGAAATGTGTATAGGTAAAAAGTTTCTGTGTTGTTGAATTTGTTAACACGTTAATGCCCGAATTAATTTTGCAAAATATTATTAGCTGATTATTTCACTTCTAAATTAATATAGACAACTGACAGTAAAATATATTAACTTAAACAATTCTTCTGATAGTTTTAAATTTAAAGCCCATCCTCATTTATTGACGTTTAGTGTTCTAACGAGAAAACTTTGAGATAACAGATTAATTTCCTATTAAATGTTGACAAAGATCTCGAAAGTAAAGTATTATAATATATATTCAACTTGATTCAAGTTAATATACCAGCGCAAAAAGCAAAGATATGTGCGACGAATGAAAAATCATAAAATGACTATCCAAATTATGAAATAATTAATAGTAGGCATATAAAACTTGCAGGGATCATTTAGAGCGATGCTATAAACTGTCACTAAAAAGCATAAGTCATTCCAAGAAACCACAAAAAAATATATGTGCCATTTTATCAGCTGTCCTCAAATGAGGACACTGGGTCCT
Organism: Salticus scenicus; assembly: GCA_963930645.1. Classification (NCBI taxonomy): domain Eukaryota; kingdom Metazoa; phylum Arthropoda; class Arachnida; order Araneae; family Salticidae; genus Salticus; species Salticus scenicus. Next base: position 275,245,909 of record OZ005653.1, read on the forward strand.
AATGGGTTAATTAAAAGCTATGTAAATTGGTAAATATGTATAATCATATTATGATATATGTATCTTAAAAACTATATACAATGCTACATTTTGGAAAAATATTAACCCATTTTATCCCAATTTATTTATTTTGCTCAAATTTGAGAAAAAGTATATTTTTTAAGGTTAATTAAACCTAAATAAACTAAATATAACAAAATTTGAAAAAAAAAAAAAAAAAAAAAATTATATTCTGTATAAGAAATCTTATCCACCTTGTACATTTAAACATTACTTTTAAACATTTGATGATCTTAATAAAATATCTGATATTTTTTAACAATCCCTATTTCAATGACATTCCAATTGATTTGGTATTAATTCAGCATTGTCATAACTTATTTGAGGGAACATTTTATTTATAGGATTCGACTGAATTAATATTTCTATATGGGAAAAATCTTTTATATTAGTCACTGTGACAGCTTTTTTGTGTATATTGTATATATACGCACATATATTTGTATCTGAATGTTTTGATTGAAAGCTTAATTTATCTTATTGTGATTATATTCTTGTAATTATCTTTCAAAATACTATCTTTCTTATATTTTTGCACAATCTTACTCTGTAAATTATATGTAATTTATATTTAGCACATTACAATTCTTATGAAAAGTCAAGGTAAATTGTGGTAATATGACATTTTGCATGAGTGAAATATTTGTTTTATCATAAACTTAAAAAAAGTACTCTATTTTTCTTTTACAATCGACAAAGTAAATTGAATGAAAAAAATTTAAATTTAACTGATGGCTTATCATATATAAATATTAACAATACTTTTTAAATGTTTAATCTTTTAAAAAAAAAAAAAAGATTAAACTTTTAAAAGGTATTTTTACTCAATGCCAATAAGAACAAATCATTAATTTAACATTAAAGTTTAACAATATGCTTTTATTTGGAATATTTGGCTTATTATGGTTTTGTTCTAAATTTATTATAGCATATTCACTAGAATTTTATTTATTTGTTAATATTGTGCTGCATGTAAAGCTGACAAAAATATATTCTTTTGTTCATGAGATTTTAAAGCGTATTTCAAGGTCTTTGGAAATATTTTGAACAAAATTGTTAATAATAATAATAATAAAAGTAATTGGAAATGCTTTGAAGTATGAAATTTCCCAAATTTTGGATTGTAAAATCTCAATTGCACAATCAAATATAAATAATTCTACTTCAAATCTAAAATTGTGATATTTTCAATAACTTATTTAAAATAAATAAGTTTGATTGTGATATAATTCAACATTCCATCTTTTAGATTTTGTCATTTAGATTTTTTTTTTTTTTTTTTTTTTTGTCAAAAGTTGTTTTCCTTCTACTTTTTTATTGTTGCATCCAATAAATGAAATAATTTAATTTTTGTAAGTATTTGGCCTTTTAGCTTCATCAATTTGTGTCTAAGGAATCATTCTGCATGTCTAATTTCGTGTTATTCAACAAAGTAACTCTCTATTGATGCTCTGTGAACAATAAAATATTTTTAAAGAAATGGCTTTAAATATTTTGGAGATTTAAACAAAAATATATTGCTCTGGCATGTACTTGAACAAAAATGTACTATTAATAGCAAATATTTTCTCAATAGTTGGACATTCTAGATGAATTTAGATTTATTTCTTTAAAGAGTAAGTTATATCAAATTATTTATGAATAATTTTTAGTACGAAAATTAAAGCTGCATAATCTTCATAATAGGGCATCTTTACTTGATTACTATACAATCTGAGTAAACTGAGGTTTTAGGCTTAAAATTATCATATAAACATAAGGCTGGGACCATCAATTGGTAATAACATTTAATTATTAATGCTATAGTTAAATGTTCTTTAGGGGCTCATCTACAAATTAAAATTTGCATCAACTTCATCTTTTCAGCTGGTAACACTAATTTTTTATTTCATATTTGAATTCTGAGATCCAGGCAGTTTAGAAACGAAAATGTATTAGAATTTCATCGATAAATTTAAAAAACAAAATTAAGATCTTTTACAGAAATGTTATATTTATTCAAAAAAAGTATGACAATTTTAAATATCAAATAAAGTAATGCTAATTAAGAAATTGTGTGTGTATCTAAACTTAATTAAGAATAAACATTTTAATTCCTATTTATGCAAGATATTAGATGATACATGACAGTGCCCTAACCAGTGGCGCACCCACGGACCTAAGCCCCCTCCGTGGGTGCACCACTGCTAACTGCTAACTGTATTTACACATGGTCATGTGTAAATACAGTTAGCAGTTTTATTATTTTTTCTTATTTCTAAAGACACACTTTTTTAAATGATTTTATTTCAATAGAGTTAAAATATTTCCTCTTAAAAAGTATAGATATGGAAACTTAGCTGCTTCATTAAAAACAATTTACTTAGCTGCCAAATTTTTAGCTTTTAAAATAGGGAGATTTCTACTTTAAAATGGGAAGAAAAAAGGAAGATTTCTACTCAAAAGAAAGCAAATACAAAAATTTTTGAAAAATACACATTTAAGCCAAATCAAATTTTGATACACACATTTGTCAAATATCTTAAATGGGTTAAATATACACTAAATACTATGCAGATAATAATGGAAAAAGATTGTGGTTTTCAGGACATTTGATCATTAACTGCTAGTTGAAATGGAGCGCACATGTGTGGGGGGGGGGGATACATCTATATACTTCTTTATAGGTTCTAGAATCTAATCAAGAAAGTTTAAAATGAATATTTATGTTATGGATGGAGAAAGATTGTAAATCACAAGGCTTCAGTGGAGCATGTGATTGCCAATCGTTGAAGGGGGGGGGGGTCGATTACAAGAATTATGAGTAAGAGATATTAAACAATTCTGCTTCTTTACAGATTCTAGAATCTAAAAAAGTAAGTTTAAAATAGATATTTATATTTTTGTAGCAAATGGAGAATGATTAGAAATTATAAAGCTTTCTATAAGCTGTGTGATCACAGATCGTTAGGGAAGGGAAAGGATGGGGGGGGGGGGGGTTCCAAAAAATTATATGAGTGAGATATATTAAACAATTCTACTTCTTTATAGGTTGTAGAATATAATAAAGCAAGTTAAAATGAACATTGACATTTATGCCATGGATGGAAAAAGATTGGCAATCACAAGGCTTCGATTGCCTATCGTCGCTCGATTTTTAGAATCTTTTAATGATCACAAAAAGTGGCGACTTTAGTGGCGATCGATGCATAATTTTTAATCGCCATCTTTTTTTATTTAGTCGCCATGTGGCCAGTGGCGACCGTTAATTTTGCCCTTTAGGCTTAGGGGGCTTAAGCCCCCTCCAAAACCAGCTGACATGGTAAAAAATTTTAGATATGCATAAAAAAAATATTATTCAAACACAGATATTGTAATCAAAAATAAAGTTTATAAACTTTACATTAACCCTTTGAGTACTGAATTATTTAAAGATTCTTATGCCCAAGGGACGGATTTAATTTGGCGCTGTATAGCATGATTTTGAATTTTTTACAGTAAGGTCCGCCTGTGAGCGTTATTCTCCCATGTTACAATATTTCAGAACAAAATTTTCTGTATTCACATTTATATTACAAATGGATAAATTATAATTTTATAATTTCTAATCAAAGTATTTGCATTCATAGTATATTTCATTGTAAAATTGTGAATATTAATTATATATTTAAGAAAAAAATAGCATACAAATTGTAAAAGAAACGCCCACTGGTGGAGTTACAGATTTTCAAATGATTTGAATCTACGTCAGCGGTTGCGTAAGTGTTAATATGTAAAAGTAATACAATTTATTTGGAATATACTTATATTGATGATATAAGTATGGTTGTAAGATATCATAAAAAACACCAGAAAAGTGTTTGCGATCAACGCCCACTGACGGGGGTGCCGCAAACATTAACGCCTACTTCTTAAATTCAGATGACGAGTCAGACTCGTCCACCGTAACTTCGCCCAAGTAAGCACGTCAAATGTACCCAAAGGGTTAAATATTAGGAATTTTTGAAATCCTTGCATTCAAACACAAAAACAATGAACCAGTTGTATGTTTTTTAGTTAAAAGATACCCTACACATTCAATTGAAGTTTTTAGGAATGGGCTTCTAAGGAAGCATATACTTTTATCATGAAATCGAGGGAGTATCTAAAAAATCAGGCAGAAGAAGCAACCTGATGTGGAAGTAAGTATATGGATGTATTTGTCGGAAAATTGGGATACCAGGCTCATACAATTTTATATTTTAATTCATGAGTATTTATAGTATCTTTGTAGAAGTTTGTTTTGTTCTTGGGCAAAATTAACACATTCGCATTGGCAAATGAAAATTCTCATTTGATATAAAATAAAAATTAGCCCTGCTCTTAGTCGTTCTTCTAAAACAATATTTTAGATTAAAAATGAAATTTGCATATTCGTTAAACCCTTTATATGCCACTAGCACATATACATGCTAGTGAAATTTCACATTAGTTGCTGAAGACAAAATTTAATTTATTTAATCACAAATACGCAAAATTATTTCTCCAAAAATATAATGATTTAGAGGAATACCAAAAGGTGTAGTTTACTGTTCAAAATAGAAAAATATCCCAGTAACAATATGTTAAGATATTTTACAGAGATGCTTCTGAGGGTGGGGTCACTTTTTTTATCACGGTATGTAGAACATACAGTAGGGTCCATGCACAGTTTTCATTTTTGCCTCTGATGTCACTGAGATCTAAGCTCCATTTTTGGATAATGTAATTTTCTCCAGTTATAAAAATTTAAATTTCATAATATATATATATATATATATATATATATTATACTGGAATACAATATCCTGTAATGATCTCAGAAAGGTAGTGCTTGAAATATTTGCTAACTGAACAAATTTAAATTCTAAGTAATATATTGTATATTAGAATTAATGTTTTAGGATATTAAGAGGTTCTGCCCCCTGCTTGCTGTGTTGACTAACACCCACGAAGACTACGTGTCCGACTTGTTTCTGTTAATCAAATCTAGAACAAGCATTGCCCCATACTCTAGATAATTAAGTAAAAATAGCCATGTAAAAATTTACACTGAAATTATGTTATAATTCCTACATATCACAACTGTAGCTTTTATTTGACTATAATTATTATAATTACTTATGTATTACTGCATATGCATATAAAGCATTGCAAAAGTGTATTGAATTTGATCAAATTTTACTTTCAATGGAAATATGGGAGGAGGGCATTTCATTTCTGCCGAATTTTATGTTCACTAGCTTGTCATATTGTACACAACATTTTTTTTTTTTTTTTTTTAATCATAGATTAACCTACAACTTTATTTTTGCGAGCCCAATCCAACCCCAACTGACCCCGGACTACTGTAGCTTAGCATGTTGTATACTGATATAAATTCTCGATTCCGCTATTCAACTTAAATTCAATTTCATTCATTCGTTTATTTATTTCAAAAGAAATATTTAAAGAAGATTCTTTAGTATTGTATTTAGTACGTATATGACCATAAACCTATTACATTACTATACTACAGTACCCAATTATTCTTCAGCCCCCTCCAGACAGAAATTCTGGGTGCGCCACTGGCCCTAACACTTGTAAAAAGTGAAATATCACAATAACTTTAGGAATGAGCTGTAAATTTGACAACCCGTGTTTTTGATGGTGCTCATTCTATTAAAATTAAATTCATAATTTTTTTTTTTTTTTTTAATGTGTTTGGGTCTCTTTATTCTAATTCATGAAAAAAATTAAATTTGAATTTAGCAAGTTCTCAGGAAGATATGAATTACTGACTGTCATATTCAATTTTACATTAGCTTCCTGAAATGAAAATGTGAGAGAAATACATAAACTACGCCATTCTCTGTAATAAGAAACCACTACAGTACTGGTGTTTTAAAGTAATGAATACAAAACTTTGAATAAACACCATAAAATACAATAAACCCACAACAATTGTTTTGGGTTGAAAGAAAACACGACCCTTCATCAGGCGAAGAAAGTAAGCACGAATGCTGCAATCAAAGCGGCAAGGTTGCCGTTTTGATTGTAGCACTTGTGCCTACTTTGCTCACTTGATGAAGGGTCATGTTTTCTTTCGACCCGAAACAATTGTTGCAAGTTTATTGCATTTTATGGTGTTTATTCAAAGTTTTGTACTTATCATTATATCATTCTCTGCTCTGATTTGATTCAAATAACCCCCAAAAAGATAAAAATGGGTGTTACAGTTGGTGGAAGTTTTAATAAGTAGACAAGTCCTTAAGCAAAATCTAAGTATAACATTATAAACTAGAAGTTATTACTAACTATTTGGTATTAACTGCATATTTATATGACAATTTGTAAAGTAGTTAAGGTGGGAGGGGGGTAACAATATATTTATTGTTTATTCCTCATGTTTGAAACACTAATGTTTCCAAAATTTTATTTGGACAAGTATTTGTCACTAATTATAAGACAATCTCACTTAAGAAAATTTTTTTTTTCCTTCAAAACATCCCCCCCCCTCTCAAAAAAAAAAAAAAAATAGTAAGTTATTTGTTTTAGATAGGCTATTCTTGTGTATTTCTTAATCCTTAAGGGGGAAAACTATCCAATGATAATTTTTTTAATGGAATCGACATTTGATATTTGGCATGTTTCTTAGTCACTATTAGAACCAGCAAATGTGGAAATTGAAAATTTTTGCAAACTCAATATTTTCTGACTATTATAAAAAGAAAAAAATAATTACTTATATTTAGTTGTTTTGAATATAAAAGTTCTGCCAAAATTCAAAATTTTATTAGCTTATAAGAAATTTAAGAAAATGAAAATACGTGTTCATGTACATAGAATTACTTATCTCAAATATAAAACATTTTCAAACATGATAGATATATGATATAACAAGAAACTTAATATATGTAACAAAGAAAGTAAATATCCTTGAATATGATAAAGATAACATAAGTAAAATGAACCATGGTCATTTCTTGTCTTCATGTTCTGATATTTCCACATGACCACATATTAAATTGGCTGGTACAGCTTTATCTAAAAATAAATGAATAATAATTTCAATTGCTTTGAATTTGTGATAATAATGTAATTATTATATAATTTAAAAGTTTTCAGGAACATACCTATCATTTTAGGATACGCTAAGTCAAGGTTCTTCATTATTTTTACAAAATCACTTTTAGATTTAGTCAGACGAGGATTAAATTTCTTTTCTTCCCAAACAGAAGTAACAGTAAAACCTAAGATATAACAAATTTTAGTTAATAAGTGTCTCATAATTTTGTTTTCTGCTTACACATTTTAATGTATTTTGTTTCAATAGTATTCATCTCTCCATAATTTTAGGATGATGTTTACTAATTCTTCTCCTCGTCTCCCTGCACTTTGGAAGATCATGCTATCATTTATACCGGGTTTTACAAAAAAATGGGACTAGCCAAATATCTCAAGAAATATATCTATACATTGAATATTTTTTGGTATATAATGGTAAACTTGACTTTCTTCTTCACTTTACTAATGGTGAAGTAGGGGACAACTTAGGAATCTTAAATTGCAGATTTAACTTAATTTTTACACTAAGAAGAACAAACTCACAATTTGTTTGATCTGATAATATCTTATTAAATGATGAAATGTAGCCACAGCTTTTTTTTTTAAATATGTTGGACATTTTTTTTGTTGTTGTTTTGTTTCATCTATTAATGATCATATATGCTTGGTTTTATTCACCAGACATGCTTTTTCAGCTTGACCCCCATCAAAAATAATCTTTGGCATCAAGTCGAGAGAACAAGCTGGCAATTAAATATTGCTTCTCCTTCCAATTTTATCTTCAAAGTATTATGCAGTCCTTTTTTTTTTTTTTTTTTTTAAGTGCACATTTGAAAGCTTACTGTAAAAATTAAGTTTATACATAAAAATCTAAATCTATAAAGTCTGTAGATGAATCTGTCTAGATTTCTTAGTTCATTATGCAAAGCTACACTGTTCAAGCTATTGCCATGAAAAATATATACTTATTAAACAGGACAAAATCTAGCTTATGCCATATTGTTTAGTTCAATCGGATAATTGGTTTGAGGGATATTGAATAAAAATCTCAAATTAGCTTTAAAATTATTACAAAGAATATTTAGCTGATGCGAAGAAAAATTTTATAATTGTTTTTTTTTTTTTTTTTTTTGACATAAAAAAAATATATTTGACAAGAATAATAAAATTGAAATTAAACTTGCTTATGCATCTGAAATAATTGACATCATTATAACTTAAATTTTTACATACATTGATGACATTTTATTCCAGTTTTATTATGCAAGTCTAAATATATTTCTTCTATGTCAAAAAAAAAAAAAAAAAAAAAGTGTACTTGTAACTTGGATTTTATTGAGACAGTACATTTAAGGAAGCATTTTACTGCTTTCTTATTATTCCAAAATCTTTTTTCTCACTCAGCTTCAAGTCTGAATAGTTTTCATGCTCAAATTTAAGTCATATTTTTTTCTTATGCTGCAGAACAAACTGCAGCACAAAACAGAAGATTACAAGGAGAACAACAGCAAGTAGCAGTTCAACAGTCACAGGTTAGCTAATTGAAGAAGTTCAGGGACAACTAGAAGCAAGGTGCATTGTTAAGTGTCAAAGGCGAGCTAACAGAAGAAGAGAAAAACTGATAAACAGCAATAAGATAGGTATTGTACTCAACGGGCAGCAGCTAGAAGACAAGAATGTGAAGTACATGCACAAACCATTTGTCAAGAATATGTTGAAAGGGAAACTGTTAGAGATAAAAACAAGCTGACAGACAGAGACAAGGGAAGTATCATGTAGGTGCTCAACAGACATAACAGAAAAGCTACATATTTTCAAGTTAATGTTAAATATCATGTTGATATATTTATTTGACGGTCATTTATATGTTCAATGCTGCTGTATAGGAACTTCTAAAAATTTTTATGCTCTTTCAGGAAAAACTAAAAATATTTTTTTACACAGAAGACCACAGATCCAGCATGTGTTTCACAGACCTCCTGCATTGAACTTGGAACCCATGTATTCAAAACTTCCAATTGCAACGTCATAAAGCTGGAAGATTTTTTGAAAATAACTTAATTTTTATCCCATTTCACATTTTCTTTGCTTAGTTCTTTCCTTCATTTTAAAATTCTATATACACTACATCAACATGGGCTGTGCCATGTTAGTTTGTTACAAACTTTTTTCTGTCTTTTATAAAATGAAGGTCAAAGTCCATTTGAAATCTTGAAATTGTCTCCCATCTGCTTCCCCTGATGTATTAAGAAGTGCTCAATTTTGGTATCATTGGATAGATTTCTTAAAAATACTAAATATACAAATCTCACTTTTTGGTTAACTGGTCTAGAACTTTTAGAGACTAGAACTTTGTCTAGAACTTTTTATTACATCTGGTATATATATTTCAGTAAATGCTGTATATATGTATTTAAAAAATACTAAAAACAAAATAAATAATAAAACTATTCAATTTTTTTTTTTTTTTTTTTTTTTTAAGTGATGAAAAAAAAAAATATTATATTGAAAAAAATTAATATAACATCAGAGTAATGACATAATCATCACATCCAAATGCACTGATGATTATAGTATCATGGCATCGATATTTTTATTAAATACTTCACAAAGCCTATTACAAAAAGCTAATTAAAGTATTTTAAGGAAATATCAAAAAGAAAATTATGTAAATATAATAAAAATTTAAATGCATGTAATATTCTTAAAAAATCCTTCCATACAAATTTTCATTCAGGTTATGTATATTATAATATACATAACCTAACTTTATTTCCAATGTTCCACACAGCTCCTAAATTGGTTCGAATTCTAAAATATATTCTCCTAAACTATGTTTAAATAAAATATTTTAGATGAAATTAAACAAGTAGAGCAAAGAAAAAGGAATGTAATGAAAATAATTACAAGATAAAAAGAACTTTTTATATACCATGTTTTTAAATTTTCTGTTGAATCATATAAACGCTACCGAAGGCAGTAGAAACCTGGAACAATTGGCTAAAAGTATTAAAAAAAATTCATTGTTATCGTGTTTTGAGCTATTATAAAAGTTTCAAATGGCTAGCTAGCTAGCAGGGAAGATAGTTAAAAATTGATTGCAAGCTTTGTACTGGTAATGCTGCCGATGGCAGCAGGGACCTGAAACAGTTCATTAAAAGTATTTAAAAAATCCATTTTCACCGTATTCTGAAAGTTTCAAATGTCTAGCTAGTCAGGAAGTTAAATAAATTTTCTGTTGAATCATATAAATGCTGCCAAAGGCAGTAGGGACCTGAAACAGACTAAAAGTATTAAAAAAAGTATTGTCACCATGTTCTGAGCTACCCTGAAAGTTTCAAATGCCTAGCTAAATTGAATGCAAGCTTTGTGTACTGGTAACGCTGCTGACAGCAGCAGGAACCCGAAACAGCTGGCTAAAAGTATTTAAAAAATGCATTTCCACCATATTCCGAACTATTCTGAAAGTTTCAAATGTGTAGCTAGTTGGGAAGTTACAAACAAACAAGAATCAAAGTTAATAAAAACATGGTAGGTATGGTAATTAGCAATACTGGAATCTGGAAGTGAAATTTTCTGAACACAAAACAAGCACAATATGTGACAAAAATTCTGTTCAATGGTTTAATATCCAATTTTAGAACATAATCACTTAAATTTTGAAGATTCTTCTAATACAGATATCTACAAGCTCTTCCTACAAACAAGACAGAAAAGGCACATATATCACAAAATGACAACTGTTCAAAACAATAACAAAATATTTAGAGAAATTAAAGAGTAAGTTTGATTTTTTATACCAACTATAAGAAAAATGCTAGAGCAGGGAATCAAACCCAAGCACTCCACTTAACGCACAGATGCTCTACCATTCAGCTCCACTTGGCTGATTACAACTCGATGCTTCTCACATAATACACATTGGCAAAGTCACTGGGTCTGCAAATGCAGATTTAACAGGTGATCATATTAATTGTGGCATAACTCTTATAGACCACATAATTTTATTTTAGAAATATTATTCCTCAATCATGAACATTTATTTAAAAAAATAGGAATGTATGGTTGATTTTTTTTATACCAATTGTGTGCAAAATACCAGAGTTGGCAAAGACACAGTGACTTTGCCAACGGATATTATGCGAGAAGTACCAAGCTGGTAATCAGCCAAAGTGGCTCAGTGGTAGAGCATCTGCACAGTAAACGGAGAGCTCAGGTTCAATTCCCGGCTCTGGTATTTTGCACACAGTTGGTATAAAAAGTCAACTTTATATTTTGATTTCTCTAAATAGATATTCATGGTTGGTGAATAATACTTCTAAAGTTAAAGACAAATAGTTAAAGATAACAAGATAATCAAATTTTTTAAACGAGAAATTTTTATACATAATGAACTAATTTCTGAAACATGCAAAAATATGAGGCTCCTTAAAACCAAACTGTATTACAAAGTAAAACTAGTATGTTGTGGCCACCACAAGACTTTCTTCTATATTTTCCTATACAAATTCACTCAAAAAAAAAAAAAAAAAAACGATTTTTTTCCAAGTTTTTTTGTCGTTAAAAGTAAAAAAAAAAAAAAAAAAAAAATCTATAACTTTGTTTTAAATTATCACATATTTATAGTTCAGCCATTCATTTTTAAGGTATTGACGAGACCTTTCGACAGATGCCCATCTTGAAAATTTACCCCCCCCCCCCCGGGGGATACTTCCTCCCAGGGGGGGAAGTGATGCCCCCACATGCACAAAATTTTTTTACTAATTAACTACTACTATTATCAATAATTCATATTAATTTTACAATCACAGGTTAAGAATAACTCTCATTATGTACATTTATACAGAATTTTGTCCTATACTGCCATGTTAAAAATTTAGAAAAATAAACAATCACAGCGCCACCTGTTGAGCGATTGATCCCCAAATCTAATCAGCACCAGTTTATGTCAGGGGCCAACTAAATACCAAGTTTGGTTAAATTTCGATAAAAAAAAAAAATACGATTTTTTTTTCTAAGTTTTTTTTTGTTAAAAGTAAAAAAAAAATCAATAACTTTGTTTTAAATTATCACAGATTTACAGTTCAACCATTCGTTTTAAAGGCATTGACGAGACCTTTCGAAAGATACCCATCTTGAAAATTTACTCCCCTCGAGGTGGAACTTCCCCCCCCCCCAGAGGGGGGGGGCGAGGCTCCTACACATACAAAAAATTTTTCCCAGTTGACTATCTCTATTATAAATAATTCTTGTAAATTTCATAATGATTATTAAAAAATAATTCTCTTTATGCACATTTATACAAAATTTTGTCCTATATCACCATGTTAAAAATTTAGAAAAAGCGGGATGGCAACGCAACCTGCGAGATAATTTATACCAAAAGTTGATAGGCACTAATTTATGTCAAGGTGCAACTACATACCTACTTGTATGAAATTCTGTGCAGTAGTTCCTGAGATACAGTTGCCACAAAATTTTGTCACACACACACACAGACAGACAGACATTTTCTAAAAATGGTCAAATCGTGTTCTACAGCTCTCAAAACGTGTAAATCCATCAAAAACCCGAGGTCGAAAATTTTTATGAATCCAATACTTTCTTCTATTGAATACAGAAGAAAGTAAAAAAAAAAAAATTGCAAGATAAATGTTTTATCAGTTTAAAACCTGAAATTCCCAATAAGTGTAAATTAAAAATATTATTCTTAATTGTTTACTCACACATAAACAGACACACATACATACATCACCATAAAAATAGCAAAAATGAACTCCGGGAACCTGAAAGTGTATAGATAAACTGAAATCTCAAAATCAGATTTTTATCATGATTACAATACTTTCCTTACATATGTATGCTCAGAAAGTACAAATAAACATATTGTGAACAAAAGAAAATCAGTTACAGAATTACTATTATATTGCAGCTTAATGAGAACACTGATCACTGATTTTGCAAGCAATTAATCAATTCCATTGAAATTCATAGCTGTTTAGTAGTACTTTTGTGCAAATGAAACAACCAGTGAAAAAAAAAAATAGAAACAATTAACCTTTGTAATCATGAGCTGGGTACAAAAGATAATCATCTGGTAAACTGAAAATCTGTTCATGTACTGAGTCATACAGCTTCTCTGCATCTCCTATAAATTAAAATATTAAAAATTGATAAAAGTAATAAAATAAAGCATAACTTATAAATATTTTTAAAAATATTTTTACATAGTAACATATTTTAAAAAAGTTTCTTTGCATAAAAATATGATTTTTTAATAAACACATGCTTTTACAAATTTTTTATATCAACTACACATTATAATAAAAGATTAAGGCAAGCAGATGTTTGTCTGATTTTTCAACAAAACAATGTTCTCAAATTGCACCTGATACTCATCATGACCAAACTAAGCACTATGGCCACTCCCACTTATAGCATGTTGAGCCACTTTATAGTATACAAAACAGCTGCAACTATCTTGGCATAAATTCTTTGAGTGTTAAACTGTTAAAGCTGAAAGTGCTACTGGCTCTCTGAAATATTTATTGTCTTATACTCTATTTCACATTAACTTTACAGCACAAAGTACTATTTAAAAATTTTAAATATAAGTTGTATAAACAAAATTTCCTTATTTTTTAGAATTTATTTATTAATTTTTATGCTTCTTAACTATTTTTAATTCCAAAATAATGAAAAATATTTCTGAATGCATGATACTATAAAGGAATGCTTTCCTAAATGCTGTCAAGTTAAGATGAAACAGGGTATAGAATAGTTGCTTGCTCATTAAAAATATACTGTTATTATACAAATCCATAATCATACTCACTGTCTTACAGATCATCCTCTAATTCTATTGGTATTTAATTCTATTTTGAATACTTGAAAAACTTCAAATATTCCAAAATAATGAACTGTATGAGTAATTATTTTCTTTTGCTGTATCTACAACGATGTCATTGACAGGATCAGAAAATTTGTACCATCTTCCCTGAAAAGATTTGCTTTTAGTTTTCACAGTTCCGTCAAAAATGTGCAATCTTGTGCTGAATTCTATCATTATAATGCTTAGATAGATACAGTCAAGAAATGCCTACTGGCGATCTTATGCAGAAGAATGGTTTTCTTCCCGTCTCCAAAAGATGAAGACCTAACTCTTCTTTTGGAATAGGTCTGCACCTTTTAAACAGACCTTCCTCTTACCTTTTAGAGTAGCGGCTCGTGCACCGAAAATAGGTGAAGAGGCACACTGTATTCACTTATAGAATATAAATTTACATTTAAAAAGATATTTTTAGTTAATTTTAGTTACGACCATGCTTAATAAAAATTATGCATTAAAAATACTTAAATATTATCTTTGAGCTCTTGGCCTATGTTCGGTTCACAAGCCGCCACTGCTTTTTAGGCTTGACCTTTTAAATCACTTAAATACAATATTTGAACTAAAAATTGTATTTTCTGGAAGTTTGAATATAATTTTGTTGATCTACTTTTGGTTAACCTAAAGCAACTGGGCCACTTTTGTTGCAGACATATATATTCAAGCTTCCTTGTTCTTCCCCTTAACGGCCCTCTTCATTCATCGTCGCCGGAAGCCCGAGCCAATGTTATTCTATGGGAAATTTTCTTTACTTATAACTCATTAACTAATACATATTTTAAAATTCTGTTTTCACATTCAGAAAATTCCCAACTGTTAAATTGATGGACCTTTCATAAAAATGGATTTTTTAAAATTTTTAATATTTTATTTTGAAGCTGTAAAATAGGAATTTTCGATATGTGAAATTTTTCATTTTGCAATTTCAAAATAAAATATTAAAAATTAAAAAATTCCATTTTTAAAAAAGGTCCAACAAGTTAACAGTTGTGAATTTTCTGAAAGTGAAAACAGAATTAAAAAATATGTATTAGTTAATGAGTTATAAGTAAAGAAAATTTCCCATTAAATAACATTAGCTTAGGCTTCCGGCGACGGTGAGTGAAGCAGGCCCTTTAGAAAACCTGTTGCCTTATTTCCAAATCCTGTTTATTTAGTAAATCATTTTTTACCCTTATTCTAAATTTTTAACTTTTTCAAATTATTAAAATGCTAAAATTTAAATTCTCTAAGTAGTAGATTCCTTATAAATAGTTTCTTTTCTTAAGAAAAAAAAAAAACTTTTATTTCATTTAAATTTATAAGAAAAAAAGTATGAATTCTCATGGGATAAAAGAAAAAAAAAAGCACATATTATTCCCAGCTATGCAAATTGGCATATATATTTTTTCTTTTATCTTCTCTCCAAAGTATCAACATACCACAACTTTACTCCATGCTACAGATACATACTGTTGCGTACTTGGGGTTCATGATTTATCCATGAATGAATGAGAAGTCTTGTAGGGGCTTAAAAGTTTATTTACAGAACATTTCAGAAGATTACAGGTCTGTCAACCAAGTATCAGCTTCAAAATTACCAGAAAATGCAGTTTAAATAATAGATGACAACATAAATATCACAGCATAAGCTGAATTCATTACAAAAGCTCGATCAGGGAGCTCTTAACCTTAACACATGAAGCAATTTGGCCTCAACTGGATTCAACTGCTGAATGCGATCCCTTTAAGAGGGGAGAAATGTAAGAGGCTATAACCTCTTATATTTCTAGAATATTCCGGTTATTTCATGAAATATTCGATTTAGAACTTCGATAATCAATATATTGATAATAAGGATTTTCTCACTAAAGTTGCCAAGGATGGATAAACTTCACCAATATGGTGCCAAATTCAACACTACAGCCACTTCTATCCTGGAGAAGCTTTTTAATGGGTTTTTTAAAGAAAATGAGCTATTTTAATACCAAATCAAAGCAGAAATGTGAAAAATTTAACTTATAATCTGACTAAGCCTCTTTAAATGAAATTACATAAAAAATAATGAATATTATTTACAAATTCGTAACAATGCTTAACATGTAGACTGCAGAAATATATAACGGTATACTGTATGAGCAGGATGAGGTAATTTTATTGTCTGAAGCAGCGGTAATTAAATTGGTCCCTATCTCCCATTAGTGGGTGTTCCAGCTTTTATGGTAGGCGTTAGTTTTGTCTAATGCAGAAGCACTTACCTTTTTCAAAGTTTAACTGACTTTTAAAAACATTGAAACAGAAAAATGCTTTATTAATATATGCTTGAACTTTCTTTAACTCCATTTTATAAATTTTGTAGAGTAAAGTTACTCCTTTACTTAATAAATCCTTATTTTTATGGAACCGGTGGGAAGTAGATATAAAAGATTTATTTCCCATAGTTAATGTATTCATTCATACTGTCTGAACACATTGCTATAAAAAATGTTTTTTATATTTCATTTCGATATAGGGCAAAAACTCATTGGTTTTAGATTTTGTACATTACAAGTGATAAAGAAATATATTTATGAAATGTATATACATTTATAATTTGGAAACCAATTTCAGCACAGTGATTTGGAGAACGAGAAATGTATATTCCCATATGAAATTGCAGAAAAGATCACCTACCAATGGATCACAAGGTCCCAAAAACAAACCTATTGTGATCTACTGGTGGGTCATGTGGCAGTTAAGGTGTTAAATAAGATTGATATTGTGTATTAAACAAACTGAGTTTCACTCCAGTTTTGTAAAGGTAAGTAGTGAATTAGTTCAACATAGGAATTTTTAAGTGCCTTTAACAATAAAGATGAAAAACAGAAAAGAGTTATTTTTAGATCGTTGCCTTAGAAACCAGACTTTTTTCAGTACTAAAATACCAAGACCCATTGTCAAATCTCAAGTATTATACACTGTCCTTTGTGTAAAGAAAGTTACATCAAATTTCTCAAAAAAGCAATTTTCTTCAACAGAATCATTAAAAATGTACCTATATGATTGCAACTATATTTTAAAATAAAGCTACCTCAAAGGTCTGACAAATTTGAATGTTGGAAAACTTTGATATTCGCCAAGAAGAGTATTTAAACATTATTTCAAATAGATAATGAAAATAATAAAGCTAATATAAAATTTCTTTTGGCTAATTTTCTTCTACAAAATCAATAATTTATACATCTTTCAAGGGACTGAAGTAAAAGGATGTATAAATAGAAAGATGTATAATCGAAATTCAAAAAATTAAACTTTGATCACTACAAATTTAATGCCACTGAAGCAAAATTTATGTGAAAATACTAATTAATACAGTTTTTTAAGATAGTGTATTACTTTATAATAGAATTTACATTTGATAATAATTAAATTAAAACAGATTTATTATAAAAAGTGTGGAAAAAATCATTCCAATAATGCATGACTTAAGTACTAATTATGTATATCTTATTTTGAGACAGATTTTAGACTTTATTTTCAATTGGAAAATGACTAATAGATAAGTTTTACGAAATTTAGAGTAGTGAAAAAGACGTATAACCGATACTGAGGGCGTATAAACAAAGAATTTTTGCATTAAAATGAACAGAATTGAATCAGGACTTCACAAAAAGGATGTATAAATGTAAAAGACGTATAAACAAGACACATATAAACGGTACCTTACTTTGTATATATATATATATTGTATAGTTGTAGATTGATTTTACTTAAATATTAACTGCAGATGAATAATGATAGAATGTGGTAATACACTAATAGATTATTTAAATTCCCTTTTAAACTACATTTTATCCCTATATGCAATGACATAGTTAATTGAAAAAAAAAAAACAAGAAAGAAAGATTTTTTTTTTTTTTTTTTTGTCTACTTAAGGTACCACAGCTTAGGATTTAGCACATTTTCCTTAATTTATCATTCTGATATTTTATTATAATATCGTAACTACTGCATTAATTTTTAGTTTAAAGTACATTTTACATTCTCAGCAAATCTAGACCCCTAGAATCTTTTACCTTTTCTTAAAACATTGTTATTTTATGTATCATCTTATAAAATTAGATTTCATACTAATCATTAATTTGTTTAACATATTTCAAACTCTTTGAAGCAATAAGATTCCATACATAAATAGTTTTCAGAAAGAAATTACAGGAACAAATCATAGATATAAAAGTAAATAATCATTTATTAATTATATACATTAACCTTGTTGAAAATCAGTTCTACCACATCCTCTGACAAATAAAGCATCTCCAGTGAAAGCCATTTTTCCTTCATGGTGCACATATGTAATACAACCTGCAAAAGAATTTTTAAAAAGTATTATTTATTTATTTATTTTTTTTTCTTACATGTGCATTATCACCAAAACACAAAAAATTTGATAAATATCAACATTCCAATGGCAATTTTCCAATTATAAACTTTAACAGGTATTCTGATACACTTAAGAAGTTGAACAATTAAATAAGAAAAATCACCATTAGTATGGCCAGGTGTAGGCCTAATTTCTAACTGAATGTTTCCAACTTCTAAAACTTCCATTGGATCTAGATGTTTGTCAGCTTTAGCTTCTGAAGCTCTTGAAATAACACTCTTACAATCAGGTATATATTCTTTGATATTTCCCGTTCCACTAACGTGATCAGCATGGACATGGGTATTAGCTGAGAGGAAAAGAAAAAAAAAATTCAATTTTATATTATGATATAGAATTTTAACAAAACTTAAGGAAGAGATGGCAGAAATTATAAATTCTAAGCATGCAATATTACTTTTAACCACTTCTGATTTTTTTTTTTTTTTTAGTATAAGAAACATGATTATAATTATCATGTTCTGTATATACTTTGTATCTTAAAATTTATAATATTAATGCTGCACAGTTACATTAAAAATTTATTTAGTCTTTTAATATTGAATAATTTCAGATCCCCTTTTTAAAAATTTTATGAACATTAAATTGTCGGAGTCAGCAATCTGTAAAATAAAATTTGTAGCTTTTTTTTTTTTTTTGTATTTTATAAAAAATTGTATACTTGTTATTTTTGAATAAAGAATTTCAAAACTAACCTAAAATTATGTTTTGTATCTATCTATAAAAATATAAAGGCTAGACGAAAAAATTATATATTTGTTTTCACAAGGTTGATACTCAATTAAAAAAAAAAAAAAAAATCTTAGTTTTCCAGATGATTTGTTAAGAAAATAATAGTAACATGCTATGCAAGTAATATTTACAGCCCTTACAGTATAGAATATTAATTTTCTATTCTTTGTTTCCTTTCAAATAAGATACAACTCAGTGTCGGATCCAGAACTTGACTTTTGGGGGGGGCTAAGATTTTTCAAAGTGTTATTCTAGACCAATAAAAAATTTACAATTGCAATATTGAATGTCAGTGTTTTTTTTTTGTTTTTTTGGGGGGGGGGGGGACTTCAGCCCTCTAGCCCCCCCCCCCCCCCTGAAATCTGCCACTGCAGTAACTCAATTACTTATACTTTTAACAAAATTATTAGAGATCATACAACACTATATTACTGTCGATCACAATAGAAATCTTTGAATAATTTTGCAGTGCTTTATCATTTTAACTGACCTAAGCAAGAAAAATGTATGATGAGAAAGGGAAATTTTAGATAATTTTGAGTGGAAGGCTGATTAAGAATTTCTAAAAGAGAAAGCGAAAGTTTGCTTTTTCATATCAATTTTTAGAAAATTTCAATGACATTTTCCATTTCCCATAAGGTTACTCTGAGATTTGGAACGAAAATCCTAATTCCTTTGTTTATTTCACTTTTTCCCAAGGAGTATGAACCTTGTTGCATTACAAATATTTAAAGTTCCTTGCTTCATATTTTTTTATGAATCTCTTCAAATAATTGAATTCAAAATAAAACTAAATGAGACTTAAAATAAAACAGTTAGATCATTCCATAAAAATTGAGGGAAGTGTGTTTTGTTCAACAATTTTTGTTTCTTTTGATACTTGTGTTCCTTATAGGCACATATGAGAAATGTTCAAAACAAATTTTATTACCATGTTTTTATCAACTTCGATTCTTGTTTGTTTGCTTGTTTGTCCGGTACAAATCTTGCAATCGATTTTTAACTAACTTCCCTACTAGCTAGACATTTGAAACTTTCAGAATAGCTCAGAACACGATGACAACACAATACTTTGAAGCCCAATTTTTGAATTTTTGATTAGTTTTCTTCTAATTAATTAAAATATGAAAATAATAACCTCCTAATAGCATTAAAAATAACCATTAAAATATTAGCTATAATTTAATTGTTGCCAAAAAAAAAAAAATTTGGAGTGACTCCACTCGACTTTCCGAACATTGAGTCATTAACAGTTTTGTAAATAAAGTAAAGAAAGAGGAGTTGTTAAACAAACAAAAGAGAGAAAACCATAATAGAGTGTTTGAGTATTTTTCTCCATATATTCCACGATGTTTTATTTAACGCTACTGAACTTTGAGCCCATAGATCATAATGATAAAGAATTTTTTGTTGCATCCCTGTAAAAACCTATAAATGCTAGATTCACCAAAATGCTTATACTAGTTAGTGCAACAGTGATTTATAATATTCATATAAATTTTCAGCTCAATTGAATAAGGCGTTTAGATGCTATCGCACTTTTAACTAGTATGTTGTGGCCACCACATGACTTTCTTCTACATTTTCCTATACCAATTCACTCAGTAAAAATAATTTATTAAAATTATTATTTTAAAAAATTATCTTCCATGATAATGCAAATGATTTCCATATTAGAGAAGTAGTATAACACTAAATATCCAAAAAAAGTCAATTTTATTCTCAATATTACATTAATATATATATATATATATATATATATATATAATCGTTCTTCCTGACTGACGTGAGTGAGGGGATGATCTATCATCGCCCAGAACAAACCCCTGGACCTAGAAGCATGAAATTTTGTGACAATGTTCTTTCTATGACGTAGGCATCCACTAAGAAGCGATTTTACAAAATTCATCCCCCAAGGGGGGAGGGGGGCAAAACGTGAATTCAAAAAATCCTTCATATCTCAAACAAAAAAAAAACAGATATCTGTAAAATTTTTGCTTTAAAATATAGCTACCACAAATGTCTAAAAACCAATTTCCGGAATTTTTGAAATTCGGTTCCCAAGGGGGGCAGGGGGGCAAAACGTGATTTCACATGCGTAAAACGTGATTTCGCATAATCCTATATATCTCAAACAAAAAAAATAGAAAAACGTGAAATTTTTGCTCTAAAATACAGCTAATACAAATATCTAAAAACCAATTTCTGGAATTTTAGAAATTCAGCCCCCAGGTGGGGCAGCAAGGGAGGGGGCTATGGGGCAAAAACGAATAGAAATACAGTTAGGCCGTTCAAAATTGGTACAGATAGGTTTTAAAGGCCTGCAAGTCGAATGGGGATATTTTCGAAAGTGTAAAGTTATTAGGAGGGGCGAGAAGGGGGAGGGGGAGAGAGGGGGGGGGGGCAAAAAAATAAAAATAGAGTTAGATCGTTCAAAATTGGTATATAGAGGTTTTCGATACTTTCAAATTGATTGCGGATAATTTCGAATTTGTAAAATTATTAGTAGGGGGGGGTGGGGCGGTAAGGGGGGGCTATGGGCAAAAACAAATAGAAATGCAGTTAGGCCGTTCAAAATTTTTACAGATAGGTTTTAGTGGCCTGCAAGTCGAATGGGGATATTTTCGAAAGTGTAATGTTATTGGGAGGGCCGGGAAAGGGGGAGGGGAGCAAAAAAATAAAAATAGAGTTAGATCGTTCAAAATTGGTATATAGAGGTTTTCGATACTTACAAATCGATTGCGGATATTTTCGAATTTGTAAAACTATTAGGAGGGGTGGGAAGGGGGTGGGGCGGTAAGGGGGGCTATGGTCAAAAACAAATAGAAATACAGTTAGGCTGTTCAAAATTGCTACAGATAGGTTTTAGAGGCCTGCAAGTCCAATGGGGATATTTTCGAAAGTGTAAAGCTATTAGGAAGGCTGGGAAGGTGGGGGGGGGGGGGAGAGGCAAAAAAAGTAAAATAGAGTTAGATCATTCAAAATTGGTACATAGAGGTTTTCGATACCTACAAATCGATTGCAGATATTTTCGAATTTTTAAAATTATTGGGAGGGGCGGGAAGGGGGGGAACGGAGGGGCAAAAAAATAAAAATAGAGATAGATAGTTAAAAACTGGTGCATAGAGGTTTTAGATACCTACAAATCGATTGTGGATATTTTCAAATTTGTAAAATTATTAGGATAGACGGGAGGGGGGGGCGAAGGGGGAAAATAATAGAAATAAGAGTTAGAGCGTTTTGGGAATTTTTTCCGAAGGCAGTGAGAACCCGGTGCGACATTTTTCCTAATAAGATTTTGTTTCTCTTTTTTTTTCACATGATAAAAATGAATGCAATTTTCAGAATTCAGTAATTAGAGTGATTCATTTAAAAATAGGGACCAGCGAAGCGGGCTTTGCCTGCTAGTATATATATATATATGTTTGTTAAAAATGAAAAAAATCCATAACTTCATTTTAAATTATCGCAGATCTATGTTTCAACCATTCATTCTAAAGGTACTGGCGAGCTCTTTTGAAAGATACCCATCATGAAAATTTACTCCCCTCGAGGGGGGAATTCACCCCCAGGGGGGGGGGGGAGAAGGCGAGGCTCCTACACATACAAAAAAATTTTCCCAGATGACTATATCTATTGTAAATAATTCTGGTAAATTTCATAATGATTATTAAAAAATAATTCTCTTTATGTACATTTATACAAAATTTTGTACTATACCACCATGTTAAAAATTTCGAAAAAGCGGGATGGCAACGCAACCTGTAAGACAATTTTTATTAAAAGTTGACAGGCACTAATTTATGTCAAGGTGCAACTACATACCAATTTGTATGAAATTCTGTGAAGTAGTTCCTGAGCTACAGTTGCCACTAAAGTTTGTCACACACACACAGAGACTGACAGACAAACAGACAGACATTTTCTAAAAATAGTCAAATCGTGTTCTACAGCTCTCAAAACGTGTAAATCCATCAAAAACCCGAGGTCGAAAATTTTTACGAATCCAATACTTTCTTCTATTGAATATAGAAGAAAGTAAAATTTGGTCCCACAGGCATAATGATAAAGAATTTTTCTTTGTGTCCCTGTAAAAAAACTGTAAGTGCCAAATTCACCAAAATCTATACAGTTCGTGCAACTGTGACCTATAACATGTGTAAAAATTTTTTGTTCAGATTAAATAAGCGTTTAGATGCTATCGCATTTTTAAAAATTTGGCCCCATAGGCCATAATGATAAAGAATTTTTCTTTGTGCCCCTGTAAAAAAACTATAAGTGCTAGATTCACCAAAATCTATAGGGTTCGTACTATGGTGACTTACAATATACGCACCAACTTTCAGCTTATTTGAACAAAGCGTTTAGACGCTAGCGTGTTCACTCATAGACATACACATACATACATCATCGTAAAAATAGTGAAAACGGACTCAGGGTACCTCAAAATGTGTAGAAACATCAAAATCTCGAATTCGGATTTTTGACATGATTACAATACTTTCCTCACTATAGTGTTCGGAAAGTAAAAATTACAAGTTCATTTTCTTTCGACATAAAAATAAATACATTTAATCAAACGTGAACGTTAAAAAATTGTAAAAAGTTAAATTATGCATCTCACAAAAATTGACGTCACTATCACTTTAAGAATTTTATACAAGTTTTTTTATCTTAGAATTATTTTTTTTCTACTATTAACCTGTGATTTATACAGCTCATCAAAAGTCATTCTTATGATCAAAAATGGGATCATTAGACCTTTATATTTTGGCACAAATCTCTTTGAATTAAATTTATAAGTGCTAATTTTTAATATTAGTATTAAAGTACATAAGGTAAAGGTGTCCCATGCTTAGTTATACTGCTGTAACGTACTAACTAAAATAATTACAATAGGTCGAAGTTCCAGGTCAAATGTAAATTTTTTTAAAAGTTCGATAGTGAATTACACTTCTAGGGAAATAAACCACAAATTGAAATACCGCAAAAATTAATCTCTGGAATCACACTAATAAGAAAATTTAAATGTAATTGGGTGATTTTTAATCCTTTATAGTTTATGGGTCTCTGAAATGTTGAAAAAAAATGGCAAAAATGACATTTTAAGCTCCTATAAAACCAAAAAGGGATGAAATTTTAAAAATGAAAAAAAAAAAAAAAAAAAAAAAAAAAAATTCTTTGCCAGTTTATTAATCTATTAAAGTCTTATGTATACTGTGTGTATAACCAGCAGAAACTCATGTAATGAAGTGGGACCATGCAGAAAGTCAGACCACTGGTGGCACTTTTTGCTACTGAATGACGATCAAAGAAATAAAGAAGATACTAATCACTGGAAAGCCTCTGAAGAGGATTGAGATCTTAATCTGAAAAAATTTTAGGCAAGAAACTTTTCAAGATATTTATTTGTATTTAATTAAAGGGTATTTTCATATTAACCGTACGCTATGAGTTTAGGTTAACAAAGGTCACAGTAAAATTAACACATATTGTGATAGAATAAACATAGATTGCTATAAACACTGAATGACAATTCTAAAAGGTATGCTCAAATTAAATCATTAGTCACATCCCTAAAGCATATATTTGACTAGAGAGCACATCCTTCATCGAAGAATATAACCAACAATCAGTGGCGTCGCCAGAAAAAAAATTCAGGGGGTGGGGCACAACCTGAAAAAAAAAATATATATATTTTTAATAAAACTCTGATAGCATAGTTTTAAAGTTAAAGAAAAAAATGCTTATTTGAATTTTCCAGGGGGAGGAGGGGCCCTTGCCCCATTCTGCCAACGTCCATGCCAACAATCACTTGACAAATGCGTTTCAAGTTTTCACCAATGAAGTTAACTTCTCATGTCCCTCAACCCACTTTTGGACAAGGGGTGTCAAAAGCTTTTTGTTGTATCATCCAATTACAAACAAATCTGGCCATTTCACTTGTTACATGACCAATGAAAATCATCCTTAATCTTTGTTTCTCTTTGAATAGGAACTTTAGTGCTGAATATGCTTTCTAGTCAAATATATACTCTAGGGTCACTTCACTTTCATAATGGCAATTTATCACAAGCATGCGATTAATACGAAAGATCCAAAATGGGTAATGTAAAATAGTTTATCATATGAAAAGATTACAGTAGTAGTTATATAACATACCAGCATATATAAGTTTTAAATCCAATTCTTCAATTAACTTGAGGTCTCTTGTCACTTGATCAAGAACTGGATCAATAATAATAGCACTTCGAGATTTTGCATCAGCAAGCAAGTAAGTATATGTATAACTGGCAGAATCAAACAACTGGAAAAAAAAATACTTTTGTCTTTTTTTTATATCAAAAACTAGCAGGCTTCATCTGTTTCACTAGTTGTTAGATTTTATTGAATTTTTAAAAAGTCTGAATAGTGAATCACTGTTTTTTATATCACTTTATAAATAAATATATATATAAATAAATAAAAATCTATTGAAATTGCTCTGAACCTCGCTTAAGATACTTGCTGTCTTCGGCAATGTTTTTCCCAACCGCTCTGCATAGGGTCTGGATTCCCACTGCCTGCATCTTTCCTCAGCACTTCAATATGGGTATCTATCGGATGACAGGTGTAGCTATTATTATTCAAGAACTACAATTTTAAAGATAGCTGTATATCACCATCTATTAAATATTTTAGTTTTGGCTCCCCGTATTTTATAGCCTTTGTTCTTTCTACTATATTGCCATAGCTGCCTACTTTCCAGCTTTAAAAATAGGAAGATTTCTATTTGAAAATAGGAACAAAAAGGGAAGATTCCTACTCTGAAATAGGAAAATTAAATAACTACAGTAGAACTTGGATAATTCAAAGTTGAAGGGGCCAGAAAAAAATTCGAATTACATATACTATTTTGTCAAAAAAAGAGATAAATTAAAAAATTAAAACTCTACGATCAAAGATTTAACACATAAACTTTATATCTAAGAATACTGCTACATCCCCAATCCCCCCCCCCCCCCACCCCATTAAATCAATATTTTTTAAGAGCTTAATTATTCAACACTTTTTAAAAATTAGTCAGATATTTTTTATTTCTTCTTTAACTACAATCTTTGTGTCATAGCATATAACTTGATACAAAAATAGAATCTTCTTCATTAGACATGACTTTCAATTAAAAAAAAACCCTCAAAGTTCATGTATATGCACCATATCTTCTGATGCACTAGTTAGGGGCTTCTCTTGCATTTCCTTATCCTTCTTTTGAGACTGTTAAAATATATTAGCTGAGAAAAATCTCGAGAACAAATTTTACAGTAATATTTTAAAGGTAATCAAATCGTACGAAAAATTCGAATTATCCAAAATAGAATTCGAATTATCCACGATTTTTTAACATTATTTTAATACAAAATTCAAGGGACAGAGTAAAAAGTTTGAATTATCCAGAATTTTGAATTAAACAAGTTCGAATTATTCAAGTTTCACTGTATTAGATTTAAAAACTATTCTAAGATAAATCTGATTTTGAATACAAAGTACCTGATACTTATAGCAAGTTTAAATTTAATAATAAAATAATAATAATAAAGCCCTTAAAAATTTCCTGCAGGTTTGTGAAAAATGAGAGAAACAAATCACAAAAATGTATTGGAAATCCACATTGTACATTTCCTATTTTACATTCTCAGCTACTGACATTCCCAGGAGCAGAATTATATTCAATGTTCAGCAGGTATTTTGTCCAAATTTGTCAAAGCACAGTAAAATGCAAAATAAGCATAAAAATAATACTTATTAGTAAAATATTTATTACACATTTATAATAAAACATGATTTAAAATTTTTATAATCTGAAACAGAGGAATACACCCAGAATTTGCAATTTTTTCAATGGCTTTTGGCATTAACATTGTCACATTAATGTGGATATACTACTTACAAAGTGTTTATAAATTTTGTCTATACATTGAAACAATGACTGTTTCCAGCAATTTTCTAGTATGCTAACAGATTTACAAGTCTGTTGAATATATCTAGGTTTTATTAATTTTAGAATGTTAGCTGTATCAACATCATCCATTTAGGGGATAGATGAAATGTTCTGCAAAAGCCTCAATTTTTCTGCGACAAGCATCGCAGTTTTAAGCACTTTCTGCTCCTGGGCTGACATTAAGTATCTGTAATGCTCCTCCCCCCCCCCCTACACACACACAAAAAAAAAAACATCTTTTTTATGTAAAATCTTCTGCTGCAAAAAGAACTGCAGTACAAAGAAAATTACAATGAAAACAATTTTGAAAACTTTGAAGTTGATTATTAAGCTATAATGATGTTTACCAAACAAGCTCTGAAAATTGTAGTTAAAGAAACTTGATTTAAAGAAAAAAGATTTATTGCCAACATTTTATAAATGCATTTGTTACAATTTTTTAATTCACTTTTAAATTATTATTATAAAATTTTAATATAAATGTAAATTTTTTTTACATAAATATAGGGGCTAAGCTTTACTATAGGGCACCCATTGGCGACTTGTGACGCTGTGATGTGATTCATTGTATCGACTATCAAACGCTCTACTAGTAACCTTTTTTTATCAAAACTTCATTTAACTGTCTTGGAATTTTGTTTTTCTTTTTTGCATTGGCTGCTTGTGTGTTTATTATAATGTGGCTTAGCTGAATGACTTTTTTTAAAATGCATTTTTCAAATTTAAAAATTAATTTTTTGTATGAATTTTAGCATTAATATTTAAATAAATGGATTTATTTAGGGAAAAAATTGTGCATGATAGTAATAGATGCAGTACAGATTTTCATACATTTTCTGATTCATGTGCCACAAATTAAGAGTATCCAGTGATGTTTTTTTTCTTTTTTTTTTTAATTTTAATTTTGGGATACTGACTGCTGCAGTACACAATTTCATGCATTTTTTTATTCATGTGCTCGAAATTAGGGGTACCTCTACCTAGTGATGTTGTTTTGGTCTTAATATCGGGTTACTGACTGCTACAGTACAGATTTTTATGCATTTTTTGATTCCTGCACCACCAATTAGAGATATCCAGTGATTCTTTTGGTTTTAATATTGGGATGCTGACTGCCGCAGTATGGATTTTCATGCATTTTCAGATTTGTGCATGACAAATTAGCAGCATCCAGTGATTTTATTTATTTGTTTATTTTGTGATTGCTTCTGTACAGATTTTCATGGTATAACTTCAGTATATCCCCACAGCTGAATTTGGCGATTTTTCTTTGGCGCCGTTTTGAACGATAACGATGTCGTTCTGGACTGTTTGCGATATAGTATGGCAGCCTATGTTGTTTATTTTGGATTTATGATTTAGATTATGATTTTTTGATTTATGATTTAGCCATAATCGCCAAATATCGTGTTGGGGATATACTGAAGTTGTTCCAACAAGCACTAGAGTAAAAAAAAACTCATTTTCTTAAAATATATTTTTGATGTTTTGTAATGATTCACAGTATTGATTCGCAGTTTCGACTCATCCCGTGAGCTGTGCATCGGCAACAGCAATGCGTGCCTTATAGTAAAGCTGTTCTTATAACAAATATATGAATCTTTTTCGCAATTTAGAAAAGAGCAATCATTTAATTTGAAAAAAAGTCTAATAACTGCTTATTTATGAACATCCCTTCCCGTAATAACGAAGACTATTTATAGTAATAATTACATAAACAAGATTAAAATTGTTACCTGCCGAAATATCACGCTCATTATTCTATTCATTTAATAAAAAAATGCAAAAAAAAAGTTATCAACTTATATACTTTTTATCAAAAAATATGTTTCTTCAGCAATCTAAAAGTTAAATTTCATGTCAGTTTATAAAATATATTTTTTTGTCCATGATGCTTATCAGTAGCTAAGCAACGAAACAAGAGTTGAGTTACAAGCTAGGTTAGGAGGTAGGTTTCGTCTGAAGTGAATCACGCGAAAGAGAAATCTAATTATGGCATGGCAACACGTGACGATTGTATAAAATACTGTGTTGAACCCCGTTTGGCGATAAAAACTTTGCTTTATTTAAGTTTCGTGTTGAAGCTTTGGATCGGGCCGTATTCACCAAACTTAATTGATCGGGGATTAAACCATGGATCAAGAAATCCGAGAATCAAAGCTAACACTGAAGATTACGTGATCCATGGATTAACTGGAAGAGAAATCGGTTCGGTTCGGTTCGATGAGTACTGAAGATTTATTGCTTGCCTCTAGGGCCGCTTATATCTCGAAAAATCCACACCACAAAGGTTTACAAGTTTTATTACAAGAAACAGACAAGTACAATATTTTTGAAGACATAAGACATCACAAACATCCATGCCCGCACCAGGATTCGAACCTGGGACCATTGGATTCGGAAGGCAGCGACCTACCGACCGAACCACCTGGCCGGCGAAGAGAAATAAAACCTTCGTTTTGATTGGCCAAGAACGAAGATAACCTTTATTCATCATTCGGCTTCAATCAACTAATCAATCGGATTAGAAGATTAGAAAGGGCAAAAAGCAAATTGGCAACACTGATACTCTTGTTTGCGCACGGCACGGAGTAATATTAATAGGAGTTGAAGGTCCAATGGGAGAAAGCTACGAAACTGTTATCTAAATTTTTGGTAAATATTGAGGGCGCCACTTGTCATTCCTCCCTACCTCGGCGCGGATATACTGTTGTTTTCAATAGAATTTTGCTGGAGTACATTTAAAATTTTTTATTTTAAGC
Organism: Salticus scenicus; assembly: GCA_963930645.1. Classification (NCBI taxonomy): domain Eukaryota; kingdom Metazoa; phylum Arthropoda; class Arachnida; order Araneae; family Salticidae; genus Salticus; species Salticus scenicus. Next base: position 275,275,774 of record OZ005653.1, read on the forward strand.
AATTTAATTTCTTTGTAAGTTCTTAAAACTGCATAATTCAGATGTTTCAAATAAATTTTTCGTTCCTAGTTGTAAAACAGGCTATGATAGTGATAAGAAAAACAAAAAAAAGCCCTAGGAGAAAAATAAAGTCCGAGTTCATGTTTTCTGCACCTAAAGTAAGTTTATTTTTTTTCTTTATAAAATTTCATCCATTCTCCTTCCTCCCAATTATCTGTTTTAGCTAGCTTCGGTTCATAAGAATCGTCAGTTTTTAAAAGCTTTCTTTCAAAGTAAAATTAGTATAAAATGGCTCTTAAAAAAAAACATGTTGGTTAGAATACTCTATTTAATGAAATTTGCTTTCAATCGAAATTTTTTCAGCTTGATATTATTTTTAAAAAATTAATTAAAACGAGACATTTCCCATTGAATAACATTGCGGAAGCTGGAGAGAAGGAAGGATTGCACGCTGGCGCCATCTGTAAACATTAGAAAACAACATCACAAAATTTCAGCGTTACCTTCTTCTCCTGTCTTTTTACTCCGTGGCGCACGGATTAAGAATCAATTTTACTCTTTTACTTTAAAACATTTTTAAAAAGAATAATCACGCAGACGACAACTGTTTACGCTACGATTTAAAATTTTGGTTGTTATGATTAAGAGAATCTTAAAGCTATTAATTTTTTTTTTTTTTTTTTCTGCCGAAGTGAATGCATTATTTTTTTCTGTGGCAGATGACAGCCTATTATCTAACATTCGTATTAGAAATTCCACGGAATCTATTTAATCGATAGCGATATCGAAATACCACATTATCCAAATCATTTACTCTAATTTTATGCATCGTCCTTTTCCTTCTTTCAAATGTTTTCAATAGTTCTAAGCTTTCAATATCATCTAGTGAGAATAGATCGTCAACGTCAGTCATGTTTGTTATTTGTTTACGCAGGGCCGTCTTAATACATTCGGGCGCCCTTTACCTTTACCAAAAATATCATAATTTTAAGTTTAGCTCAATTTCTAAATACAATTTAGTTTTTTAATTTAACAAAAACTAATCTAATTAAAATTTAATATCTGTTTAAATCTAAAATTAGGATATTTATTAAAATATTAATTTTTGATTAAATATAAATTTTTTTCATTTGAAATGATAAATGAAAATTCTTAGAAATTTAATTTGTAAAATTGTTCTTCAGTATATCTTGCATGAATGTGCAAGTAAAATTAATATATATATATATGTATATAAATAGTACTTTTAATAAGCAAAATAACTTTCTTGTAAAATTATTTACATATTTTTTCCATTGTAAACAATTCATTTTATCACTGTATCAATCCATTTTTACCTGTCTTGTTCCATTGCCAGAAGCTGGCAGACAAGAAATGCCGGGTTTGATCCCAGATTGCCCTCTTCGACCTATCCGTTTTGAGTATTTCGTTATTTTCATCTAAACTCGCCTAAATACAGCTAGAACCTCTCAAAAAGTCCCCCCACATAGGAAATTCCACCCAGACCTAGAACCTACGTGCAGTCAATCAAATTTTAATACTACAACGTACCATACCATCCATTGCCTGAATGCTTGATTTTTTTTTTTTTTTTTTCAATCAAAATTCAAAACAGAATATTATTTCAATATAGAGTGGGTGGTCAAATTACTGGATATTTTTTCTTCTATCGGTTTAATCACAACTGCAGTTAGGAGACCAACCGCAAATTGAAGAAAATCAGAAATACTTTGGATCCTTCTGTATTATAAAAAACTACAAATTACTTGTAACTATAACACATGATTTCACTTAATATTTACAATATTTGTATGTTTTTTTTTTTTTTTTTTTTTTTTTTTTTTTTGTAGTAACCACACGATTATTTAGACACTATATATATATATATATATATATATATATATATATAAATTTATTATAAATATTAAATATAATATATTAATATATTATAGTAGTAAATTATTAATTTTTATAACAAGTATTTTTACTTATAACAAGAATATATTTTAACAAAGTTTTACAAAACTTTCAGAAAAAATTATAAGACATTAGAGAAATATTATTTTGAAACTTAAAATTCACACATGTAATTTTCGCTAAGGTATGAGCATTTATAATAAATAATTTTTTAAATATGCATGCACGAGAGATAGAATTTTTTTATTACATAGGATAAAAGCTAGATATATAGTGCAAGTTATATCAAAATTTCATTTGAATAGAGTAAAAATTAAGCAAATTATCGACAAAAAAATGAACAAGATTTTAGATGTTTTCCAGAAGTGAAATTTCATAAAGTGTTTTTTCCAGGCTACATATTTAATTTAGCTATCCAATTACTTATTACAAAATTCTTTTTTGCGAAAAACCCTTTATGAACTCACAAATCTTAGTATATAAAAAAGAAATTGCTTGAGTTATAAGTCCAAGCACATTAAAACATATTTATTACAAATGCTCAAAAAGTATTTACTACAATTTATATGTGAGAAATTTATCTTTCTGAGTAATATTTCACAATTTTTAGGGAATCTTTATGCAAGTTTTGTAAAATTTTATTGAAATCCATTCTTGATATAAGCAAAAAGTTTGCCAAATATATATATATATATATATTAAAATTATTCCAAGTACATTTAAATTGTATTCAACGTTTAAACAAACAAACAGACTAGCCTATTTCCGCAAACAATTTCAAATTTTGGTGATATGAGTTGCACTTTTAATAAAATCTTAACTCTTTCTTATCCTTTTTTGGGGGGAGGTAAGAGATTCTAAAGGCCGATTGTTTACGCTAATACGTAGACCTGCCTTCCATCTGTGGTCTTTTTATAGAATCTTAGCCCGATTTCACGCGAGATTTAGAGAAAATCAACAAAAATTCAACAACAATATTTTTGTAAAAAAAAAAAAAATAATAATAATAAATAAATAAATCCATCTAAATAATTGTGCGACTCACATACACACGCACAAAAAAAAAATAAAAATAAATAAATAAATAAATAAATAAATAAAAAAGTACATAGTAGTGAAATCATGTGTTAAGTTACAAGTTACAAGTCATTTGTAGCTTTTTATGATACAGGGTAATCAAAAGTATTTGTGGTTGAAAATCACTCCTTTATTTAGCATATGTCTTGAGACATATTTCTTACTGTTAAGAAGCTGTTTCAATTCCCAAACTTAAAATGAAAAGCACTGTATTCAGTTAATTCCATATAATACATTAATATATACAATTAACAAATAATAAAAAAATTTCATATAATTAAAGACTCATTCTGGGTTGAATTCTGATTAATTATGGCAATTCAATCAATTTTTCCCTTTCTATTCGCTAGAGGTCATTAGCCACAGTTCAAATTAAAAACTAGTGACTAGTCTGTTATATGGAAATCTCCTAGAGGGACTGTTCTTTGCACTTTGCGAGAGTTCTTTTTTCCGGCCACACCAATGACCAAAAGGTTCCGCTATCAAATCAAAGTTGTAGATTAGAGGTGCCGGAAGATTCGATTCAGGTCTCTTTCGTCGGAATAACTATTCAGAATTTTTGTTGATTTTCTCTAAATCTCGCGTGAAATCGGGCTAAGATTCTATAAAAAGACCACAGATGGAAGGCAGGTCTACGTATTAGCGTAAACAATCGGCCTTTAGAATCTCTTACCTCCCCCCAAAAAAGGATAAGAAAGAGTTAAGATTTTATTAAAAGTGCAACTCATATCACCAAAATTTGAAATTGTTTGCGGAAATAGGCTAGTCTGTTTGTTTGTTTAAACGTTGAATACAATTTAAATGTACTTGGAATAATTTTAATATAGAAAATTAAAAAAAGGTTGATCTATTAATTTTGAGTTAGACCAGAAAAATGTCATCTTTATGAATATATATTATAAAATAATAAAAAAAATTAAAAAATGTGAAAGGCGCCCTTAAACGTGTCGCGCCCTTGGGCTGCAGCCCAATGGATAAGGTGGGCCTGCTACGAAGCTGAGCTGCGATCCGTGGCTGCGGAGTGCGCTTGCGTTACGACAAGATCCGAGAATTAACTCTGTTAATCCTCCGATATTCGAGGATCAAAAACGAAGTGTTAAAGTAACCGGTGAAATGCGGATTTTCGTATGATCGAGCGATTACCGCTGATCCGAGTGTTAAAAAGTTTGTGAAAACGGCCTATAAGGTACAGTGCATCTCTTACTTAAGGGCACTGTCCCGAAAGAGTTTAGAAATGACACGCTAGTATAAAACCTATGTAAAATGTTTAGAGAGATTTTACATTCGCATTTTAATATTTTTGAATTTTGTTTTTTGCACATGATATTTGAGATCAAATCACAAGCCGCCTTTTTATTAAATTTTCGATTTCTCTTATTGTTTGATTGTGATTTTAACTGCAATTTTGGAACTTTGGAAAACTAGGGTATTGTTCTATTTACAACTTTATAATAATAAACCCGTGAAATATCCTTAAAAATTAAATTTTAATCGGTAGACCTTAAAGTTCGAAGTTTTCAAATACTTTTTTACCATAATTATTACTAATTTCGTAAATCAAAAATACTTCTAGAGATATTGCGAATTTTTGTGAAAATACTGAAAAATTCTTAAAATCTCCGCCTCCCATCGGTTCCTCCTTATCTGCGTGATTGATTAGACAGTTCCCACTCTTTTTCATCCCTGTACCCGAGTAACACAGCAGGGGGGTTGTAGCGTGAGAGGGGGTGTTTAACAGAAAGGAAAGGAAAGACAAGATTGTTATTTCCTCACAAGTGCACTTTTAGAGTCAAAACATTTCGTTCCTAAACTTCTTCATTTGAGTAGAAGTTTTTAATTTAAGTTACATAATTTTTAACAATATTAATATAATTCCTCCCCTTGCCTTTTCGGACTAAGAAACATACAATTTAGGATTTTACTATTAAAGGTTAAACAAACAAACAAACAAAAAAAAAAAAAAAAAAAAAAAACTGTATATTTATGAAAATATAAAGACTTTATTTTTTTTTAAATTAATTAATTATTTTTTTATTTTATTTATTTATTTTTTGCGGGAGGTTGAAAAGAACAATCGCAGGCTAAAAAGAAAAGCTAACCAAAAAATATTAAATTTTATATACTGGAAATTTAAAAAGAGAAAAAGTAAAAGTATTGGTATCGTTATTAGAATGAAGGCGATTGACTGCACTAGGGTCCTAGGCCTGAGGGGAGGGGCCCTCTGTGTGCAATGAGGGGGGGGGTCTTTCTAAGGGCTTACCTCGCATTTATTCGTCTTTCGGAAAAAACCACGGAAAACTCAGAACGGCTAGGCTGACGAGTGCGACCTGGGATCGAACCCGGCACTTCACGTCTACCAGCTTCGAGGACAGAATCTCTCAGCCGCTGGTAGGCCGAAAAAAGGAAGGAGCTTCTTTATTTAGATGAGTATTTTTTTATTATATGTTCTTTCCAGGAAGTAAAGGAATAGCCAAAAGACGAAAAAATAAAAGTAAAAAATTCCCACTTTGACTCACGGACATTCAATTTGACATTTCACTGGAAAAGAAAAGTTTGAAAAATTCTTTTTAAATTCAAGGGAAGATGCCATATTGGTGGAGGGTTGACGGGCAGGGAAATACAAAATACATTTTATAGCGATTATTCGTTACCTTGCCTTTTCAGACTAAGGTACACAATTTAGAATTTTACTATTGGGGTATTAAAAATAAATAAATAAATAAAAAAAGCTGTATATTTTCGGATATTCGCATGAAAAGAATAATAGTAGGCTAAAAAAAGTAACCAAAAAACATTAAATTTTAAATGCTTGAAATTTAAAAAGATTAAAAGAAAAAAAAAAAAAAAAAGAAGAAGAAGAAGAACAAAGGTGCTTTGTCTTTTTACTTTCTTCTGTACTCAATAGAAGAAAGTTTTGGATTTGTAAAAATTTTCTATTTTCTTTTGATAGATTTACACGTTTTGAAAGATCCAGAACGCGATTTATCTATTTTTAGGAAACGTCTGTCTGTGTGTGTGAGATAAAAATTCCATTCCAATTATGTCCCAGGAACTACTGCTCAGATTTACCTATAAATTTATATGTAGTTCAATCTTGACATAAACTGAAGCCTATCAATTTTTTGTGCTAATCGCTCAACAGGTGGCACTTTTACACAGCAATTTTCACAATATCAGGGAATGCTATATCTCATGAACTACTGCGTAAAATTTGATATAAATGCATATGTCGATGCACTTTGACATGAGTTAATGCTTATTACATTTGGTGTCAATAGTTCAACAGGTGGAGCTACTATAAAGCTATTTCTGATATTTTAGGGAAAGCTTTATCTCAAGAACTAATGCACAGATTTACATATAAATGTATATGTAGATTCACCTTAACCTAACTTAATGTCTATCAACTTTTGATGCCAGTCCCTCAATAGGTGACGCTGTTATACTACGATTTCCGCAGTTTACAGAAGGCTCTATCTCTGGTTCTGTTGCGTATAGTCAAACTAAATTTGATATGTAAAAAGGCAGAGATTTAATGCTGAGTCAATTTGGGTGCATATCGGCCGACAAGAGGCGCTGTTTTATTGAAAATGTCCCCGAGAACAGGATGTACGCTATCTGCACGGTAAAAATTTACTCACGTTGGCCATTTCGTGTAATACGTCTCTAAGATGAAAAAAAGTCAGCATTCAAAATGTAAATAATAATAATAATAATAAATAATTTGTATTGCATAAATTTCTATAGGAAAATACAGAAGAAAGTTATTTTGCTAGCCACAACATACTAGTTTTAAATGAGTGTTTTTCATTATCTGTCACTTTTCAAGACATAAAAGAGAAAATAAAATTAAAATTTCCAGCTTCGACTCACGGACACCCAATTTTGACATCTCCCTGAAAGAGTAAAGTTTAAATAATTCTTTATAAACTGAAAGAAGAAGGCCATATACTGACGGAGGGGAAGGAGGGGGGGGGGAGTGTGCTACAGAAATAGAAAATACAATTTATAACTTCAACCTCTTCTCCACCTAGATAACTATGTCTCATATACTACAAGTAAAACCGCTTATGTATATTTTAAAAACATCCAACAAAAATAAACTTTCAGTTGGGGGTCAACACTGATGACGTATCAAAAGAAAAGAATCTTTTTTTATTTTTTTTTTTCTTCAGAGCGTGCTACCAAAGTTGAAGAAAACATGAGACAGAGGAATTTCATTTGGGTAACATGCCTTTTTCATTTCCGGATGAATATTTCATTTCTTTCAAAACGTGTTGCGTTTGTTATTTAATTAGAATACTAGTAAGAAAATTTTATTTACATTTTGTTTAATAATAATGCAAAAAAAAAAAAAAAAAAAGTTATAAAATGGTACAGAAACAAATGTTAATATATATATACATATATATATATATATATATTTATATTTTTAAATGATTGCAGTGAGAAATTTAGAACAACTGGGGCAGCATCATTTCAAGCGCGGCGAGATCTATATGTATCTTTTATATATTTTATAATTTCTACAGAAATCGGTAAAGAACAAAATACTTCAAGTTTAATTATTCAAATATAGCGCGAAATAGCTCAGAATAATTTTTCTCTGTGTGATTTTATATATATATATATTTAATAAGACAAATGATACTCGTATTCATACAGCAGAGAGCTAAAAAATAACAGCTGTTGATAAATAAAATAAGACTAATATCTATTAGTATGTATATATAGGGGGATTTTGAGAGGTACTCTACCTTTCCATAAATGACCGGACACTTTTGATTTCAGGTGTTTTTTTGACTATCTCAAAAAGTTCTGGATAAACCATCTTGAAATTTCAGGAATGTGATGAACATGCTATACTCCACATATTTTAGTTAAAGTTTTTGCCGAAAGTGAAAGGAGGACCAGTAAAAAATTAAAGAAAGGTGAAACTTTTTGGGATCACCCTGTAAAAAGTAATGCTTGAAACCTGTGAAAACAAAATCTGGTGTAAAACAACCACATGAATTCCCTTACACACTATTACACGTATTATTTGGACATTTTTGAGATAATGTGATCAGAAGACATAGAATTGAGCTAATGAAATAGACAACTAAAAATTTTCCAGTAAGAGAAAGTTGATACACGTTTGCCGTAAACGCATGAAAACGTAACGACATAAAATAGAGTTTACATACCAAAGGGGGGGGGGGATAATAATAATAATAGCTTTTTTTTTATGATACACCAATTTTCGAGATCTAAAGATGATCTACCTGATCAGGATGACTATTAATTTTCCTGTAATAACCACGTAAAGCACGAGAAAGGATATCTAAAATGGGTTTATGCAACAGTTTTAAAGAAAGTCGTTAGAGCCGTTTTTGAGACACTGATTTTTACCAAAACTTGGCATATTAATTTGTTGACCGAAAAAAAATCAATTACATACAAATGGATATTTAAAAGAAGGTTAATATTGCAAATTTAAAAAAAATCCATACAGCTGTTTTGAAAGGAATCCACTCTCAGTACCTGAAATTCAGCTATTTATACAGGAAGCCTATCAATTTTCCTGAACTAACTATATCATTCGAAAGGACATCTAATAGAGTGTTTATATAGCAACTTTGAAGAAAATCGTTAGAGCCGTTTTTGAGATTCAGATTTACGTCCCCACTTCCGGTTTCGCAAATCTACCTTCGGGTTTTCCAATTTTCTTCAAAATTTGTAAAATTCATCTGTACACTAGTTCTGCTTTATTTCTGAAGTTTCGTAGCTGTATCTTTATTAGTTTTGGAGATATGATAGTCAGAAGATTCTCTCCCCCCCCCCCCTTAGAAAATTAGTGTATCATTAAAAAAAAAAAAAAAAAAAAAAAGCTATTATTATTATTATCCGGCCCCCCCGCCCCTTTGGTATGTAAACTCTGTTTTATGTCGTTACGTTTTCATGCGTTTACGGCAAACGTGTATCAACTTTCTCTTACTGGAAAATTTCTAGTTGTCTATTTCATTAGCTCAATTCTATGTCTTCTGATCACATTATCTCAAAAATGTCCAAATAATACGTGTAATAGGGGGTAAGGGAAGTCATGTGGTTGTTTCAAACCAGATTTTGTTTTCACAGGTTTCAAGCATTACTTTTTACAGGGTGATCCCAAAAACTTTCACTTTTCTTTAATTTTTTACTGGTCCTCCTTTCACTTTCTGTTTTTGAAAAACATTTGAAACCGTTACGGAATTTGAGTGTTAGATAAAAACATTTGTACATAAATACAGAAAATCTTTGTTCTAAAATTATGTACTTTCAACAATAATATTTAGAGATGGAAATTTGATCTTCAAATTAAATACATAGCATGGGTAAAACCCATTATGAAATTTCAAGTCTGGAAAATACCTAAAATCTTGCTCATTCATCTACCGACAATTTGCTTAATTTTTACTCTATTCAAATGAGATTTTGACAAAACGTGCTCAATATGTCTAGCTGTCAACCTATGCAATAAAAAGTTTTCTATTTTTCGCACATGCGTAATATAATATTTACTAAAATTGCTCATATCTCAACGAATATTACAAATGTTAATTTTATGTTTTAGAATTTTGCATTTGTAATGTTTTGTCAGTTTTCTGCAAGGTTTGTAAAATTTTATGGGAATTTGTTCTAGTTACACGCAAAAAATTGTCAAAAAAAAAAAAAAAAACTATATCTGACTGAATAATTGCGCAATTCACGCACCAAAACATCCGAATATTGTTACGTTACATGTGCAATTGTGCAATGTATTAAAGTTACAAGTCATTTGTAGCTTTTTATGATGCAGAGTGATCCAAAGTATTTTCGCTTTTCTATACTTTGTGGTTGGTCCCCTAATTGCACCTTGGACTGAATCGAGAAAAAATGCGTTTTTAAATCTTCTTTGCATGTGTGAAATAATTCCAAGCCAATTTGTCTAGCATTTTTTTTTTTTTTTTTTTTTATTGAAAAAAATGTCCCCCCTCCCCCCCCCCCCCCCCCTCAAAAAAAAAAAAAAAGAAAAAAAAAAAAAATATATATATATATCTAATAATCTGATTACCTTGTGTATATTAAAAAAATATATAAATAATAAATATATATATTTTATAAAAATATATATCTAATAATCTGATTACCTGGTGTATATTAAAAAATATATAAATAATAAATATATATATTATATAAAAATATATATCTAATAATCTGATTACCTTGTGTATATTAAAAAATTATATAAATATATAAATATATATATTGAATATTCTTTTGAATTAGCCTATGTTGTGTATTGTATATTTCCTAAAATACTGAAAAATATTTCTATACAGCATAGTTGGGCAAAATGAGTGAGTATTTGTATAATGCATGCAATACACTTTTTTTTTCTTTTTTTTCAAGTATATTGACCATCTTTTCCAATGTCATTATCAGAAATAATATTTTTAATACAATTCTAGTTCTTTACACTGACTCATTCGTGAGATAATCTTTAGAAAGCGAAAATTTGCCCTATGCTGTCATGTTAATATATATATTTTTTTCTACCTTGTTTTGGAAGCTGTGAATGTTTCGGGCCTTGGAACAAAGAGATATTTAACTGTTGCTATCTTTGCGACAGAAAAAATTCACTTTGAATGTTTCGTATTCTACCAGGCCCTTGAAAAAGTTAGAATACAAATATGCTGTTATCTAAGTCCAGTTTGTTTTATTTCATTTTGCTTTAACTTTATTTCATTTTTCATTTGGGTAGACTTTGATATTGATGGTATTAACTGTTTGAATTACTAATAAAATTTAATAAATTTTATATTACTACTGAATGCTACGGTATATATATATATATATATATATATATCATTTAACTTGTGAAATTTTAAAGTAAAAATTTCAAAATCCATATAGTTCGTGCCATTATAATAAATAACATTTTAGAATTCATCTGACTTATTTGCGCTTGCTCGTTTTTTATACAATATTTATAAAACAAGATGTAGACCTATGCCCCTATGTTAAAAAAAAAAATATTAAATATCGAATAATTCAAGAAATTTCGAGAAAGAATTTTAAAATTCAATAGAATTTATGCCAGTATCCCAAAAAATATTTTAAAACTGGTCCGACGACTTTATAATGATTCCTTCTTCAGAATATATTAGTTTACTAACTAACGTACAGCCAGACACATTTATGGTTCAACCATTCGTTTTAAAGGTATTGGCGAGCTCTTTTGAAAGATACCCATCATGAAAATTTACTCCCATCAAGGGGGGGAGGCGAGGCTCGTGCACATACAAAACTTTTTCCCGATTGACTATCTCTATTATAAATGATTCTTGTAAATTTCATAATGTTTATTAAAAAATAATTTCCTTATGCACATTTATACAAAATTTTATCCTATACCACCATGTTAAAAATTTAGAAAAAGCGGGATGGCAACGCAACCTGTAAGACAATTTTTACCAAAAGTTGATAGGCACTAATTTATATCAAGGTGCAACTGCATACCAGTTTGTATGAAATTCTTTGCAGCAGTTCCTGAGATAGAGTTGCCACAAAATTTTCTCACACACACACACGCAGACAGACAGATAGACATTTTCTAAAAATGGTCCAATCGTGTTCTACAGCTCTCAAAACGTGTAAATCCATCAAAAACCCGAGGTCGAAAATTTTTACGAATCCGATACCCTCTTCTATTGAATATAGAAGAAAGTAATAAATAAATTTCAAATAACTCACGAAGTTTTCAAAGTAGAATTTTGAAATAACTATACGGTCAATGCCATTATGATAAATAATATTTTAAATGCAATCCCACATTCTACTATTACATTCTTATACACTGCTTCATTCTTGAGATATCTTTACAAAGGAAAATTTTGCCCTATGCTGTCATGTTAAAAAATATTACATTTTATTTAACTTATGCAATTTTAAAGTAAAATTTTCAAATTTCATATAGTCCATGCAAGTATCATAAATAATATTTTAGAATTTATCCGACTTCTTTACGCTTATTCATTCTTGATACAAGCTTTACAAAGCAAAATGTTGAGCCTACGCCATTATGTTAAAAAAATTTTAAATTTCGAATAACTCCCAAAATTTTCAAAGTACAATTTTCAAATTTAATAGGGTTAGTATACCAGTATTCTAAAAAATATTTTAAAACTGGTCCGATAAGTTTAGCATAGGAGCCCCTTGGCAGCTTTTAAACTGTTGTTGTCATTTTGGCGATGAATTAAATTGTTATAGCAATTGCGTAAGTAAAGATCTTGGCTAGAAACATCGGAGCTACGACGGTGCCAAATTTCAAAATTCGTCAAGGATTTCTAAACTGAATCAATTTTTTTAGCACGATTTTTTTCAAATTTAATTATTTAAAAGAAAATGTGTGTACATTCAGCTTTTATTCGATATAAAAAAGAAATATATTTGAATATATATAAAGGTCAATTTTTAAGTCTTTTATGTTTTTCCTCAATTGTTACTTGTTTTTTTATTTTACTCTTTAATTATGAGCAGGACAAAAAAAAAAAAAAAAAAAGAAAGAAAGAAAAAGAAAAGAAAGAAAAAGAAAAAGGCGCGCGCGCTTGCTTAGATACTTTCATTTTTCTTTTCAAAAATCACCAATTTTAAAATTTAAACGTAGGGATTTAACAGAGAGTAATATTTGCCGGATATATCTGAAACACTGATGTCAGGTGGATACCGATATGCGGCATTCGGCAAAATCGCTATTCGTTTCGTCCTTATTTTTAAATGATTAAATTGAACAATTTTCAAATATATATATAATTTTTTAAATCCCTCCTTGTAGATATTAACTTATGGAGTAGTTTTGAAGTTATGCAAATTACAGATCATGAATAATAAAATCATTCTGTGCATAGTCTTTATACTTTTAATAATTTTTTAATAGTTAAACTTATGTTACAAAATTTCTTTACTTTTAGAAATTTTCATTTTTATTTTCATTTTTTTTTCTTTAACTAAGTTTAATCTTTTTCCATTTATTTTAATTTATTAGAAATTGACATCACTATTTTAGAAACTTTATTTGCAGTAATTTAAAAAATGTTAATTATAAATATTTTAAATAGAATTTCTCAGCTAACCAATCCTAATAAATGCATGCAAGTTTGCTTTTATTTTTTTTAACTTATAACATTAATAATAATAATAATAATAATAATAAATGTATCATTCTATACTGAGGCTGTCCAGTTTCTTTAGTACAATATTTCTGATATTCATTTCAATTATTTAAAAATAATAATAATTGCACGTTCGTTTTTTATTTATTTTTATTTTATTTTTTGACACAAAGAAAAATATATTTACTTAGATATTCATTTTTGGCATCAACTTCTTTTTTTCTTTTTTATAATTTTAAAGTGGGTTTTTTACAACGAGATATATAAAGTAGAGTGATAAATGGTAACCCTTGAGAAGGTCCAAGATGAGTCATGTGACATGCTCTTCTTGCACCTGCGTATTCGGTGGTTCCCTTGGTAACAGCTTATTTTCAGTAAATTTCTATGGCAACGGTTGTTCTTCGCACAAGTCATAAACGCCAAAGTTTTTGTTTACTTACGTAGTTTAATATTCTTTTGTTCTAAATCATTTTGATTTTTAGTTTACTTCTCTTTTATTCCGTGTAGTTGAACTTTAACCGACAAAATACTTAACAACAGTTGAAAAATTATTATTTTTTGTTAAATTTAGCTCTTTAAAAGTTTAAATTTTATTTTATAAACACTTTTAAACTTTGTTGGGAAACGATGAAAAAAAAGGTATTTTATTATTTATTAAAATGTGAAATATGTGTAAAATTATTTTAAAAGCAATTTATTTCGGTCATAGGACTGTCATGCTACCTAATAATAATGATAATTTGTCGAACTGATATTTTAAATGCCAAAATAGCGATAAAGGGCCAAATATAGCAACCTATTCGAGCATGTCACGTGATTCATCTTGAACCATGGAAAGTTAATCCTTCATCCTTTGAATCAGCACTCTAATTTATATATCTCGTTGGTTTTTTATTACCTTTTGAATCAATCATCCGGTTGAACTAAAAAATACGGCATTAGCTAGATTTACCGTTCTATACTGTAGCTATTCCATTTAATTAGAACGAAATTTCTAAATTTTATTTTAATTAATAATGAAGTAATAATAATTTCACTTTTTTTTTTTTTTTTTTTTTTTTTTTCCCCCGACATAAAAATAAGTATAATTGCGCATATATTTTTGGCATTAATTTCTTTCTTTACATTTTTTTAAAAATAATTTTTAAAGTTTAAGTAGGATTCTTATTACTTTTGAACCAATTATTCGATTGAACACAAAAATACAGAATTACCAAGATTTCGTTTTAATACATAAGTGTACCAATTTTTGATATAATCCGGCTAAAAATCCGTATAGATACAGTTACAATCGTTTAGCTCTTTATATTTAGATGGCAAAATAAAAAAGTTTTGAACGTCCATTCAAGGTAATAGATAAAAATTGGTAACGAAGACAAAATCGCTATCTGAAAGAAATTGTTCGACCTGTTTTACTGCTACTACTAAGGTGCCTCGATAAGTAATATAGGCACCCTAACTACTACTAGTAGTAGTAGAAATAATAATAAGGGCCCAACTATGATTTTTGGAGACCCGGGGCACTGATGCTAGTTGAAGGCCCCTTACCCTACTCTAAAGATTTCACCAAAAGGACCAGTTCTCAAAAACAAAAATAAATAAATAAATAAAGTGCATTTTTTAAATTTTTCCTTCAACTACACCTTCTATTTCCTCATTTTTTTAGCAACCTATAATAAAATCATTAGTTTTATGTTCAAGACAAATGAAAAACTGAAGTACATTGATCAGCCAATGTTTAGGAAATTAGTCACAAAATTTAATAATTGTTTATGCTCTCTAGTAAAATATAAAAATTTAATCAATTTTTGTTTTTAATAGACATATAATGAATATATATATATATATATATATATATATATATATACTATTACTTCTCAGTTTTTGGAAATGAGGCCCCTTAAATTTGGAGGCCCTGGGCCAGTGCCCCGTGCCATAATCTGGCCCTGGTAATAATAATAATAACCTGTGATACTATATATATATATAAATCAATACTATACATATATGCATGTATACATGTGTTTTTACATGCATTCATTACATAATATTGAGGTTCATTCAATAACGCGCTGTCTTTTTATCAAAAGACAAATCAGTAGTGAGGGAGTTTCTTGACCACCCTTTTGTATAATTGACTACTTTTGGGGGGACGAAAATGACCCCGCCTCTGTGATTATCATTTACTCTCATATTGACAGCCGAAATAGTTAACATCCCTAATTGGACAAAAAATTTCACACTAGGTTAAAGGCGGGGTAAGTTTTGTACTTCAACTGAGCCAGTTTTTTAGTTTCATTTTCTATAGCAAGGAGTTGGAAGGAAACGAGGCAGTGCCCTTAATCATAAAACGCGATCCTACTATACTATTGTCATCGTTTGCTGACTCAAAAGCCACTAACGATGTACTATAACGCTGGACACAGTAAAATCCTTTAACATAAGTTTTACATAGAGATAAATATCTATACAATAAGAATTCTACAATTCTCACGGTGTAAATAAATTAATATGTTTATTTAAAATTCATTCAGAATTTCAGAGTTGTAAAATTCCTATAGCAATTCATTAAAAACAGGGGTCGTAATCTCGGCCTTTTTTTCTTTACACTTTAAGAAATGAGAAAATTATGCTTTTTACTCTACCACTATTTTTATGCAAAAATTTCTATCTTGTTTACTCACGGCATATTGCTTTAAAATTATAATACAGATTTCTGTAAGAATAAAAGTGGTGGCGTAGCAGGCAGAATTTGCTCACCCCTGAAAGTGTCCTGAAAAAAAGGCGGAGAGTACGACCCCTGATTAAAGACCTGCCATTCTATATAAAACATACATTATTGCATAGATGACAACATTTTAATTTATTCCGGAGTGTTTTAAGCCCCGCCTTTATTTGAACCACTTTATTTATAGAAAATTTTTCTCCAACATAGAACTTCCATAAAATAAGGAAATAATATTTTTTGAAAATAAGTGGTATGAAATAAAGGTGGGGCTAAAAATACTCTGGAATAAATTAGAATGTTTTCATCTATGATTATAGTAACCATAGTTCCAATATTTTAATTTATTCCGGAGCGTTTTTAGCCCCGCCTTTATTTCGCACCAATTTATTTATAGAATATTTTTCTTCAAAAGTAACTATTATAAATTTAGAAAAAATATTCTTAAAAGAAAAGTGGAGCTAAAAATGCTCCGGAATAAATTAAAATGTCAGCAACTCTGTAGTAACCTATAATAATAAAAGAGTTTGTTTGTTTGTCTGTCTCTCTGTCGTCTAAGCAAAGCAAATACTTGTCGCATAATTACAGAAATCGGCATATGGGTGGAGTAAGTTGTGCAGCAATTGGTAGAGAGTTTCTTTTTCTTTTTCATTTTTAGTAAGTTGCGGAGACACATTTTAAAATGCCAAAGGAACTGCACTGGAAATCATAATTTAATTGGATTTTTCCTTTGCAAACGTTTCTCCGGATGTTCAAAAAAAAAAAAAAAAAAAAAAAAGGAGGAGGAAGAGGAGAAAAAAAAACAACCATGTTTAAACTACCATCCCTCCATAACGAATAAAAATATTAAAAAATTTTCAGCGTCATCAGAAAGCACATTTCTTCACACTACTGTTTTTTTTTCTCTCTGTCTATACTTCTCTCTCTCTCTCTCTCTCTCTTTTTTTTTTTTTTTTGAAAGGGTGAGATAAAAATAGGAATTTTTTTTTATATTTTTTACATTATTTTTTTCCCGAACCCCCCCCCCCCCCCTCCCCCAACCTTAAAAAAAAAAAAGCCTTCCTTTGGTCTTTGAAGAAAAAGTTAATAAGAGACATATTTTAAGCAATCTCAATTGTAATACAGTAGAACCCCGATCCATCGTTTTTCATGGGGTATGTGAAAAAAAAAACGATGACAGCGGGAAAACGATGAATGCGGGTTGAAGTCAAAACACGAAGAAAGCCATGTTTATGAAATAATACACGCAATATATATAGCATACTACTAATAAAAACTAATTTATTACTCTCCGAACTGTCAAAGAAATAAATCAAAGTTGTAGAGCATTAAGTGATACTTATTAAAAAAAAAAAAAAAAAAAAAAAAAAAAAAAAACAGTAAGTTTATGTTGAATATGCAGGAACTGCATTTTGTAAATTAAACGGGGACTTCCCAGATTTACAACATTTTCTGGTCCTTTTCTGTAATTTTATGTGCATATAACAAAATTCGTGCATTTTCATATGCCGTAAATACGCCAGACACACTTGGCACTGGCGTAGGCTCGGCCTCAGGAATGTGAAAAAATGTAGTAGCTACTGGATGTATCCGTTCTCCTTTTTACAAAATAGAATAACTTATTCTCCAAGCAACAACACACGATCCGTATTCAGTAATTCATAGACATACATTAGAATATCTGCACAATCACTGTTCTTCACCTACAACAGCATAAGGCTAAATAGTTGTGGTTGGTTGGGTTTTATATCGCACTAGTGATACAATATGGACAAATGGCGACAATCTGGAAATCACCTTTGGGGGTGGTCCGGAGACATGCTATCACAATTTTGAAGAACGATACATGCGGGTTTCATTACCATTATTTAAATGCAATTTGTGCAGGGACCATAGAAATAAAACGATCAATGCGGGAAAACGATATATCGGGGTTTCACTGTATTTATTTATATCTCAAAAATAAATAACTGAAATAAGCCATAAATTGGCACATTCATATTTTGTTGTAAAAATTAATGTACTGATAATTAATTAATTCGTTTTTGGCAAAAATTAATATAGATCATAATTCGTAGTTTTTTGGTTATGAATTTGTTAA
This sequence comes from Salticus scenicus, assembly GCA_963930645.1. Classification (NCBI taxonomy): domain Eukaryota; kingdom Metazoa; phylum Arthropoda; class Arachnida; order Araneae; family Salticidae; genus Salticus; species Salticus scenicus. The sequence continues at coordinate 275,293,766 of OZ005653.1, forward strand.
TTTCTTTTCATAATTCCAGGGATGGAACACGGGCGCAGAATTCCTCCAGGTATTTGTTTAAGAAATTTCGGTACTTATAATTTCGACGGTTTAAGAAGGAGAAAATTTTCTTACATTGCCAGTGGTATGAGTTCTTCGCCAGTGTTCCATCCCTGTAATCTGTAATGCACATTATATTACAGTGAAACCCCAATCAGTATTTCCCGCATTGATCGTTTTATTTCTATATTCCCTGCACAAACTGTATTTAAATAATGTTAACGGAACCCGCATGTATCGTTCTTCAAAAAGTCGTTTTCCCGCATTCATCGTTGTAAAATTTTTCTTATGACCGAAAAATCAAGCGATTCCACATGGCATTCAAACTGGAATTACTTCTTTTATCCTAAAACAACTCTTTTCCTCCTACACAGAGGATAAAAATTGTGATGGTATGTCTCCCTACCCTCCTCGAAGGTGAGTTCCAGACCGTCGCCATTTATCCATATTGTAGCATAAGTCTGATGTAACACCCAATTATTCTCAACTACTCATCATTTTGCTGTATTAGGTGAAGAACAGTGATTGTGCAGATATTGTAACATGCGCGCCTATGAATTACTGTATATGGATCGTGTGTTGTTGTTTGGAGAATAAGTTATTCTACTTTGTGTAAAGAGGAGAATGGATGCATACAGTATGGCCAGCCACTACATTTTTTCAGATTCTTCAGGTTGAGCTTACGCCAGTGACAAGTGTGTCTGACGTAACTACGGCATTTGTAAACGCACGATTTTTTTTTTTTTTTTTTTTTTTTTTTTATGAACATGAAATTACAGAAAAGGACCACAAAATGTTGTAAATCTGGAAAATCCTCATTTAATTTATAAAATGAACAAAAAACCCATTATTTTAAATTTTAAATTTAAATTAAATTTTTTTTTTTAATTTCATTTTTTGACCGTAAAAATGAGCCACGTGCTTTTTATAATGAATGAAATTAATTAAGATGAAGTGTTGTCATCTAAATTTCATGCTTTAGTTAATTTTAAAAAATCTAATTGCCGCGTCGAGAAAGTCTTTGCAACCTTGGATTCAGCAAAATCGGCCCTTTCATTTAGTACCGAATTTGTAACGACAGCACTGATAGTTCTAATTTATTTTGGTGTTACACAAAACTGGTCTACAAGAACTACAGATTGAAACTAATACTCCTCCGTTATAAAAAAGAAAGGGAAAAAACAATCTAGCCACATGAACGTTTTTGGGTAAATATGACGTTTTAGAGGATGCTTATTGTAAAAATAAGCTCCACATCTGCCCATTTTTGCATAATACAGGTGTGCACTTGAAAAAAAAAAAAATCACTTTTTTTTACAATAAATAAATAAATAAAAAGTAGTGAAGTAGTTATGATTAAAAAGGTATATTTACTCATAATTAAACAACTAATTCCTTTATTATATATTTAGCAATTTGTGTTTACTCTTTTAACAATGTCTTCTTCCTTTTGATGCCCCTACCAACATGTTTCCTTCTTTTCCTTCCATCGTCTTCTTTCTCTCCCCCCCCCCCGTTTTCCATTTTGTATTTTTTAGTACGACAGGACTAAAAATCTCTAACAGATATATCTGCAGAAGACAATGATATCTTCTGCAGATATATTGATGATGGCTTTTGAATATTTGTTGGAGATGTTGGTGATATCTTTTGAATACATATTGATGATGGCTTCTGCTTTTAACTATGTGTTGGCGATATCTTTCTGAATGTGTATTGAATATGGCTTCTGAATATTTGTTGTGTGTATCTTTAGAATATATATAGAAAATGACTCTGAATATTTACTTGTGAGATTTTTAGAATATGTATGAATTATACCTTCTGAATATTTTTCTGATATTTCTTCTGGATATGTATTGATATTTTTTTCTTATATCTTCTTAATATATGTCGGTGATATCTTTTGAATAATTGGTGAAGGCTAAAATTATTATTATTATTATTATTATTTTATGATAGTAATATACAAATTAGTCCTGTCGTACTAAATTAAATTTTATCAAAGAGATATATATATATTTTAATTCACACTTATTATTATTGTTTTAAAGTAAAAAATAATTATATTTTAGATTTCCTTTTCTTTTTTAAAAAATAATAACGCAGGGCACGAGATTTCATGTTTTCACGAAAAAAAAAAAAAAAAAAAAAAAAAAAAAGAGTTTTGCAAAAAAAAAAAAAAAAAAAAAAATGTAATGAAATATTTCTACTTTTTTTTTTTTTGGAGGGGGGGGGGGAGGAAGGAGCAGGGCTCAGTGAATAACAATGCATAAGAAACAGTAAGAAGATCCTGTGTTAATATTTTTTCTTTTTTTACATCATATTAACTTATCCTTATTATTAGTTCCCCATCATACTATAGGTATGGGGAACTTAGGTAATCGCGAAAATATTCAACTTTGGTTTTTTTTTACTTTTTTATACGTTTTCAGGTGTGAGGAATCTAAAAATATCAAAATGCGTATGGTGTCCGTCTGTACGATGTCTGTTAGTTTGTTAGTCCGTTAGTATGTGGATTAGTCCGTTTGTGGATTAGTCCGTTGGTGGGTTAGTCCGTTAGTGTCTTGGTATGCTAGTTAAACCTCACGAACAAATGATCGCAGAGAGGTCAGACTGGTTTTAAAGCATTAGTTATGACACTGACAAGAACCCTATTCATTCGCAGTACTCTAATTACAAAACTTCAGAAGTCATTCGAAATTTACGATATTCTTAGCATAAAAGAACAGGGCAAAATTTCACTTAAACGTGCGTGAAAAGAAATGTTTTTATCGTAAAGAAGTAAGAACAGCTTTTAAATATCAGTTTTCATGACGGGATGAACATCATTAACTAGAAACATGCTACTTTGAAAATTTCGCAAATTATTCGAAATTTAGAAAATTTCTTAACATGGCAGAATACAGCAAACTTTCGCATAAATGTCCCTTTAGAGGGGTATTTTCATCGTAAAGTTGTCAGACTACTTTTAAAATATTATATAAGATGCTGGTATAAACATCCTTGATTATGAATTTTCCAATTTAAAAATTTCGTACGTCACTGGAAATTTACGATTTACTTAATATGATGAAATAGGGCAAAATTTCGCACAAATGTGCACTTTGAGGGACATTTTCATCGCAAAGATATCAGAATGCTTTTAAAATATCATTTACATTACTGACATAAACATACCTGAGAATGAATTTTTTAATTTAAAAATTTTGTAAGTTATTTGGAATTTACGATTTACTTAACATGGCAGAATAGGGCAAAATTGAGCATAAACGTTCATTTTGAGGATCATAAATATATCAGACAACTTCAAAATAACATTTAGGATGCTTGTTTGAACATGATTGACTACAAATATTCTAATAGGAAAATTTCGTAAGTTATTCGAAATTTAAAATTTTATCAACATAGCAAAATGGGGCGATATTCCATATATACATGCATTTTGAGGATTGTTGCATTAGAAATAGCAGCATGAAAGCTAAACTACATAATTAAACCCCAATAAAATAAATTAATAGATTAGAATAAGATAAATAATATATCGAACTGAACGGTGTGTAACTTATTAGGCAGGGATTTCATTCAATCACTGTGTCAAGCATTTGGTCAAATTAATTTTTCTTAAAATTAATAAAATATGATTTGTACTAGAAATGAGAACATACATATGATAGGGAACTGAGCAGCGTCCACCTATGCCAACTAGTTTTTTACTCTAACCTTCTAACGCACAGTCCTCACCTTCTGGGCTCATGCAATAGTAATTACACACTCAGTTTTAGATCAGATTTCAAGTTTAAAGTGCTACGCACTAGGTAACTCACCAATGGATCATCCAGTTCCAGTTCCAAGAACCTGTGTAAATTTTTCCTTGTAGATTTCTGTTTAAGATATACATTCAAGTAAGCAAACGTTTAAAAAAAACTGTACTGATCTTTTGAAATTTATCTTCTCTGTAAATATCAATTTGGAAGCTATTTTTGCTGTAAAAAGACTTGATAATTATTTGGAAAATGAAGCGGATGTAACAAAAGTTGTTGAAGTCAGAGATTCCAAAAAGGCTTAACCATTACTTCTAACCCTTCTAGATGACAATATTTTAGTAACAATGGCCGCAGAATCAATTGCCACTAGCATCTAGCCGGCGACGAGCAACTAGCACACTTTCCTGACAAGCGTCTGCGTCTTAATCAGCAACTTTTACTCCCAAAACCAATACGTATGCATAATATTTTTTAAAAATATGGGGGGGGGGGAGGGAGTCCATAGCCAAATGAACCCAGGGCACAATCTAACTTAAATCTGCCTTTGAGAATATGTAAGTCAGTTCAACAAAATACTTTGCAATAACCAACAAGAAAATAAGAATAATTAATTATTAAGCAGTATTAAAATATATTATTTACTCTTAGCTGAGCTAAAAGTAAATAAGAAACTTTATAAATTTTTTAATGCATTCACAATTTCATATAATACTTCTAATTACCAGATTTCTTTTCTTAAACAATATTTATTAGAAAGTGCCAAAGTAAGATTTTAAAATTACGTTTTCATTCCAAAGATTTACAAATCTTAAAATTCTCAAAAATTAAAAATCCTTCCTGCTCTTTTGAAATGGTAGGTTGATTCCTTTTTTCTTATCATGTAGCCACCATTTTGAAACAAAATGACAGCTAAAATTTCTAATGGGCATGGTGGGAATATATTGATGAGGGCTATATACATATGGAGTTTTAAGCAAATCGGTTCATAAATACCTTTTTTTTTGTCAATTTTAAATGCATATCAATCAGGCAAACAAACATATCAAATACATTTGTGAGATAAGCCTACACAACAAATTTATTTCATATTAATTCAGTATTTCAAAAGTTATCATGTTGACGAAATTTCATGTGGCCACCACTCGGAAACAAAATAATGGAGCACACTGCTCAGTTAACTAATGCAAGATATCTGTAAGATAAATCTACTGTCCAACTTTGGTTTGAATAAATTCAGTATTTCAAAGTTATTGTGAAAAAAAAAATTTTTTTTAATCAAGTGTCAACATTCAGTGTTTGCAACTTGGACACAAATTTGCAGAGCAACTTGCCCAGCAAAATCATTTATGATATGATAAGTCCACAGTCAAACTTTGGTTCGAATTGAGTATTTCAAAAGTTATCATGATAATAAATTTTCAAGTGGCTGCTACTTGGAAATAAAAGAGCAAAGTGAGATGCCTAGCAAACTTAGCTAAGATAGTTGAATGATAAGTCCACTGCACAAATTTTCAAGTGGTCGCCACTTGGTAACAAAACAGCAGAGCAAGTTGACCAGTGAACTTATCCTAAATATTTGAGCCATAAGTTCATAATCCAACTTTGGTTTAAATCAGTTTAGTATTTCAAAAGTTATCGTGATGGCACATTTTCAAGTTGTCACAACTTGTAATCAAAATAGATGAACAAGTTGCGAAGTGAACTCATAAAAAAATATTTATATGATAAATTCTCTGTCCAACTTAAGTTCGAATTAATTAAAAATTCATCGTGTTGATAAATTTTCAATGGTAGCCTTATTTCACGTGGTCTCACTTAATATCCAAGAAAAGGTATATTGCACTAAAGTAAAAAAGAAGCAAAAATAAATAAATAAAATGCTCAAATAATTATAACTAAAAACTGCTTCCAGATTAAGTGAAAATTCATAACATAATATTTTCTAATTTTTAAAAACCAAAATTAAATGAATAGTTGATAGGGGTATTAATTATAAGTCGTATAAATAGTTGTGAAAAATGCATATATTTTCATAGAATGAATTAAAATATGAGCTTTTTTTAAAAAAATTAATGTATTATAATAATTCTGCAATAGCAATAAATTTGAATGATTTTATGTGACTCTGTAAAAATGAATTTTAAAGACTAAATTAGGTATTTGCACTGAGTAATGGAGTATCTTAGTTTTATATAAAAAATATTTATTTCCTGGAAAATCTTTCTTACAAATAATAATAATAATAATAATAAAATAAATAAAAATAAAATGAATGAATGAAGAGACAGAAACTCTAAGCAGTATTGCTGAAATTCTTTGACACTTAGCAAAAAGAAAAATGCTTTCTTCAAAATGCTTGTAGATGCATATATATCCTTGCTATACATTTATTTAAGCAAAGTAACTTTTGATTTAATTTTAAATAAAAATACATAGTATGACATACAAAAAAGTGTATAATACACAGGATATTTTTAAAAATAATCTTTAAAACTTTGGAAAATATATTAAATCGTTTAAGTTTGTCATCGATTAAAAATTCTTTTTCTCTGCAATTTGCATCTAAAAAGCTACATAAAAATTTTACAATAAAATAAATAACCTATGCTGCAATTACAAAAGTAAATAATAAGCAATGTTTATCTTCTTAAATAATAAACCTGTTTTAAATCCACTATCATTGATTTTTTTTTTTAATTTATTTTACACTATAAATAAATGCACCCATATTATGATGAAACAAAAAACTTTTGTCAAAGAAGAAATTTACATATGAATATATATACATATATATATATATTATCCTGTTCAAAAAGCCCTTTACACAGGCAGGAAGCACGCAATATGCCCTTTTAAATGGACTTTTACGAAAACAAAACGAGCAGCGGACGGGAGTAATAGAGCAGGCGCATGTTTATAAACAAACGACGCTATTCTGCAACTTTTGCGCATGTAGGCAAAATATCTGCCTTCCCATTGGTGCTTTATCCCACCTTTTGCCTACAATCTAAAGTACGCGCGGAGATATCTGTCGCAGTGACGTCGCGTGCGCTTGCTCTATAGTTGCCGTCTTTCACTGAGCGAGGAGTATCACTTGCCGTCTGTATGCGCAGAACTAGATGCGCGCAATTTGAGAGCAAGACTCCCGGGAGTATGGTTTTGGGAGTAAAAGTTGACTAGCGTCTCGCCGCAGCGCCGGCTCCCTACAAAAATGATAACTGAGCATGCGTACAGACTTGGATTTTTGAAAGTTATTGGATTCGAGCAAGTTAAATAGAATTTGGCGAGGCATCACCCTTTTACCACATTTTCCTAATTTATGTGTATTCCTTTAATACAAAAATGTTTCAAATGGCAAAAACATCCCCACCCCTAAATATATATATATATATTTTTAACAGTAATTTTTTTTTTAGGAAAATTAATAGATAATTTAAAAAAATTAACTAAAATAAAATAAAAAAAACGAAACTGTCATTTCCTTGAAATATCTTCAATACAGATTTAAATTTATTGCATTCTTTTTTTTTTTTTTTTTGGGGGGGGGGGGGGGAGGGGGGGAATTTCTTATTTAGTTTATTTTTTTTTCTTAGCTTAAAAAAAAAAAAAAAAAAAAAAAAACCTTGGATTTCATTACAAATTTAAAATATGTAAAATATTTATTTTTATGTTTAGATAATAAACAAAAATTATTTTATTTAAATTTTAATTGTTATATAAACTTGTTTAAATTTGTTAAATGTGTTATTTAAATTACTTCTTTTTAAAATTCCTTTAATGCAAAGATGTTTCAAATGACAGAACCCCCCCCCCCCCCCCTAAATATTTCTTTCCATATTTTATTATAATAACTGCAATTTATGAATTAATAGACTTCAAAGAGAATTTAAAGAAAAAAATAAACCAGGTAAAATGTTTTATTAAAAAGGTAACAATCTTTTTTTTTTTTTTTTTTTTTTTTTTTTACGAAAGATAATAGATAATTAAAAGAAAAAAAAATATCTTTAAAAACGAAACAGCCATTTTCTTAAAATATCTTCAATACAAATTTAAAATTATTTCATTTCATTTTTTTTTTTTTTTTTTTTTTTTAATCTATTAAACAGTTTATTTTATTTTACTTAGCTTAAGAAAAAAAGAACGTGAATAACAATAAAAATTCATAATAGAATTTTTAAATATGTAAAATATTTATTTTTATGTTTAAATAGTAAACAAAAATTATTTCATTTAAATTTTAATTATTACTTAAACTTGTTTAGATTTGTTAAATATATTTCTTTTTAAAATTCCTTTAATGCAAAGATGTTTCAAATGACAAAAACAACCCCTCCCCCTAAATATTTCTTTCCATATTTTAGTAAAATAACTGCAATTTATGAATTAATACACTACATAAAGAATTGCTTTTTTATTTCATGCGAATTCCTGCGAAGATTTAAAAAAAAAAAAATATTTTCATGAGAGTTATTTAAGTTAATTAATGTGAAGAAAATAAGAAAACTCCTCAAACTGTAAAAGCATTCAACAATTATTTCAATTTAATAAAGCATAACTTACCATCAGACAAAAAAAAAAAAAAAAAAAAAAAAAAAAAAAAACAGGCAAATGTGCAACATGAATGCATCAGCACAAGGCAGCAATTTTTCTACAGAATCTTTAAAAGTTTGTTTCTGAATGTGGGATTAGGCCTGAGTGAGATGTTCTCAGGGCAGTCTTTTTAAGGTGACCTAGCACATTCTAATGCGAGTTCCTAAGAAGATCATGGAAAAGTCGCACAACTAGGTTAACAAGTGTGTACCCGATTCAAAGCTAGCGCCTACCATCTATCACCTTGGATGACAGAATCTTGCCAGTGCAATAAATTTAGAATAAGAAATTTGTTTGATATACAGATTTAAAATTCTAAAAGAAATTTTTTTAAACTGATATTTCGGTAGTATTTTTATTTATTTATTTTTTATTTTATTTTTTACATATAAATAAAAAATGTTTAAAAAGTTTTGACAACAAATTTTCGTCTGTAGTCAAAGTCTGACTATAGCACGGGAACCTGGGGCCCCTGCCTTGAGCACGAAGATAAAGCACGAAACTCCTTAAACACGCATTCATAAACGTTTGTTGAGACTTTTTTTTTTTTTTTTTTTTTTTAAGAAGTAATTTAAATAAAATATGTAAAAAGCAGTTTTGTTTTTAAAGAACTTTTTTATCCCCTTTTCTTTTATTATTATTATCTATTAATTTTCCTAACAAAAAAAAAAAAAAAAAAAAAAAAGCTGTTTTTTAATAAAACTTTTTACCTGGTCAGTTTTTTAAATTCTCTTTGAGTCTATAAATTCATAAATTGCAGTTACTGTAATAAAATATGGAAAGAAATATTTAGGGAGGGGGGAGTGTTTTTATTATTTGAAACATCTTTGCATTAAAGGAATTTTAAAAAGAAGTAATTTAAATAACATATTTAACAAATTTAAATAAGTTTAAATAATAATTAAAATTTAAATAAAATAATTTTTGTTTACTATTTAAACATAAAAATAAGAATAAATATTTTACATATTTAAAAATTCTATTATAAATTTTTATTGTAATCCACGTTTTTTTTTTTTTTTTTTTTTTTTTTTTTAAGCTAAGTAAAATAAAATAAATTGTTTAATAGATTAAAAAAAAAAAAAAAAAAAGAATGCAATAAATTTAAATTTGTATTGAAGAATTTTTAAAGAAATGGCAGTATCTTTTTTAAAGAATTTTTTTAATTATCTATCAATTTTCCTTAAAAAAAAAAAAAAAAATGTTATTTTTTAATAAAATATTTTACCTGGTCTATTTTTCAAACTCTCTTTGCAGTCTATTAATTCATAAATTGCAATTATTGTAATAAAATATGGAAAGAAATATTTAGGGGGGGGGGGTGTTTTTGTCATTTAAAACATTTTTGCATTAAAGGAATTTTAAAAAGAAGTAATTTAAATAACATATTTAACAAATTTAAACAAATATAAATAATATTTAAAACTTAAATAAAATAATTTTTGTTTACTATTTAAACATAAAAATAAATATTTTACATATTTTAAATTTGTATTGTAATTCAAGGTTTTTTTTTTTTTTTAAGCTAAGTAAAAATAATAATAAACTGCATAAGAGATTTAAAAAAAAAAAAGAAAGAAAGAAAGAAGCAATTAATTTAAATCTGCATTGAAGATATTTGAAGGAAATGGCGGTTTCGTTTTTTAAAAAAGTTTTTAGTTAATTTTTTTAAATTATCTATTAATTTTCCTAAAAATAAAATTGCTGTTACAAAAAAAAAAAAAAAAAACATTTAATTCAATTCAATATGAACTACAATACACATCTAACGCATAAACATAAATGGTAAAGAATATTACAACTTACAACCCTTCAGAAGTGTCGCAGTGCATCGCCAAATTACAGCATGCCAATCCTGCCAAGGCAATTTATTCAACTTTTTCGTAGGGAGCCGGCGCTGCGGCGAGACGCTAGTGTAAAAGTTGCTGATCAAAACTCCCCAAAATGGGGAGAAATCCCCAAGTCTGGCAACACTGCATCTGACAATTCGCTACATCTGATATGGCAACACAGCTCACAGAGCCAGCTTTAGAGCGGCTCTGCATTGGTGACGAATTCCCAATGTATGGATCTATTTCCTATTTATGAAAAGAAACTTTTTAAAAAGAATTCCAATATTATTTTTTGGTGTAGGTATAATACAAAATTTTTTCCAATTTATTGTGTGTTTGAAAATCTTTTTTTATTGTTTTTCACATAATTCTATACTTTATAGTGTAACCACGCTTCCTACGCCTAGCAGTGAGGACGAGCCGAAAATGTTGGAGGGTTTCCAAGTTGACCAACATGTTTGATTTAATAAGCATCCAGTCATTCGGTATTCCCTTATCGCCGCTTATTTTCTCTGAACGAAAAGCTTGTCTCCCCTATTTTACTAGTGGACTCGTTGAATCCGCACCTGCACAGAGGCTTCCATGGTCGCAAGAAATGTAATTAAAGAGTAGAAGTTAAACTTCTGTTGCAAATATTTGTGTCGGTATGCATAGCCACCAATATTTTAATTTATTTTGGAGTATTTTTAGCCCCGCCTTTATTATGTACCACTTATTTTTACTTTCTCTTACCCATAAGGTAGAGAAAGTATTGTTTTTGGGTCAAATTTTCGAACGCGAGTTTTTGTTATATTTACAAGTTTTGGGGTTCCCTGAATACGAAAATCATGTTTTTAGCAAATGGTCTGTGTGTATGTCTGTGTGTCTGTGTGTGTCTGTCTGTTATCAGCATATCTCAAAAACAAATTATGGCAGAAAGTTCAAACTTGGTATTCTAAATGTGTATCATATTAGGATGCTACACTAAACTTTTCGTTAAGATCAAGCAAATCGTTCGTGTACAGGGACACTCAAAAGTATTCAAATACATTACGTCTATGGGGGAAATTGCTGGTAAGTAGAGTTTAACATCTATAGACTGAACAGGGGAGCAGCCCCCGCTCACCGCTCAAAGAGCGGTGTTGAGCGCTTCTAGAACCGAAGTTCACGTGGGCTGTCCCGAGAAGAACCCCCTGCAGACCTGCCTGACGTTTATTTAAAAAGCAAGAAGGTTTTACATAGGCATCGCCAGGCATGAAGCCTTACCGCAACAAGGGGCGATGGAAAACAACATAGAAAGAGTACATGGTCATCGCCTGGCTGAAAGTCACCTCGCGACATTGGGCGATGATAATTTTAGATGGATTGTGCCAGGCCCTTAAGGCCTCTCGCGACAGACGGCACTAGATGAGTTGTCACATCTCTTGATGTGTACTAGAGATTTCAAGTTTGACTAGAATAGTCCAGGTGGTACAATTGGATGACAACATGGATGACAGTATTGTAGAAGAACTATGCACTAGAATAGTCCAGGTGGTACAATTGGTGGACAGTATTGCAGAACAACTGTGGAGAAAACTGATTTTGCAGGGTAATTTGGGTAACAGAGGAGAGAATGAGAGAGTTAGGATTGTTGCTAATTTAAACTATAGAGTTTACTTAGTTTTTGAGAGAGGTTTTGAGTAAGAGGCTTCCTTGCAAACAGATTTTTGTTTTGGTGACTGGCATTTTGAAAAAGGGTGGGAGGATAAGTAGCTTAATTTGGGAAGAAGTGTAGCTGCCAGTGGGAATAACATCTATAGACTGCACTAAACCAAATGAAACGAATATGTATTTTTTTGTAATAGAGATAGTCAACAGGGAAAAAGAAAAAATTGTGTATGTAGAAGCCTAGCCTCCCCCCCCCCTCGAGGGGAGTAATTTTTCATGACGGGTATCATTCAAAAGAGCTCGCCAATACATTTAAAACGAATGGTTGAACCCTCTATCTGCGATAATTTAAAACAAAGTTATCGATTTTTTTTACTTTTAACAAAAAAAAAAAAAAAAAAAAAAAAAAAACAGAAAAAAAAAAAATCTTTTTTTTTTTTTTTTTTTTCCAATATTGAGAATAAAATGGACTTTTTTTTGGATATTTAGTGTTATACTACTTCTCTAATATGAAAATCGTCTGCATTATCATAAAAGATAATCTTTTAAATAGTAATTTTAATAAATTATAAAAAAAAAAAAAAAACAGATTTATTTTTTAATAGCCGAATGAAATTGTATATAAATGTAGCTCCCCTCACACAAAACTGACTATCATAAAAAACTCTTCCGAAGACTAATTTGAATTGTTTAACACAGGTTTAGATAACAGTACTCGTTATCTTACCTCTTAATCTGCAACCTGTATTTATAGTATTAAATTTCAGGGTAAGAGAAAGTCTTGTGAGTGACACATCAGATTATTTAAAAGTAATTTTGTCTTATTTTTTCGAAGTTATATATTGTAGATAACTTTCTATAAATAAAGTGGTGCAAATTAAAGGCGAGGCTAAAAGTACTCCGGAATAAATTAAAATATTTGCAGCTATGGGTATGAATCGTAAAGCAGGTCCGATGTTCTGCTCAATTTCTGTTAATATTTTCTGCATTTTTATTTATATTAAAAATTCTCGGAACATTTATGAAAAAGACGCATTACCGCATGCTACTTCATCACCGACTGATATGCATATTATAGGACTATTAGACTGAAAATTTTGTTTAATTTCAGAAAATACTTTTTACATTTTAATTTTTCGATTTGAAATGTTAAGTGAAAACGGAAATGCCCATGTTAAAGATTATTTTAAATTTCTTCAAATAAGGCATTACAATTTCTGGAAAATATATACTCAATATACGCTATTTTGACTGTTATTTTTATTTATTTCTTTCTTTATTTATTTTGGCTGTATAATTTTTTTTTTTTTTTTTCCCAGTTAGTCAAAGTTCAAAAATGGTTCAAAGGTCAATGGCCAAAGTTCAAAAAGACGTATATGGTAAATCGACGTAACAAATTAGAATTTACCAAAATAGCTGATTTCGACAACTACTTATATTTTAAAAGCCTAATATGTTAGAAAGAAAGTAACCAAACAAGCTAAAGCAAATTTAAATTTAAAATGCCAATTTAAATTGTCGGACATTTTTTATTTCCAAAACAATATTTAAATGCATTTAAATAATAAAAAATATATATATATATTAATAATAATCAGAAAAGAAAAAAAAAGTAAAAATGCGCAGCTACAATTTAAAGACCATAAATGCCAACTTGTACGTTTGTTTGCTACCAGAAATTTTTAATCTAAATTTTTAAGGACCGTTTTAGCAGATCTTCGAATCTTCGGATACTGTGGGATAGAAGCACCTGTGACAAATGCCACGCATCTTCCACTGCCTAATGATGGTAGCTAAAAAGTTGTTATTCCTGAAAGACACTTTCACTGCAATGGAGAGGGGAGTGATAAACAACGAAGGAACATTAAAAAAAAAAAAAAATCTGTGATGATTCTTATCGTATAATATTATTATTATTTATTTATTCCTTTAATTATTATTATTGTTATTTTGCTTTGAAAGTACCGAATTTTTTTTTCTTTTTTCTTTTTCTTTCTTTCTTTCTTTCTTTCTTTCTTTTTTTTTTTTAAGAACAGAAGACATTAGAAATTATATGAAGTTATAAAGGCTGAATCATAAAAGTGTAACACCTCTTTTAAATTTTGAAGATTGTAAAAATTTTAAGCATGTAGGGGAGAGTAGGGTTGAATGGAACAATAGCAAAATGCCGGCGCTGAATTCTGTTTCTGTTTATTTTCAAGATTCGCGGTTGTTTTGCTGCCTCTCTTCGATTTCTGTTATGAAAGAAGCAAAACGGCCCTTAATTATCCAACTGAACTAAAAAATACAGCATTAGTTACATTTGTCCTTATTAATAAGTGTAGCAATTTTTGATAAAATCTAAAAATCTGGACAGATACAATAACAAACTTCCAGCTTTATATGTTTTTAATAAAAATGTTTGCACATTCATTCAGTAATGCAATAAATGGTGACAAAGCAAAATCGCTATCTGAAAGAAATAGTCGTATCTGTCGTACTAACAGTGAAAAATATTTATATGAAGAAACTTAGAGAAAAAATTATACTATTATGCAATAGAATATTACAAACCAGAGTATAATTTTTAATTAAGTATAATTAATTACAGAATTTATATTTAATATTTTAAATAACATTACAAGTTTTATAGCTTTTCCAAACGAAATTTGGTACACAGTTTTAATCGTATAACCCTATAAAAAGAAAACACTCTCTCACTATTAGAATTATTTCAATATTTTTCAGTATTTTGATATTAAGATTCTTAATGACTTCTTGATTTCATCAGCATTCTAGAACTTTTACACTTTAATAAATTAATTCACAATCCTTCAATAGAGAACATTTTGCATGAAATTTAAAATAAAAAATAATAAATAGTACAAAAAATAAATAAATAAATAAAAATAAGAATAATAATAATAATAATAATAAAAAAAAAAAACTGCTTGGATATATTCTAATGCTGCTTTTTTTTTTTTTTTTTTTTTTTTGGTAATTTAAAATCAGGATATCTAGCTTTTGGATTTAGTATATAGATAAGAAGATGGGCTGTTATGAATTATAATTACCATGTTTTAGCTTATATCCACTTTTTCAGTTAATTCTGTTAAACCATTTAATTCAGTTTTGAAAAAAAACTAAAAAATGAGAGAAACTTTTTCAGTTATACAATTTTTACCTTACATTAATTTGTCTGAAATAAATTGTCTTCCCATTATTCTTATTATTATTACTGCAAACGTTTTCACAGATATGGTTTTCTATTCTAATTTATCCCCCCTCCCCCCACACACACTTAAATAATAGTATGGCAAGTTTTAAAAAATCTACTTCTAATATTTTGTTTTTATCAGAAAATATTGGCTGTCGGTTTTGTATTTTTCCCAGGGAGGAGTACTAAACAAACTAATGAATGCCATTAATAACATAAAAAATGAGGAAATACCCCCCCCCGCCCCCCTCCCCTTTGCTCCTCCATATGTGTGCTTAACAGAAAACATTCTATTTTAGAAAATGTCCTTGTTGATTTTAAATGCCCCAGTTAAAATCATGTTAAAAGTTTTGAATAGGATATTTATTCTGTTACAAAATATCTCCTAAACTGCAATATATAAATTACTTAATTGGCGTGTAATTTAATATATAAATAATACAATATATTTTCCCTATGGCTAATATTCTAAATGCTGCATGTTTTCTATAGATTGTGCATTATGATGATTGGAGTGTTAATTAGACAACCAACTTTCAAACTGAAAATTATTCAGTGGTGTGGACCTTATAATATATATATATATATATATATATATATATAAGATTTTTCAAGATTTAAAAAATTTATTACCTGAAACCTCAAACAGATATAAATAACAATGCTTTTATAATTATTTTTTATTGTTAAGGAAAATAAATATTGTAATTTTTGTTGAAATCTAAAATGGTCAGGATGAATGATTAGTTTATTTGACATGGAGTGATCCAAAGATCATTCCACTTAAAAAAAAAAGCTGGTGTTTAAAAAATATATATTTATTTATTTAACATCATAACTATTATAATACCATTACAATACTTCATTATACTTTGTATAAGGAAGTAAAAAGGATAACAGTGAATTCAGGAGTTATAGTAAAAAGCTTATTGTAACTATTAAAAAATAATGGAATTTTTGCCACAATCCATTTTATTCCACTCTACAAATTTTAAGATTTGTAGCTAATGATATAATAAAAGTTTTTTTTTTTTAAATCTCCAACTTAATGTAGGTTTAAAAAAAAAAAAAAAAAAAAAAAATTAGCAAGCATAGGTAAGTTGCGTATTAAAATAGACCTCATGAAATTCTCTTTAAACTGAGGTTTCAAACAATCCTCTATGCCAGATAGAAATTGGGAAATTTAAGTTTGCACAAACCAAACAATGTTATTCTCTCTCTTTAAAAAAAAAAAAAAAAAAAAAAAAATATTTATTTAAAGATTAATTATACGAAAATCCAATGAGACATAAAAATTAAAAAATATACTCTCTTTTATAACATTAATGAGAATGATTCCCAGAATTTCTGTTGAAATCTTAAAGGTTGAAAATTTTCAGTTTTGTTTGATTTGTTGACCATCAGATGGAAGCACTACCAAAGAGGGTCTTGGATGAAAATGGGAAATAAACACATCGAATAAGCATAAATAAAATTCAGCGTCGACGTACGACGCATGCGCGAAATCTGCAGGAAAGTGTGCAAGTTGCTCGTCGCTGGCTAGATGCTAGTTCAATTGCCTGCGAGATATGGACTAGTTTAAAACAGAAATATCTAAAAGTTAGTGCTGTAAGTCAAATTTTAGTTCGAAAGAAGCTTGCAACTTTGAAGAAACGCCGAGATTGTAGTATGCAACGACATATCAATGAGTTACTGGCTATTGTGAATGATTTGAGACTTTCGGTTCGGGTGCTGAAGTGAAAGACATGGATGTAGTTATTTACTTGTTGATGTCATTACTTGCGGATTACGACGTCATTAAATCAACCATTGAAAATAAGCCAAATGAAACGCTAACGTTTGGCTTTGTTATGCAGAGACTTTTGAATGCTGAAGAATTGAAATGCGAGAGATACCCTGATAAGCGTGTTACCGTTTCAAGTGAAAGCATAGCTTTCAGCGTTGATAAGCGTGATATTATTTGCCATAAATGTACAAACAAAGGTCATGTTCCCAAGTTCTGTAAAAGGAAAACAGTTTGTTTTGGTTGTGGACGCCCAGGGCATTATAAAAAGGATTGCCGATTTAAGCAAAAATCAGATTTCAAAGAATCAGCTGCAGTGAGATTCATGGTTGGTGAGCCTGCTGAGAATTTCATTCTTGATTCTGGAGCATCTACACACATGAGTAATAGAGGTGAATGGTTTGAAGAAATTAAACCTTTCTCTGGAACTGTTGCATGTGCTTCGAAAAATGATATCTTAAAGGCAGTAGTCATTATATCTGGAGTATTAAATGGCTTAAAAAATGTTCTGAAAGATATGTTGCATGTGCCTGAGTTAAATGGTCAATTAATCTCTGTCAAAAACATTTAAAAGGCTGGTTACAGTGTAATTTTTAAGAATGACATTGCTGTTATTGAGAAGAACAGTGAAAGTTTTGAATTTTCTAGGCTTAATAAGAAAGGAAAGTATGTGAGTCAATTTGAACATATTAAAGCTTCAACATTTTCTGTAGAATTATGGCACAGACGCTTGGGGCATCCATGTAACAAGGTATTAAAACAAATGGATTTGCCAGTTTCCGAACAACTGTCAAGTTTTTGTGAAGAGTGTGTTATAGCAAAACATTCAAACACTCCCGTGAGCAAGGGCCCTAGAAGCAGAGAACTTATCCCAATGAGTATGATTCATACTGACATTTGTGGTTCCATTGATCCACCCACTAAAGAAGGTGAAAGATATTTTGTTACCGTCATTGATGACTGCTCAAGATTTTGTGAAGTGCATCTCCTAAAACACAAAAGTGACATTGTTGAAGTATTTAAATTGTTCATAAAGCAGAACTCTGATCTCTACAAAATTAGATGTGATAATGCCAAAGAATATGTGCTTGGTGAACTCTCTTGGTGAACACTTATGTAAACAAGCATTTACGGTCACTTCCGGTTTCAAAAACTTGCGAGAAACTATTATTAGAATGCGTGTAACTCAAGTAACGCAAGATAGAAACAAATTCAAACTGATTTAGAAAGCTAAAATATCCGGCTTTAACACTAAATCCAAAATAGAAAATCGGAGTTTTGACCGAAAATTGCATTTTAAAGGTAGAACCCTTAGGTAGAACACCTTAAATCAGAGCTCGAAGTCTCTGCCTTTTTTTTTTTTTTTTTTTTTTTTTCAGGGCATTTTCATAAATGAGAATTTTCCGATTTTATTGCAACCACCATTTTTATATAATAATCTCTATCCTATTTAATCTTGACTTGACACCTTACTATAGAAATATGGTAAATATTTCTGTATAAAAATAGAGGTAGAAAAAATATCTCACGCATTCGTGTTTAAATTACTTTAATTTTATTCCCAGCAATTGCTTAGATAAATGCCACTGGCATATATGATAGTAATCCAGATATTGAACACAAATGCGTAAAAACTCTCTTCCTCTCCCCCTCCCCCTTTTTTTTAAACAGAAAATTTTAAGACAAGTTTTTTTTTTTTAAGTTTAATTTAATTTAATTTTTATTAAAGGTGAATGTTTTAAGGCGGAACTTCTTTTTTTTTTTATTTATTTTTTATTAAATACAAATTCTCGTTTTTAATCAACCTATGTTTTATGTATATGTATATATATATATATATATTCTTTCTATTTCTATTTTTTTCTGTCGTTGTGATTTTGTATCTACTGCAGTTTGTTAAAAGGTTAAGTTATTTTTCCCTATATCCTCCGTCATTTTTTTTTTTTTTTTTTTTTTTAGATTTTCTTCGATATCATATGCAAAAGTTAACAAGAATCAGCTCATGATCAGTTTCAATCGTTGCATTTATCTGTATCACGAAAGCAAGTAACTGGAACGTGTTGTAAATTTACATACTATACTGTTTCACACTATTCAACTATTGTGATTCTTCGTTTTAGGTAATATAGGTCGTAATTCATATTTTTTTGGATATGAATTTATTAACACTTTCGCGACCGCATGTTTTTGTGTTTTTGACAGTAAGGTCCACCTTTGGGCGTTATTCTCACAAGTTACAATATTTCAAAACAAAATTTTCTGCATTCACATTTGCATCACAAATGGATATACTTTATAGTTATACTCTTTCTAATCAGAGTATTTGTTTCCATAATATATTTGATTGTACAAATATGAATATCGGATATATTCTTATAAGATAAATAAAATACAAATTGCGAAAGAAACGCCCACTGGCGGAGTTACAGATTTTCAAATGACGTGAATTTACGTCAGCGGTCGCGAGAGTGTTAATATTTTTTCATAATTTGCGTTACATTATTCACTTTATTATTTAAAAGTACTCAGGATCTCCCGTGGAATTATGCATACAACATTTTGCTGCGTCAATTCATAACAAAATAATATCGAGTAGTGCGTTTTTTTTCTTTGACCCCACATTGCTTATGTTAAGCACTAGTTTTGATAAAAAAGAAATTTTTGATAAAAAAAAAAAAAAAAAAATCATACGCATGAACTTTTCTAGAGTAAAACTTCGTGTTTTCGAAGATGCTGAATATAAAAATAACCTCCATTTCTATCCATCTTGTACGTTTTTATTTATTTAATATTATTATTATACTTATTTACTTATTATTATTATTATTATTATTATGTTTAATAATACGAATTTACAATAAAACTAATATGATGGGGCCACCACAAGACTTTCTTCTATAATAATTTTACACACATTCATGCTGTACTATTTTTTAAATTATTATTTATGAAAATTATTTTCCATGATAAATGTAGACCAATTTTATCTGACTGAATTATAACACTAAATGCCGAAAGAAAGACAATTTTGTACCAACATTAAAAAAATAAAATAAAATAAAATAAAATAAAAAAAATCGAAAACATTTTTTAAATGTTCAACCATTCAAGGTATTGACGAGATCTTTCGTAAGATGCCTATATTGAAAATTTGCACACTCTGAGGTGGGAGAGGGGGAAAACTTCCCTCTCAGGGGAAAAAAAAGTGGGGGGGGGGTGAGGAGGCGATATTCCCATGTACGCAAACTCTTTTTCTCCTAGTTTACTACTATTATTATCAATAATTCATATTAATGCTACAATCACACGTTAAAAATAATTTTCACCACGTACATTTAAACGAAATTTTGCCCTATATTGCCATGTTAAAAAAAAAAAAAAAAAAAAAAAAAAGATTACAGCGGCCACCTGTTGAGCAGTTGGTTCCCAAATTTAATCAGCACCAGTTTATGTCAGGGTCCATCTAAATACCAAGTTTGGTTAAATGTCGTTCATAGAGATGGGAAAAATCGAATGATTTTAATAATCGAGTGATTTGCTTTCGAATGATTTTAATAATCGAATGATTTTACAATCGATTATCGATGACATTATCATAGCATAAGTGTTTTGTAATTAGTTTCGCTCTTTTCGTGAATATCAGGTTGCTCGCTCTTAATACGTTCGTTTTTCACTCTTCGCTATGAAATTTTAAGGTCTAACCTTTAATAATTAAGATTTATTTAACTTTTTAGGTAGAATTTTTTTTCTTTTTAAATCGACCTATAATAATTATTTAGTTTTTCTCCCTCCCGTCTTTCTCTCTGTACGTGTGTATATATATAAAACTGGCCCCTGGCTGTATAAAATTTACATTAACGATATCCCAAAATCTCCACGTACTCTTTTGGCTTTACATGCGGATGACACCGCAATTATAGCCCGTGATGCTAACGTAAACATTATGCATTCATATTTACAGAATCACATCAACCATCTATAGAAATATTTTTCAATAAATGGAGAACAAAAATTAATTCTAATAAATCGAAGGCAATTTTTTCTCAAATAAGGGATATCTCCCTCCTCATCTCAACCTCTATGGCTCCTCTCTCGACTTCGGAGGAGAGGTCAAATATCTAGGACTTCATTTGGACAAGCACATTGACTATACCGTCTAGAAATACTATACAGCTAAGAATGACCTTGCCTGTCGCTTGTA
This sequence comes from Salticus scenicus, assembly GCA_963930645.1. Taxonomy (NCBI): domain Eukaryota; kingdom Metazoa; phylum Arthropoda; class Arachnida; order Araneae; family Salticidae; genus Salticus; species Salticus scenicus. The sequence goes on from OZ005653.1 coordinate 275,314,803, forward strand.
TAGTAGGGGCTTGAGCATGGGTAATAAATTCTCCTGTATAAAACTGTACTTAGACCAATTCTGCTTTATTGTGCTTTATTGTGCTACAATAAAACTAATATGATGGGGCCACCACAAGACTTTCTTCTATAATAATTTTACACACATTCATGCTGTACTATTTTTTAAATTATTATTTATGAAAATTATTTTCCATGATAAATGTAGACCAATTTTATCTGACTGAATTATAACACTAAATGCCGAAAGAAAGACAATTTTGTACCAACATTAAAAAAATAAAATAAAATAAAATAAAATAAAAAAAATCGAAAACATTTTTTAAATGTTCAACCATTCAAGGTATTGACGAGATCTTTCGTAAGATGCCTATATTGAAAATTTGCACACTCTGAGGTGGGAGAGGGGGAAAACTTCCCTCTCAGGGGAAAAAAAAGTGGGGGGGGGGGTGAGGAGGCGATATTCCCATGTACGCAAACTCTTTTTCTCCTAGTTTACTACTATTATTATCAATAATTCATATTAATGCTACAATCACACGTTAAAAATAATTTTCACCACGTACATTTAAACGAAATTTTGCCCTATATTGCCATGTTAAAAAAAAAAAAAAAAAAAAAGATTACAGCGGCCACCTGTTGAGCAGTTGGTTCCCAAATTTAATCAGCACCAGTTTATGTCAGGGTCCATCTAAATACCAAGTTTGGTTAAATGTCGTTCATAGAGATGGGAAAAATCGAATGATTTTAATAATCGAGTGATTTGCTTTCGAATGATTTTAATAATCGAATGATTTTACAATCGATTATCGATGACATTATCATAGCATAAGTGTTTTGTAATTAGTTTCGCTCTTTTCGTGAATATCAGGTTGCTCGCTCTTAATACGTTCGTTTTTCACTCTTCGCTATGAAATTTTAAGGTCTAACCTTTAATAATTAAGATTTATTTAACTTTTTAGGTAGAATTTTTTTTCTTTTTAAATCGACCTATAATAATTATTTAGTTTTTCTCCCTCCCGTCTTTCTCTCTGTACGTGTGTATATATATAAAACTGGCCCCTGGCTGTATAAAATTTACATTAACGATATCCCAAAATCTCCACGTACTCTTTTGGCTTTACATGCGGATGACACCGCAATTATAGCCCGTGATGCTAACGTAAACATTATGCATTCATATTTACAGAATCACATCAACCATCTATAGAAATATTTTTCAATAAATGGAGAACAAAAATTAATTCTAATAAATCGAAGGCAATTTTTTCTCAAATAAGGGATATCTCCCTCCTCATCTCAACCTCTATGGCTCCTCTCTCGACTTCGGAGGAGAGGTCAAATATCTAGGACTTCATTTGGACAAGCACATTGACTATACCGTCTAGAAATACTATACAGCTAAGAATGACCTTGCCTGTCGCTTGTATAGTAGGGGCTTGAGCATGGGTAATAAATTCTCCTGTATAAAACTGTACTTAGACCAATTCTGCTTTATTGTGCTCAGATCTAAGGTTCAGCAGCTAAGTCCAATCTTCAAAAAATCCAGATCGTCCAAAGTAAAACCCTCTGCTCAATTCAGCATGCCCTCTGGTATTGTCGCAATTCTGTTATTACTCATGACCTTCACATTGACACAATCACAACTACTATTAAAACTCAGGCTATAATTTTTTTTTTTAATTTATACTCCGTTCACAACGAAGAAATTTTCAGCATCCCCGACTATGACGCTAGAACGAGTTATAGAAGGCCTCGTGCCACCCTCTACCTGCCGGAGGGTTAACCCTGCTTAAAATTCTCCTGTATTATTGTTTACATTGGTACGGCCTGTAGGATCTTCCTGGCCATATATTCTACTATATTATTTATTTTATCCTCACTTATTACAATTATTATTAATTTCCTGCCTTTTGTTTAGTTTAATTATTTACTCTTTTCTCTTCATTTACATATATCTTATTACTATTTATTAATTACCTTTTCGTAAACTTTTACTCTGAGAGCATCTAGTCCTTCTCATTGTTACCAGTGCTCTGTTTTGCTGGTCTTTGGCTATGGGTTTGAATTTTTCAGATCTACATACTATTATTAGAGGCGAAGGAACGCCGTTCCTAGGAACTCTGAAAAATAATTTTGATGATGATATACAGGATGATTCAACGATGATGGGAAAAACTTTGAGGTACACATCATTAGGATTCAGAATTGCATAGGAACCCATGTCCCCAAACGTCATTTTAACCCTTTACGGACCGCGTGTTTTCTGCGTTTTTAACCAGTAAGCTCCTCCTACTGCCGTTCCTCTTGAATGGTGTATTATTTAGGAGAGAGATTCTATTTATAATTGTTTATCATACAAAAGGCCATACATAATAAAAATTTCGTTTCCGAATAATGCACATTATTTGAATAAATATTAATATTGTGAACATTTTTTAGATATACTGTATCACACAGAATTTAAAAGTTACAACGTAAATGAAGTTTCAAATACGAATTTTTCTACGGTCATGGAGCAAACATTAAGAGGTTGAACAGTTTACAAAAAAAAAAATCTTTTGTATAGGCATAACACAAAAAATTAAATATGAAATAAAAAACTTTCTGCAAAAAACGAAATTAAAAACGTATAAAACAAATGCAGCCGTTCACACATTTTGTGATTCGGCATGCGCTTGTTTGGAAATTATTCCTGGTACAGTCGTAGCGCTGCTCTACTGTTCCCATTAGCATCACCGTGCATTAGATGCATGCCTGCTTTTTCATCATTAGTAAAATCACCCATCTCCGTCGAAAAATATAGTTTAAAATTATACTTTACAGCAGATGCAGATAACGAATGACCAGGTCCACTACAGCTCATCATCATCATCATCACGGGCTTTCGAAGTACCTACGGCTGTCGAAACAGCCGCTTACCTTCACCAGAGGAAGAAAAAACACAGAAAGAGGGCTTGCATCTTCGAGAGGATCGGACCCAATAAACTAAGGGAGTTCGAACTACCTTCAGAATTACCAGCCAATCACTCCAATTTTGTTTAGTTGTATTACTTATGGTGATTGCATTTTTAAGCATTTATTGTCGACATTACTGCAAAGAAACACTTTGCGATGCATTGGAAACTCCGCCTACTGCGTAAGTTTCACATTCCGTGTGTTACAGTACATCTAAAAAATTATTCACAATATAAGCATTTATTCCGTCAGTGTGAAGTATTCGGAAACAACATTTTATCATGTATTTTGTAAGATTAACAGTAAAATACAGAAACTTTCTGTTAAGTAGGGCACCATTCACAAGCAATTTTTAGTAGGCGGAGCTTTCTGTTAAAAACCCCAGAAAACACATGTTCCGTAAAGGGTTAAAATGACTTTTGGGGACATAGGTTCCTACGCAATTCTGAGTCCTAATGATGTCCCCAAACCCATGTCCTCAAGCGCCATTTTAACCCTTTACGGATCATGTGTTTTCTGGGGTTTTTAATAGAAAGCTCCGCCTACTGCAATTGCTTGTGAATGGTGCCCTATTTAACAGAAAGGTTATGTCTTTTACTGTTAATCTTACAAAATACATGATAAAATGTTGTTTCGGAATACTTCACACTGATGGAATAAATGCTTATATAATGTGAATAATTTTTTAGATGTACTGTAACACACGTAATGTAAAACTTAGGCGGAGTTTCCAATGTATCACAAAGTGTTTCTTTGCAGTATTATTGACAATAAATGCTTGAAATTGCAATCACCACAAGTAATACAACCAAACAAAATTGAGGTGATTGGCTAGTAATTCTGAAGGTAGAGAGCTTTCGTGGACCTGGTCATTCGTTATCTGCATCTGCTGTAAAGTATAATTTTAAACTATATTTTTCGACGGAGATGGGAGATTTTACTAATAATGAAAAAGCAGACATGCATCTAATGTACGAACTGCTAATGGGAACAGTGGAGCAGCGCTACGACTGTACCTGGAGTGATTTCCAAACAGGTGCATGCCGAATCACAAAATGTTTGAATGGCTGCATTTGTTTTTATGCGTTTTTACTTTCGTTTTTAGCACAATGTTATTTATTTCATATTTAATTTTTTGTGTTATGCCTATACAAAAGATGCATGTTTTAGTAAACTGTTCAACCTCTTAATGTTTGTTCCATGACCGTAGAAAAATTCGTATTTGAAACTCCATTTACGTTGTAACTTTTAAATTCTGTGTGTTACAGTATATCTAAAAAAAAATTTCACAATATTAATATTTATTCAAATAATGTGCATTATTCAGAAACGAAATTTTTATTATGTATGGCCTTTTGTATGATAAACAATTATAAATAGAATTTCTCAGCTAAATAATACACCATTCAAGAGGAACGTCGGTAGGCGGAGCTTACTGGTAAAAAACGCAGAAACACACCGTCCGTAAAAGGTTAAAATGAAGTTTGGGGACACGGGTTCCTATGGAATTCTGAATCCTAATGATGTGTTCTACCTCCCCTCAAAGTTTTCCCCATCATCGTTGAATCACCCTATATATATATATATATAAATTGAATAATTTAATACCATTATAGTACTCGGCAATCAAATGATAAATGAAAATACCAACATTACAAAATTAAAAGAGACTGTGGTTCATTTTAAATATTTTCACAGATTTTTTATAATTTAATTACAATACCAATTAAAAGTTAAATCATTTTAAATTACTTAAGAATAATACAGAAGTGAACTTCTATAACCATAACACTAAGCCTATCGATGAAACACAAATTTCACAGCGAATTTACCATAGAAATAGCGTAAGTGATTTTGTTGGTTACTTGATACACCATCAAGTTAAAAATTGTCGACCATTTAAGCATTTCAAACTCGTATAAGAAACTCATTTTTTAACAGATATGCTTAAAATCCGGTATGTACATAATTCATATCAAAGTCTCAACCAAGATTATTACTGAACTCTATCGGGCATTCTGTTTCAAAATGGAGGCCACTTGAAAGTTTCAAACTCCTATAAAAAAAATCGTATTTATGAACAGATTTGCATGAATCTCAGTATATACATAACTTATAGGAAGATCTCAGCTCTACCAAATTTTTAATAAAATTGATCCATCAACTTGTTTCAAAATTACAATTACTTCAACATTTCAAATTAAATTAAAAAAAAAAAAAAAAAAATATGAACCAATTTACCTGAAAGTCATTATGTACATGTTTATTGATCAGCTCGATCCACCATGTATTATTATTTTTTTCTAAATAGCGGCTATTTCAAAATAACAAAGAAATCTACGGGAGGAACTGTGAGGATCTATGGATCTATCTATGGAACTGTGAGGATTTACTTGGACTGCTTAATTTTGACAGGCTGCAATCAAAGACAGATACTATAAAAGTAGTGGCATTGGTACAGTAACTTGTACTAGCAGATAACGTACTACTACTTGTTTGCAACACTCGTGCGTACTTTGTTCGACTAACAAGGGATCGTGTTTTTTTTTTTTTTTTTCCTAACTGAAACAATTATTGCCAGTTTTTTTTTTTTTTTTCCTAACTGAAACAATTATTGCCAGTTTTTTTTTTTTTTTTTCATTTTAAACTATTTAGTGGCAACCTTACATCTCACATGAACTTCAAAATGCGAATTTGAATTTTCTGCAATTATTTATTTTTAAGTAATGCTTTTAACGCACATATATACAGATCAAACATTTTAAATATTGACTTTCATATTCACGAGGCCACAAAACGCGACATTATACAAAAAACAGAGCTGATAGTTGAATTTTAAAAATATTTTGTGTATCGTATTAGTATGATTAACTAATTTTCATTTTTGAGCAGTTTTCTTCGAAATGGCAAAATGCAGTAAAACATTTGCATCAATTACATTCAACAGAATAAACACTTTCGCTTAATTTTGGGTAGCCCTTTATATTGTCAAAAAGTTACATGCACAGCACATTGTGTAAATTAAACTTATAGGAAACGTAATATCGCAGTTTGAAATTAATGTTCAATTATAGTCCTCAATATATCCAAATGCTTTTGAGTAGTTCTGTAAACGAAAGATCGATGATTTTCATACCATATTCTGTACGAAACATGATTTTATTCATATAAAGAAAATATGCTAATTTAATTTTGTTTAGTGCAAAATATAAATGTCAAATTGTAAGTAATAGCAATTTCATCCATAGACGTAATGTATTTGAAATTTGAATTATTTTGGATGTCTCTGAACATGAACCATGAACGATTTGCCTGACCGCAACCAAAAGTTTAGTGTAGCATCCCTGCTATATTTTCGTGAGACATGCTGATAATAGACACACAGACCAACTGCAAAATATTTGATTTTCGAATTCATGGACCCTCAAAACGTGTAAATATAACAAAAACTCACATTTGAAAATTTGGCCGCAAAACAATACGTTCTCTGCCATACATAGGTAAAAGAAAGTTGAAAATTTTTTCATTAATGTAATTAGCATAAAACTAAGTTTAACTTGATATTTTACGTCGTAAATTCCAACTTTTTTTTTTTTTGCATGTGTGTGTGTGTCTAATGTTGTAATAAATTGAAATTTATGTAACAATGCTTTTACTTATGTATTCTAATAAAACCGAATTTATTATTTGAAAATAATTGAACCCTGAAATATTACATATAACCTTGAAAAATTCATGTACTTCAATATGACAGGGATGGAACACGGGCGCAGAATTCATACCGGAATCCGTTTAAGAAATTTCTCTACCTATAATATCGTTGATTTAAGAAGTAGAAAATTTTCTTACATTCATAGTGGTATGAATTCTGCGCCCGTGTTCCATCCCTGATATGATAAAAAATTATGAATACTTTTTTTTTTCCTCATTAAAAGAACTAAATTTCTATTATTTTATAACGTATGTTTTTGGACAGAAGCATTAATGCATGGAAATAGCGCGTATTTTGAGAAACAACGATTCAAAATCTCTGCATAATGTGTGAAAAGCAAGCATTAAAAAATAACTACTCTGAATTGCAGCCGAGCCGCCAAACGCATGATTCATTCGTTATAAGCAGGAAAGAAATCGCTGCAAATAATCGAAATACAGAATGAGCAAGTAAATTTTTGCCGTCAAAACCACTCGAAATAAAATAATCAAGACAATGACTCGCGCATGCGCATAAGTGATATAATACCACTCGAAATAAATTAATCGAGATAATCATTCGCGCATGCGCATAAAGGATATAAAATCATTCGAAAGAAAATAATCGACAAAATCATTCGCACAGGCGCATGAAGGATATGATAGTAGTCGAGAGAAAAAATAATCGGAATGAAATAACGAATGAAATAATTGGAATGATTCTTCCGAGATATTTTCAGATAATCGAGTTAATCGAATGATTACAAATAATCGAGTTAACAGAGTTATTCACTCGAATGACGGCACATCTCTAGTCGTTTATTGCTTCGTGAGATACGGCGTCCACAAAATTTGCGATACACACGCGCACCGACACATAGACAGACAGATATTGCTTAAAAATACTCAAATCGTGTTCAGGACATCCCAAAACGAGTAAATCCATCGAAGACTACAGTTTGAAAATTTTCACGAATCCAATACTTTCTCTCTCTATATATATATAAAGAAGAAAGTAAAAATCACTAATTCTTTTACATTACATTAAACATATTCTTCTAAATAAACATAAAATCCACTTATCATATATTTAACATTCTGTGTTCATACTTTTTACCTTTGGAGCAATTCCTTCTCTTTTTGGATGATCCTCCAATACAATTTTGTGTTCGCCCCTTCCATTGTCCTCCCCCACTTTCTTTTTTCAGTTTTGTATTATTATTTTCGATTCGCATTTATTGATATTGTTTTGAAGTAAGAACTAAGTATTAAAACCTGAATAAACTACTACGTCAGAAACGCCAAAGAAAAATATTTGAGATGCATACAGCTGTTTCGGTAGCCTTAAGCGTGCCGTCTTCAGTGCAAAAAGAATTCTGAATCTGAAGAAGTGCTCGTATATATAGGAGAGGGACCGAATTTAGTTCAATCAATAGGATTCGGCCCCTCTCCTATATATACGAGCACGTCACCAGATTCAGAATTCTTTTTGCACTGAAGACGGTACGCTTAAGGCTACCGAAACAGCTGTATGCATCTCAAATATATTTCTTTGGCGTTTTTGACGCAGTAGTTTATTCGCGTTTTCATATTCCAACGCCAAGTCTCCTGCTATTATAAGACTAACTAAGTATTTTTTATGAATTTTATAACTGACAATAGGGAGCCAGATTTCATGTTTTCGCGCAAAAATTAACTAAAAATATGAGTTTTGAAAATAAATAAATGAAAAATAAAATTACATAATGGAATATTTTTACTTTTCTTCTAATGAAGGGTGGGGTGGGGACAATCACGTTGGATAAAAATGTATAAGAAACAGTAAAATGATCCTGAGCAGATTTTTTTTTGCACTCCTGTGGTATTAAAAATTTACGTTTAAATAGGCGAATCAAAGCTAATCACATAGAAAAACGACGACTCTGCGCTTGGAAGGTTATTTGCATAAAGGTCAAAGTATGATTGCAGCGATCCTGCAAGAGGATGTAAGAAATGCATTTTAATAACAAAACATATGCCTATACTTAGTTCTGTAAACGTAAATATACCATGTCATCTTCTGCTAGCTTCGCATAGAACAGTAATTTCATTTCGAATGTCAATGCGTTGAAAAACAATTTTTTACTGATACTATAAATGCTTCAATGTTATGTATTTTACCGGGCTTGAACTCTCATTATTACAGTCGAACCTCGTTGGCGTGAATCTCAAGGGGATAAAAAATGTTCATGTTACCAGTAGTTCATGCTATCAGTAACTAATCTTCATATAAGTAAACTAATCTTCATTTTGACGGGTATTGTGGAAACAGTTCATGTTGAAAGTAATTCATATTAAGCGTGTGCACGTTAACGAGGTTCGACTGTACTTAATATTTTATTATTACTGATTTTTTTACTTTACATATAACACATTATTTACCAGTTGTGCTATTTGATCCTGTGTTATTTTTCGATTAAGCCTATTTATCAGACTCTTATACGAAATCTACTTATTACAGTATTTTAAAAAGGAAATAAAACTTTATAATCGTAATATAATATTTATATATCGTATTTTATGAATGTTTTCTTTAAAGTATGCTTTTATCATTGTTTTATTTAACTTTTAAATTATAAGTCTGTGAAAAATAAAATCCCATTTTAATTTAAAAATTTCCCATGCATAATGTTTATTACACGTATTTTCTCTGCCAAACCAATTTTTAATTTGATAGTTATTATGTAAATAAGTCAAAAGTGATTTATTAAAAGAAGAAATTTTAATATGATAATAGGGTGAAATTATATATATATGCTTTGCTTATACTTATGAGATATTATGTTTATTTATTGATTTAGTATTCTTTATTTATATTTATATTTTTTAATTTTATAATCACGAAGAATCATATGACATTTTAATCTAGCTGGCAGCGCTTTTTAAGACATTAAATATTATTGTGCTTATGCCTTTAAAGTGACTGCTTATTTTATATAGAGTTTAGATATGGTGAGAGAAATAAATCTAATAAAGGTAAATTTTCTCCCTTTTACACGTATTTTGCATTTTTAAATTACATAATTACAATTATGTGTAAAAATTGTTTAAATATTCTAAATTTTCTGTTATGTATTCAAAAATATTTTAGGTACTCATTGGCAGATTTGAAATTGAAATTGTTTAGTAATTATTTTAATTTAAAAAATATATCTGGGTATTTAATAGAATACTAATATATGCATTCAATTGACATAATATTATTTTAACAGAATATACATTGAAATTGCATAAGAATGCTGTCCTGTCTAATTTTGCAGCATTTAGTTATTTTAAAAGTTACTTTTCTTTATAAATGTATGTAATAAAGGTAAACATTTAAAGGAAATAAAGGAATAAGAAAAGTTTCGATACACAACCTACTTCTATTATTATACAATTATTTTTCCGACCGCGAATAGTCAGGTCCCCTCCCCCTTCCAGTGAATGGGGCGGGTTTAAGGGGGTTACATGCAAAGAACTTCTAATTCAATATTCTTTGTTACATGTTTGATCAGTAATTCTCACATCGATTACTTCGAACTTACAAGGGAACTCTTTGAAGTGATAATCGCCGATTTTCTTGAAAAAAAATCTGGCATAAGATTCAATTATGAATAGCATTTTCCTAAAATATTAGCTGCTGAGTCGCAATAGATAAGCTATAAAAAATTATTAAAAATGCAAGCATGTCTGCAATCTTTCCAAAAAATCGCCTGTTTGGCGACTGCATTCTTCGGAATTTCATTGCAATGAAGATTTAATACATGTAGATGTTCTTTTTTCTATTTGATAGCCAAACGAACTCCATACGCTGTCGAGCACTTGAGAATTCAGAATAGTTAACAAAAACCAGATAATTTACCAGATTGAGACTTACTTAGTCGAAATTCTAAATAATATTTAATATTTCAAATAAATAAGCTGTGTCAATAACAATTGCAAGAGCATTAACGCCAAGTTTTTAATAACGACGTTTGAAAAATATATGATCAAGACTTTTATATAAATTTAAATAAAATAAAACATTATATATTAAAACACAAAGCTGTTTTTTTTTTAACTAAAATGAAAGCATTTCGTATCCGAACACATTTTTTTCTTATAAGTCTGATCATTTTATTGAGCAGTACCAACCTTCGACGAACAAGCAACTCAAAAGACTACAATACGACACGCTATTTATGTACATAATTTCTGAGTTGCTGCAGATACTTGTGAAAACATTGAAGTAATTGTTAGACGCAATGATTAAAGGTCTGCACGGGGCTGGGCTCAGCAGGCAATTTCTTTCTTTTTTTTTTTTAAAGTTATAATTTTTTAAAAATACATCTATTTCTTTTAGTACTGCAGATTGTATTATTTTCTTTTAAACAGTGATTTTGCCATCGTTACCATTTTCGATCTGTCACCTTGAATGAACGTGCAAACATTTTTGTTTTTACCTAAATGTATAAAGCTGAAAGTTTGTCATTATTTGTATCAAAATTATTAGATTTTAACAAAAGTTGGTATACTAAATAATTAAGGCAAAATCTAGCTAATGCCATATTCTTTTAGTTCAATCAGATAATTGGTTCAAAAGATAACAAAATCCCATTGTAACTTTAAAAATTTAAAAAGAAAAAATAAATTCATGCCAAAAATAAATAATTTCTTCTGATGTCAAAAAGAAACATTTTTTAAAATTAATTAAAATTGAGAGAAATCATGCTAAAAAAATGTAACAACTTCAGTATGGAACTCTGATATTTCGCACCAAATTAGCTCAGACGTTTGTTGGCATTATCTTTTCTTACGCAATTGTGATAACTAATTTAATTAATCGCCAAAATGACAACAAAAGTTTAAAATCCACTAAAGCGCCCTTATGCTAAATCTATAACATAGAAATTTTAAGAGATAAATATAGTAACCAATGCTAGGAAATGGAACACAGTTGTTGCATGCCTTCGTATGGAAGAATAGATTGAAATAAGTCCTGTCATACTAAATTAAATTCTGTTTTGTGCAGGGCATAGGGTTTTATATTTACCTTAAAAAAAAAAAAAAAAGATTAATCAGGTCGATCCTGATTTTATCGTTTTTTGTCTAGACCAAGCCTTACATTGCAAAATTAAAAATAAACAAAGGTAGGCTGGATAATCAAAGCATTAGTAGGGATCCAGCCTAGTCCCCAAAATTTTAGCCTGTACATTTTCTAGTTTTGATGATAGAAACTCGCTTCTTGGTTCTGAAGCCAGCTTAAAACTGGTGATGGACAATACAATGAACATCGCCAACAGATATTCGCATAGACCTTATATATATAGACTACGCCACCAATAGGACTTCCCGTTATAGTGAATGTCTTCAACATGAGGGTGTAATCTGAAACCTTCATCCTTTGCGGTCAGCTCCGTATGTCACGTGACATCGAGTTGAGGGCGATTCTTCCATAAGAAAGCACTTATTTTTACCAGAATTCAAACAAAAAATTCTCCCCTTTAGAATGGTTTCTCACAAAAGAAATTTTTTTTAAATTAACCTATGACATTTTAGCTTTCCAACAATGCGTAAATCTAAAGGCTTAAATAAAAAGTGTGTGTACAATACATAAATTAATAAAACTCAAAACTACTTTCTTTCCTACGGAACAATCAAATAATATTCATGCTCATCTCTCTCTCCAGGTCCGCATCACGTGATAATTTCGCTGGGGAAGCTACTTCATGTCGCAGACGAATAATGAGGGGGGGGAGGGGTGTTGTCTATCTATATAAGGTCTATGGATATTCACAATTCCTGTGCAATGTGTTTAATGCTCACTCTGTGATTGCTGATACGTAATATAATACCTTCCACCTGCTACACCGTGCTCAATTTTGTTGACTTTCTTGCCTTTCAGCATTAGTTAATTAAGTGTGACCTTCTTCAAACTGCAGACACCATAAAATGCAATAAACTCACAACAATTGTTCTGGGTCGAAAGGACACAAGATCCTTTGTCAGGCAAAGAAAGTAGGCTGCAGTTAAAACGGCAACATGAGTACAGCACTCGTGCCTACCTTCTTCGCCTAATGAAGAGTTGCGTGTTCTTTCAACTCAAAACAATTGTTGTGAGTTTTTTTTTAATTTTACGGTGTTTATTAAAAGTTTTGTAATTATTATTTTAAAATGCCAGCCTGTGGCGCTTTCTTATAACCATTTCACAATGTCTGAATTTTATTTCATGATGCTTATACACTACTGATATTTCACAATAGCATTAGGGAACAGCTTTAATATAGGACCCCCTTAGTGAAATAAAAAATTTCGCAATTAAGTAGTTCAAATGATTTTTGGTAAGGTCTGTACTTACGCAATTGAAATAATTCACATTTAATGCATCGCAAAACTGGCAAAGAATAAAAGTTGCCAAGGAGGTACTACACAAAAGATGTGTCCATATTATTTTACAAACTAAATTGTGACAATAATAAATAACAGTATTCGATTAACTGAAATTAATATTAGAAAAAAAAAATCTAAAGTATCAAACCTACATTGGTTTAAAACTTTACATTTTGTCTACAGGGTCCAAATACTAAAGCAGTTCCTTAAGAGCGGACAATACCTAATCTCGCTGGCTGCCTTGGCCCATGTTATTCTATGGGAAAATTTGTTTACATAATTACTCATTACCTAATGAATATTTTTCAATTCTGTTTTCCCATTTAGAAAATTCACAAGCGTTCAATTAGTACTTGTTTTCCAAAAATTAATTTTTTTTTAATTTTAGTATTTCATTTTGCAACTAGAAAATGAGAAAAATGTATTTTGTGAAAAATCGCATTTTTGAACTCAAAATTAAAATGAAAAAAAAAAAAAAAAAAATGAATTTTTCAAAAATGAGTACTCATTTAACGGTTATGAATTTTCTGACTGCGAAAACAGAATTAAAATATATACATTAGGTAATGTGTAATTGTCGCAACAAATTTTCCCATAGAATAACATTGTCCACAGCTGTTCGCGGGATTAGGCATTGTCCCCTCTTAATGAGAATGCCTATTATTTACTAGTTAGTTGTAGGGCGACTAAGTCACCTGTTGAAAAGTGATCATTTCATTTTATTTCTTTCTCACTTCAAGTAATTCATTTGCTAGCAAGCCTGTGCAAATTCTTCACACTCTATTTATCTCTTTGTTACCTTTAAAATTAGTATTTTATAGACGTCATTTTTCATATGCATGAGCAAATTTAATATTTATTTTTTTCATGTGAAAGCATATTTCATTTTATGCTGGGGAAAAAAATGGCAACAATAAAAAATTTAAATTTCTATTTTAAAGCCGTTATTTTCATATTTTCATTAATTTTAAAAAATCTAATCAAAAATTTGTTACTACAAATAATTTACCAAATAAAAGGGGCAATAAAAAGGGGCAGATTTTTAAAAATGAGTACGAAAATTAGGTGGCAACCTGCGTTCACACACAGACATGGTACAAGGCACTGATGAGCTTAACTATACACACCGATTTAAAATTAACTTTGTTTCTTATCAACATAATAAAATTCGAATAATTAATGCCATTTATGTTTCATTAACAGCTGTATATCACAGTACTTTGACACAGTTTGGATTAGCTGAGTATTTAAAATGCTAATGAAAATATATTTATTTAAACATTTCTATTTATTTAATTAAACAAGAAAAAGCTTAAATATATAGTGACAAGCAAAGCTTGCTAAGTAAGTAATATAATTGATACGTAAATTATTAAATATACATATATATATTATATAAACTTTTACAAATAAGCATCTGCGAACAACAAGTTTTTGTATAAGAAAAATATTTCAATAATTTAATGAGTTATTTATAATAACAGAAATGTACAAATTTAATCAGTTTAGCTTAAAATTGGGATAATTTTAATGTACTCACCTTATTCATCTTGAGTACTTGTATCGCAACATTGCTTTGCACAAAATTACATGTTACAACAATCACTTTTATACATGTATGAATTCTTTGTGTATATGAAAACTCAAAGCTCAAGTTATGATCATAAAAATAATAATAACAAGAACAAATAATAGTATAAGAAATAGCATCCCCCTCCCCCAATCTCATTCAAAAGCACTGGTTATCAACTTTTCATAAATGAATACTGATAAAAAACCGCAATATAATAGCACTGCACTTAATCATAAAAAAAAAAAAAAAATATGTAATCTAAAGCTTTGTGTAACCTCCATTTTCAAAGGAAAAGACTCCAAATATACATAACATTTAAATGCATTTTTTACAAAGTTATTTTTTATTCAAATTATTCATTTAAAATTAGAATCGCAGACAAAAGTATTAAAAAAATAGAGCTCTTATACTTACCAATCAGATTAGTTGGGTAAGGATCCCCTAGAAAGACCTCCATGAAGAGCATTCCACCTCGTCTGTAGTGTAGACAACTGGTCTTTGCCCAAACTTCAGCAAAACTAGCTAAGAAAGCTATCCCATTGCATTTACCTTCTATTAAAACAGAAGGCATCAACAGAACAACTCACTTGGCATTTGATTTAATACCATCTGATGTGTAGGATCTGCATATTTCACAGATAATGCGCTGACATAACCTAAAAATGATGAACTTAAAAAGAATAACATATTACTGTTAAATTAATATTGTAATTTAAAATATGCAGTTGCAATGAAATGTATATGGAAACAAATGATGTGCCATATACTATGTTATCCACATTAAAAGGAAATATTCAGATTAATCACACCAAGATTACAAAGTATGTGACAAATGTTTTTATAGAAATATAGAAAGTTTAGCTAAATTAAATATATATTTGTATATGTTGCTATTTTAAATTTTTTGCCATTTTGCTATTAAAATCATCTTTGGAAGAGCCAATATTTACTTGCGATAAATGAAAAAATAAACTTGCTTTGACAAATATAATTAATTCGATTAAAAATTTCAATTTCACAAAAGTAAATATACAGTTATATCCCAATACTTTAGTTACATTTCTCCAATTTCATAAGCATACATAGATTTTGAATATTAATCATTAAAGTATTAATGCCCCCTTTTAAAAAATTTGTGTGATTACATGGACTAAGAAAATAAATCCATGCAGCTGCACTTAGCTTGTTGTGACAATTATTAATAAAGCATTTGCTATTATTATTAAAGCTTCTATGTGAGTATACAGTTTACCTATGAGATTGCAGATTATTATTCTTTTTCGTTATTTACTTATTCAATAATTTAATATGTTGCAGTAGAATATAAGTCGATAACAATAAATTAAAGAGAAAGACATAAATTGAAATAATTTATATCGGATGGTATGTAGCAGAAAAGAATCAAGTACTACGGATATTAATAAGCTTCAATTTTTATCACAGCATTAGCACGGAGAAGGTTCGTATGTGTACAGAGATGGTTATATACCGTGGAAACTATACGATTTGTTTTTAACCATCATTATTTAAAATTTTGATACAATGACATTACTACTTTTAAAGCAGTATGAGCATTTTTTTAAGTAAACAATTCAGAGCAATGAACGAATCATACATAAACACAAATAAAGAAGTTATCTTAAAACATTACATATTTCCATTTTTTTAACAAAATAATTAACAGTTAAAGGAAAGAAAAAGGTGTTTTCTCACTCACTGCAGCAGAGTTTGACATCAACATCAACAAGCCGCGCCGCCATTATTATTTTTATATTTTGCTTCGCTTCTCGTTTCATTTACTTACGCTATTACGCATGCTCAGTAACGAAAATTTACGGTTAACCTTCCTCTAGAGCTAGGTAGAGTTTCTGAGCCTGAAGTCGCTTTTCAGCCGCGGTAATGTTAACTACGGTTATTGGTGAATACCATTTGAGCGTTCAAGTCGGGCTTTCGCGGTTAACCGCAGGTTGAGGTAAACGGTGAATACGACCGAGAGGTGTGGATCCAGTATCTCATTAGAGCTACGCAATGAGCAATTGGAGACGATTTATGATTCCACCCTAAATTTCGACCTGTTTGTTGATTGAGTTTAACATCGCACTAGTACTGCACTATGGGCAATTGGCGACGGTTTGCGATGAGCTTCTGAGGATGGTCCGGTGACATCTTCAGGTGATAAATGATTGCATTCTGCGTACAGTCGGTAACAAAGTGTCCGAACACTAGCAAAAATTCCTATGCAAAAAATTACAGTTCATACGGTTTTGTTAAATAAATTCTTATCGAATCATGTTCTTACACTGACTAAGAATAGGATTCGACAAGGATTTATTTAATAAAACCGTACGAAGTGTACTTTTTTTACATAGAAATTTTTGCTAGTGTTCGGACACTTTTGTTACCGACTATATGTTATTTATTTTTAATTATACATCCGATTTGTATGTTTGACTCGACATCCCCCGCCCCATACCCCTGTAAATTTCGTCGAGATGAGGACAGATATAACATAACCGGATTAAAATAAAAAAAATATCCTGGGTCAGCTGGGGAATCGAACCCATTCTTTTACACTTGAAGGCGATTCGCAAAGGTGACATACTCACTCGACCACAGAGGGTCTGCATTCAACATAACAATTATTTTTAAAAGAACAAGATTTCGCAGTTAATAGTTCTATAAAATCCCTATGAAATTCATTGCGCAGCACTAGTGTGACGTAAAACCCAACCAAACTTATGAAATTGTAATGCATATTTTTACAAAATTCTTTATATTATTATTCGTAAACATAATAAAATAAATTGCCAGAAATGTAAGAAGCCATAAAGTAGTAGTTATGCACATATTTTTCCAATTTTAAATAAACCCTCCGTAAAAGATCAGAATTGTAATAGCACATCTAAGGACCATCTCTAGGAATATGTCCCAGACTGTCGCCTTTGCATAGCTATATTGCGAATTTAAATTTTAAAACCTACTCAACCTCAAATATCTTAAATATTTTAATTTTGATTTATTTATTTGAGTATTAATTTCAATCAACTATTCAAATAATTAAATGTTCAATCAAATATTATAATTCATATTGGTCGCCAATTGCCCATTACACAGCACTAGTGCGACGTAAAACGTAGCCAACCAACCTATAAATCAGATTAGTTTTTAAATCGTCTGCAAATTTATATAAATGCACATGCCGAGAGCTTCAAACATTAATTTACTCCAGATTATATATAAGCTGGAGTAATGTAAAAGTAACTCTGAAATTGAAATTGCATTATTTTAAATAAATTCAATTTTGAAACATTACATAAAATAATTGAAAATATTGGATCTAACATAAAACATAACGTCACTTTTTCTAAATAGAAATTTCTAGATTTCAGAAAATATCTTGAGTGTTGGTGGGCTTTAACGTCGCATTATAGCTACGCAGTGGGAAATTAAAGACTACCTTATATTCACACTTAGAGATGTTCCGGAGACATGACATCTTAATTTTTATCCTCCGTGGAGGGGATGGCTTCCTTGCTTCAGTAACCCTTAGAGCGATAGAAAATACTACCCTCCTATACTTAAGCTCTTTGGCATCATTTAAGGAAGGTTAATGTGATTTGGCGATGACTTTTTTCATATTTGGCGTTTAAAACGTAAAGTTTAATAATATTTTGCGGCTTTCCTGTTGCGATTCAGCAGCTAATTTTTTTACCAGTGAATTAACTCTTTCACGACGGGAAGTGGGCGCATTCTTCTATCGTAAATTACTGAGCATTGAGAAGGAGGAAAATGGAAAATAGACTCATCCAGTTCCCATACGTATTCCTTTCTTTACACTCCTAAGATAGAAAGTGAGAGAGGCGTGTCGGAACTGTCAATTTGATCTATACGCCCCACATCACGATGTCAAATTGGTACAGTGTGAGCGGAACAAGTCATTTAGAACACTGATAATTTACGCTTTTTTTCCCTCTTTTATTAGAAGATATTTCAAAATTATTTATTAATAACATACATCGTTAGTTATTTAAAAGCGAAATAAAAATAAAAAAGGAATGCTATTGTAAATTAACGTTATCACATTGGTTCTAATAAAATATATAAATTGCATTTTGTAAATGTAAGATTCAAAAATCAAAAACTTTATTTATTTATTTATTTTCATTTATCATATTTATTTTTGATTCAAGTCTAAATTATATTTTAGATTACAGTGGTAACATTCTGCTTTTGAGATTGTTTATAAACATATTCAAGGGAAAATATTTTATTTTTGACCAAAAATTCAATAGTAATAGTAATAACAGTAATAATATTGGTTAGGGTATGTTAACTTGTATTTATAATAAATTAATCAAAAATATTAAAGTGTGCAATTACTCTTGATTGCAGAATACATTTCTCTCACAAATATTTAATTAGTCATACACAAAATTTGAAAAGCGTTGACAGAATTAATAAAAATAGCTTTTGTGATTTATAAATACAATTTAGTTTCAATGTATTTTTGCAATTAGTTTATATCTGATTTAAATGCGTTTAAATTATATATAACATATATAACCGTTGATACACACACACACACACACACACACACATATATATATATATATAAAGTAAGTAGTAATAATAATAATAAATAAAGTAAATAAATATTCTTTTCTTTCTTTGCGTTTTTTTTTTTTTTTTTTTTTTTTTTTGTTTTTTTTTTTCATGTCCTTCCTGGATAATTTATCACAAGTAAATAAAAGTTTTGAAGTTTACAGGTATTACTACTCAAACGATAAAAACTAATATCGTTTTTCATTCCTTTTTTTTTTTTTTTCCTTAATTTTTGTTTTCCTGATGAAGGGTTGTGTTTTCTTTTGATCTGAAACATTTGTTGCGAGCTCTAGCACTCTATGGTGTTTTTTCAAAGTATTTTACTAATTATTTTTTAACCAGTTCTGTAGTACTTTTTTATAATTGAAAGGTTATATGTAAAACACAATAAAGGGGAAATTAAACCTGCTTTTCTTCGAGCTGCATTTGTGCTGACTTGCTTCATATCTGACGAAAATTTGCTAAATTAATTCAACCGGATAGAACTGATGCGTTTCTTTTGGAATTTATGGTGTCTTTTACAAGTTTATTATGTGATATTTTAACCAATCTACAAAAAGAAAGGTCCTATTAAATTTCTCAACAGTTGAATAAGATTCTTTACAAATTTTAAGCATTTATGAGTAAAATGGTTCTGTAACTGTGTTAAATTTCTTTTTCTTTTACTCATACTGAAATGAATTCAAGTAAAAAATACAACTCTTAGCGTAAAATGTTAACTAGTAATGCTGAAGTTCTAGTTCTCTCAAATAAAACAAAAAAATAAATTTTTCTCTGGAAAAAATGTCATTCAAAGTGTTTGTATGAGAAGTATTTATAAACCCATAGGCAGTATTTCCTCACTGTTCTTGGAATAAAGCGGTCAGCTGACCAAAGAAATTTCCCTGGAGACAAGACAATCCTTATCTCTTTGAATTCTCAACACCCCAACTTTCAAACAATCCGCCGATAGCGCCAAGGATATGTGCCCCCCAGGTACGAACATGTATCTGTATATCTAAGATCTACAATACTCTGCTTTTATTTCATATTTTAATATTAAAAATTTACTATGCTTGAAATTTAAAGTGGACTTCTGAATGCGTATATATATGGGTCCCGGACAAAAGCCCCACCGGACAAAATCCCCACGGACAAAAGCCCCACGGACAAAAGCCCCACCGGACAAAATCCCCACCGGACAAAAGCCCCACCGGACAAAATCCCCACGGACAAAAGCCCCACGGACAAAAGCCCCACCGGACAAAATCCCCACCGGACAAAAGCCCCGCCGGACAAAAGCCCCACCGGACAAAAGCCCCGCCGGACAAAAGCCCCATCGGACAAAAT